>JANUYF010000001.1:120136029-120769779 GCA_026167975.1 Phrynosoma blainvillii | reverse complement strand
CAACAATATAAACTCCAGAATTCCACAAAGGCTATGCTAGTCTCAGACTATTTTTTTCCTTCAAGCTCTGCATTTTTCTCACAAATGAGCATGGCCAGTAGTGTCTGCACAGGCCAGAAGACTTCAGGAGCAGCCCAGCGTATTCTGGTCCTGGAGCTGCCCTGAATTCCCACCATTACCTGGGTATTCCTTTGTGATGCCAAGTGGCTGTTTGCATGCATGTCCTAGTGTGCTGAAGTTGTCCAAACAGTTTGCACCAGAACCAGGGATTGGGTCCTGTGTTATTCATAATGCTCACCATGAGAATGGGTGGAGGGTGAGGTTTGGGGCCCATACAGATGGGGCTGTCAATACATCTATCACTGACATTACAGTTCAAATGTATATCAGCATCTCAAAATGGGGTGTGTACTACATTTGGGGGCAAGGTTGATTGTGGGCAAGACACACTTGCTCAGCCTCAGAAGAAGGCAAATGCAACCCCTTCTGAACAAATCCTACCAAGAAAACCTTGGGATAGGTTTGCCTTAGGGTTCCATAAGTCAGAAAGAACTTGAAGACACACAATACAACAAGTATGCCTGTGTTGTAAAATTGATTTTCAGTCTTGTTTTTCAGATCAGCTCACCATATCTGGGAAAAAAAGGCCACGGTGAATTAAATTTTAATTAGTAGATAGCTTTGTTTTTCTTTTTACCCACTCCTTACTTTTCTTGATTTTTGTTAATAAAATAATAAAACAGTGAACAGGAACTCAAAACAAAGCATAAAATATTCATTGAGGGTATAGCAATGAATACAAATCACAAAAAATACAGAACAGAACAGAACAGAAGAGATTATTGAATAGATCACTCTCAGCTTATTCTGCTGTGGCAACTACCTTCCTTCAACTCTTTGGGGGGTTGCAGATTGCCAGAAATAGTGCAAATTGAATCCACTTTTAGTGTTAGGGTTAGGGAATAATGGGAACTGTATTTTATTGTGGCACCAGAGCTCTCTGACAGAGAAGGCTCAATGTCTCAGAAAAACAACAACAATTCCCATGATTCCCTAGCACTAACCCTAGCCCTAAAAGTGGACTCAATTTGTCTCCCAGAACCCACATGGCCAGGAGGAGGAGTGGCTTGCCTACACAAATATCCCTCCATGTCATCTTAACTCAGAACAACTACAGCAACAACATCTTGACAAAATGTAGGCCTGTAACTCTAACATAGTCATATTTTTCTTTTTCTTGTATCATTTTTAACACCTTTGCTTGATGAAGAAGCCAGTGGAGTTTAAAAAACTTCCAGCATCTGTTATGTGCATTTTGGTTGACCTAATAAAGGCATCGCTATTTTGTCGATGCTATTGCATCATGCTTTAATTGTTTCAAATTTAGACTACTACAAGCCTTTGAGTATTCTCTGCCTAAGAAAACCCTGTGAAATTCTTGATGTCACCATAAGTCAACAGGTTACTTCAAGGCGCATACACATACAACAAGTTTTGTGGGCTTGTCCTAAAAGAGTCTTCAGAAAGTGCAGCTAATGCAGACTTTAAGTGACCAAACTGATTCCCATTGTGTGCAGTTTGTTGGCTACATTATCCCTGCCCAGTAGCAAATATACTGATTTCCAATATATTTCTGGGCACATTATATTTGTGAAAGATCTTTGGCTCCTGTATGAGCCTGCCCATGATTTAAGGGCTGTTTTGGAGGGCATGTTCCATGTCCCATCAATAAGAAAAACAAGGTTGGTGAGAACACAGGGTTTGGCCTTCCATGTGTCTGTACCCTAGTTGTTTCTTTTTCCCAGGGGTAGGCAACCTTTCCCCTTTAAGGGCCGAGGGACTTCAGCTTCCAGAAGCCTCAGCCATGTTGGCCAATAGTCCCATGTTGGCCAATAGCTCCTGGGATTCTGGGAGCTGAAGTCTCTCGGCCCTTAAAGGGGAAAGGTTGCCTACCTCTGTAGTCAAGCCATTCAAAAGCTTTTGTTTCATCTGTCGTTATGAGATATTTTAAATGTAATTCTTTCTGGCCTAATCCTGTTGAATTACAGAATGAGCAGCACTTGTGTAAATTACCTTAATTGAACAAACCTACTCTAATTTGGACTAGCCATTGAATTTTTAAAATGTATTTTTCTTGCATTTAATTTGTCTAACATACCATTTGTAATTACATGGTGCTGCTATTTTGATAAACAAACAAATACCTTGTACTTAACTCTTCATGCTCATTCCAAAATAAACTCCATTGAGTTTATTGGGGCTTACTCCAAGGTAAGTAGTTATAGGAATAAAGTCATATGGTGCAATCTGAGGCATGAGCCCAGCCTAAACAGGAACCACCACCCCCGTGTTCCACTGGATGTTGTTGTTTTTGCTGTTATGTGCCTTCAAGTCAACTCCAGCGTATAGCAACCCTATTGTAGGTATTTCTTGGCAAGATTTATTATTCAGAGCAGGTTTGTCTTTGCCTTCCTCTAAAGCTGGAAGAGATTGACTCTAAAGGTCATGCAGTGGGCTTCCACAGCCGAGCAGGGATTTAAATTCGGGCCTTTCTAACTCCTAGTCCAGCACTCAAACCACTACACCACATTTGCTCTCTTCCACTGGATTTACTCCCAGATATAGGAAATAGCACATGCCTAAATACCCTAAAGGCATCCCATCCCATCTGATCTTGAAGCTAAGCAGGGTCAGTTCTGTTTATCAGGTGCTATAGACTCAGCGGAAGGAACTACCAAAACCAACTTTGAGTATTCCTTGTCTAAGAAAACCTTACGACAGGTGACATGAAGGCACTTACAAATATAGGAAATAACAGTGTACAGTGAGAACTTGTTATCCACTGGGTCAGGATCACCCATGGATACCAAAATTAGTGGATGCTCAAGTTGCATTCATAGCATCATAGAATTATTGACTTGGAAGAGACCACAAGGGCCATCCAGTCCAAGCTGCTACTATGTAGGAAGACATACTCCCCAAAGAAGCTTTAAAACCTCCAAAGAAGGAGTCTCCACCACCCTCTGAGGCAGCGTGGTCTACTGTTGAACAGCTCTTACTATCAGAAAGTGTCTTTATTTATTATTGGGTTTATACTGCCTTTCTCCCAAAATGGGATTCAAGGCAGATTAGGAGGTTCTTCCTAATGTTTAGGTGGAATCACCATTAAATATGATGCTGTAGTAAAATGGAATGGCAAAATTGCAGTTTGCTTTTTAGATTTTATATATATATATTTGAATATTTTCAAAGTGTGGATAGTTGACTCCATGGATAAGGAATCTGTGGATACAAGGAGGGCTGTAGAAGTAGTCTACCACTTCCTTATCTCTTCTCTTTTTTCATAGACATGCATTCTTTATTTAAATAAGCTTTTTCTGTTATTTCTTTGCTCCACCAAGCAGCAGGTTTAATAAATGCAAACAAATATATTCATTTTCTTGGTTGATTTTTACAATCAAAGGCTGTTTTGTGCATACATAATACATACTAAGCAAGTAATCTTAAAAATCAGCTCCTCTGTTTGGTAGCAAATCCAGCGCAACTCTCAGCATTATTTCTGAAATGTCTCCCTGTTGCTGGAAGCTTCTTTGTTAATTCTATTCTGCTTTGTCCTCTTATAATGGCACAGCAACTACAAAAACAACAACAAGGTGGATTATGAGGTAGAGGAGGAAAATAGCCATAGGTAAAACATAAATGTGCACATATGCCTGAGAAAAAAACATTCTCAATCATTTTCCAGAGATTTAAAGTGCACTTCAGATGTTATTATAATAATCCAGAGCACCTAAATGGAGTGTTTTATCCACAAAGCACAAAGTATCTTAAAAAATATAATTATTTTCCATTGTAGTCGAATATACACATGAGATTGCTAGGTGTGCCTCTTAACTGTTGCTGGCAGAATGAGAATGAGGGACCAGCAAACCTGCTTGATGAAAAGGCCACCACAAGGATGGTGTTATTAGGGGCTTGTCTATACTGGCCAAAAGTCTGGGGCTAGTCGGGAGCTTTGGTTTGCCCCCACATTGGCCATGATGGTGGCCACACACATGGGCTGAACCTGGTGCAGTGGTGTCTACATGGACCAGCTGGAGCGACACCACATTGCCACATTGGCTCCACTGGCCTATCCCTTATGAAACTTCCACTGCTACTTCCTCATTGTCTTCCTCACTTTCTGTGGAAAGGCTGCACAGTGTGCTGCCACCTCTACTGAGGGTAGAAGTGGGTGCCCATGGAATCAATGAGAGGGAAGGGTAGAGCCCCCCCCCCCCCCCCCCCATTGCATGGCTGGATGCCTTCTGGAGATGTTACAGCAAGCGATTTAGTCCTCCCTGCTTGATCACATAGCTCAACGCCTCCTTGAGATGTTGCAGCCAGCAATCTAGCCCTCCCCAACAATCTCAGGCCTGGACATCTTCTGGAGACATTACAACAGGGATCTGGCCCCTTCCTCAAGGCTGCATGGCTGGACTCTTGCAAGAGATGTCACAGCAGCAATCTAGGCACTCTAGATCACATAGCTGGATTCCTCCTTGGGATATTACAGCCAGCAATCTCGTCCCCAATCTCATCCTTGGACATCTCCTAGAGTTGTCACAGCCACCAATCTAGCCTATTAGAGACATCACGTCCAGTAATGAGGGAGCGGGCTAGATTGCTGGATGTGACATTGTCTGGAGACATTTAGCCATGCAGCCTAGGAGGGGGAGTTCCTCTATCCCCTCTTCATTAATCACATGGTACCCTGTACTACCTGCAGAAGAAGAAGCAGTGAACCAGGCATCCTTTCCACAGAGCTCCTGTTGGTGAGGAAGTGGCAGTGGCAGATCTGTGGACAAGTCATCCCCTTTCCCTGTGCTATGCAGTGCGGGTCCTTTCCTTTTCTGGAAGTAAGGGACCTTGAGATTCTGGTGCACGTGCTGGTAACCTCCCGTCTGGATTTCTGTAATGCGCTCTACATGGGGCTACCCTCGTGCTTGGTCCAGAAGCTGCAGTTGGTACAGAACATGGCAGCCAGAGTGGTCTTGGGTACATCTAGGAGAGACCACATAACTGTTAGGATATGGATGGGATATACAGTCAAAGGTGAAATGTAAAGATGTGTGTGTGTCTGTAATTTTCCACTTGAGAACAGTTTTTGGACAAAGCACAAAACAATATTTAGAGAAACAGAGTGAATCAACGCCAGGTGGTAACAGATAATAATAATAATAATAATTTTTATTTATATCCCGCCCCTCTGCCAAGCAATCGGGGCGGCGTACAACATATCAAAACATAAGGACAAATAAAATCACTTCAAATCCCCTATCTTCTTCCCACACCCACCCAACCCCTAAAAACAAAACAAACTAACTGGATTAAATAACAATAAGCAATTAAACAATTAAACAGTTAAACAATTAATCAGTTAAACAATATACAATTAAACAATAGTATTAAAAACCCGCTGGCGTTCTCCTTGGCCCCGCATCATCCCCAGCTGCTCCCGGCCCCCAGGTGATGGTAAGGGGCAAGAGAGTCCTTCAGGGGCCTGAGCCTCAAAGAGAACTGCCGGTGCAGGGGAAGGATGGTCCTGGACACATGCCGCCGACAGTCTGAAGGGAGGGGAGGCAGTTTTTAGAGCCTCTGGCAGCTGCTTCTTCTTCTGCCCTGGTGGAAGGGAGAGGAGGCAGTTTTTAAAGCCTCTGGCAGCTGCTTCTTCTCCTGCCCTGGTGGAAGGGAGGCAGTTTTTAAAGCCTCTGGCAACTGCTTCTTCTTCTGCCCTGGTGGAAGGGAGGCAGTTTTTAAAGCCTCTGGCAGCTGCTTCTTCTTCTGCCCTGGTGAAAGGGAGAGGAGGCAGTTTTTAAAGCCTCTGGCAGCTGCTTCTTCTTCTGCCCTGGTGGAAGGGAGGCAGTTTTTAGAGCCTCTGGCAGCTGCTTCTTCTCCTGCCCTGGTGGAAGGGAGGCAGTTTTTAAAGCCTCTGGCAACTGCTTCTTCTTCTGCCCTGGTGGAAGGGAGGCAGTTTTTAAAGCCTCTGGCAGCTGCTTCTTCTTCTGCCCTGGTGGAAGGGAGAGGAGGCAGTTTTTAAAGCCTCTGGCAGCTGCTTCTTCTTCTGCCCTGGTGGAAGGGAGGCAGTTTTTAGAGCCTCTGGCAGCTGCTTCTTCTTCTGCCCTGGTGGAAGGGAGAGGAGGCAGTTTTTAGAGCCTCTGGCAGCTGCTTCTTCTCCTCAGAGACATCAACAATGTACTTTCCCAGAGATAGAGCTAATGGAACCAGACTTTGTTATGGTTAACAAAGATGTATCAAGTACGTAAACATCTTTAGCTTGGGAAAGAGAGTCACGTGGTGGATGATGGACAGCAAGAGGCTGGGATAGTGGACATCATACAGACATTATCCAATTGACATGGGGTTGACGCCTAGAGGGTGGAGTATGGGAAGGGCCTAGAAAATCCTTTGTTTAGAATTGTTTTATTGTTCAAGATGTGAGCGTGTGTGGCTGGCAGCAGTGGTTTTAACTGCAACAAGTTGGATCTTAATGCTTTTGGGATTGTTAAAGATGTAATCTTATATGGCTGAACTGGACAAGTTCATCACAATGGATTTTACCTAGTTATCTTATTTTTACTTTTTATATGCATTAATAAAGCTATGCTTTTGGACTTTATAATGTGTCTTCTTGACTGAGGAAGACAGGTTCCTGAAGAAGAGAAGCTGAGCCAGTTGATGGCAAATCTACACAATGGCTGTGGATCACAGCAGCCAGCTTGTCCTGTAGACTCTGCTGGGTGCCAAAGGGCATCACTACAACACTCATCATCCACACACCAACAGTATTGAAGTCTCTTCACCGGCTGCCTATTAGTTTCCAGGCCCAGTATAAGGTGTTGGTTATGACCTTTAAAGCCCTAAATGGCTTGGGTCCAACGTATCTTTGGGACCGCCTCCTCCCATACAATCCTCCCTGTGCATTCCGGTTCTCTGGGAGGAACTTGCTGCAGCCAATAATAAAAAGGCTGTCTGCAATCTCCCAGAGGGCCTTTTCGGTAGCTGCCTCCAGGCTTTGGAACGGCCTGCCGGATGAGATCTGTCAGATTACATCCTTAAGCAGCTTTAAAAAGGCTGTGAAGATGGATCTCTTTCGGCAGGCCTTTCCTCACTAGGGGCCTAAGCAGACTGCCAGAAATAGTGCACATTAAATTGAGGCACTGCCCTGGCTCAGTGCTAGGGAATCATGGGAATTGTATTTTTTTCTGAGACACTGAACCTTCTCTGTCAGAGAGCTCTGGTGCCACAATAAATTACAGTTCCCGTGATTCCCTAGCACTGAGCCAGGGCAGTGCCTCAATTTAATGTGCACTATTTCTGGCAGTCTGCTTAGGCCCTAGAATTCCCAGCCTCAGGAGTTTGTTTATCCACCTCTCCCAGTCTTGGTTCTTGACACCACCTTGCTTGCTAATCTTTTGCAGATAATTCTTTTCTAGCTGTGTTATTTTTATGGTGTTTACTCTCTTATGTTTTAATTCAATATTGGTTTAATACTTTTTAGGGTGGGTTTGGGGGATTTTAGATTGTATTTTGCATTTGATGTATTGTATGGAATTTTAACTGTTGGAAGCCGCCCCAATTGTTTTAACAGAGGGGCAGAGTATAAATATATTTATTATTATTATTATTATTATTATTATTATTACCCATGTCATTTTCCAGACCAGGGTGCCACATGGTCTTGAGAAATTCAGGAGTAGGAACTGGAAGGTCACAAAATGATAGATTTGTGCAGGAGTTCTTAGAAAAGCCACCCAGAGTTTAGGAATGTAAACTTTTTTGGACTACAGTTCTCACAATCACTCAGCCACTTGGCTGAGTTTCTGGAACCTATATTCTTAAAAAGTAACTTTTCCGAGCTCTGTCGTAATTAAGACCCTTTGGTTAAACAGTATTTCACAATAAAAAAGCAGCCTTACCCAGCTGGGCACCTTCCTGGTATGTCAGACTGGTGACCCAGCCAACATGACTATATAGGTAATAAGGCAGGGCCCTCAAGATGTTTTTGGACTGCAGCAGCCATCAGTATTAGCTAGAATAGCTAGTTGTGAGAAATGACAGGAATTGCAGTCAAACAGTATCAGAACAGATAATAATAATAATAATAATAATAATAATAATAATAATTATTATTTATATCCCGCCCTTTGGAAACCCAATCAGGGCGGCTCACAACCGTAAAATCTTACACAATACCCCAAACCCAACGACCCCTCCCCCCTTAAAACAGTATTAAATCCATAGGAGTTAAAACCAACAATTCATCAATTAAAACAATTAAAAGATTCCCAAACTATGGAGTAGGCTGGGCTTGGGCAACTGTGACCTTCCAGATCTATTTTGGCCTATAACTTCCATCAACCCTAGCCAGCATACTCAGTCAGGAATTATGGGAGCTGTAGTCCAACAGCTTCTGGGAGGTTACATGTCACTTGACATAAAGTAGACAATCAAGGCTGCAGAGAACAATAACCTGACAGATTCCCAATTATGGCAATTTCTCTAATATATCATACAATTGTAACAAATATTAATCCACAAGAAGGCATTCAAATGATTTTGTAAAAAGATAAAGCACATTAATTTATCTGCTTTTTAACTGACCAGCCACAGTCATCATAAGATATAACATGCCAGTTGCAGGAAAAAAAATTATTCTCCTCCCTGTTTTAGTTCTGAGAAGAATAATTACATCAGCGGAATTTTCTCTCCTGTACATATAAGTTATGAATGAATTACTGTATTACTGGAAATACATGCAGCATGGTGCTTACTTTACATTTACATTTTCTTTTCCAGACAGCATGAAAGCAGCTTAGGCAATGTTTTTGTTGTCACTGCACAGCTTCAGACCCAATTTTAGATGCCCTCTTTGCGTTGCTCTCCAATGTATTGTTATTAATATCATATTTCAACAAGGTAATCTTAGCTCAGTACAACAAGACCTCTTGAAAGTACTTACTCAAACAACGTATTAGATTCAATAGTGTACATATTTTCATAGAACACAACAAAGTAGCATAATGTTTTATCAGGGTTCATATAGGAGAGGTCCATATTAAAGGCTTACACAGAATTTTTAGCTAGAACCTGGATGTCCACCAGCAAGAGCCAGATTAAAAAAATGTTCAGATTTGTTCAGAGCGGGGTTGCCTAAGGGCCTTTGCAGACTGCCAGAAATAGTGCACATTAAATTGAGGCACTGCCCTGGCTCAGTGCTAGGGAATCATGGGAACTGTAATTTATTGTGGCACCAGAGCTCTCTGACAGAGAAGGCTCAATGTCTCAGAAAAAAATACAATTCCCATGGTTCCCTAGCACTGAGCCAGGGCAGTGCCTCAATTTAATGTGCACTATTTCTGGCAGTCTGCTTAGGCCTATAGTCTTCTTGTGAGGCTGAGTGTGTGTGACCTGTTTCAGGTTGCCTAGTGGGTTTTCATGATTTCCAGGGTTCCACAGAGAGGATTTGAACCCTGGTCTCTAGAGTTCTAGCCCAACACTCAAACCACTATACTGGTTCGCATGATGCGCATACCCTCTATTAATCTAAGGGCCTAAGCAGACTGCCAGAAATAGTGCACATTAAATTGAGGCACTGCCCTGGCTCAGTGCTAGGGAATCATGGGAATTGTATTTTTTTCTGAGACATTGAGCCTTCTCTGTCAGAGCGCTCTGATGCCACAATAAATTACAGTTCCCATGATTCCCTAGCAAAGAGCCAGGGCAGTGCCTCAATTTAATGTGCACTATTTCTGGCAGTCTGCTTAGGCCCTAAGTTTGAAATATTTTTGCTCAGGTTGAAACCAGCATATGGTGATGCTATCCTAGGGTTTTCTTGGCAAGATTTGTTCAGAGGAGGTTTTCCAGAGCCTTCCTTTAAGGAAGAGAGAGTGTGATTTGCACAAGGTCACCCAGTGAGTTTCCATGACTGGCCAGAAATTTAAACACTCATCTCCCAGAGTCATAGACTAACACTCAAACCACTATACCAGGGGTAGGCAACCTTTCCCCTTTAAGGGCCGAGGGACCAGCTCCCTGAAGCCTCAGCCATGTTGGCCAATAGTCCCATGTTGGCCAATAGCTCCTGGGATTCTGGGAGCTGAAGTCCCTCGGCCCTTAAAGGGGAAAGGTTGCCTACCCCTGCACCATACCATGCTTGAAATAACATAGATCAGGAATGCTATAATCCAGGGGTAGGCAACCTTTCCCCTTTAAGGGCTGAGGGACTTCAGCTCCCAGAATCCCAGGAGCTATTGGCCAATATGGGACTATTGGCCAACATGGCTGAGGCTTCTGGGAGCTGAAGTCCCTTGGCCCTTAAAGGGGAAAGGTTGCCTACCCCTGCTATAATCTAATTTAGACCTTGAAAAAATGTAATTGGTAAACAACTGGGAGCAGGAGGCCCTTAATGTTCTGCAGCAAATAACCCAGACATTATCCAAAAGATTCTCCCCTTCAAGTTGGGGCTGGACCATCATTCCAACTTTTAAAATGAAACCACAGCACCAAGCTAGGTCCTATACAAGGGGTAGGCAACCTTTCCCCTTTAAGGGCCGAGGGACTTCAGCTCCCAGAATCCCAGGAGCTATTGGCCAACATGGGACTATTGGCCAACATGGCTGAGGCTTCTGAGAGCTGAAGTCCCTCGGCCCTTAAAGGGGAAAGGTTGCCTACCCCTGTGACCTATACTAATAAAAAATTAGCACAGTTAATTTGCCCCAGCTGAAGTCCCAACCAGCCAGACAGCCAAATGCTTTCATACTGTGAGGTAACAAAAAATAAAACCAGGTTTTAGGAACTAAAACATTAATTAGATGATAGCAACAGAAGGACAGCTAAAACAAACATGCTATGTTGCTCTTGTCCTTTAGCAATGAATATATTTCCCATCCAAAAGGCAATGTCTAAGTGCAATGCAAGTAACAGAATAGTCAAGGAAATCTGCCACCATAAAGCAAAGTTACTAAGTATAATGTTCAGGAAAGTGCAGAATTGTTAGGGCCTACTATGGAGCTAGAAACATGCATTTCAGTGCTGTCTGTATGTTCCAAGAAACTTGCTTGGCCTACAGCTAAATGCAGGAAAGAAAGCAAAAGAATTCCTATAATAAGGCAGGAGGACAATTGCTATTAACAACACTGGCCACCATTCTCCTTGGCATGTATGCCCCCTGGAATATGAAAGTGTTCTTTGTGGCTACTTTTGCCTCACCCTCACTAGGGGTGTGTGAGGGGTTCAGCTCACACCAAGTGACAGTGCAAAAGAGAGGTGACACCTGGTTGGGTCCTCCTCCTGATGCACCTCTCTTGGCTTTGCCACGGTGGTGGAGGCCTCCTCACAAGGAGACTTCTGCCACCATGACAAAGTAGAGGGCTGAGTGTGTTTTGGCCACCATCACCTCTTTGGCAGCCCCCCCCCCAACACACACACATACAGGGCAATACCAGGGTAGGGATGCCACTGCTCACCCTGAGGTTCACCTCAGAATGAGTTATTTGGATCTTGGCAGCTTTGTGGAGAATTGTTCCAGCTAGTATGGCTCACCAGAGACCAATCCAACACATCTATCACTTCATCTGAGAAATGAACTGGTGAGATCAAGTAAGCAATTACTCCCACCAGTTGCTCTCCTACATTTGCACCCACCATGGTGCCTCTTTGAAATGTTAGTGTGCTCATCCACTTGGACACAGTTTTCCACTCCTCATACTCTGGGACAAGAGTTTCATTCTGACTCGCAGAAGAGTCTGTAATGTGGACTGTATCACTTTCAATCCACAGATACTGGATTATACGACTACATTCCTCCCAGCAGAATGTATAATACCAATACATTCCTTATTCGGAATTCAGAATTCAGTGACTGGGGTTCTATCTGGGACTGCCCTAGGGAGTAGAATTCGGACACATAGCTATGTGTCTAGAATATCAGCATGCAAAAGGTTCTTATAGCACTTTAAAGACTCAAGTCTCAGAGGTTCTATAAAATCCCTTTGCATACTGGCCCTAGGGAACATGCCTGGGCAGTTTTGTAGGAGGTTCATTGGCTGCCAGGTCACTTTTTTGGGCAAAAAGTGCTGCTTCTTTCCTTTAAAAGCCTGCATGTTGATCTTAGGACATAAACTACCCGAACAACTACCTTTCCCCACATCTACTTATCTGTATAGGGCACTCAAATCTCTGTTGGTAGTCTTCTTCTAGCTATGTCCATTTTCTGAAGTCACACTATGGTGATGGATGAGGAGAACTTCTAGGCTGAGTTACCTTGTTTTTAGAGTACTCTTCCCATGCAGGCTCACCTCCCCAGTCTTTTTTCAAATGACCATTTTATTTTAGCCTGCTCTGTGATATTCACATTTTGCTTCCTCTGTTGCTTACTTTTCATTACCATCTTGGCTGGTCGTCTGGGTGGGTGGGTGGAACGTGTTGAAAGTGTTCCTTCGGGATACGATCAACGCGTCTTTCAGGGAAGGTTTGGTACCATCTTGTTTGAAGGAGGTGGCAGTTAGGCCACTCCTGAAAAAACCTTCCCTAGACCCTCTGGACAGAAATAACTATAGACCAGTCTCCTTGCTACCTTTTTTAAGCAAGGTGATCGAGAGGGTAGTTGCTTCCCAACTCCAAGCAGTCTTGGATGAAACCGATTATCTCGATCCATTTCAAACCGGCTTCAGGACAGGATATGGAGTGGAGATGGCCGTGGTCGCTCTGACTGATGACCTCCGCTTGGGCATCGACAGGGGTAGTGTGACCCTGTTGGTGCTCTTGGATCTCTCAGCTGCATTTGATACAATAGATCATGCCATCCTCTTGGATCGCCTGAAAGAGTTAGGAATTGGAGGCACTGCTTTGCAGTGGTTCCGTTCCTTCCTCTCGGGCAGATCCCAGAGGGTGAGGCTTGGGGACAGTTGCTCTTCCATAATAGAGCTTAATTGTGGCGTCCCTCAGGGAGCCATCCTGTCCCTGATGTTATTTAACATATACATGAAGCCGCTGGGTGAGATCATTCGGAGGCATGGAGCACAGTGTCTTCAGTACGCTGACGACACCCAGATATATCTCTTCATGACCAAATCATCGACTCAGACTTCAGATGGAGTCTCTCCTCTTAATGACTGTCTCAGAGCGGTAATGGATTGGATGAGGAAAAACAGATTGAAGTTGAATCCAGACAAAACGGAGGTACTCACGGTCACAGGCCCAAAACCAGATTTGGGAATACAGTCTCCAGTCCTAGATGGAGTCACACTCTCCTCTAAGGACTGTGTTCGCAGCTTGGGGGTACTCCTTGATTCGTCACTTCACATGACTAGTCAGGTGAATGTGGCGGTCAGGAGTGCCTGTTATCAACTTCGGCTGATACGCCAACTGCGCCCTTGGACGTTTTCACACGGGGCTCCCTAAAGCTGGCTGGAGCCCTTCCCCTAAAGCCGGCTGGACCCCGTGTCGCTGACACCGGAATGACTCCGGCGGCGGCAGGCTAATTCCTTTTGCCACCCAGAATTACCTGAAGCCGGAGTTAGCCAGGAATTAGCTTGCCGCTGCCGGAGTGAGGCCGGACTTAGGGCTCCGTGTGTTTGAACACATGGAGCGAAAAGCCGGCCAGACGCAGGGATGACACCGGAAGGGGCGGGGTTTGCCGCCGCGCGTGTCTGAACACGCGGGAAATGGAGCCGGAGTGAGGCCGGCGGGAGGCCGGCTAGCGTCCTCCTTTTGCCCCGTGTGAAAACGTCCCTTGTCTGGACATGAGGGACCTGGAAACTGTGGTACATGCTCTGGTAACCTCAGTCTGGATTACTGCAATGCACTCTACATGGGGCTACCCTTGTGCCTAACCCGGAAACTGCAAGTGGTACAGAACATGGCAGCCAGATTAATTACGGGAACATCAAGGAGGGAGCACATAACACCGGTGCTTAATTCCCTCCACTGGCTGCCAATTAGTTTCCGGGCACAGTACAAGGTGTTGGTGTTAACCTTTAAAACCCTACATGGCTTGGGTCCATCTTATCTTAGGGACCACCTCTCCCCATATGATCCCCCCCACGCCCTCCGGTCCTCTGGGAGGAATCTGTTACAGCCAATAAAAACTA
Source organism: Phrynosoma blainvillii (assembly GCA_026167975.1). NCBI lineage: Eukaryota > Metazoa > Chordata > Lepidosauria > Squamata > Phrynosomatidae > Phrynosoma > Phrynosoma blainvillii. The sequence continues at coordinate 120,755,647 of JANUYF010000001.1, read as the reverse complement.
GGCTGTCTCAGACCTCCCAGAGGGCCTTCTCTGCGACCGCTCCCAGACTGTGGAATGGCCTGCCGGACGAGATCCGTCTTATTACTACTCTTGCTGCTTTTAAAAAAGCAGTAAAGACGGATCTCTTCCGGCAGGCCATCCTGGAATAACTCTCCGGCTTGAGGGGAGATGGTTCTACCTGTCCCTATCCTGTGGCTCACTTCATTGTTGTTTATTATTGTTTTGTTGTGTTTTATTATATTGTATTATGTTTTAATTTTCAATAGTTTAATTCTGTTTTAATTCTGTTTATGAGGGTTGGATATGGGATAAGGAATGTTTTTAAATTTGTATGTTTTAAAATGCTGTAACCCGCCCCAATTGCTGAGCAGAGGGGCGGGCTATAAATAAAAAAATATTTATTATTATTATTATTATTATAAACTACTAGTAACTTCAGTCAGCAGTCAGTAAGCAGTATGTTGTAGTTTCTTCCTGCTATCTAAAAGATGGGGAGATTCATTTCTCTTTACCCAAACCATCTCCAGTTAGATTAGGTTTTAGTTATTTTATGTAAATATCTATTAAAGCCATTATTCTTTGTTTTTAAACCACAAACTACATGTTTGTCATTTTTTGAGTTAGTCTTTATTTTTTAGGAAAGCATATTTCGAATAAAATAGCTGGACTCACACTTTTGTTCTACTGCTAATGAAAGCTAGCCTCTAGCTAGCCTCTAACAAATTTAACTTTCATATTTATGTTTTTGCTTATTTTTGTTTCCCATTAAAAGGGTTAATACCTTGGTCAGCTAAAATTGCACCCCACATTTAATATACATATACATAGAGGTTATATCCTAATCTAGCTAATGAATAGTTCAGGTAAAGAAGAAATCTTTATCTCACTATCTTTCCAATGAAATTTGAGAGAGGAAGATGGGGAACCCAACAGGGCAAGAGAAGATCCATGTGAGAGAGAACTTCTTCAAAGGGGGAGTGACTTGAATCACATGGTTTGTTTACCAGTTTGCAAAGTTATTGCCCTGTGATTCAGTAGGAGTGTGTTTAATTTACATGCAACATGTGAAAAGGGGAGGGGGAAAGGAATCTTCCACCCTTTTAAGACAAACTGCTTGATATTTTAACATGAGCTTTTGTGGATATCCGTCTACTTCCTCAGTCATTGTATATGAGGAAATGAATTGATATTTGCAAAAACTCATGTTAAAATATCAACCACTTAAGTCTTCAAGGAACTGAAGATTCCTTTCTCTTTCCCCTTTTCACGTGTTCTGTATAAAATAAACATATGTTGTGCATAAATTAAAGCTTGCAAATTTTTTTTTACTACAACTGGAATCCTCCAGCTAGTATGGCCACTGCAAGCTACAGTCCTTTGTGTCTCTGTTCTCTTTTTTCTTCTGTTGCAACAGACCAGCAGAGCTACTTCTCTGAGGAGGAATGGTTTCAGTTTCAAAAAGAAGTGGCATTTACCATCATTCCTCCTCCTCACTTCTTTTCTGCCTTACTCTAGGTAGGAAATTGCAAGGGAAAGTGTGCAGGGCTTGCAACATAGGAGGGTTGCAGACTGCCAGAAATAGTGTGAATTCAGTCCACTTTTAGGGTTAGGGTTAGTGCTAGGGAATCATGGGAACTGTTATTTTTCTGAGACATTGAGCCTTCTCTGTCAGACAACTCTGATGCCACAATAAAATACAGTTCCCATGGTTCCCTAACTCTAACCCTAACCCTAAAAGTGGACTGAATTCACACTATTTCTGGCAGTCTGCAACCCCCCATAGGCTTGCATTGAATCAGATTGTGAGTGCATCTTGGCCAGCTCCTCACAGGCAGCCAATTGCTTCTTCCCTTTTGTGGCACTTCTGTGCAGGAGGGGGAATGAGAAGGCACGATTGCAACCCTTATTTTTCATTCTCTCCCATTAGGATGCCACTGCTCCTCACCCTCAATGAATGGATGCAACTGCAATGTCTGAGCTGGTTCCCTGCATAATAATGGGCAATAGTACTGGCATTCATAATTAATACACCACAGCTGGCAAGGATAAGACCAGTAGAATAGTCTATTTGAGAAAATGTTGAGCTTGTTCAGTATATTACTGCTCTACTATTTCAAGCATCATACTTGGAAAAACTACTTTTCTGGACAATGACCAGAATTCCTTTGAGACAGCATGGCCAATAGCCATGGTGGATGGGAGTGATTCTGGAATGTGTAGTTGAGTATGTTCGAGGTCTTTTGTTTCTGTTTCTACAATTTATAGGTGTTTTTGAACAAATGACTCAAACATGTATGTTTCACATGAAACAGAGCAGATATCTTAAAGGTTTTTAAGCTTCAGTGTTATATAGTATTGGGACTTGGGGGACCTGGGTTCAAGTCCTCACTGAACTCTAAAACTACCTGGATAAATTTAAGCTAATTACTCTTTTTCTTTCTGCACAATTTACCCCACAGGTTATTGTACAGCTAAAGTGAACAAAAGGAGAGCTATGTGTATGCCAGATCCTCCTTAGATAGTTTGTCCTCTGAGAAAGAAGAACCAGACAAACTGGGGAAGTTGGGGCAGATGCCTGATAACCAGCCTGATCCTTCTTTAGTTCAAGTGCAGGAAGAGGACCTGGAAGAGAGTTCCCCAGTCCCCAAGAAAGGCTGGGGAGCTAGTGTTTGGCTCAGACCATTCCTGCTGATGTAGTGAGAGGCTGTACTTTAGGCATCAGAGAGAGACATATTCTTTAAATACTTCAGGGAATCCAGTCATGGACTGAGCTGGTGGCCTTCATAAGGGAGGACCTTTTCTCAAGCAACCTGCTGGATTCAGTCCAGTTCACCTCTTGACAACCAGCTCCTGCAAATATTGGTTTATGACAATTGGACTGTTTCCATGACCTTGTTACCTCAACTCCCTGGACTCTGCTCTAATTTACAACTTACTAACAATGGACTGTTTACTACCAGATACTGCTTGCTTCCCCAGCTGCTGATTTTGACACTTTGATCTCTGGTTCAGCTTTGAGAGCAGGGCAATGTAACAATTTTTTTCAAATACTTAAAGGTTGTTTATGAATGCATGGTGTGATGCGCCTTCTATCCTGGTTCCCACATCACACTGCTAATGATTAAATGGTAGAATCTCATAAGCCATTAGAGCTTACATGAGGATTTCCCACATGTTCCAGATATCTCAAGTGCTTCTGTTAACCAGTCTTTACCAGTTAAGCATGGCATTCAGCCATGAAGGAGCTATAGATACACCTTAAAAAAGGTAAAGGTTTTCCCTTGACAAGGTTGTCTAGTAGTGTCTGACTGTAGGGAGGATGCTCATCTCCATTACTAAGCCGAAGAGCCAGCATTGTCAATGACAACTCTATGGTCATGCAGCTAGCATGACGGCACAGAACATGTTACCTTTCCACCGAAGTGGTACCTATTTATCTACTTGCACTTGTTGCATGCTTTCTAACTACTAGGTTGGCAAAAGCTGGGACTAATGACAGGAGCTTGGGAACATTTCCTTTTTCATGTTACAAGTCCATTTATACCATCCCATGCAAACACAGCTAGAACCATTTTCTTTGTGTCTAAAGTGGGAAAAGTTTACTTAATGACATTGCCACAGGTTGCCCTGTGACACCACTAGTGGCTGCCTCCAATATTTGAGAGCATGTGGTGCACATGACCAGATAAAGGGTCTTCTTCATGGTTCCTCTTAGGCTGAGGTTTTGCTGCCCTCCTCTCTGCTCTTCTTCTGACACAACACAAATACCTTTAAAAAAAAATTGGACAATCATTTGGCCATTAACTGGTTCCTGTGGAAGGATTTCTTTTAAATGGAATGTGTGTGTGCTGTACTTTTTATCTTTTCTTTATCCATTATGTTATAAATGTTTTTAATCTATTTTTTTAAAAAATCCCTGCAATGCTTATGAATGCTTATTTAACTTTTAAACTTTTTTTTTAACTCTTATGATTGATTTTACCAATATTCCCTTGAATAGTGTATTGGCAGAATGAATACTTACATACATAAAAATAAAATTAAATAAAAAATTTCCATGACCTATTTTTCATAAGATAAATATACAGATCATTACATATTTATGCTATATCATGTCTAGTGATTGTTGGCGATAACAGGATCTTCCCCTTGACTGTCCAACAAGGATATTGAGAAGTTCAAGAAGAGACTTTCTCCATGCAGAGAGGAGAAATGTCATGCTTCCCTCTGCACCAAATTGTTTAAAAAATGGATGAGTGGAGAAGCCAGATGATGCCGGGGGAGGGGGGCAGGGAAAACTCTACTCCTTATATCACCCAGCCTGCTACACTACCGTAGTTCCAGTAACCAAAGGCCTGTATGACCAAAATAGGGTTATCTTATGTCTTCACCAATCATTTCTGTAATGATGGTGGGACCAAAAGAAAACTTTTTGCCAAGAATCTCATAACTCAGTCAAGCTCATATAGGGAGATACAATCTTTCAGATAGTCTGGACCCAAGCCATTTAGAAGAAAATATCCACTCAGTCCTTTCCTAAAAGCTGTTCTTATGTCCAGTTCCCTCTCCCTGCTCACTACGGAAGCTGTACAGGAAATGCAAATGCTAAAGGTTTAAGCAAAACCTGGCAAACAGCTCCATTGTTATTCCATTTCATACCTGCAGCCTTTTATATATGCTTTTCACTTTTAAAAAAGTCAGTGTGTAATGTAACATGTCATTTGGTCACAGGCCAATCTACACATTCCATGCACCTGCAAGCTCTTTGCCTTCTGAGAGAAAATGCACAATAAAACTACAGCTGCTGTCTGGGCTGTGGAGTCAGGATGCCAAACTTTCGATTCCAACTTTGAATTGAACTCCTCTATTGTTCTACTATCAGACTCTAAATCTGAGTTCTTCATAAATGGCAAATGTATATTAACTAGTAATAACAAATTTACTGTAGCAAAATGATAGCACAAGGCATTTTGTCACCACTTCATGAACCATCAGGCTACTTAGATTGATAGAACATAAAATATATTTAATTATATATAAAATATAAGTGTAAAATGGTATATTTACCATACACTGTTCTAATATTAAAGTGTTTTATTTTGAAACTGGGTTGACTTTGTTATGCTACAGTTCCTGGAATATCAGAGGATGATGTAGATCTCCCTCTATGCCTATGGAGAGGGGCATCTGTTTTTGTAGGCTTCCTCCTTCCTTTGTTGTCAGCTGCCCTTGAGTCAATCTTGACTCATGGCGGCCCTATGGATGAGACATTTCCAAGACCCCCTGTCCTCCATTGCTCTGCTTCAGTCCTACAACCCCTTAATACCCATAATCTCTTTAATAGATCTCTTTAAAACATCCATCTAGCATGAGGCCTTCCTCTCTTCCTACTTCCCTCCACCTTCCACAGCATTATTGTCTTTTCCCATGAGTCCTCCTTCTCATGATGTGTCCAAAGTACAACAGCCTCAGTTTGATCATCTTGGTTTCCAGGGAGGTTTCCAGCTTGATCTGCTCTAGGATCCATTTGTTTGCCCTTTTGGCTGTCCATGGGATCCTCAGCACTCTTCTCCAGCATCACATCCCAAATGCATTGATTTTCTTCCTATCATCTTTCTTAACTGTCCAGCTTTCACATCCATACATGGGAATACAATGGCTAGTATGATTCTACCTTTTGTGCTGAGTTGTATATCTTTGCATTTTAGAATCTTTTCTAGTTCTTTCATAGCCCTACTCCCCATTCTTAGTCTTCTTCTTATTTCCTGACTGCAGTCCCCATTCCGATTAATGTTTGATCCCAGGTATGAGAATTTTTTTACTATTTCTATTTCTTCATTGTCTAGGCTGAACTTGTGAAGGTCCTCAATAGTCATTATTTTTGTTTTCTGTATGTTCAACATTAAGTCTGCCTTAGCACTTTCTTCTTTGATCTTCCTTAGTAGGTGTTCCAGGTCTGTGAGTTTTTCTGCTAGTACTATGGTATCATCTGCATATCTTAGATTGTTGATATTCCTTCCTCCTATTTCTCCATGTTCTCTTCGACAGTAGCCTCTTGTCCTGAGTACAGATTCCTCATCCAAACTATCAGATGTGTTGGCACTCCCATGTCTTTATGGACATTCCATAGGCTTTCATGATTTATGCAGTCAAAGGCTTTGCTATAGTCTATAAAGCACATGCTAATTTTCTTTCAGAATTCCCTGCAGATCTATTTCAATGCGCTCCATTAGCCATCATATGTTTGCAATGTGGTCCCTCGTGCCTCTTCCTTCTCTGAACCCCGCTTGGACCATGTATGGTTGGAGTCTATTTTGAGCATGATTTTGCTTGCATGGGAGATTAGTGCTAAGGTTCTATAGTTGCTGCAGTCTCTTGTGTCTTCCTTTTTGTGCATGGGGATGTGCATTGATTGCTTCCAATCTGTTGGCCATCATTTTGTTTTCCATATCTGTTGACATATGGTGGTTAGCACTAGAATTGACTCTCTCAGTGTGAATTGCAGCAGTTCAATTGGAATATCATCTATTCCTAGTGATTTGTTTTTTGCTATTTCTCTTATTGCAATTTCCACCTCAGTTTTTAGAATTTGGGGTTCATCTTCTTATGGCTCTTCATTCCGTGTGTCCTTCGTTTTGTCATCTCTTTCATATAATTCCTCTGTTTATTGTATCCAACATCTTTTTATTCCTCCCTGGTCTTGAATTATGCTATTTTTATTGTCATAGATCGTCCCAGTCCTTGGTTTGAATTTTCCTTTTATTTCCCGAATCTTGTGAAATAGATCTGCAGAAAACTTCTGTCAGCCCGGTTGCTAAGCCATTAGTTCTCTGATGGCAGCAATAGCAAAAAGGAGGTTTAAAAAAAAGCTCCTATAAAACACTCAGAAAAGTTTCATTTTATCATCACACCCCCAGAATTGGAGGCTTTCCATCTGTTGTCCCTTACCTGCCAATATGTTCCACCCTACCAATTGTATCCTCAACAGGGCTTTGCATATGGCAATTCCCCAGATATGGATTATCCCACATGCACCCCTCTTGTTAATACTTAGCTGCAATCCTATCCCCATTTACCTAAGCCTAAAACCTACTGAAGTCAATGAGACTTACTTTTGAATAGTTATGTATAGGCTTGTGTTATAATACTTGTGTCATGGTCACTAGTTTCCTCCACAAAGAAGGAGATGGGTTCCCCCAAATCAGAGAGTGGTAAACAATTTACTGCGTCAGTGATACTTGAGATAGCACTCCTGGACAGAGACAGTTCAGGTCCAGATTCCTAGAAGCTAACCTCTCCAAATTTGTCTGTTCTTCTTCTTTAATAACTTTTGCCATCTTGAACACAACCTGGTTCATCCATTAAATATTGAAGGGTATGCATTGCCACATTCAGTTTGGCTCCAGAATCCCACTGTCCCAGTTTGGTAGGTACAGTCCCAGTTAATCCTTTGTTATCCCACTTTTCAGCTGCTTTTAAAAATGTCCCAGTTTCTCTCTCCTCCTACCACCTTCCCTCTCTATCCTCAGCTTTCTTCAGTTGCTGCAAACTGACTTCAAAGTGCAAAAGTAGTTTGCATTCAATTAATTTAGTATATGGGTGGGGCGAGAGTCTTGCCTTTCCCAGTAGGCTTAGTCAAAAACAAACTGCTGCAGCCTCTTCTAGCTTGTCTGTTTTTCTTCTTTAATAACATCTGCCATCTTAACCACACTGATGTTGCTTGGATGCCTATATGGTTTTCATCTATTGGAGGGTATGGAATCCAAAGAGAACATTGAACCCTGTCCCAGTCTGTGAGAACACCAACTCCTGAAGACAGGATCTCAATTAAAGATGTCTGAGTGAGATGCTTGGCTGCAAGGAAGAACTTCTCAAGAGTAGGGCCTTAACTGGGGTAGAGAAATCCAGACTGTCTGCAACTAAGCTTTGAGTGGTGCCCAGGAGCTCAGCAATGTAAGCTTCACTCTTGGGACAATACAACTGATGGTAATAAGGCTACCATCCCTGGATTTGTGTCTCCTAATTTATTTGTACCTTGAAAACTTGCTGTGATTCATCTCCTGGTGCCTGATCTTAGACTGTGAGTGACTTTGCTTCATAGAATCCCCCCTGACAAATTACTATAAACCCTGGACTGTTTGGTTTTGACTATGGATTCTCTCCAATAGGCTTAGGTCACTCCTGATAGGATTCTGTTTGATTGACTTTGGCACTGATTTGGTTCCTCTTCTGTATTATGTCTGCCTGTCTTGGCTATTTCTGATGCAGGCCATGGTTGCCCATTGGACCTAATCTGTGAGCCTTGCTGTTGAATCCTGCCTACCTTGGAACAGGACAATTCACTTAGTATGACCAACCAGTGGGAGAACACCTTATACCAGTGAGTGTTGCTCAGATGTTGCATTATTTTGCTAGGCAATTTTGCTCAGCTGTACTGAAGTGAAATAGAAACAGTGGCTGGCATTCTGTTTTGCAGTTATAGATCTGTAATCGTGGCTGGTGCTCCACTGTAGAATTAATGCAGTTTGACACTTCTTCAATAGTCATGGCTCAGTACAATGGAATCCAGGTATTTGTAGTTTGTTGTGGCTCCAGAGCTCTCTGACAGAGAAAGCTAAATACCTCACAAAACCATAAATCCCATACTTCCATAGCATTGAGCCATGGCCATTAAAGTGGTGTCAAACTGCATTCAATCTGCAGTGTAGATGCAGCCCTAGAGTTACAGATCTGAAACTGCTTCATATTCAGTAAGACTAAATAGTCTTACTGTAAGACAATGTAGATGCCTCCAAGCCCATCTTAACAGATGGCAGCAGCATCAGGTGAAGGAGCACGGTTGAGCTGCCAGCTGGGGTGCAGGGGGAAAAAACACCACATTTCCATCCCCCTCCCACCAATGACCAAAGCTGCCCTAAGAAATTGTGATGTTGTCCTGCTTCTGATGGTCACAGCCTCACTCGCTGGTGGCAGGTGGTAGAAACATGATCTTGCTGTGATCAGCAATGGAACATATCTCCTTCTTCTAATGGTGGGCTTCAGGGGGTTGGACAGGGACCTGGAGATGTTATTTAGTACACACATGTAACTAAGGTTGTTGTTGTTGTTGTGGTGGTGGTGGTGGTGGTGGTGTGTCTTCAAGTTGTTTCCAACTTATGGAGATCCTATCATGGGGTTTTCTTGACAAGATTTGTTCAGACGAGTTTTGCCATTGTCTTCCTCTGAAACTCAAAGCATGTTATTTACCCAAGGTCACCCAGTGGGTTTCATGGCCAAGCTGGGAATCAACACTCAGGGGCTAAGCAGACGGGCGGCCGTGGGCTGCCCTGGGAAGCTGCGCCGCGGGACTGAGGCATCCCCATGCCTTGATCCTGTGGCGCACCTTCGCCGCCCCTGAAAGGAGCACTAAATTAGCGCTCCTTTCACAAGTCAGCAAAAGTGTACCGCAAAAGGCTGCGGCTCACTTTCGCTGACTTTTCTGCCGCAGCACGTGGAAAGGCTGCGGTGGGAGGTCCTCCTTGGAGCGCCAGCTGTGCGGAGGGCCGGCTGCTCCAAGGACGACCTCGGGAGGGGGAGGGGGTGCTGAGCGTGCGGCTGCCCCTCCCCTCCCCTGCCCCCAAGATGGCCTTTTAAGCCGTCTGCTTAGGCCTTTAAACCACTATGCCACACTGGCTCATCGGCAAATACCCACAACAAAAAGTCTATGTAATTGCAGTACCAAATGGGAGTGACTCAAATGTGAAACCTTATCCCAGTTCTGTGTGATACCAGAAATCAAAATCTTCCAACTCGACAATTCTATGATTCTATGTAGAATTAATTGATATAAATTAACCCTAGAGTACATACTTAATTGAGAGATGCAGTGGCTCAAGTGGCTAAGACGCTGACTCTGTTGATTGCAAGATTGGCAGACCGCCCCCTACAGTCGGACATGACTTGACAATCTTGTCAACAGGAATACCTTTACATTTACCTAATAATAATAATAATAATAAAAATATTTATTTATATACCGCCCAATGGTTGCCCAATCCGGGCGGTTTACAACATAAAACAGTTACAGTAAAAGCATATCCCTCCCCCCCCTTAAAACAATATTAAACAACAACATAGTTAAAATCCTAAGAGCAGTTAAATGAAACAATTAAAATAATAACCGATAACACATCACCCCATTAGTACTCTGTGGGGGAACCAAGGTTCAGATTAATGTCACTCAAGGAGGAGGAAACAGCCCGGGGCCGGGCTACCTAGTCTGGAAAGGCCTGCCGGAAGAGATCCGTCTTGACAGCCTTTTTGAAACTGTCCAAAGATGTTAGTTGACGGATCTCGTCCGGCAGGTCATTCCAGAGTCTAGGGGCGAAGACAGAAAAAGCCCTCTGGGAGGTTGCAGATAGCTTGGATCCTTGTGGTTCTAAAAAATTCCTCCCAGAGGACCGGAGCACTCGGGGAGGATTGTACAGGAGGAGGCGGTCTCTGATATAGCTTGGACCCAAGCCATTTAGGGCTTTAAAGGTAATAACCAACGCCTTGTACTGGGCCCGGAAGCGAATAGGCAGCCAGTGGAGGGACCTCAAGACCGGAGTGATGTGGTCCCTCCTAGATGTTCCTGAAACAAGCCTGGCTGCCATATTTTGAACTAACTGTAGCTTCCGAACCTGGCACAAGGGTAGCCCCATGTAGAGCGCATTACAGAAGTCAAGGCGGGAGGTTACCAGTGCGTGCACAACAGTCTCGAGATCCCTTACTTCCAGAAAAGGGCGCAGCTGGCGTATCAGCCGAAGCTGATAACAGGCGCTCCTGACCTACATACTTCATTAGCTAGAGAGTAGGGGCCTTTTCATATTACATAATTATAGCACTATGATTTCACTTTAACTTTCCTGGCTGTATCCCTATGGAATCCTGGGATTCATAGTTTAGACAGCTGCTAGAGCTTTCTGTTTGAGAAATGTAAATACCCCCCCCCCCCCAGCCTGCACATCCTAGGATGCCGTAGGACTCTACCATGACAGTTATACTTGAATCATAGCCTGTATCTTTGTAGTATGAAAGGTCCTGAGTATGGGGTTCTGTAGGTCTCTGGATGTGGTTGCGTGACAGCTCTTCTTTATGCACCTTTGACTGTACAGAGGAGTAATATTTGTTCAGACAGCAAAATGTCTGCCCAAATGCCAGCTCTGAAAGTATATGCCAATGTCTGCATATAAATAATGAAGAAATGTTCAGGGAATTGTAGGAAATATTTACCTTGAGTCAGCAGGTTCAATTTCCAGAAGCTCTTTTGAGCCCACCTAGCTGAGAAATTACTTAGAAATTGTATTGGGCACAAGGGAAGACCAAAATGGAAAAGTGCAGTGCAGCATCCTTCCCACCAATAATATATGCATGTGGGGGGAAAACTTTCCAGATGGAGCATGGCTTGCTGACTTGGCATAGGAAACTAGATAGTACAGCTCATTTCATATGTCTGTGTTCATGCAGCAGGTCTCAAGCATTAGAATATTTTCAGATTTGAGAAATATAAATTAAGTATAGGATCTGGTGGGAAACAGCTTCTCAGATTACCAAACCTACCTGGCTTGGATATCAAGAAAGATGAATACCTACTACTACTACTACTACTACTAATAGCAACCCACCTCTCCCCAAAGATCAAGGTAGGGAATAGCAACAGATTAAAATACAACACATAACATTAGTTAAAACACATAGTATCAGTTTGAAAGAACATGCAAGACCAATATATGTTAAAACAATCAGCCCATAGTTTAAAATGCATAATTTAAACATCATCTGGATAGGCCTGCTGGAAGAAACTTATTTCTAATGCTGTTTTAAATTTGGACAGCATATTCAGCTGTTGAATTTCTTCCAACAGGTAGTTCCATAGTCTAGGGACATCTAAAGAAAAAGTCTTCTGGATGACAGTTGACAACTAAGAGTGTTATTGCATGAGTCTTATAGCATGAGCAAAACGGAGTGGGACCGGCTCTCTTTTCAGGACTGGCCCTGCCATTAAACAGTGAGAGGGATTGGATATTTAATTTATTGTTCTTTGGGTAGTGGGAGGTAAAGAAGTAGTCTTCTGTATCAAGTGCCAAAATAAAGTACCTGGTTTTGGATGCTATGTATGGCAAGCAAAAAGGTCTAGGAAAAAATAATGAAAAAATAATACATAAGAATGTTTAATTATTTAAAATAAGCAGTAAATATAGAAACAGTAGATTTCTGGTATCCAGGTTAACAGTGTGTGGACAAGACAATACACTGTGCCAAAAAGTAAAAACCACAAGTAATGTATATGCTTTCTGTATATATGTAAATAAAAAATAGATCCACAGCCAATTACATAGATTAGAATTCTCAAATGACATATACAATATAAAATATCCAACATTCAAAGTGCTTGAAAGAGCAGAAGTATATGTACTTCCAGAGGATATGTAATATAAAAGACACATCTATTTTTTATATGTATATGTCATTTGAGAATTCTAATCTTCTATGTAATTGGCTGTGGATCTATTTTTTATTTACATATATACAGAAAGCATATACATTACTTGTGGTTTTTACTTTTTGGCACAGTGTATTGTCTTGTCCACACACTGTTAACCTGGATACCAGAAATCTACTGTTTCTATATTTACTGCTTATTTTAGATAATTAAACATTCTTATTTTTCATTTTTTCCCCTAGACCTTTTTGTTTGCCATATTGCGTTTTTTGTTTTGTTTAGGACAACATCTTTTTGCTTTGACTATTTGGATGCTATGTGCCATAATTTGCATGAGCAAGGAGCACCATTGGTAGTGAAGTGTCTGGGGTCAGTCCTGATACTCTTGGCCAAAAGTACTGGAGAGTACTGGGAAAATGATCATTTTGGTTATCTCTCTCTCTCCCCCCTCCATCTCTAGAATGCTTTCCAAAGAGAAGTTTGCTTGGTGGGAAATACTTTTACCTTTTCAGGGCCATAGAACCATAGGATTTCACAATTGAAAGAGACTGCAAGGGCCATCCCTTCCAACCCCTGCCAGGTAGGAATCTGGAATTAAAGCACTCCCAAAAGATGGCCACCCAACCTCTGTTGGCCATGTGGAACCATTCCAGTTGTACAAATACTGCATATAGAATTGTAACGTCAACAACAGCACACTCTGTGGCACACAACTTGCATGCAACGCCATGGCAAAAAATGAGGACATTGAACTATATTCCTCCTAAATACTGGTGGTTCCACAAGTGTTACAAGCACAACTGACTGCATTGTACTTAGCAATAGCATCTGAGGTCCGAAACAAACTGCAGGAACAATCCAGTTTGAGACTGCTTTAACTGCTGTGACTCAGTGCTAGGGAATCCTAGGAATTGTAGTTAATTGTGGCACCAGAGCTCTCTGAAAGGGAAGGCTAAGCATCTCACAAAACTATGGTTCCCAGAATACCCTAGCATTGACCCAAGGCAGTTAAAGCAGTCTCAAATTCTATTATTTCTGCAGTGTGTTTTGGACCCACAGCAGATTTCACTGGGCCCAGAGGGCAAATTTTATCCCCTGGAGCATTCCAGGGACTCAATCTTCCCTTTATCACTGAATATGCTGCTGATTTGATGGTGCAGTGGTGGCAAAAAGAGCCTTATTTCTCTTTATGGACAAGGCAGGTCAGGAAGCACGCATCTTATTTCAGGAGTCGTCTAAGAGGAAACAACTAGGATCTATAATAGCAGTGTCTCATGTTTAGTTGATCAAGGAACATATGCAGTTATTGCATGATGCATGTAATATGTGAATGTACCCAATACTGTTTTGTTTGGGCCAACATGAGAAAGACAATATGGAACTACAGATGTGCCTTAGACTTCTCTGGAATAGTTTCAAAAAGCAGCATTTTCCCCCCTCTCCCTGCTTTGCTTCCAGAATGACTTCTCTTGTAATTTGAATCTTATTGGCATTGCTTTGCTTTAATCTAATTGTCTCTGTATTAACTAATTTCTGCTTTCTTTCTCTTGAGAGCAGACCAGATGTGAATGAATGGTATCAGATTAACAATGCAAGATTCCTTTCTCCATTATTTCCATTTTCTCCCTGTACATCTAAGCTTGGGGGAAAGTCTTATGTGACTTCAAGACTTTTTCATCTTGCTTTTTAAATATATAGTTAGTGCAAATGAAGCTTTTAATCACTTGCTCTATTTGTTCTTCATCCCAGAGGGCTAGCCACTGGGAATTCATACATTCAGGCTAATCATCCAGCGACTGCATCATCAAGTGTTAAATTTGAGCTGGAATCATAGAATCATAAAGTTGGAAGGGACCTCAAGGGCCATCCAGTCCAACCCCTGCCATGCAGGAATTCACAATCAAAGTACCCCGATAGATGGCCATCCAGCCTTTGTTTAAAGACATCCAAAGAAAGAGACTACAGCACTTTCCAAGGGAGTGCGTTCCACTCTTGAACAATTCTTACTGTCAGGAAGTTCCTCCTAATGTTGAGGTGGAATCTCTTTTCCTGTAGCTTGCATCCATTGGTCCATATCCTATTCGCTGGAGCAACAGAAAACAAGCTTGCTCCACCCTCAATATGACACTCCTTCAAATACTTAAACAGGGCTATCATATCACCTTTTTAGCATTCTCTTCTCCAGGCTAAACATACCCAGCTCCCTAAGTCTCTCCTCATAGGGTATCATTTCCAGATGCTTTATCATTTTTGTCACCCTCCTCTGGACACACTCCAGTTTTTCAACATCCTTTTTGAATTGTGGTGCCCAGAAATGGACACAGTATTCCAGGTGAGGCCTGACCAAAGCAGAATACAGTGGCACTGTTACTTCCCTCAATTTAGAGACTATATTTCTATTGATGCAGCCTAAAATTGCATTGGCCTTTTTAGCTGCTGCATCACACTGTTGACTCATGTTCAACTTGTGGTCTATTAGGACTCCTAGATCCCTTTCACATGTACTGTTATCAAGCTGGGTGTCCCCCATCCTATACCTATGCATTTCATTTTTTTTCTGCCCTAATTGCAGTACCTTACATTTCTCTCTGTTCAAATTCATTTTGTTAGCTTTGGTCCAGCTTTCTAATCTATTAAGATCATTTTGAATTTTGATCCTCTCCTCTGGGGTATTAGCTACTCCTAATGGTGTCATCTGCAAATTTGACAAGCATGCCTTCTATTCCTTCATCCCAGTCATTGATAAAGATGTTGAATAGCACTGGGCCCAGGACAGAACCCTGTGGCACCCCTCTAGTCACGTCTCTCCAGGATGAAAAGGAGCCATTGCTGAGTACCTTTTGGGTTTGGCCAGTCAACCAATTGTAAATCCACCTAATAGTAGCATTGTCTAGCCTACATTTTACTAGCTAGGGAGTGATAAAACATTACGGGATATGGCCATGTGATATTAAGTGCAATTTAGTCCCTGAACTTTGTCCTCCAAAAAGATACTTACAGGGTCTACATTTCACTTGTATAAAGCAGCCTCTCCTAAATGGCTGCACTCCAGATGGGTTGAACTACAGTGTTCACCATCCCAAGGAAATAAGCCATGAAGGTGGGGCTGATGGGAGTTGTAATCCAACCAATTTGGCAGGTTCTAGGTTGAGGAAGTATGGCATAATTTTTAACATTACATTCTTAGGATTTTATTTTAAAAAATTGAGAAATGTTTTTTTCTCTCTATAGTTTCTTGTGGGTTTTTCAGGCTGTGTGGCCATGTTCTAGAAGAGTTTCGAAAAACCCACAAGAAACTATGGATGCCGGCCATGAAAGCCTATGTTTTTTCTTTTCCCCTCCTTGTTTATTTCTTTCATCCCAACTGGTATGTTTTATGGTGCCCTGTTATCTCTGTGACTCCTGATGAGCCACAAAGAGTGATCACTGCCTGATGGTGATTATTATTGTTGTTTTTGTTGTTGTGAAGGGAGAGATAGTAAAGTGGCACCTTTCTATTACTGAGCAAGCTCATACTAAATAATTATTCACTCAAGAGTTACTTCAGGATGACATTTAATTATGTGATGGGGAAAAATAAGCCATGTAGGGTTATTATCCCATTGTGGCTTGCTGGAGAAAAACAGTAATCAAGTTTGTGATGCAGGTATTCCAGGAAAAAGATATCACTCTGTCATTTGGGTCACAGATTGGAGGTCATGTGGCAACATTTCTAGGATGCATCATAGCATGGTGCTGGTGTCTCACTCTCGCTGTGTATTATTGCAAAAGAAACTCTCTTATGTGTGTTAGAAGATGTAGCTAAGCTGGTGGCAGATGATGTGAAGTGTAGTCCACTATAATTGTTTTATTAATATAATAATAATAATAATAATAATAATAATAATTTTTATTTATATCCCGCCCCTCTGCCAAGCAATCGGGGCAGCGTACAGAGTTCAAAACATCAAAATAGATTACATCAAATCAACTCCCATCCCTCATTCCCATCCCCACTCACCCCCCAAAACAATTCAACAAAACAAATTAAAAGACAATATACAATACAATATAAAATATACAATTACAATATAAAAATACATAATAGCATTGTAGCTGGGAAATGTATAACTGGGGAAGGATTTTATGCTCTTCCCGGTCTCCCCCACCGTGCTCCAGCCACAGCTGTGCTGTTGGTGAAAATCAAAGTCCAATTATAGTCAAAAGCTGGGAGGCCACCGCTTGCTGGGTGGTGCCGGCGGAGTAGCCTCCAGTCCAGCTGCTCAGGTGGTGGAAAGGGAGGGGCTGGCCCCAACTCTCCCCGCTTGGCTCCTGGAGCTTTTGGAGCTTTTTGAATATGACCTCCTGGATGTGTGAAGATGATGACAACTGGTTCACCGGATAGGTTATTGGTTTTAATTAGAGGGATTATGAGGTTTTATTGCTGGGGGGGATATTGTTGTTGGGTTTTTTTTTATATAGATATTTTATGTTTTGTATTTTTATATTACTTGTTATCCCACTTCGATCCGCAGTGCTGAGTAACACTGAGCAATTTCTTCTTCCCTTAGAAACAATGCAGTTTGATACCACATCAACTGCCATGGCTCCATGCTATAGAATCATAAGATGTGTAGTTTTGTGAGGCATCACCAGTCTTTGGCAGAGAAGGGTAAAGGTAAAAGTAAAGGTAAAGGTAAAGGTATGTTACTAAGCCAAAGAGCCAGCATTGTCAGAGACTACTCTGCGATCATGTGGCCAGCATGATTGCACAGAATGTTGTTTACCTTCTCATCGTAGTGGTACCTATTTATCTACTTGCATTTGCATTCTTTCAAACTGCTAGGTTGGCAGAAGCTGGGACTAGTGACAGGAGCTCACCTCATCATGCAGCACCTGGGCCTCAAACTGCTAACCTGCCGATCTTGTAGTCAACAGAGTCAGCATCTTAACCACCTGAGCCACTGCATCCCTAAACTGCTGGGTAACACTGAGCAATTCTTTCCTCCCTTAGAAACAATGTAGTTTGACACCACATCGACTGCCATGGCTCCATCCTACCGAATTGTAAGATGTGTAGTTTTGTGAGGCACCAGCAGTCTTTGGCAGAGAAGGCTAAAGAAGACCTGGTAAAAGTACAAATCCCAGGATTTCAAAGGATGAAGCTACAGCACTGAAAGCTTTGTCAAACTGCAGTATTTCTATAGTGTAGGTCAGGGGTAGGCAACCTAAGGCCTGGGGGCCGGATGCGGCCCCCTGAGGCCTTTGGACCGGCCCCAGGTCGGTTCTGCCACTGCCGCCGCTGCCTCCCCGCCACCGCCGCCCGCCATGATGATATTGTTTATTGTTGTTATTACTTGTTGTTGGGGTTTTCTTGGCAAAATCTCCACAGGGGTTTTGCCATGGCTTTTCTGGGGCTGAGAGAGTGTGCATGCATATTTTTAATTTTTTTAAAAGAATTTATTTATTTATTTATTTATTTTTGGTGCTTGGGCCCCCCAATTGTCTGAGGGACAGCAACTCGCCCCCCGGCTCAAAAAGGTTGCCTACCCCTGGTGTAGATGCACCCTTAGTCCCTGGCCATGCTTGCATTTCTTCCTGGAGCCAGTCTCCAGGGAGGTAAAATGCCCCCAGAGATGCACTCTCTGTTCCCACCGCGAGGGGGCTCCCGCGCCACAGTCAAGCCTTTTCCCTCTTTCTTTCTTTCTTTCTTTCTTTCTTTCTTTTCTTTCTTTCTTTCTTCTTGAGGGGCATCAGGTGCTCTTTGCCTCCGCCGCTCGCTTGCCGCTGTCCAAGGCCCCGTGGTTCTGAATCTGGTCGTGGAAACACCTGAGGGAGCCGGAGGAAACTACAACTCCCAGCGGCGGGGGCGGGGGCGGGTGACCAAGAGGTCCTCCTTTTCCAGGACGCGTCCTCCATTCCAGCCTTCTGTCCAGGAGGAATCCCCCAACACTCTCTGCTTTGAGGAGGACTAAAAAGCATGGATTTGTATTTGTACAAATGTTTCGAGCTTTTTTATTTTGGAACGTCCTCCATTTTCCCTTGACTGTCCTCCATTTCGCAGTGCCTTGTCCTCTTTTGTGGTTAGGATATCTAGCCATCCTGGATGGTTGAGTGGATGGGGGGGGAAGGGGGGGTGTCCATGGGGATCCCAGAAGGCTAGGAGGTGTCACAACCGCAAAGGAGGACAAGGCACTGCAAAATGGAGGGCCTCCAATTAAAATGGGGGATTATGACCACATGTAAAAACCCAAAACCCTCCTAGAAATAGAAAGCCATGCTTCCAAGTCAGGCTCCAGATGGAGGGAGGGTCTCATGGAGTTCCTCCTGGGCAGAAGGCTGAAAGGGAGGACAAGTCCTGGGAAAAGGAGGACATCTCTGGTCACCCAGAATGTATGACATTCGAGAAAGATGGGAGGACATGTCCACATATAACAGTTCAAAACCCTAATATATCAATAAAAACCCATGCTTCTGAGAGTCAGGCTCCAGATGGAGGACATATTGAGATTCCTCCTGGATGGGAGGCTGGAATGGAGGATGCGGCCGGAAAAGGAGGACCTGTCTGCTCTCCTGGAAGGGAGGGCCCTCCAGAAGGAACGTCCTCAAACAAATGACAGTCCTTGCCCATAGGGAAACCATCCTTGCCCAGAGAGAATCACAGTATTCCCTTATGACTCCCTATGGGCAAGTATGGCTTCCCTATGTGCAAGGACTGTCATTTGTTTGAGGACGTCCCCTCCAGAACAAGAAGAAGAAGATGGAGGAGGAGGAGAAGACCATACATGTATATAAAAAAGCTGAAAACCCTAATAATATATAAATATTAAACCCAGGCTAGGCAACCTTTCCCCTTTAAGGGCCGAAGGACTTCAGCTCCCAGAAGCCTCAGCCATGTTGGCCAATAGTCCCATGTTGGCCAATAGCTCCTGGGATTCTGGGAGCTGCAGTCCCTCGGCCCTTAAAGGGGAAAGGTTGCCTACCCCTGCGTCCAAATGGAAGACATGATGGGATTCTTCCCGGACAAGAAGAGGACTGAAAGAAAGAAAGAAAGAAAGAAATGTAGGGCAGGGCCTGGCCTTGGAAAAGGAGAAGGAGAAGGAGCTGCCAGGGAAGAAGACGAAGACGCAGACGACGAAGGAGCCCGGCGCGTGGACAGGCCTCGCGCTCCCTCCTAGCAACGCTCCTGCTCTTGCTGCGAATGCTCTCGTCGCTCCGTCCATCCATCCGTCCGCGCGCGCGCAGAGACCACCGCCCCCGCCCCTCCCCTCCCCTCCCCTCTTCTTCCTCCTCCTCCTCCTCCTCCTCCTCCCTGGACTGGACTGGGCTGGACTGGGAGGCAGCTGGGCAGCACCTGAGCGCGCCACGCGGGTGGGAGAGGAGGCTGGGCTGGGCTGGGCTGGGCTGGGGAGAGACAAAAGCCAAGGCAGGGAGGGGGGTGGCGGCTGGGGTCCAGAGGGTCGCGCCTCAGCCCCTTCCTCCTCCTCCTCCTCCTCCTCCCTTTCCCTCTCCCCCACCGGCTTTGAGGGAAGGCACTTGCTGCTGCTGCTGCTGCTGAGAAGGAGACGGTGGCACAGAGGAGAGAGAGAGAGAGAGAGAGCAAGAGGAGGAGGAGGAGGAGGAAGGCGAGCCCGCCTCCCATGGCTGAGCAGCCCTCCTGAGGCGCCTGGCTGAGAAGGAGGAGGAGGAGGAGGAGGAGAAGGGGCGCCCCAGCATCGCCTGGGCGGCTCAGGATGCGCCCTGCTCCCCGCTTCTGACCCCCAGCACCGCCGCCACCGCCGCCGCCACCGCGATGATCTCCCCCGAGAACCAACAGCAGCATCAGCCACAGCTGCAACAGCTTCAACAGCAGCAGCAGCAGCAGCCGAACCATGTCGTGGCCACCATCGAGAACCTGCCGCCCGAGGTCTCCAGGAGCAGCAGCACCAGCCTCTCTGCCCCGTCTTCCTCCAGCCTCCGACAGAGGATCAGGAAAGTCTTGAACAGGTGAGTCGGCTGGACTGGGCTGGACTGGGCTGGACTGGGCTGGACTGGGGAGACCGGGTGCCCTCCTCCTTCCCCCTCCTCCTCCTCCTCCTTCTCAGAATCCTCAAGGGCCATCCAGTCCAAACCCCCTTCTGCCATGCAGGAACTCCCCATCAAAGCACCCCCTATGACACATGGCCATCCAGCCTCTATTTAAAGAGCTGTAAAGAAGATCCCTCTCCTCCTTCTCTTCCTCCTCCTCGAGTTGGAAGAGATCCCAAGGGCCACCCCTCCAACCCCCCCCTTCTGCCATGCAGGAACTCCTAAACAAAGCACCCCCTGTGACACATGGCCTTCCAGCCTCTGCTCAAAGACCTCCAAAGAAGGTCCTCCTCCTCCTTCCTCTGCCTCTCCTTCATGCCACTGGCCGGACCTCTTGGCCAGGAGGGGGCCAAAAGCCCATGCAGGCGCAGAAGCCCTTCAAGATTTGGAAGAACCGGAGGGTGGGGCTGCATTCCCTTGAGGGAGGCAGAGAAGAGCCCTCTGCACATGTTCAGTGGCTGGCCCTGCAGGAAAATGGGCCTCAGGGTTGTGAGACCACCAAGCACAGGAGTCCAAGGGGGCTTCGCAAAGGCTAAGTGTGTGTGTGTCCCTTTGTCCAGAGTTTCCAAGGTGGGGCCAGAAGGGCACGAAGGAAAGCGCCCTCCATTTGGCTCCTCTGAGGAGTGCCTCGGGGAGAAGGGAGAACCCCTCCTTGGATGGCATTAGGGTTGGTGGGTAAAGAGGGACTGTTTTGCTCGAACTCTGCTCGTTCCTGCATGGCACGGGGCTGGACTAGATGGCCCTTGGGGACTCTTCCAACTCTGTGATTCTGCTGTGGAGGGCTGGAGGGCAGTGTGTCTGGTGATGCTGATGCTGATGGTGTGACGGTAGGATGGACAAAATGGAAGCCAGTGTTTGGAGCAGCAGGTGCCTTAGGAAGCTGGCTGGAAGATGATAGTCGTGAAAAGAGGAAAAGTGTGAAGGAACCACAGCCCCATAAGAAGAGGGGGCGGGTGGGAAGGAAGGGCTGGAAATGCTACCCAGTTTCTCTTGAGCCCTTCCTCCTTTAACATCATTTAACTCAAAGAATGGAGGAGAAAAAGGAACCAGCCAGCACTCCCTTCTGCTTCTCATTATTCAAGCAGCTTCAGCTCTTTCTTTGGGCAAGGTGCAGGCGAAGGGATGGCATTTGCTGATCCAGGGCAGGAAGAAGCCCCACCACTCTTACTTAGCCTTTGCACCCAAGGGAACCCATCCTCCAGTAACATAAGCAAAAGGAGAGGGAGTGGTGTAAGCAAAGCCCACTCTTTTGCAAAGATCTGAAGTGGGGCAGTACTTCCACAGGCTGTGAAAATGAATCATCCCATTAGCTTGTGGGGAATACTGTGTGTGTCCCCCAAGTCAGGCTTCTTGTTAAATCTCCAAGAAAGTGACACTTTGCGCAAAAGCAGGGCTCTTTCCAGCTCCTGTTGCCCAGCAGATCTGTGGAACAATCTAGACTGAGCAGCATGTTTTCCTAAGGAAATGATCCTCAATGAGAAGTCATTGTAGTGTGAAGTTTTAAACCTTAATGATGAAATCTCCGAGGACTTCATACCCAGATCAGATTATTTGAGTGGAGAGGATGAAGTGGGGGATTTAGAAACACATCCGAGCTGATTAGTGGCTTCCTTGTGAATATGGAGATACAGTGTGTGGGTGTGTATACCTGTGCGCTTCTACACATTTGCCATATTCCTAACAAACAAAGCCTAATGCCCCCTGAGGTTTTCAGTGGGTTTGGAGGATTAGCTCCAGCCTGCCTGCTAGTGGTGATAGGGAAAGTTCTCATTGTCAAGACAAGCAGCGTTCCTAAACAGGTTGGTGAAGCAAAACTAGGATTGCCTTTGCAGGTAGTCTTTAAGAGGAAGAAGATGCAACAATCTTAAAGAGTTGGATTAGTCTGCAGGAGTGATGCAAAGTCAGTTTATTTTAAAGCAGAATCCCTTTTAAATGGAAAATCCTCAATTCCCTTCCTTCAGGTCTGATTATCTTAAATAATCTCATGAACTGGAGGGTTTCTCAGTCAGGGTTCCCTCCATGAGAGGTTGCTAGTGGTTCTGAAGAAGATTGGGATGGGGGGGGGGGGGACACATCCTTTTTTTGCTATATATCAAAATAATTTTTATGCAGGGGTTCCCTGAGACCTAAAGATTATCTCAAGGGTTTCTCCATGCCAAAAGGGTTGAGAAAGGCTGCCCTGGATCAGCAAATGCCATCCCTTTGCCTGCACCTTGCCCAAAGAAAGGGTCGAGAAAGGCTGTCCAAAAGGGTTGAGAAAGGAGAAAGGCAGTATGGGATACATGCCATCTGCCTTACTCAGACAATGGGCCCACCTAAGCTTACTTTGTTGTTGACACCGAGTTTCACTCACCCTACTTGAAGTTGCCAGGGACTGAACCTGGGACCTTGCATTCAGCAAATGTGCCCTTCTTGTGAATGTACCCCCTCACAAATGTAATTTCTGATCAAGTTTTTTTCATGGAAGATTGACTGGACCTATTGCTGCTGAGTGTATCCATATGCTTACTCATGTAATACGCTGCCAAGGATAGGGAAAAGTGGCTTTCCTGATGTCAGCTACAATTCCTTAAAACTCCCAGCCAGCATGACCAGTGGTTGGGTTGATGGGAGTGCCCACCTGTAGCTGAAGAAAGGGAGTAGCTGAAGTTTCTCATCCTTAAAGAAGAGGAACCCATAAATATTTCCAGGCTAGAGTGAATCTGCATGCCTTTAAAGATGAAGAGTAACATGCATGTGTACACTGTGTGCCTTCAAGTCACCTGTTGACTTATGATGACCCCATGAATTTCATAGAGTTTTCTTAGGCAAGGAATACTCAGACGTGGTTGTGCCAGTTCCTTCCTCTGAAGTATTACCCCCTGGTATTTGTTGGCAGTCTCCCATCCAAGTACTAACCAGAACTAATCCTCCTTAGATTCCAATATCAGTGCAATCTGATGCCTTTTGGGTGTTTAGGATGTGAAGAGTTAAATAATTAATACTCAGTTTTTGAAGTCCAGGACTTTACATGCTTTTGTCTGGGAGCTACACTTCTCTGTCCTCCAAACCATGCTGCTTAACCCTCAGTGTTTTTGGATATTTTGGCTCAGTTCAAATGTCAGAGCCAACTCACAGCTTGGCTTTTGGGAATGTCCTACTCTCTTCTGAGGTTCTTTGTTCTTCCTCATGAGTCCATACTCTGCTCTACTTTGTGACTTGTAGTAGCAATTTGTTGTTGTTGTGTGACCTCAAGTCGTTTCTGACTTATGGCAAACCTATAATGGGGTTTTCTTGGCATGTTTTGTTCAGAGGAGGTTTGCCATTGCCTTCCCCTGAGGCTGAGAGTATGTTACTTGCCCAAAGTCACCCAGTGGATTTCATGGCTGAGGAGGGAATCGAACCCTAGACTCCAGAGTCATAGTCCAGCACTCAAACCACTATGCTACACAGCAATAGGGCAAGCTTTTTTAAAAAATGCCATCCGACTTGGACATATTGCTATAAATGAGAAAGTGATGTGGAAAGGAGTAGATATAGGATAAGGAAGGGAATCATGTGGTCTTCCTGATTTTGTTGGACTGCAACTTCTATTAGTCCCAACCAGCATAGCCAATCTATCCATCACTTTATGTGTATCCCATCTTTCCTTCACACTAGGACTCAAGGCAGCTTACACAGTAGAGAGAATTACAAATAAAACACATATAGTTAGAAACATATAAAAAGTTGTGATTAAAATTGTATCAAACTAACAACAAAATTAAAATAATTTAAAACCATAATTTAAAATAAGGACTAAAAACAGTACAGCACACTAACAACTGTAAAACTGTTGGAGTAAAAAGGTCTTCAGCTGCTGCTGAAAAGACAGCAAAGAAGTGGTCATCGTAACCTTCATAAGGAAGGGAGTTCCAGAGTTTGGAAGCACCCACATAGAAGGCCCTGTCTGGTGTTCCTACCAGATGTGCCCATGAAAGTGTTGGGATTGAGAGAAGTGCCTCCCCAGTTAATTTACAACTCAGGCAGGCTCATAAGGGAAGACATGGTCCTTCAGATAGCTTGGACCAGAAATGTATAGGGCTTTATAGATCGTAACAACTTGTTGTAGTAAGAAAGTTGTGTGCTCCCTATAACTTGCCATTGTTGAAGAATGCTGGGGATTGCAGTCTGACAACACCTGAAGGGCCCCATGATTTCCGCCTCTGGTGTAGGAGATTGCTTATGACCCCATAGCCAAACCATGCAGTGATGCTCACCTTGATTCTTGCTTCATGTATTCCAGATGTCATCCATGTAAATGAAAAGTAATTCCAAGGCAGAGGACTACCAATTAAGCTTGGCTCAGTGATTGGATAAGGGGAGGGAGATTTGGATTTTCCAAGTGTTTTAAGGATTTGGAGCTGATTATTGTTGCCAACAACTCTGAGATGATTTCTCTGACTCATCAAGCAATATTACTGCCTTCATTTTAACAAACTCTTTTCCATCTGGGAACATCCTGGAAAGTCTGTCAGAGAGGGAAAACATATTTTGCTTAATTGATCATAGATGCAGAATGCTTAAAGCAAATACAGCATTACATGAGCCAACACAGGAACACCTGCTCAAATACCATGTTTGAAGCTTATGCCCAAGCTTATGATTTTGGCCCCAAAGGGCATTGAAGAACAGAGGTGTTGTATCTCCTTTTCTTGGCAGTTTAGGATATGATGCCCTTTTGGGTGGTATTGGAAATTGTTGGGGTAGAGGAAGAAGCACACTAGCTTCTTCTACTTCTAATCTACCTCCTCCATATTGTAAGCAAAACTCAAAATGTGGTGGTAGTGGTAGTGGAGTTGAGGGGAGGAAGAATGAGAGGTGGGTTGTGATTAGAAATGTTATCAGTTAGCTTGGATCCAGTTGCAGTGTATGTATGTGGACTGAGAGAGAGAAAGAGAAAGAGGGAGGGGAGAGAGAATATTCGACGGGTTTTTCTTTCTTTCTAAGAAGTGGTGGCATAGGGGCAACTTTGGCCTTTATTTTTAGGATCTATTTTGTTGTCTGTGGGTTTGCTTGTTTTTTTTTACTAGATGTTCAAAGTCAGAGCCAGATGTGAAATTGTAACAGGTATGCTTCTGTACACTTAGAATTAAGAACCAGGATGCCTCTGACCAAATGCTCTGTGGAAAGAATTTGCTTTCAGTACCAGAACTGAGTTCACGGGCCTTTCACATACAAAGATTTGTGCTTCATGTTTCCCCAAGCTTTCTTCATCAGAGGGGCCCAATTTAGAAAAGGAGGGCCGGAGTCTTTTAGTTCTTGCTGTTGTTAAACCCAACAGGATTGCTGACCTGCTGCAAGCCATCCCAACATCTTCCAACAAATTGCAATCTAACTTCTGTCTAATCTTGATGCAATTTATTCTCAGATGAGCTTTCTTTCTTAAGGAAATGAAGACTTTGGTCAGGACAGTTACAAACTCTAGGAGCCACTACACTATATCCTTCTCGTGTCAATTGGAAAATAGATGTTTAGAAGACAAATAAATGCAAGATAAATAAAGCAGCTAAACTGAACCTCCACATCTAGGTATATGGGAACAGAAAAGAGGACAGTCTTTCCTCCAGATGTGTTCACGTCTTGAAACTTATATATGGTATATATTTACATTAGTACAGTTTTATCTTTCAACAAATCCCAACATGCTGTCATACTTCCCTCCCCATGTTCTGGAATTTAACTGATTTGATTATTCATAAATGGATAAGGCAACTAGTGCAAAGATAAATGTTGTTTCTTGTTAGCTATGACTAAGCTATAGTAGTCATTGAGTAGGAACCAGGAGTCAGATGTGGGAAGTAAGAACCAGGTAAAGGTTGGAGCCAGCAAAGGACTGGGATTTAGTTCCAATTACTTGTCTCAACTAGAACTGATCTTATTTTATTTTTAACAAATAATTTTTATTGCTTAAATGGATTTTGGCCTGAGATTTCATGATATAGGGATATGCATGTTTTAGTAAATAAAATAATGATAAGTAGAAAAAAAGTGGAGTTGACTTACCAGGTTCCCTGCTTGGAAGTCCCAGTGGACCATTCCAAGTTGGAAGAGTAATTTTATTGCTTGAGAAGTAGGAGAGTAAAGCCCTCTAGACTAGATATTTTGAGCTCCAGTTTCATTTATTCCTGACCATTGAGTATACTCACTGGGGCTGAAGGGAGCTGGAGATAAAACATCTGGAGGTCATCAGGCAGCCTACACCTGGCTCAGGGAGATGGTCCAATGTATAGCCCCAAGACAGCCTCAACCAAGCGGAGGAGGCATGCTCAGAATAGTGGGCTCTTATTTATTTATTTGGAGTATTTATACCTCACCCTTCAGCCAAAATTGGCTCCAAAAGCAGTTTACAAATCATTAATTCAACAGTTCACTTCCCTCCAGCTTACAATCTAAATAGGATGAAATACAGATAGAAAAGGGTATGACAGTGGGGGAGGCAGGGATTAAGTCCAGCAGATGCCGGCTGCTCTTCTTCTCTCCCAGAGGCCACAACAACAGCAGCTGGAATATGGAGGAAGCAGTTCCTCAGCAGCTGGAAGTGTGTCTGGCTGCTCTTCTCTCTCTCAGAAGCCAGAGCAATGACTTAAGGTTCCCACATATACTCCTTTTCGTGGATTGTCCTCTTTTTCAGAGTTAAAACTTTATCTAGTAGAGTTATTTAAAGTGAGAGCTGTCATGGCAGTCAGTGTGTGTACTTTTTTTTTTCCTTTTCAAAATATAGCAACCCTACCCTAACCATCACTACAAAAGGTGGGGAAACTTATTAGAGAGGTGTGAGGAACTGTAGGGAGGGAGAATCATAGAATCATAGAGTTGGAAGAGACCACAAGGGCCATCCAGTCCAATCCCCTGACACGCAGGAACTCAAAATCAAACTATCTCCAACAGATGGCCATCCAGCCTCTGTTTAAAGACCTCCAAAGAAGGAGACTCCACCACACTCCGAGGGAGTGTGTTCCACTGTCGAACAGCTCTCACTGTCAGGAAGTTCCTCCTAATGTTGAAGTGGAATCTCTTTTCATGTAGCTTGCAGCCATTGTTCTGAGTCCTGTTCTCTGGGGCAGCAGAAAACAAGCTAGCGCCCTCCTCAATATGACATCTCTTCAAATATTTAAACAAGTCTATCATATCCCCTCTTAACCGTCTCTTCTCTAGGCTAAACATACTCAGTTCCCTAAGTCATTCCTCGTAGGGTATGGTTTCCATGCATTTTAGTTGCCTCCCTCTGGACACGCTCCAGTTTTTCAACATCCTTTTTGAATTGTGGTGCCCAGAACTGGACACAGTATTCCAGGTGGGGCCTGATCAAAGCAGAATACAGTGGCACTATTACTTCCCTTGATCTAGATACTATACATCTACTAATGCAGCCTAAGATTGCATTGGCCTTTTTAGCTGCGGCATCACACTGTTGACTCATGTTCAACTTGTGGTCTACTAGGACTCCTAGATCCCTTTCACATGTAGTCTCATTAAGCCAAGTGTTCCCCGTCTTATATCTATGCATTTCATTTTTTTGCCCTAAGTGCAGTGCCTTACATTTCTCTGTGTTGAAATTCATTTTGTTAGCTTTGGCTCAGCTTTCTAATCTATTAAGATCATTTTGAATTTTCATCCATCAAGCAATCAATTGATGCCAGCTTTTATCATGGTAAGTGCCAATCAGATTTTCCATAAACCAGGATCTTTTTAAAAAAACACCCCTTGAAGCTATTTTCTAAACATGGATTAAACAAAATTCTTAAGCGTGAAACAGACGGGCAGATGGTGGTGACTTCCAGTCATTCTGGGGCATTGGTGTTTACATGACACATGCCCCTGGAGCACCTGGAAGCTGCCCTGGGGCCATGCTGGGTACGCCTAAGACAACCCAAGACCAGCCCCAAAAGGAGTGGCTTCTGGTCACTTGTTGCCATGGTCCATTTGGGATGGTGGCAGGAGATGCCTTCATGGCCATGGCATGTGTTTGCCATAGCTTCAGGGCTATTGGGCTGGGAGTGGCTTCTGGCCACTCCTGGATACCCGTCTGTTTTGCCCCTAAGTGAGCCTTATCTTGTTCTTCCTACCTGCAATTTTCTTAAGATAGTTTCCTCTATTTCTGGTGTTCAAGCATGAGCTCTCTTGCTATCCAAAATGTTTCCATCCCTACATATCAAAGGGGGAGGGATCAGTAGATTCAGATGAGACCTACATTTTGCACAAGCAAGCAAGCAAGCAAGCAGATAAACTTTTAGGAGAATTTTAGGGACTTCCTGGAGCAGCATAATAAAAACTGGAAGAATGTTTAGTAACTATAGAATAATTACTTCCTGCTATGGGGGGGGGGGAATAGGGGAGGAAGAGAAAGTATTAGGAGTATTATGAGAAAAGTTATGACAGAGTGTGACATAAACAGGAGGATTCCATGCTACAATGTTTTGTTGCAGTCCCACATGGATTATTTCTTTTACTGTGTCCTAGTAAAAGCTATTAGAAGGGGAAACATGGTAGCAAGTTTTCTCTGACCTGCCCAGTTAGGAATGTCATGCAAAATGTCATTTTGCTCATCTTTCCTATGTGTAGCAGAGTTTCTTGGCTAAGATATAATTGTCCTCCTCCACTTTAAAGACATCCTTACAATTCTTAACAAAACTGTTATGAAAGACTGGAGACTTGTTTTCACTAACAATGTAGTGGGAAATTCTCTTTTTATCATAGCTTTCTGAACCTGGTGCTGCTTTTGTTTTCTAACAGTTCTCTCTTAATTTAGAACAACTTGATTTTTTCTTTTCTTTCTTTCTTTTTAAGAATCAGCCTTCTAAAATATATAATCTAAATTGACTAGCATACTTCTCAAAATCTGGATAACTTTAGTTGTTAGAGCTTCTAATAAACTTGTAACTATGTGGTCAAATTATTTACTTACTTAAATGGTAAGCTTGTCCTTGGCTTTCTGAGAATTTGCCAACTGCATTCCTTCAACATAGCCTGGGAAAATTCACAGGGTTCCTATCTAGATATAATTTCCACAAATGAAAGGATTGTTTTGTAATTTCAGTAGCTGACATCTTTCGAATGTAGAAAGTTACTGAATGCTATGAAGACCCATGACCCAAAAGAGATGTGCAGTCACTGACAACGTATGGATTTTTATGTATAAATTAGTTGGTGTACTTAAGTTTTAAAAAATAGGTTTTCCTCCTTCCACATGACTCAGCAATAGATGTATCAGTCAAGGTTTTAGAATCAGGAATAGAAAGAAGATTGTGCCATGTTTCTGAATTAAATCTGACACATATGTACCCTAGCCACCAAGTTCACACCTCGTCCTGCCAGTTTGCTCAGATAAAGCTTAGGGTTAGCATGCCAATGAGATATATCTAATCATCATCCAATGATGTATCCAGAGTACTATATCTCAGTTTTATCTATTAAATCTTGAGTGCACAAGATTTAAAGTGGGTAAGTTAAAAGACTGGCTTAAATAAAAGATTCTGTGTCCTGTGGGTCTTCCCTACACCCCCCTAAACTCTTATATGCCTCTTCTATAAATGTATGTATAATGTCATAGTAACTCTTAGGAATATAAATGGAATAAAATATCATGGGGTATTTTGTCAAAAGGCAAAAAGGGGCTATTGGATTTAAAAGGCCCAAATTCTACTGAGGACTGTTAACTTTGAGTTACCTCTTCTCATTAAATGCATTCAAAGACACCATCCTAGGTGCTGCTTCTAAGGAAGCACTTTGATGTATATTGAGGCACTGCTTCTGGCTATGAGCTGATCTTCTTGGGAACGAAACAGTGGTGTATCCTCAGAATTGCCAAACCAGGTTTCTAAAAGTCATAGATCCTTGAAGGTGGGAAAAGATGGATGCTATGTACAGTTTGGAAATGTTACTTTTGTAGACTACAGTTCCCAGAATCCTCCAGCATGACCAATAGGATATGATGGGGGGTGGTAGTCCCCAAAGAATATCATTTCCAAGCTCTGCTCACTTATCACAACCATTCTGTTTAGCCTTAACAGGTAGTTCTATGGAGAGTGAAGGGGCTGATGGAAGGGAGTGTCATATTTCAGTGGCTGGGTCTATGATAGAAGCTGATCACAACTATCAGAAAGCCACAATTATGTCTGTATGAGCATAAATCAGGTTGCATAGTCTTACAGGTCCTCAGTAAAAAAACTAGAAAAGACAAAACATCTACTCATGAGGAAAGCTGTCCCTGCTTCTAATCTCGAACAAACCGGAGACATCACAAAGCCAACCAGTCTTTGAATGGCTCAGAAGTCAAGAGTCATCATAAAATTGTCTCATTATGACCAGATGAATTCATATTTCCGTTGTGTATCTGATGAGACCTAAAACAAGAAGGTGTAACGTTGAGAGAGGAGGTATAACATTGATATTTGGAACCCAAACAAAAGTGGATTTCCTTGTTAATAAAATAAAAGTGGGTTCCTTAGTAAGCCAAATTAAGAAGTGTTTAGTAATTTAAACAAACAAACAGCACAGGAATATCACAGCCCTGGAAAAATTCTGCTACCCCTAAATCAACACGATCAGTTGTGTTTCATTGCTAGTGAGGCAAACAATAATCTGAATAAATTTTTCTGGATTTTTCTACTGCTAATTAAAACAACAACAACCTGAAGATCAAATCTGTTTGCCTTTTCAAGTCCCCTGGCATGAACTCTCATAACCTTGAACACTTGAGCTTTCTTGTGTGGAACAAAAGAAAATCTTCCTGTGGGATTCTGTTTAAAGAGAGAACAAAGAAGTGTTTAATTTTTCCCAGGATCAAGGCATTCAGAAAGAAATATGCATTTGAAGGCTCTTTCATGTTACATTACTTCCCCTTCACCTTTTGGGAGAAGAAGAGAAAGAAAAACTTAAATTATTCTATGCAAATTAATAAGGTGCAGTGATATGTAAATGGTTGTGACTATAGTTGCCTGTGACCTGAACTTCCAGCAAACAAAGATCTTTTCTTTAGCTCTATTACTTCCTTCTGTAAGGTGTAACTTCACCAGTGATGTTAGTAGGGTTGGTGTCACCCAGTGTAGTAACTCCTAGAGGTCCCCCCAACACACACTGGCCTCCTCCCATTACCACACCATACAGAATCTTAGTTTTTTTGTAATAATAATAAAATTTATTTTTATCCCACCCCCTCTGCATAATGCAACCGGGGCGGCTTACAACATTAAAATATACATTCATATCCCACAATCTCACCCCCCCAATACTATTATACAGTGAGAATTGTACTAATGTTACTCATAAATTGTAATTCCTATGTTCACTGAATGTCATGCTAATAGTTGTGACATAAACACCTATCAAAATTAAAATTATACCTTTAAATTACATTATTACAATATCATATGCACAGAATAAATGTATTTATATACTCAAAGTTTCATGTTGTTAAAGTGAATTTTTGGTAACATTTTGCCCTTCTCTTCAGTGGGCTTTTTTTTTTTTTTTTAATACAGAGATTTAATTATTGTATGGAGGAGCATTCAGTCATGTGATTTTTCCTCACCTCCTAAGGTCTGAAGTGGAGAAGCCTAGGAAAACTGATGCCACCTTACTGGGAACATGACCTTTTTCTCACAATCCACTGGAGCTGACAGCAGTTGGTTTTCTCCCTCAGTTAAAAAGAAAAACTCACCCTTCTCAGAACAATTTTTAATTCTGTTCTCTTTCAGGGATTCTTCTTCTTCCACCTCTTTCTAAGCATGTATGCATTCAGATACTGGTGGCATTGCCAGGTCAGAACCATCTTAGGCTCTGAGATTTGAAGTGGAGTGCTTCAGGGTTCTGTCTTGGGGCTGACGTCCCTTCAATATTTTTTATCAGTGATTTAGATGATGGGCTGGAAGGAGTACTTATCAAAAACTGCAGATGATACAAAACTGGAATGGGTAATTAACATTGGAAGATACAAGCAGAATTCAGAAGGACCTTGACAAACTAGAAAACTAGGCTGAAATTAATAAAATTAAATTCAACAGACAAATGCAACATTCTGCAGTTAGACCATAACAACCAAATGCACAGACGTAGGTTGCTAAAATGAGTACCCAGCTTGTTGGGGGTAATTAGCTTACACTTTGTAAACTGCTTAGTACATCGGTAAGTGGTATAGAAATGTACTTGCTATTGCTATATGTAATATATGGGATACTTGGCTCAGCAGTAGTGCATGTGGAAAGGACTTTGGGAGTATTGTTGATCATAAATTGGATATGAGCCAGCAGTGTGATGCTGCAGCAAAGAAGGCCAATGCTATTTTAGTCTGCATTAATAGAAGCATAGTTCCTAAGTTGTGGAAGTAATAGTCCTCCTATATTTTGCACCCATCAGGCGTCATCTAGAATACTGCGTTCAGTTATGGGTGGCTCATTTTAAGAAGTATACAGACAAGTTGGAGAGATGTCAGAAAAGGGCAACAATGATGATAAAGGGCATGGAGAACAAAACATATGAGGAGAGGTTGAAGGAGCTCGGCATATTCTGCTTGGTGAAGAGAAGACTGAGGGTGACATGACCATACTTTTTAAATGCCTCAAGGGCTGTCACAAAGGGGAGGCTGCAGGCTTCTTCTCTGCAGTTTCAAAGAGCAGAACTAATTTTAATGGTTTTAAGTTACTGGTGAGTAGATTTTGACTGAATGTTAGAAGAAATTTATTGACAGTGATAGCAGTTTGGCAATGAAACCAGTCGCCTAGAAAGGTGGCGTGGTCGCCTTCCCTGGATGTCCTCAAAAAGAGGCTGGATAGTTATCTGCTGGGGATGCTTTAGCTGGAAGTCCTGCACTGAGCAAGCGGTTGATGGTCCATAGGACCCCTTCCAATTCTACAATTCTAAGATTTCAGGGCTAAACTGTGAAACCCAGAGACCACCCCTTGTGATGTCACAAGAGGTGGGTCCTGGCAGATGAGTCCTTAGGGGAGTGCGGATCATACTGGGTGACACCATCAGAGGGAGTAACACCAAAATGATTGCCTATAAAATTATTTTATAAATAAACATTGGTCTACACCAAGTTTCTCTGACCCAGGAGGATCTGGTCTACCCCCAACCAAGTGGTGAGGGATCTACACCATCACTGTTAACCTCATGGCTGGATGCCTCATTCTGATTGAAACCTTTGTCCACAAAGAGCGGCTTGACAAATTTGCAAGTTCACTGTTCTCATTTCATAATTCTCATAACAAATATAAAAATTATCAAAACTTATCCTGTCATTTCAGCAGTATATAAAGTCCAAAATATGTAAATTAACTTCCTCAGTTTCTCTGACATTAGGACATTATGCTTCAAACTAAATAATATACCTTTGTCAATTTTGTCTTTTATATTCTATAAAGATTCCTTCAACTCAAATTCAGGTTTCTAATTACTTTTTTCTGTATTCTTATTTCTTATTAAAATGATCAAATACCTTTAGTTGCTTTGCTATTGCCATCTGTTTTTGCAAAATTCTAGTACAGGCAACCATTCCTCTTCTATTTTTTCTGTGTCCTTGTGATTCAACCAAGAGGTGAGTCTATCCATCTCTTACATGTCAAAAAGTTTCATTAACCAATCATCTATTGTTGGGAGGTCTTTTTTCTTCCATACTTGAGATATCATCAATCTTTCGGCTGAGATCATGTACAACAAGATTCTCCACCATTTCTTTTCTATGTGGGGTGGTGGTGGTAATGAATTCAACATATATAATAGATATACATGTGTCCCTCAATATTCATGGCTTTGGGATTCACAGATTCGATTAATCCCTAGCTGTGTGTGCATGTGCTCCTCCCTCTCAGGGAAAGCCAAGAATGGAGGGAACAGCCAGGAGGGTGCGCGGACACAGCTAGGGACTCAGGAATAATTGAGCTCCCTGAAGACTTGGGATTGAAGGAAGTAGTGGCCAGGGTGCTCTGATCCTAAGGTTTGAGAGGGGTCTCTGGACCTCTCTCAAACCTTGGGATTGGAGGAGGAAGCAGCCAGTGTGTGCTCCCCTG
This sequence comes from Phrynosoma blainvillii, assembly GCA_026167975.1. Lineage (NCBI taxonomy): Eukaryota > Metazoa > Chordata > Lepidosauria > Squamata > Phrynosomatidae > Phrynosoma > Phrynosoma blainvillii. The sequence goes on along the minus strand of JANUYF010000001.1, from coordinate 120,721,111 downwards.
CCCTTCCAGCGCCTCAGACAACTTGCTAGAGCTGTTTGAGATTTTGGAAGGGAGATGCACATGCACACTAGTCTCCCCTATTATTCACATTTTTTTTTTTTTTTGGATTCGTGAGGGTCCTCTGCACCTAACCTCCATGAATCTGGAGGGACAACTGCATTTCCGGTTTTAATTCAAATCTAATTTCCAAAATGTCTTGTATTGTAATATGTAGTTTCTTCCAGAAGGCTTTTAACTTTGGACATCTCCACCATGTATGATACCAAGATCCAATATTTTGTTGGCACTTCCAAAATTTGTTTGATTTTGATTTTTTTTTTTTAGCATTTTAGCATTTTAGCATTTTTTGATGGAGTTAAGTGCCATCTTTACTCCATTTCCCAAAAGTTTTCTTTCAAGTCTTGTGATTTAGTAATTTTTTTTCTTTCTCTCTTGCGTTCTCCCAATGATTCAAGTCTATTACTCTTCCTATATCCATAGCCCATTTTATCATTGCCTCAGTAATTAGGTCACATTCTTGTTCCCTTCTCAGTAGTTCTTTGTATACTCTTGCTGGTTTTTTTTCCTTTTTTGCTTAGGAAAATGTCATCATATTCATTAGGATCTTCTTCAAATCCTTCCAATTTAATATCCATTTTATATCTTTCTTTTAGTTGAGTGTAGAGAAACCAGTGTATTTTTGGATCAAGATATTCAAGTTCATTTATAGTTTTTAACTCCAGTTTATTTGGACCTTGTTTCTTAAGAATGTCCTTATATCTCAACCATCTACTCAATGAGCTCCATATCCCCAAAAAAGGCTTTGTGGGGTAATATCCATAAGGGTACTTTACTATATGTTTTCCTTTTAAATTTATCCCAAACTAATAATAAGGCTCATTTTATAATGTGATGTTTAAAATCTTTGTGTACTTTCACTTTGTCGTACCAGATAAATCCATGCCAACCAAAATGGATTATTGAAGCCTTCCCAAATTTAGTAATTTAGAGCTATCCAAGTTTATCCAATCTGATATCCAATTTAATGTGTTTGCTGTATAATAAAGTTTTAAATCTGGTATGCTTCTTCCACCTTCCTTTTTGGTTTTTGTCAATATTTTCCATTTCACTCAGGGTCTTTTACTGGTCCAAATAAATTTTCTGGCGGGAGGAAGATCTCACCCACTTTCATAAAAGGTTGAAGACTTTCCCCTTTGATTCATTAGACTGCTGAGTTGCTGAGTTGCTGAGTGTGCCTGAGGTTGCTGTGATGGGTAGTGACTGATAAAGAGTTTGTTTTAGAATATTAGCATATTATTTTAATATTTAACATTTTAGCATTTTATAGTTTTGTGTTTTATCATCCATTTTTATTATCTATGTTTGATGTTCCACCCTTGGGAAGAAAGGACATTATAAATGTTATTATTATTGCTTATTGTGAAGGATGGCAAGGATAAGGAAGCGTTTCTCATGAAACACCCGTTTCCCATAATAGCCAACCAAATGCCTTTGGGAAGCCTACCAGCAACTGATATTCAGGCAGCACTGCTCCTGAACATGGATGTTCCACTTACCCATTGGGATTAATAGCTTTCTCAAAGGCTTCCAGAGGGGTATTGCATGTCGTAAGTTGAGGATGTTGTAAGGGGTAGAGACATAACTTAGTATGTGAATAGTAGTAATACATATTGAATAAAATGGATAAACATTCCCAGAAGACCATGAAAACACATCCAAAATGTGCTTGCAATTTTGCCCCTACACTTAATGCACTACAGCTTTGATATGATTCTTATTCTCTTACAATGGTCTCCTCCTTTTTACTTTGTGCTCTCTGTACACCTTTTTGAGCAGATTTGGAATTAGACCCCCCCCCCAGTACAGTAAAATAACAGTGTAGAAAGCTATGTGTTATTCTACATTCTAAACACATGAAGAAACTCACGTACTGAATTATGCAACCAGGGAAAGAAGAGTTTTCTCATGCAGTATCACTTGGCAAGACAAACCCTGTGAATATCTGCAGCTTAGCTGGAAAATTTGGAAGTTCTGCACTTACTGAGTACCTGTTGTATACAGAAGACTTTTTTTAAAACACAGATTGTAACTTCAGCTTTGGGAACGGGGTTAGTTAGTGCCTCTTGAACTGGGGAAGTTTCCAAAGAGCTGAGGCATAAATGGCTCCATAGACAAGGCTTGAGAATGGACAGAGTGGCTCTGATAGAATGGACAGAGCAGCTTTAATGTGCTAATGAGGGGAAGACCAGATGCCAGAAGGGATCAGAGGAGCTCTTTGTGATCCTGCCTCCTTAGAGATGGCTGAAGCCTCTGTCCTTATCACTGCTGCTGCTGCTCACAGGCAGGGGAGAGACAGTAGGGCTCTTAGTGAGGTGTTCCTTGCCTTTAGATCAGCAAATAACCTTAAAAATCAACACCTGCATGCTGATGAGGAAGGGAGGGATGAGGGAAGCAATAAGGCCTGGCATGGGTACTTTCTATTTGATTTTTTAAAAAAACAACCTACACAACAATATGCCAGGTTGATTGATCTTGTGAGTAGAGCTCAGGCGATGTTTAAAGTCTTTTGAGTAGAGTGGCAGTGACAAGAGGATGCCTTTTTGCTACTGAAACTGTAAGGACAACAAAATGGGGGAAAACTGAAGTGTCTGTGAATAATGCAATCCATGAGTTTTTAAGTGTCACAGATTCTTGATTGTCCAGAATTGAGACTAGATGGGGCAGGGGGTGAAAGAAAGAAGAGGGCTGAGCTATTCTAGTAAAACCAACAAAGAGTCTTTTGGCACCTTGAAGATGAACCAATTCACAATGGCACAGGCTTCTGTGTACCTCAGCCACTTCACTAGGTGCATCATTTCAAGTTAACAGGGCTATAAACAAGGGTACAAGTCAAGCAACTTTATGTCTGCAATCTAACATCCACTCAGCTTAGCATAACTGTTTGCACATGGAGGTATGCTACATGAGCGCTACACAACCTATCTTTAGTGTAGTAATGTTGCACAGAATATGTGAATGATTAGGTACTGTTGTGCAGTGTACAATGCACGTTGAACATTTGCAACATAATACAGCATCTACAACTGGGATGCACAATAAATGATGCACATCTGCAATGCACAATATGCAATCACATTACGCAGTGCACAGTCACAGCGTGCAAAGACAAAGCACACATGAGCACGCTGTCTAGGAACTCTGCTTCTGCTGCTATCAGCAGAATATATCTGTTAAATGGTGACATTTTGGTCCCACACATGTAGTTTGATTTATGCAATCATATATCCCTAACTGGATGCCACCTCTATGTTTCCAATGAAGTGGACAATGTCCACAGAAGCTTCTTAGCCCACAATAAATTTGCTTTTAAGGTGCCACAGGACTCTGTTTTAATTGCAACAGGCTAACAAGATCCTCTCTTAAGCTTTTCTGGATCCACCTTTGTCACTTGAGGCCCAGATAGACTCAATGTCTTGGAGTGCTTGGGGCCAGCTTTGACTGGTCTGCCAAATATGACCTTTTCTGGACAGGGATAACTTAGCCACAGTAGTCCATGAACTGGTAACTTCCCAGTTAGACTACTGAAATGCACTCTATGTAGGGTTGCCCTTGAAGGTGACTCAGAAACTGCAGCTAGTGCAAAATGTAGCAGCTAGACTGCTCACTAGGATTCCATTGAGATGCCATATAACCACAATTATGAAGAAATTTCTTTGGCTGGTAATATGTTTCTGGTTTGAATTCAAGGTGATGGTGATAACACTTAAAGCCTTAAGTGGCTTGGGATCTTGATCCTTGTGGGAGCACACACCTCTGTGTGTCTGCCTGCCCAAGAATTGAGACCTATTGGAGGGATCCTCTTCTGTATTCTACCAGTGGGGAAATACATGGGAGAGGGGAGAGGACTGGGAGAAGGCCTTCTGTGCAGTGGCACTCCAATTGTGGAATTCCTCCTCTCTGGAGGCCCGATTGGCACCAAAGTTGGAATAACTGCAGCACCAAATCAAAACTTGCCTTTGTACTATTTAAAATTCTTTAAACAGGTTTTAAATCACCTGCTTTTAAATGATTTTATTCAAATCAATTCAAATTGATTTTATTGTAAGCTCCCCTGAAATCTTCAGATATAGGGCAGGATATAAAAATTTTAATAAATAAAATGAAACAAATAAAATAAAATAATCCATAAGCAACATTTGCCTCCTTCAGCAATGAAAGCTTTGAGATGCCTACACAATAAATTAACTAATTACTAAATAGGCAAAGCTGCTCAATCACTGTGTTGCAAGATTTAAAATATTTTTTAAAAATATTGCTCTGGGAAGGGAAGGAAGAATAGAAAATGGGATTTCACTGAACAGCACTCTTCTGGTCTGTGTCAGGAAAGTTAGGGCCTTTGCAGAGTGCCAGAAATAGTGCGCATTAAATTGAGGCACTGCCCTGGCTCAGTGCTAGGGAGTCATGGGAACTGTAATTTATTGTGGCACCAGAGCTCTCTGACAGAGCAGGCTCAATGTCCAAGAAAAAAATACAATTCCCATGACTCCCTAGCAGTGAGCCAGGGCAGTGCCTCAATTTAATGTGCACTATTTCTGGCAGTCTGCAAAGGCCCTTAGTGTCCTAAAGCTTTGGATTTAATCTTAGAGCCAATTCACCTCTCTATTCTTGTCATGGAACTCTTTTTTTTCTTTCTTTTTGGCCTGGATTGCAGTGAACCTACAATTTGACTCTTGCAAGAACCTGTGTGCTCAGGCTGTGTTTGATACATTATTACAATGTTTCAAGAAGTTATGTGGATTGTATTTGCTTTTGTAAGAGAACATACCTAATTTTGTGTGTTAGGAGGGTGGGGTGGGTGGGTTTGTGTTTTACTGTGTAATCTGAAAACCACTTAAACCAGCATGTATCTATATAAAACCAAATTGAGTTACTCTGAAGACAAGAATTCTTAAATAATTTGCAAAATATCATAACTTCTCAGCTAGTGTATTCTTACTTATTAAGAAAATATGGAGGGGTGGAAGACTCCTAATATTGGAATCTTCTTAATCTTCTCATCTAGAAATGAGAACACAGATGTGTGTTGGTGTAAATGCATGGAAATGAATCCAGACTTAGGAGTTATGACTAAATCCTGTTGATTTCAGTGGATTGACTCTGAGGAGTTTATCACATGAGCTAGTAAGCTACAGTTACAGCTATTAATAGCATCTTTGGCTGGAATTTATCACATGATGTCGGGTCTCTCCTGTTGCTGCTTTTCTTTAAATTGTTGGTGGAGTGCACTTTTTCATTGGTGGGGAAAACCCATCAGTGGGATCCAATATCGCTGTTTTTCCACCTCTGCCTTTGGTAAATAGGTCCCTTCCACCCAGCTCCAATTCTGACAGTCACATGATGTGAGTGAGTGTGATGGTGGTGGCAATGATGAGGATGAGGAGGGAGATATTTATTGAATCCAATCTTTCCCCCAGTTTGGGACTCATATATAAATGATTAATCATTTTGACTTATCAATATTACCTGTGCCACTAGTTGTTACTTTTTATAGGGAGACACTCCATAGGCCTGATAAAGAAATGGCACAACAGTTGAAAATTTCCTATGAAAATGCCTCTTAATATGTCCTTAGAAGTAACTTTTGAAAGCAGCTAGAAATGGTTACTCGTTACATCAATAAAGTAACTTTGTTCTTTTTACATTGCTTTTGAAAATGTATCTCTGTTACATCCTCAGTATCCCAAAAAGTACTGAGATCTAGGCAACAATGTTACTTACTATTGATTCATTTCAAGCTTTTACTAATGATAGGGCCAGCCTTAACTTTTTTTTTATCCATGTGTAACTCTAGTCAGACCAACTCAGAAAAGTTCCTGAATCTTGAATCTTCAGCATCCAGTGACAATGAATCTGCCAGCTGGTTACTCTGAAGTCATTTGAAAGAATTTCCACTGGAGTTAAGATTCTGTTCCAGGTCTACCTAGTCACTTTGAGAGCAACCTCTGAGCCTTTGCCTTCTTAAGCAAGTGCCAACAAACTCACAAGACATTGCAGGCGTTAAGGATTCCATTTTCAAAATTGCTGTACAATGGTAACCAGATAGCTGCAGCTCTAATGCTGATTAATAGGCTCATTTGTGTCCAATAACAAGACCCTAATTATTGCCTCCCCGGAACCAAGTTAATTGCAACCTGTAAGCCAATATTAGCTGGTGACAGAATGAAAGCATCATTCACATCATTTGTATCGGTATTCATTTGTCAAAGGAAGAAATGCTGCCCATGTATATAGAGACTTGCTGATTCATACTTCATGTTATTCTTCCAAGGTATTAAAAAAGAATCTAAATATGAAGATATGTCACTTTTTCCATTATCTTATTGAACTTGCATAATATTTAAGTATCATTGCCAGAGTGAAAAATGGAAATGGTTCTTGTTGCTCTAATGGTTGTGTAGCTGCAAAATTTTCAGCAGGAGTTGCTTGATACCTTGTTGTGAGATAAGAACACCTTGTGAAATTTCCTCTTTTACACAATCTATAGGAGCAGTCTCCAGTTTTTAGTCTGGCAGCCCTATATTTCAGTGACTTCTCTTTCATGAAGGGCCCATGGTATGACCCAGTTGTCTATCTTGACAGGCAACAGTGCTTTCCAAAGGCCATGGAGAGCAGGGGTTTTGTATCTGGAAGTTTTGGGACTGAGCGTGGGATCTTCTGCATGCTAAGCATTTTCTGTACCCCAGAACTTTCTGTGGCAGACATAGCTGGTAATTTTTTTTACAATGGGTAGTATTTCAGAGGACAAAAATGGCCAAACCACCTCTTGCCTAAGAAAACCCTATTACCAGAGGAAAATGGAAACTTTTCAAAGCAATAACCAGACTGAGGTGGACAACTCTGAGGGTGCATTTGGCACCTCAAGGCATTTTTTTTTTGTGTCTGAAGGCCTAAGCAGACTGCCAGAAATAGTGCACATTAAATTGAGGCACTGCCCTGGCTCAGTGCTAGGGAATCATAAGAATTGTATTTTTTTCTGAGACATTGAGCCTTCTCTGTCAGAGAGCTCTGGTGCCACAATAAATTACAGTTCCCATGATTCCCTAGTACTGAGCCAGGGCAGTGCCTCAATTTAATGTGCACTATTTCTGGCAGTCTGCTTAGGCCCAGAGGCTCCTCTTCCTTTGACTCATTTCCAGCAAAAAGGGGTGAGCCAATGCTTCCACTTTAACTGCCATGGCTCCATCCCATGGAATCATGGGATTTGTAATTTAGTGAGAGGCACTAGAGGAGTTATCTGGCTGGAAATTCCAAATATCTCTCCTTAAATTTCAAATCCCATAATTCCTTAGGCTGGAATAAGCAGTTAAAGTGGAATCATATTGTGCATCTGCACTGCAATAATAATCCAGTTTGACACCACTTTAACTGGTGTGGCTCAATGCTATGGCATTCTGGGAACTGTAGTTTGTTGTGGTACCAGAGCTCTCTGACAGAGAAGGCTAAGCATCACATCAAACTACAATTCCAAGAATTCCACAGCATAGAGCCATGGTCCTTAAAGTTGTGTCAAACTGGATTATTTCTGCAGTGCTGATGCAGCCATAGTGCTATAATTGTATAGTATGAAAGGTCCCTACAACTCCTAGGGTTGTCAAGCTAACCATGGGTCATTCTAGGTGGGTGATTCTAGGAGTTGTATTCTACCCCCACCCATCCCAAAAAAGATTTTCCACACCATGCCTAAAGTATTGCTTGTCCTTAAGAGTCTGACTATCTTAAGTGTGTATATATATATAGTTTTCCTATGTTCTAGTATACTTGCATTCTTACATTGTTAAAGAACAACTGGTCATGATGGGTATGGTGCTCTTTCTTATTGTTTATCTCGCTTACTCTTCTTGTGACTTCCAATCTATTTGTGAAACTGCTTCACTCTGGTATAAATGTTAGAGCTGCACTTTAACTATGCTGTAAAAAACTTTGACCATTAGTAGAATGGATATCCAATCAAGCTGTAGACAAGCTTTTACTAAAATAATAACAGAACTTTATTTAGAAGATGTTTCAAACAATAGATACTTAGTTATAGGTGAATAAGAAATTTGTTACTTCATGTATTTGTGTTACTTGTTTCACTTGAGAGTTTTACTTTCTTAGTTTCAACTTTGTTACAATGATTTTCCTGTATACCATTCTCCTCAGAGAATAAGAGTTACTGTTACCCAGGACCCTCACACAGTCCTTCTTCTGGATTAGTTTCCTTGAACCTAATTAATAAACCTGCCACTATGGCTATTTATAGTCCTCAGGATATCTCTTCACTATTACTCCCTCACTTGGAGTTCTTCACAGGTATTAAGTCCCTCACTTTTGGACTTTAACACTCAGTTTCTATCCAGAAATATCACACTAATTGTCCCTCTCTGGAACCCTCACTGTACGTATTCTTCTCGGATCTTAACTATCTGATCCAACAGTCACCAACCAACTATTTTTCATCTCCAGCCTTCGATTTGATTGGTTGGCACCAGCTCACTTTTTACTGGCTGCCGCTAGGGCTGGTGCAGTTCTGCCTTCTCTCCACAATGGGAAATGTAAATATTTGAGTAAAACTTTGCAGCTGTACCTGCTGTGGCTTTTAGGATCCTCTTGTAAGAGGCCAAGATTCCTTACAGTGTGCACCTTCTGATGATTTGGTGCCTAGTCCATTGTAGGGTGAATATTGTGCAAAGAGGGATGTATGATTTCGGAATCATGTCAGTCCTTTTTTTGCACAAAGGTTACATGAATCCCATTTCAGGGAGGACCTCCCTGTCTTTGAAAAAAAACATGTTTGTCCCAAAATGGAAAGGTCTCCAAATTCCATCAATTGATGATTGGCTCATGAAATGTTTGGACTTCCTGTTGGCTATGGCAGACCATTGAGACATCTGTTAACTTTGGGCTAATCCCCTAGGAGAAGACTTCTCACCCAGTGTGGATAAAATGCTGTTTAGGCAGTGAAACACCCTCCTGGTAAGGAGGATTTGGAGGGGTTTTGGCATTGAGTGGAAGAAAGAAGAGGAATTACCCCTCTCCAGTTGGTTTTTACAAGGAGAGGTGGTGGCCAAAAAATCACCCAACTGCATTGGTGCAACTGCCTGCCACCATTTTTTTAAAAGAGTTTTTGAAACATTTTTTTGCGTTGGGATTTTCAGGTGGAGTGGAGTTCCAACTGGCACTGAAAACTGTTTGAGTTTGAGTTCTCTTTTACAAAATCCCAATAACTCTTTGACAAAAGTAGTCTTGGCAATGAATTGAAGTGGACTGTAGGAGGAAAGCAATTAATTTTTAGCAAGACTATTGAATATAGACTACTAAGTTAAAATACATATTACAAAAGGCAAAAAAGGGAATAAGAATCAATGTATTTGTATTTTATTTTCATTCGACTACCTGAATCGGCTTCCCTGATGGGTCTACTCACAAGGGCAGCCAGAGTTCTGGGATTGGCTGGCTGCAGAGTGTGATAACCCCAGAAGTCTCTTGAGCTTGGAGAAGGAACAGACAGAGTTTGAAGGATTCTGGGAGTCGTAGTTCTTTTGTTGCTTTGTTTGGCGGCTTCCTATACTTCAGGAAATAAGCTGCTGGAAAATAGAAATTGGAGTGAAATTAGGATGAAAGGCTGTACTTAGATTGTGAAGTTTCTTTAAAATATAAAAGCTTTGCTAAAATGATTGTGGATGTATAAAGGAATTCTTAATGCAACAGCCAGAAGAAGAGTTGTGGGAGCTTAACGGGAAGAAACTAGTTATTTAAAAGGTACAGACTTGGAGGGTATTAAAAGGTACAGACTTATAAGGCTCCTGTATTGAAATAACTCTCTGATTTTGCTTTGTTTGTTTGCACCACTGTTTTAGTTGTTGTTATATTACTGACTGTTACCCTAAGGAGATTGAGATATTCACTGAACATCAGAAAGAAGATAAATGTTTGGACTGCAATGAAGTAAGAAGCACTTATTTAGCAGCATTGCAGATAGCCCTGGGAGATACAGTTCAATCTTGGAAAAATCTGATACTGATTTTAGAAGAGACTGATAGTCTGACTCTTTAACTATAAACTATAAGAACTTAAAAAAAGACTATTTCATGTATTTTTGATCAAAATTGGGAAATTTGCTATCCCTTTCTTTGTCTCTTGAAAGAGACTATTTTGATTAATCAGGAGTAAACTAGGTAAAATCAATCTAAAAAGGTGGAGTGGGTAATTAGACTCTGTAAGCCAAATTAATATTTAAGTTTAAGTTAAGTTAAATTTAAATTTTTTTTGAGTAGTCAATTAGCAATTAAACAAATAAGTATATTTTGGTGATGATTTAAGCAGTTTGGTAAGATTGCAAGTGCTGCTGTAGAGATTTCGGTGGCCTGAAGGAGTCAGACTGCTAAATCTCAGGCATCACAACTGAGAAGACCTTCAGCAGAACAGATCAAACTTTCTGATCCTAATATGGCATTGGTAGAAGAGATTAAAAAGTTTAGTGTGGAATTAGGTAAAATAATAGACGATTTGAAACAAGAGATGAGTGATTTTAAGGTGGAGATTAGAAATGACCTCAGGTCGGAATTAAAAGCTATGAGAAGTTCTGTTGATAAAGTCTCAGAAGAATTCACCAAATTTAAGAATCAAGTGGACAAGTTAGAGGATAGACAAAAACAAGTGGAAGGGAAAATAAAGGAAGTGCAACACCATCAGAAGCTACAGCTGGAAGAAAAAATATAGAATGAGACAAGGTCAAGGGGAAAATGTGCAAAATTGCAGGGAGTTCCGAAGCAGGAAGGAGAAAACTTGTATAAAGATCTGATTCCGATTTTGGTGGAATACATGGGAAAGAGAACATATCTTTTTTCAAATGGAGATAGATAAAATCTTCAGGTTGAACTCCAAAACAGCACAGCAAAAAAAAAAAAAAAAAAAAAAAAAAAAAAAAAAAAAACCTCCCGAGAGATATAGTCATTTATTTTGTTAGGAAATATGCCAAAGACAACAGAGGGATAATCCTTTGAAAATTAAAGATCAGACAATACAACTTCTTCATGATATCCCAGTGGGAGGCTTGAAAAAAAAGGAAGGAATATGCATTTCTTACAAGCTGATTAAGAGAAAAAGAGATTAAGTATAGTTTTTTTGTGGGTTTTTTCGGGCTGTGTGGCCATGTTCTGAAAGAGTTTCTTTCTGACGTTTCGCCAGCATCTGTGGCTAGCATCTTCACACTAGGAAGATGCTAGCCACAGATGCTGGCGAAACGTCAGAAAGAAACTCTTTCAGAACATGGCCACACAGCCCGAAAAAAACCCACAAAAAAACTATGGATGCCGGCCATGAAAGCCTACGACTTCAGATTAAGTATAGATGGTGGCTTCCAGAAGGTCTAAAAAGGGAGAAGAATTAAGAAAGGAAGATTTAGAGGAAAGATCAATGGATAGAAAAGAGAGAAAGAGAAGAGAGCAAGAGAAAGGGGAAAGAGGTAATAGTGTAGTGTAGAAGATATAAATGATGGAATAGAAGCATATTTAGACCCAGGAAGGGAAGAAGTAAAAATGGGTATAGTATGGATGATAGCATAGAAGATGATATGGAAGGAGAACTCTTTAGAGGATAATGAGTAATTATCATGGAATGTGAAGGGCATAAACTATGTGATTAAAAGGAAAAAAGTATTTCTTTATTTGTCATAGTTAAACAATATTATGTGCTTACAAGAAATTATGGTTAAAAGAGATAATAGCAAATATCTCAAGAATAGTAGGCTGGGAGAAGAGTATGCATCACTACTCCCAAACAGGAAAAAGGGGTGGTGCTGTATATTAAAAGAAAATATGATACAAAAGAAGTACTCCATGACCCCAAAGGACAATATGTGGGTTTTCAGACAGATATAATGGAGGAGAATACCTTGATCTTGGGTGCATGCACACCAAGTGAAAATAAAGGATTTTTTAAAAAGAATTGTTAAACAGAATGAAAGCTCTAAGGTTTGATTCTTTGATTCTGATGGGAGATTTTAATGGGGTTATAGACCCACAACCAGATAGATATGCAGAAAGGAAGGTGAAATCTAATCAGGGAAAACTTCCTAAGACTTTCTTTGAAATGATGGATCTCTTTTCTTTGTCTGATCTTTAGAGTGTGAAATACAATCAGACAAAGGAATATACTTCTTTTTTCAGAAGTTCATAAATCCTGGGCACGGTTAGATATGTTTTTGATTTCACCTCCTTTATTATGAATGTGTCCTCAATAGAAGTTAAAATTAACCTGTGGTCTGATCATAACCCTATTATAATGGAGTTAGGAAAAAAGAAAAGGGTACTAAATTGGCAGTTAAATGAAATATTGTTGAAGGACCCTGCAATTATTAAAGAAGCAGAAAAACACTTAGAAAACTTCTTCCGAGAAAATAAAACACAAGATGTGAAAATAGACATGGTATGGCAATCCTCTAAGGTTGTTATGAGAGGTTTCTTTATGAAAAAAAGGTAGTGAAAGGGGGGGGGGGGAAGAAATCCAGGGCATTGGAAAAGCTACAAAGAGATTGAGATACTAAAAGGGAACAATTTAAAAAAGATCCTATGAATAAGACAGTGCTGAATGAAAGTCAAAATATTAAAAAGCAAATATTTATGATCTTGTCTGAGGAAATAAGTAAGAAATTAAAATTTAGCAAGCAAAAATATTTTGAGTTTGGTAATAAGTCCGGTAAACTCCTGGCTTATAAACTAAGGAAATGAAAAGAAAATAAGGTTATTAGACAATTGAGGAAAGATCGATAAAATTTATGTAAAGCAAGATGATATTAAACAAATTATCTTGGATTTTGTTTGTGAGCTTTACAAAAAGGATGATATTGAGATAGAGAACATAAGATCATACCTACAGACTTTAAGAATTTAACCATTTAATACAAAGCAAAGGGAATTATTGAGTGGTAAAATAACAGTTCAAGAAGTATGCGATAAGGAGAGCCAAACCAGGGAAAGCAGCTGGCCTCAATGGCTTTTCAGCAGAATATTATAAGGCATTTGAAAATCTGTTGGTGAGACCACTAAGGTATACTATGAATGAAATCTAGGAAGGGAACATCCCTAAAACTTGGCTGCAAGCCAATATTTCTCTGATATTGAAAGAAGGAGAGGATAAATGTGAGCCAAAGAGTTATAGGCCAATCTCTCTTCTAAACAATGATTATAAACTTTTTGTTTAAGTCTTGGCAGAGAGATTGAAAAAAGATCTGAGTATATGGATAGGAAGCGATCAGAGAAGCTTTCTGCCCAATAGGTATATCAAAGAAAATATACAATGTTTTAAATTTGGTTGAATTGTATGGGAAAAATATTGACAAGCAGGTGGCTTTGATATTTATTGATATTTATGAAAAAGCCTTTGATAACCTAAATTGGACTTTTATGTTATTAAAGACTTTTATTAAAGAAAGTAGATGTGGGAGTTCATTGATTGCTGAATCATGTCAGTCCTTTTTGTTTTTTTGTTTTTACAAAGGTCACATGAATCCCTTTTTTTTTTTTTTTTTTTTGTACACATGAATCCCATTTCAGGGAGGACTTTCCTCTCTTTGGAAAAAATCACGTTTGCCCCAAAATGGAAAGATTCCCAAACTCCAATAATTGATTATTGGTTCATGAAATGTTTTAATATGATGGAGTGGGATAAATTGACAACTTTAATTAAGAATAAATCATTGAGAAATTATGAAAAAGATTGGAATAAAATGCTAGAATTTTGGAAAGATAGATGGGGAGACATAATGAATATGTAAAATGTATATATGAAATAGAGAAGATCCAAGATATAAAACACAAATATATAAGCACTTAATCTAAAGAATGACAGTAGAAGGATATACTTCTATTTAAAAATAGAAAAAGAAGGATAGAAATGACTGATACAAGGATGAACAGTAGGAAATTACAAAATAATGTCACATAGTCAATTATGTATAAGAGGGATAAATGTTACTTTAAAGAGGGAGAATGTGATGTAAAAATATTAAACAGAAGAAACAGTTATAATTTAGCTAAATTTAGAAGAAGATACCAACAAGAATGTATTATAAGAATTGATATGTGGGGAGGGGGTTAAAGATTTATAAATATTGTAAATATTAGTTGACTGGATGTTATATGATGAAAATATTAGAAGAGTATGTAGTTCAAATATAAATTAAAAAATGAAAAAGCCATGTCTGTATGTGTGTGCGTGCATGCATGCACATATGTATGTGTGTGTTTTTCCGAAGCATCACTTCTGTATTCTTATTCTTAAACCATGGCTCTATCTGTTGGCACGGCAACCCTTCTGCATGGGTCTGCGAAATCTTGTGAATAAGCCAGTCAGTTCATTAACACAACTACTGGATAGATTTTTTAAGCACATGGGCACATTTAGAAGATCATGCAATTCAGATTAAGGTTCCCTGTGGCGTTTCCCATAGTTCCTTCTGTGTCAGCTTTTAATTGGAATTACAGCAGATAGCCTCACTGCAAAATATTCTGGACAATTAAACTCCTGTCCACAGTACCTAAAAGATAATTGGCCTTTGAAAATACTTAAGGATAGACTTTTCAAACTGTGTATTACATTGCTTAATGCTGTCTCACTGAACCTACTGAATACAGGTATGCATTTTTGTACTCTGTGTGCCATTTGATGTGTACTGTATTTGTACCAAACACTGCTGCTGCTCCTTAAGATGTATCTGCTTTGCTATTATGAGTTTTAACAAACCTCACAGCTATAAACCAAGTTTGAAACATGAGCATTACAACACATGGGGGTTAGATTTTTATGACAGTAATGCAAAATATTTTCTATGAGTTAGGGAAATATAGATACATTTGTTTTGTATCTATATGTCCTTGCATGTGTTTATTTGTGGTGGTTGGTTAAAAATACATATTATGCAAATATTTTAGAAAATGTGACTTTCTAATCCAGGAGACACACGTGTGATTATGGCACAGACATTGTGTTCCTGAGTAATGTGTGTGTAAATTACAGCAAATAGCTTGCAGTTAATGATGATACCAAAGAAAATGAATCTGAGGATCGAACCATATTCTCCAGTCATCATAACCTGATGTGAAGGACCACTGTTTGATGGAGGGCAGGTGTCTCTATATGTACACATACATAAGCTTCTCTGGATCTAATTCATGTTTGCTATGAGGAAGCTGAAAAAATGTATGGCAGTATAGCTCTCATAATTACGTATTGGGCTATAGGAAAGAGAAGCTAGAAGGTCATAGAACTTAATAATTAGAATTCTCATGATTTATTTGGTCACCTACACAATCCTCCTCTAATATATAATTGCTTTTTATGAGGTTATAAGTAGGTTAATCCTTATAAACCCCTGTCTCTCATTTGTATTGTGGTCACAAGAACAATGTACCCTAGCAGATTAGACCTTCGTTTAAGATTTGTTGAAATGTTAGGTGACCTTCGGAAAGAAAATGATGAGAACAATCAACCTTAGAACTGTTTTTAAATCTGTGCCAATGAAAGAACATGCTACACCTTTTCTGAACAGAGTCTGAAGAGACAAAAAAGTTCCAGGAGGATAGATTTTTCTTTTCTGGACTTTGAGGAAACATGAAATTGCTTTTATCCTTTCTATCTTTCTCTCCCCCACTCCCTCCCATCCACTTCTTTTTTTCTTTTCTGCTGAAAGTTGGCATATCCCTTCAACAGTATGAACTCCAAACCCAACAAAGTACAATTTGTGCTTGCTGCATTTATTATTTTCCATACTTACCAATTACTATGGCCTGAATCCTCTATCATGGTCTACATTGCATAACTTTAAGTATACTTAACTGTGGCACAGAGGTGCTAAAAAAACCTGTTAACAAATTGCAAAAATGTATCATGGGATTGATGCATATCGGGCTCATTGTACATTGGTCCTATTGTATATTGGTCACTTTGCCATCTTCCCTACATAGTAACATAACAGCAGCCCCTTACTAGATACGGCTGTTACAGAAATGCCCAATTCTAATTCCCACAGATATAAGTCCACTTATAAAGAGGTAAGTCCCCAACAGGATTGTGACCAATAATATTTTACCACAGTTACAGAGGCAGCATTTCCCACAATGCCAGTTGTTGGGGAACTCAAGCTGGAGGTTGCTCTTGCTTTCATGCTGTGCTTGTAAGCTTTCATTAGGCACTGAGTTTGTCTTCGACTAGATAGTCTTTGGCCTGATCCACCATGGCTCTTCTTATATTCTTAGATACACAATGTTTACAGAAAACAGACTACCTTGTAAGTAACATGCTATCATGCTTTTCTGAAGCTTACTTTGGCTTCCATTTCCCATTACGTACCTTGCTGTTTTGCTGTTCCCTTTGCATCTATTTCTTTAGAAAAAGATGGCAAAACTATGGAGCAGAGTCATTATTCTTTATAAAGCACAGTATAAAAGATGGCATTATGTAAGCAAGAAATAATAGTTAAAATGATAAAACTAAGATTTAAGGAGATGCAGAAGCCTTGATAAATAATCATCATGCCATTCCTTTCTAGTCATCTCTGTAGTCATTTGTACTGTGTAGGCTTCTCCCTTCCTCTTGATACTTTCATGTTACATGGCCATCAAACCTCATATATGCTTCACCTGCTGCTCATATGCCTTCTCTAAACTCAGAACTTGTTCAGATGGTTTGTCTATTGAGGTGTTTAACACTGCACATTACCTCATTTACAGCCTGTTCAAAACAATAGCAGGCATATGTCATCTTTATGATCATATTGTGCAGTAGGCATTGAAGGGAAATGGAAGCCAAAATTTTTCTGTACATAACAGCTTAAAATTGTTTTAAGGCTACTTCATTTTGGCAGCTTCAGCAGCCTGGGCAACTGTAACACACAATTGAGAAGAATTTGTGTAGTGAATGAAGCAGAGCATAGATGGTGGTGGCTTCAAAGTGGCCTTCATTAACTTCTTCATGTTCTCTTAATGTAATTCGCCAACAGCTTTAGATGAATTTTAGAGGGGAAAGCTGATGTTTTCAACTGCTCTTAATATTAATATAATATTAATATAACTTTGCCTTTGTTTAGTTAGGTTTGTTGCCAGTGGATAATCACATCATTTAACAAACACATATTGAGCAAAAGTTAAGTTTGGAGGAGAACATTTTGCTCATTGTGCTATGAATGAGTCTGTTACTTGATTTCACCTGCTGTAGCTGCTAGTTCTTGATAGTGAACAAGAAGAATCAATTATGATGATGACAAAATAGTAATAGTACAGTGGGGCCCCACTATCTGTGGGCTTGCCATCTGTGGATTTAAGCATCTGTGGATGGCAAGCCCTGTTGTCCCCAAATGCGGTGCACATGTCATGCTGCCATAGGGACATTGGGACTTGAGGTCCCCCATTTTTCATATCAGGGTGGGAGGGGGGGGGTTCTGGAACAGATTCCTGCAGATATGAAGGCCTGACTGTAACAACAACAACAACAATAGAAGATATTGAGAAAGAAAGTTGAATAGTTATAAAACAAGAGTGTTGCATTATGGGATTATTAGCTTTGCCAAAGAAAGGAAAGGAACACTTCTTTCTGTTTAATAAGAACACTTTGAAAGCACTGATATTTTGTAGAACACATTGTATCAACATTCTAGAACTGAAGCTGTCATATAGATATAGTGGTGGAACTTTTTGTGTACATGATGGGTGGACAACGTTGGGCAGCTCAGGGGCCATTTTTAATCCCCCCCAAGACCATCTAGGAGTCACATCAGCTCCTCCTGATGTGGGGAGGATTTTTAAAAAAAAATAAAAATAAAAATATATATTTTAAATAAAATAAAATAAGATACCCAGAGGATGGTGGTTCCCCTTCTCCTTTTTTTTGGGATGATGGAGGAGGTTTAGGAGATTCCAAGGCCACAACTACTTCCATCCTATAGGTCATATGGTTACCATCTGTTATCTAGATACATATTTTCTATATGAATATATTAGCATCCCACTAGATTTAGAATCAGAAAAAAAAGTTTCTTCTTTCAGTGAAAAATACAATAGTACCAACATTTTATTTGCTTTCAGCAATGTGTTGAATTAATTTATTCAGCTCTTTTGAAAGCCCTCTTGTGATATTTTTATTTTAAAATATTAAAGGAAGCAAAGTGAATACTGACTGATGAAATTATCCAGCCACTTTTGCTAGGTAGTTGCACTAGTTGAATCATTAAAATATAGAGTTGGATGCAGGCTAAGGTGTCATAATTTTGATATCAATTAAACTTATCAATATCAATTAAATTTACCATTTCAAATAATTTGAGTCTCATTGATTTCAGTGGGTCTATTCAAAGTATAACTTAATCTGGATCCACCCCAGTTTGGAGATTAATGGGCTATGCCTTCTACTCTTTGTCAGTTCTTGTGTTTAGGTGTTAAGTGGGTTGTGTTTATTTGGTGCTTGATTCATCATTGTACATGTAGTGAAAAAAGAAGTGAGTCATTTTTCCATGTTTGCCCCTGCCCTCCTCCTTTAACTGGGGTAGAAGTTAGCAAGTGACATTGGGACTTGCATTTATAAATGGTGGATGGAGTAGAAGGAGGGAAGGGAGTGCTTGAGTTAAAGACCTGAAGTCAAGGACCCAAGCAAAGAGAGAGCAAGTCTAAGGTGTATTCTCCAGATACAGGTGGGAGGAATGGACAGTCTATGAACAAGTGACCTGAATACATTGTATGTGAAATTGAACTGCTGATAACCTGTTCCCTCAAGTGGAGTGGGACTCCATCCAGAACAAGACTTTCACCAAATTCCTGGATCTGGGAAACATAAGCCTGTCTTATCATGATTCAACTTCCATTTATTAGCTCTCATCCTGCCCATTACGACATCCAGGTCTGACATATACACAGCAACAACTGAGTTGGATTACAAAAACAGAACAGAATGTTATAAGCATACTTATGCTACACTGAGGATGATAGTATAGGCAGTGTAACATTTTGCAGCATAATAGGCACAGCAAAGAATCTTTGCTAACATACAATCATAGTTGCTCCATGACCTGTGCAGTCTACACTTCAGGCTGTTTCATTGCCCATGGATCTTCTGTAAGATGAGGGAAATTCTGGGCTCCACAGCACTGGACTGGGCACTCAGGAGCAATTATAATGATGCTAGCTACCATTGCAAAGCGTGCAATGATAGGGGAATTATGTGTTTTGGGGGTGGGGGGAGTATGTGTGATAGCTATGAAATGCCAGTAATGTGGAATTCACTGATTGCCTCAAAGATAATTGTATTATAAAGTTTGCCCTGCATTTTTGCCCTCTTGTCTCTAATTTACTTGCATTGTACAATCATTAACATTTGTTTCCTGCATCCCTTCATTTCTACTTGAGCTCTTCCATGCTCTGTGAATCTATAGGATAAATGTCTTAAAGCCCTTCATCAAAAATGACCTACAATAAAGAATTAATTGGTCCCAAACAATCTGAACCCTTGAAGAGTTCACACAGTCCCTTTGACATGTGCCTTTCCAGAAGATGCCGCAGTATATATTCACTGATTTCCCCCCCCCCAGCCAATGTATGCAGCATAATGTAGTGGTTACCATAGTAATTAATCACTCTATTTTAAGGATGAGTGTAGAATACCAATCCATGTAAACTCTCCAGGATATTAGTTTGAACCACCCTCTGGGCATCTTTCTTTTTATGTTTGATCGAAAACGGTGCCTTGAAGGTTTGTTTCATCTTATGGAAAGAGAAGTGGGATATCTCTTGTGACAGACTGGTTTTATTTATTCTTTTATTCTCCTGCCCTTATGTTGGGATTGCAGGGGAGAGTAGCCAGATGCTGTACATACCCACAAAGATGTATTTTGTGAAACCTCAGGTAATTTTTTAGAGCTTGGAAGATTCTAGAGTTTTTTGAAAGAGCCCCTGTGTCTTCATGGGGTAATTTGTTCCACTGGCCATGCAGATGCAATGGGTACAGCTACATAAATTTTTTGACTTGTGCTGAAACTTATAACAACAGATAAATAACCCAAACACTGTCTTAAAGGTGTGGAATATATTGTTTCTTTTATCCTGTTTATCAAAGAGAACAAAGGTTCTCTCTGGTGGACAGGAAATCGCTGGCCCTCTGCTTGGATTCTCAAATGGGCTGGATGAGCACCAATAATCTGAAAACAGAGGCTCTGTGGATTGGTGGCTTTCAAGTTTAGGAACTGGGTAAACAGCCTATCCTGGGTGGGGTTGCATTCCCTTGAAGGAGCAGGTACTTTTGGATCCATCCTTGTCACTGGAGACCAATGTCAACTCTGTGGCTCAGAGTATTTGAGAAGAACTTTGACTTGGCTGCCAGCTAGGGCCTTTCTTGGACTGGGTTTAATTAGCCACAGTTTTCCATGCTCTTATAATTTCTCATTTAGGCTACTACAATGCATTCTCTGTGGGGCTGCCCTTGGAAATGACTGAGAAATTCAGAAAATGCAGCAGCTCAGCTACTGACTGAAAGATAGGAAAGAAAAGAATATTTGAAAATACTTGAAAAATGGTTGCAAAACATGTTTTTTTGGATGTCAAGAAACCCTGACTAGAAGAATCCTGGGCTGATGAGAATTTTTGCAGTTTGGAATTTATTCTGCACAAAATCCACATGTGGTTGTTTTGCACAGAAATACTTAAGAAAACACATTTGCACAGAAACACACAGTTGTTCTTGAACAGTAAATATTGCAGTTGGAGACTTGCGTAAAATTCATATGTGGTCATTTTGTGCAGAAAACATTTTCAGTGCAGAAAATGCTATCTCCTGTGTAGAAAACCCTTTTTTCTGTGTAAACAACCATATGCAAATTTTGTGTAGAATAAATCCCAAATTGCAAACAAAATTCAAAAACTGCACAGAAAATTGGTTAAATTGTTTGTTCTGTTGAAACAAAAATTAGTGAAGAATTGTATCCCAATTGGAACATTATATATATAATTGATAATTGAAGGATGGCCTTTCCATATATACACTTGTCTGAATAGCAAGATGTGCTGGAGGCACCCTCCACCATGTCCTCTTCATCAGCAATAGACTATGGGAGGATGTCTGCTGTGACACCTCAGTTATGGAATACCCTCCCCTTAGAGACCTGATTAGTATCAGTGTTGCCAAACTCAAATCAAAATGTAGCTGTACACCAAAACCTTTGGGGCTGAACTCATTTTACACAAAGCCTTGCATGTACATGGTTTTAAATATTTAATATTTAAAGTATTTTAACCACTTTTCAAATCTATTAAGATCCTTAAATTGTTTAATATGTATTTAGCCTTTGTTGAAAATTTTATTTTATTTTTATTTTTCTACCTTTACATTTTATGTTTACACTATTTAAATTAGTCATGTTTTTATTGTATGATGCCCTGAGATTGTCAGGTAGAGGGCAATATATGCGTATTTTGGTAAATAAGTAAGTAAATAAACAAATGGTCTTCTGATTAACCCAGCAATGCAGAAAGCTCTCAGTCTTTTTAGAACTCTGCATACAATAAAAAGGACACACCTTTTGGGAAGTTCCTGGTTCAAAATTTGCTTTAAATATGATAGGTTGCCTTATCTGGGATCTGTCTTAGCTTAGCTGCATTACCCTCCATTACTAACCTATTGTAGTCTTATCAACATCATGTGCTTCAAGCCTTTTGAACTCCATTAAAGCATAAATCCAATTGCTAGTTCCAACTTGAATAGACCAATTGAATCAGTGGAATTTTCATAAGGATAGGCTTTCCATTCAGTAGTTGATTCAATGGGTCTACTTTCATTGGGAGTGGCAATAGATTTAGGCCCAGGTGGTATTATTACTGGGATGTTGTGTTCTTCTGGGATATAAGGAAGGATTGGGATGTTTTGTAACATGAACCTTGCTGTAACCTAATCCTTCCCAGAACAAAGAAGTGGCATAGCTGGGTCACCAGCCATGGCATGTGTCACAAAAGAGTTCCCCCCCCCCTTTCTGAAAACGAGCAAGACAACTGATGCATGCACAACATTTTGTTCTTCCCATCTGCTCATGGGAGCCACGGCTATCTTACCGTCTGGGTCTTTCACCTGCTGTTCGGAAAAGCAGATCATTAGAACAGCCTTAAACAACAACTAATTACCATTACACTGTGTGTTTGTCTTTTTCTTTCTCCTTGTCTTTGCAGATCTGTTGCTTCCCTCCCATCAGTCTTCATGGTTGCATAACTCTTTACTGATGACAATGAAATAAACTCAGCGAGTTCTTATGTACTTGCCATACACCTGTCAGCCTAACTGTAAATACTTTGTATCGATCAGTACATCTTACTTAAGTTTAGTTCATGATCATCCTAAAATCTGTCTTTCATTCTCTTTGCTGTACATCCATGGAAATGAGATAACATATTAGTCTGTTGGACAAGAACAGCTAGAAAACAAAATCACTGTCATTTTAAAATAATAATAATAATAAAATTTATTTGTATCCCACTTATTGAAAAAACAATCCAAGTGGCTTACATAAAAAACCCATACAATATAACCCCAAAGACCAACCCACCCCTAAATTGTGATTGTCTGATCAATGGTACTAACTGTATAGTACTTTGTTTTTAACTTGATGTGAGCTGCCTTGGGTCATTTGCTGGGAGAAGGGTGGGATATAAATAAAATTAAGGAACTAAATAAACAATAATGGTAATTGTTGCTGCAAGTGGACTGATTTCAGGACTGTGTGTTTCATCTTCCATTAATATGAATATGAGTTAGCAGTCCTTAAATTTGGTTGGATTGTGTCATAAATTGGTAGAAAGGTATGAACTAAATACAAGCAATTCCGGGGAATTTCCTTTCATTGCTGCTCAGCATGACACAACTTAGGTGTCATATGCCTAGGTTTCCTAAATTATAGTGAAAGAATAAGCCATTAGCAAGCAAAGAGGCCCTGAGATATGTTTATAGGATGGTAAATAACATTGGTTTTTCTTTATTTTCTAGTTAATATATTTGAAATGAATTTGGTGGAAATTTGTTCTGATTCAATAACGTTTTGTTCTGTACTCCAAGTCTACAATTGCATTTGGCACCAGTGATGGTGCATGGTATTGCAGCAATCAGGTATTGTAATGTTTTAACAGTTAACTGTTGCCTTTATACAATTTTGGGTATTGTATTCCTTTTAAGCCAAGACACATGAAATTTAGTATTAAAGAGCTACACACACTAACAAACTAGTATCTAGTTTCTTAAAATGCATTAGTCAAGAGTTCTAGAAGTGAGAGGGGCTTGAAGTAGATGATCATAGGCATCCACTTAATCAGAATTCTTCTAGCTTTTTAAAAAAATGTAGCCACTAACATAATTAATACCAATGTGTTCGTTCCAGACCATGTATACCATTGTGGTTTGTTTGGGTGTGTTCCCAAACAAACCCTATTGTCTTTGCAGCATGGAACTGTCACTGAAGTGGGTGACATGATAGCAATATATAGGTCCTTCTATAGAGGCATGCTATCATTAACCTTAATGTATTATGGAGTTTTGTGTGAGAAGTAACCTGTATCCATTATTCAAAGAACACATCCCTTGGGGTCATTTAGAAGGAATTAGTGCCATTTCCCCCCTATTTTTAAATATATATTTTTCTAAAAATCTACCACATTATTTTACAGACACACATCTAAAACTGTGACTAACATTAACATTATATATAAATGACCCCAAGGGATGTGTTCTTTGAATAATGGATACAGGTTACTTCTCACACAAAACTCCATAATACATTAAGGTTAATGATAGCATGCCTCTATAGAAGGACCCATCATTACCTCCAAAAGGGATGTGTTACAAGTAACACTGTTTCTTGTAATGCATTACTTCCAAGCTATACCTAAAGGGAAGCATAATATTCCCTAAACCAATCTTTT
Source organism: Phrynosoma blainvillii (assembly GCA_026167975.1). NCBI lineage: Eukaryota > Metazoa > Chordata > Lepidosauria > Squamata > Phrynosomatidae > Phrynosoma > Phrynosoma blainvillii. The sequence continues at coordinate 120,697,133 of JANUYF010000001.1, read as the reverse complement.
GCTGGACATTTACAGTCTCCTTTTCCTCATTCCCCTTTTTTAGTAGAGATTTTACAGAAAAGCTTTGTTGGGAGAGGCATGGAGCACTTATGTTGCCTCAAGGATTTCTCTCCTCCCCATCTCACACTAGTTGCTTCCTTTATTTTAAAGAAAGAAGTGGTAACAGAGGGATGACTTGGTGAACAGGACTGTCCCTAAATTTGTCCATTTCATGCAAAAGGGATTCCCTGGTAAGTGGCTCTCTCAGGAATGCAGGGAGATTGAAAGGAACAGTAAAAGTGCAGCTGTGACTGAATGCTGTCCATGTGGTTGTTGCCAGCTGGTGGCCCTAGTGCACGCTACTTTCTGTCTGCCATGCAGCCATCTGCTGTGGCTTTAATGAATGAATTGTTCCCCTCTCCTTTCTGAAGAGAACAATGGCTTTGGAATGGTGATCTGCATTCCAATGGATTGACACACACACACACACACACACACACACTTGCCTGGGTAGGATGATGGGGGGGTTAGGACTGATATTTTGAATAAACTTTTCCTTTAATGCTTCATTTTGTTATGAAATGGTCAACTATCTTTTTTGTTCTGTTTTTCATAAATAAAGAAGGTTGCCGGACCCCATCTCCTTGTAGCCTTTTGGGTAACTGTGTCTTGTTGCTGTTTTAAAATAAAATCTCCTCCACTGGTAAGCCATTTTTCTCCCCCACCACACTCCACCCCACCCACCTCACCACTGCTTTCCATCTCAAGATGAACACTGCCTTTACTCTTAGAAAAAGTGTGCAAAGCTCTTTAGGAAAGCTGTTCATGTCTTTGTCAAAAACCACCCAACCGCTGCTTTGGTTTCTCTTGTTCTGACCAATGTTTGCTTGTTCCATTGTCTACTGATAAAATCTTAACATTTTATCGATCAGTCTTCTGCAACCCATACTGCTGGGGACAATGAGAGCTATAGTCTAACACATGTGATGAGTTCTGGGTTGGAGAAGTCTGCTGAACAGGATAGTGGCATGGATATTTAAAATAAACAGTTCCAGAAAGTGTTATCTTATAGTGGGAGTTCAACTCATTTTGTCTCATTGTTGGTTGTCATTCCAGCAAAATGAATGACCAGGTAATCAGATATGCTTTAACCAAAAAAAAAAAAAAAAAAACACAACCAAAAGAACAAAAAACAAAAAAACAAACCAAACAAACAAACAAACAAAACGCTGTAATAATGGTAGGAAAATTCTTGTTGAAAGCCAGTATATAATGGTTAATGTGCATTTCTTTAGTCTCGTATTCTTGTATTCTCTGTGGACATGCAGTGTTTTGCTTTATTCTTGAGCTTTGTTCCATGTCATAATTAGGATGAAGTTGAGCTACATGTAGCACTGCATTGTATTTTAAAATTTCTTTAGGTTTAAATTAACTTCTTTTTTTACTTATGTACTAACTAGCATTGAGAGGCTTAAAAAAGAGCAAATGCCAAGTCTTTTGGTAGAGGCCATGATAGTATACTGTTATACTGTATACTGGGGACTGGCTTAAGAGCCTCAAATAACCTGGTCTGAGCTTCTCAAAGGAAGAACAGGATGAAAGTGGAATGGATGGGTTCATTCTCCAAGAAGAAGTTCTTCAATCATGAATCCCTAGAGCTGGGACTACTGTTTAGGTATTGAGGAGTAAGTAATGGGCCTGGTATGCCAGAACTCTGATGCTTAAATACTCCAGGACTATTTCAGCAACTTTAGGCATAAATATGTGGAAATTCCCACACTCTTGACATGGACCTTAATCCTACTTTTAGTTCCAATTTGAGAAGACTTTGGAATCAATGGTTACTTGGACCCTATCTGCATGTGCAGAAAACTCCATCCTCACCCCAACACTAGCGTATCCTGATTGCATGACATATGACAACTTTGGGTGAAATACTGCAAGTCTTCCATGTTAACTCCACTTTTCCCTGGAGCTGGCAAAGCTGCAGGAAGATCCATTGTTTTCCAGAAACCATGAGGCTAGTGTGGGGTTTTGTGGCATGTGAACAGCAGATCAGGCCTGAATTGGGCCGGCTCACTGTTAGCATGTCAGGCACCAGGTCATACCCCTTAGGGCAGGGGTAGGCAACCTTTCCCCTTTAAGGGCCGAGGGACTTCAGCTCCCAGAATCCCAGGAGCTATTGGCCAACATGGGACTATTGGCCAACATGGCTGAGGCTTCTGGGAACTGAAGTCCCTCGTCCCTTAAAGGGGAAAGGTTGCCTACCCCTGCCTTAGGGAAAGGTGATGCTTTGTTTTGGAGCCATGGCTGCAACCTCCATACTTGCAGACCTCTGTGGACAGGATACTCAGTGTGCCACAATTGCTTCTGATGGTGGGATCACCTGTGTGACCAGTGAGAAGAAAGAGTAGAGGAATTCCCCTGATCACATGTCTGGGGCCTCCCCAATCAAATGGCTGGGGTCCCCCGAGGTGATTGGGGTACCCAGCTGGCCTGTGCAAACAATGTTGCATGCACTGCACCAGGTGCAGCTTGGTGCACACAACCACCATCATGGCCAATACAGGACCAATTCTGAAGCATAATGCTCCTGACTTATGGCCAGTGCAAACAAGGCTTTGGTAAGTCAGAAGTTACCTACATTCCATTGATTCAATGGGGTTATTCTAGCTGGGACCAACAACAATACGATTCAGGCCTGTATCTGTACTTTTGAAGATTGTATTTAAAGACGCTGAACACTGAGTTTTGACAATTTAATCAACAAGATTCTAGTATACCAATTCAGAGCAACAGTTGCATTGCATGGAATGAATATCCAGTTGAAAATGAGCAGAAGTTATTGGGGCAAATGTGAATGAATCAGAGTTAACCTCTGAGTCATCCTAAAGGCTGTTTAAACTAAATCTTGAGATTTCTGCCAGTTTTAAGCCTATTTGTGCAACTGTTTAAAGAGACAAAAATTGCTGCAAGGTGATCTTAAGTTACCATATCCTAAAGACCCCTGGAAAACAAGTATTTCAAATGTGACTTGCAGTTTTATATGTTGGAAATAGTTGATTCTCACAAGGTCAATGTCAATTTTCTAGTATAGCTACTGTGTACCTCCACAACCAATATCTCTAGATCATGTTGGTGGTTCCACTCAGCCTTTGCCACACATCCCTAACTATGGAGGGTCATAGTGCTGAAAAACATGAGAAACATATTGAAAAACATACTGAAAAACATATTGGTTTTCAGAAAACTAGTGCAATTTGGTTCGTGCTGGTCCTTAAAGTGGAAAACTAGCCTTTGAAACAAACTACAGGTTTCAGTGAAAATTTCAAATTGGGGAAGAAGATGAAACTATATAACTCTTTAGTTCCTGAGAGATGTGGACTTGCTTTGTATACACAATATTTGCAATAGCAATAAAGAAAATAGATGCTATGTGGAAGACAAGGCATAAGATGTTATTGTAGCCATGTGATAGAAGACTGCTTCTCAAGACTTCTCAAGATTCATGTGAGTTTAATTATTTTCTGGGTTAAGGCTGGTGGAAGGTACAGATGTCTTAGCTCCTAGGATATTAAATAGAGATATTTCTTCCAACCGCAGGATATTCCAGTTGGTATCATCTTGTACTGGAAGGAAGTTGTTCTTGTTGTTGTGTGCCTCCACATCATTTCTGACTTATGACAGAATCTATCATGAGATTTTCTTGGCAAGATTTGTTCAGAGGAAGTTTGCTTTTGCCTTCTTCTGAAGCTGAGAGCATGTGATTTGCCCAAGGTCATCCAGTGGGTTTACATGGCTGAGCAGGGATTCAAACCCTGGTCTTCAGAGTTGTAGTCCAATGCTCAAACTACTATTCTACCCTCACTCTCTGCTGGAAGAAAGGCATGACATAAATTAAGTAAATTAGTAACATCTTTGATGTCCTGTCCTTGCCCTTCAGTCAGTGTTGTGAGATGAGAAAGCTGCATAATGGGGATACTGGATTAATCTGACATCTAGAACCTCAACCTTTACCAGGGAATCTGCACACTGGTTCAGAGAGGGTTGGAGGAATCATCCATTTTATCAGTCTCTGCTAGATGTTGGTTCATTCAAGATAGTGAGTTCTAGAGCAATGCTATACAGATCTGTGCAGAGTAAGAAGCAAGTCCTGTTAAATTCAAAGGATTGTAATCTTTGATTTTTCAAGATATACTTCAGCCCCCTTGTTGATTGGTTACCTGGGAATTGGAATTGCAGTGCAGGCTATGGACCAGTCTGGGACTGTAAGCACAAAGCAAATAATTTAATGCAAGACTAGAAGCAGCTGCTCAAAACCAAAAGAAACGGTCTGACCTGATAATGGCCTTGGTGAAAGCAAACATAAGATGATTGTGAAAATCTCTTCTAGATTTGAATTTATACCATTTTACTAAACCCTTTATCAAAGTGGCTTTGGGGTTATTAAAACTGAGAATGAAGGGTTTGAAACCAGGTTCTTGTCTTGTTAACATCATTACACCATTCTATTTTCCTAATTGTTTCATTCAATTAAAGGACCATATTTTATCCCATAGTTCATCCTTCTTCACAAATGAGATATTAGAGTCTGAGCAGCACAGTTCCAGCATGCGTCAATGCAAGCCCCTTCCTCCAAGTCTTTCTTTTTTTTCCACCCAGTGCCTGGAATGAGGCACTGCATTTCAACAAGATGCTCCCTAGCTGTGTCCATGAATGGGTATGGATTTCCCATGAGAAGAGTTGTGCTGATCTTTCTGCCAGCTTCAATGGAGAAAAACTCACAGGGATGAGTTTGGGGCAGTGCCCTACCTTTGTTTTTGTTTTTTGATGTGCTGCTCAGTTGCATTGTGAAGGGAAGTATCCCAGCTCCTTCCCTTTGTGAGATGTATGTTGTGATTAAATCCTCAGAGTGCCCCTTTCCTAGGCAACCAGGGAACAGAGCCTGGAATCTGGTCACTTCATTGATAAAACTGGAGGATGAAAGGCATGGCTAGCCCTTTGTGCTTGTTTTTAATGGATATGGCCAATCTCTGGCTGCCTGAGTCAGCTAATTGCAGAGCTTGGAAAGTTATTTTGGGCGATAATTCCCAGAATCCCCTAACCCCTGTGGTCACTGGCATTTCAACCTCTACGTATTGAGCACTTTTCAAAGACTTGCCCTCAGAGGCTACTAAGAGTCTTTTCAACTCAGATCTGTTTTAGGACTCAAATTTGCAGTTCATTTATGACAAATGTGACTTGTTGGAATATAGCCTCCTGCTTCAGATGCAGTATGCTTTTGCATATAACACCTTGCAGGTTCTTTTGAACTGGCACAATCTGCTTTTGAATTCCAACTTTGCTCAGTTGCACTGATATCTGAAGCTGTCTTTTCCCTTTGGTTTACTTGGTTTAGGCTGAGATGTAGGCATTACTTTGTTTTTCTCAATGCCAAAAACAGAATCCTGAAAAGAATTCCCCAAATGCGGTAAATTTGTACTTTAGATTTTCCTCAAGTGTTGACCTTGACCCCATTATGGTGGAAATTACCCTGGATTCATTTGCAGTGCCAGTTGATCCCTAAATGTATGACCTGCCAACACCTAGGCAGCCAGTTGGCAGAAGAACAGAAAGAAGATTGGTGCTTCTGTTTATGACTATTAACTACCTTGAATATGCCTCGTTTTTTTATTTCTGCTTTTTAGAGCCTTCTAATTATCTCTTTGCTGCTAGCAATTATATGAAGCAGACAGCTGTTCAAAAAAACACTTTTAAATGACAATGGTACATTTTTATGGCTATGTTGGATACATTTTTGAAAATAAATGTCAGTTTTCCTGCTGGCCTTGACTGCTCTAATTACAATTACTTTCTTGTCAAATTCTGGTTACTTGTTTCTCTTTATTGCCTTAAACATTATCAAATACAGCCAGAGTTTAAAGAAAGTAACTGGCACCACCACATTCAAGCAGAACCAGGCTGATAGCTTGGACAAAACCTGGCAAAATGTGGCTACACAGTGCTACAAAATATGGAATATCATTAGTAGAAGTAAAAGAGCTTCTCAGGAAACATTTTGCCTTGAAGGGTAAGGAGACAAAGCACAATGAGGTTGCCGAAGAGTCACAAAGTACAGGGATCTCTCACTATACTACTCATAAGGCCTTCTGAGGAAGTGTCTTGACCTGAGGAGATAATAATAATAATAATAATAATAATGATGATAATAATAATAATAATAATAATAATAATAATAATAAACAGTCTGAAGAGACTAATCTGAACTGACCCATCTCTGTCTCATTTCAGAATACCTCTCTCATTTATGCTCCCTCATTGTAGATGTAGTGGTGGGCAATTGAGAAGAACAGTATTCAATTATCCTTGGCCATTTTTCCACTCGTTTAAATTATTGCAAAGTCTAGCCAATGTGCTGTAGAGGTTTGATCATTAGATTGTGACTCTGGAGATCAGGGTTCAATTCCCTGCTCATGCATAAAAACCCACTGGGTGACCTTGGGCAAGTCACACTCTCTCAGCCTCAGAGGATGGCAATGTCAACTCCCCTCTGAAGAGACTTGCCTAGAAAACTTTATGATAGGTTCACCTTAGGGTCACCATAAATCAAAATTGACTTGGAGGCACACAACAACCACAACTAGCATCTCGCGAGATTTTCTAGCTCTGGTATTCACCAAGATGTACCACCAAACTCCTCACTCCATAACTTCTAAACAAAGATATTTCTTGCCTTATGTCATTACATTGCTTGGTTAAATGCCAAGATTGTTTAACTTGAAGCTTATCTTCTGTTTTAAAATATTCTTAGAGAATACTATGAACAACAGGATTTTTTGGGAGGAGGGGGATGTTGCCCAAATTATTAGCAGACAAGGGATATAGAAAATGTTGAAATAACTTTGGGTATCTGTGTGGAAGTTCAGGAAAAATAGTGATCTTATTATTTATTAGCATTATATATTAGTTACATTTATATACCATTTTTCTCCAGTGATTTCAAGGTGCCATACCTCCTTTTTTATTATCACAACAGTCCTGTGAGGTAGGTCAGGCTGAAAGGGAGTGAGGGTGCATCTACATTGTAGAAATAATGCAGTTTCATACCACATATGTGCCGTAGCACCATCCTAGGGGATCCTGGGGTTTCTAGCTGTCTTTGGCAAGGAAGGCTAAAGACCTTGTAAGACTACAAATCTCAGGATTCCATAGGATGGAGCTACAGCACTTAAAGTGGTGTCAAACTGCATTACTTTTACAGTGTAGATGCACTCTCATTTGCTTAACATCACTCTTGGCTCATTTCAAGTAGAATTTTCATTTCTAGAGTAGAATTTTCATCAGATTGTAAAGATCTTTTGGGATGAGATTAGTCTCCAAAGTCCCAGCCCCACATGTTAACCACTACATCACACTGGCTTACATTGTCAAAAACCTCAGATACAGGAGCAGGGGTGAGGACTGGCAGGAGGAAGAAGAGGGGAGAGGCCTGAGTGAAGGGAATGGGAGCCACAAGGAAGGGACAGTTATGCTTTGGAAATGGCAAGAAACTTTTGCTATCCTTTTTATTTTGGTGAGAGCTCCTTTCAGAAACAAGGGCTTGCTTATGAAGAAGGAAATGGAGACAGGAAATGGTCAGTTCTGGAAATCGCTGGATCTCCTTGATCAATGATAGTGATATGATAGCCGTGTTTAAATATTTGAAGGGATGTCATATCGAGGAGGGAACAAGCTTGTTTTCTGCTGCTCCAGAGACTAGGACCCGAAACAATGGATGCAAGCTGCAAGAAAAGAGATTCCACCTCAACATTAGGAGGAACTTCCTGACAGTAAGGGCGGTTCGACAGTGGAACACACTCCCTCGGAGAGTAGTGGAGTCTCCTTCCTTGGAGGTCTTTAAGCAGAGGCTGGATGGCCATCTGTCGGGGATGCTTTGATTGGGAGTTCCTGCATGGCAGGGGGTTGGACTGGATGGCCCTTGTGGTCTCTTCCAACTCTATGATTCTATGATTCTATGATTCTATGATTCTAATGAGGATCTCAGAATTCTTTTTTCTTTTTTAATTGTTTCAAACAACAAACTAATGTCTGCATCTTGGCTTGGGTATGGAAACCTGCTGGGTGACCTTGGGCAAGTTATACTTTCTCAGTTTCAGAAGAAAGCAAAGGCAAATCCCCTCTGGTCACCGTAACTAATAGACAACTTGAAGGCATGTAACAGCCACAAAGTTTATTATTGTTTATTGCTTGTTGGATGAGCATAAAATGAAACAAAATAAATCTATTTTTAAAAAAAATCACCAAAGATGTTTAACTTTACCTGGTGGTCCCTTTATTTCTCTGTTTGCATTTACATATTGAATAAATGGATACCCTGTCACCCCAAAGTAGTAATCTGTCCTGTTTTGAACTCAGAATACTTGCAGAGGAATAAGTACTGAATGAGAATACACTCGTCCCTCCCTGTTTGTGGACCTGGAGTCCACTGTCTCAGTCGTTCATGGATTGCAAGTGGGGAGGGACAAAATGGTGTGCACAGGCGCGTGCTGCCATTGAGATAAATGGGGCTTGGATATTTGCAATTTTCCTGATTTGCGGGGTGGGTGGGGTCTGGAATGGATCCCCCACAAATCGGGAGGGATGGCTGTACTCTCATTTCCTTGCAACAGAGGCCAGAGGGGACAATATTGTGTATGTCAAACAGCATGAAAATCCACTCATTCAAAAACCGTGCAAGAGCTCTCACTAATAATTCCTGTGAAACACACACCAGTTTTTGGTGCAGATGCTATCTTCAGAGATAGGTTATCAGTTTGTATCTTTATCATTGAACTCTAGATTGTAAAAATATAGGCATGGTCTGTGTGATTTCTAATTTCTGTACAGCACCAGTTCATTTTTAGCTGCTAGTCCAGCTCTCCATATTGGTGGCTTTGACTTTTGTGGAGTTGATTATTTGCGGATTTGATACATATGTTCTCTCTAGCAATCTGTAGTAGGTCCTCCATTGCAACTGTTCCAGAAGATGACCCCAGAGTTGCACTGGATGATCTGGATTGTAGATCCTCCAGCATGAATCTATGCTCAACATCTGGCAAATGTTGGCAATAGAGTTGCACTGGGGGACCTGGAAATTCCTAGAGAGATGTTCTCTCAGGTAAAAAAAAAATAGTGGTTTTTTTTATTATTATTATTTGCTGTTTTCCCTCTTTCACAGGTGTCCTATGCCCCTAACTCCAGCAACTGTGGAGGGCCCACTGTAATATCTGTTTAGGAGAGCTACATGTATGAAATCATTCAAAAGTTTTAATCAATCCTGGCGATATTTATTTGGTTCAGTGTCTCTATTCTTCCTGATTAGTTGCTTTGGATTAGGCCTGCACAACATACAGCCTGGGGGATGCATGTGGCCCACCAAAGGATTTTGGGTGGCCTGTAAAAATGTGGAATGACTTCAAAGCTCCCCCACTGCTCAGTCCTCTCTTGAGGAGAGGGCCATACAGAGGAGGAGGAGCACAGGCAAACACTTGGCCTGCAAGGCTCCTCTAGTGCTTGGCTTTCTCCTGAGGAGAAGGCTGGGTGAAGGAGGAGGAGGAGAATGGGCAAATGCTTGCCCTTCAAAGCTTCTCCATTACCCGTCTTTCTGCTGCAGAGAAGGCCAGGTGGTGGAAGAGGAGGGACAGGCAAACGCTTGCCCTGCAAGGCTCCTCTGCTCCCCTGCTTTTTCCTGAGGAGAAGGACAGTGGTGAAGGAGGACAGGTGAACACTCACCCTGCCAGGGTCCCCTCTTGCTTGGCTTTCTCCCAAGGAGAAGGCTGGGTGAAGGAGGAGGACAAGGACAGGCGAACACTCACCCTGCAAGGCTCTTCTGCTGCTCGGCTTTCTCTCAAAGATAGGGCTGGGTGGAGCAGGAGTAAGAAGAGAGGCAAACGCTCACTGCTAAGGCTCCTCCATCACTCAGGCCTTCTCCAGAGGAGAGCTCTCAGTGGAGGAGGAGAAGGATAGGCAAGGCTGTTGTACCACTCAGCTTTCTCCTGAGGACAGGTCCAGGCAGAGTAGTAGTAGTAGTAGTAGTATGGAATTAATATTAATTAATTCGAATTAATATTAGTTAAAATTAATTAATTAGCATTAATCAATTAATATTTAATTAAAACCTATCTGCGGCCCAAAGAAATTTAGCCTATTTTGGCCCCTGCCTACTGCCAAGTTTTGTAGGTCTGCTTTGGATAATAGCTGGTGGAACCCATGTCATTGGGATGGTTGAGTAAATCCACTCTGGGTCTTAGCCTGAACTTTAAAGAAGCTATCCAAAATGCTGAATCTGTTTTTCTGAGATAAGGTTCAGCAAATTCACCACATCACAGATGTGGAAGCCACCAGCTGTCACTGTATATTATTGTGACTGTATAATATTAACATGACCAATGTATTATTGTGACTGTATAATATTAACATGACCAATGTATAATATTACCATGAATATGTTAATGAATTAGGGACAATGAATTAATTGTTAGCATGCTATTTCCAAGCTTTTTTAAAAAATACAAAGAGTAACAAATTTTCCAGTATATGCCATTCCTTCAGAGAAAGTATATATTTGACAATAATATAATATTTAATATAATAATATTTATTTATTTGTATCCCGCCTCTCCCTGTTGAGGATCGAGGTGGGTAACAGCAAAGATTAAAACAATTACAGAAATAAAACAAGAAAATAATCCTCGAACTCCCACCCTTTCGACACACCCTCCCTTTGATATAAAATTACAACAATAAAATCCCTCTAACTAAAAAACAATTAAAAACAGTTAATAACAATGGCAATGTCATGGGGAGCTAGATCAAATGGACAGTTAGTTCAGATCAGGAAAGAGGTCAGTCTGGGAAGGCCCTCTGGAAGAGAATTGTAAGGCATTTTTTGTCACAGTTTGATGTTGCTGTTGTTGTTATTGTTAGCAGCAAAAATATATTATCATGGCGTCAAGAATAATTTACCAAGAGAAAGTTCTGCACACATCTCAAGATGACATGGGAGCAAAGGAAGGTTCAGAAGCTGATAGGAAGCATTAAGAAAAATAGAGAATCCCTGCCTATGAACATTTTCTTAAGAAAACATTGAAAATATTGGATCCCACTTTTAAAATATTATCTATCTATATCTATCTATCTATCTATCTATCTATCTATCTATGCTTTTATCTGGAATATTTTAAGCTCTGATTTATTTGTTTTTCTATTATTTTTAAGAAGCTAGGGCATCTTTCTGGATATGTCAGCAGTAGAGAATAGATCTGTTCTGACCTGAGCAACTTTCCCATACCTTTCTTCTGAACTGGACACAACAAGGGACAGATACTTTGCTGAGCAGTAGTTATATATATGTTGGTAGGAAAGTTATCCTAAAACGAGTCAGCACTTTTGGAGATACTGGAATACATTTCTTTATACTTCAGTAACTTTGTAATAATTACCCTGGGAAACCACCAGCAATGTCTTGGATAAATCTTAATTAATGTAACTAGTTACAAGGCAATACATTGGGATGGTCTTCTTAGTCAGCCATAAATCAGTTAATTTTAATCAGGCTTTGTGGGCTTCCCAATCCATTTAGCAAAATATTTTCAGAGCATTTTAAATTCACCTCAGTCTAATTAAGTCTGGTCATCAATGTATGTGAAATAGATCAAGCAGGGAGAGGAGGGAGGGAAAGAAGGAAGAAAGAAAGGAGGGGAGAAAAAAGGAGAGAGAAAAGGGGAGAGGGAGAGAGCATTTTTCTCTTCTTGTCTGTATTACACAAAATCAAAGAAAATTGTGGGCATTGAAGGTATGAACCCCAAGAAGATATGGCATGGCTACCCAGAATGTAGGGTTTATCTACACTGGTGAAAAACATCACACTCACTCCAAAGTTGGTACTGGAAGTTTTCACAATGTATGGCTACTTCTGGGGAGGATCTGTGGTTTTTCAGCCCTTAAGCCAATTTTGCTCTGTAGTAAACAGTAAGTGTCTCCAGTTCTTTTAGCTGTGTGGACATTTGGATTGGGTCCGGTTTGGCCAATTCAGTTGTCCACATGCCAAGAGCCACACCATCCCCCTTACTCTGCACCGAGCAGCACAGGGAAAGGGGTGGATCCTCTTTGGAGCTGCTTCCACTGCTTCCTCACCAACCAAGCAGCTATCTGTGAGTGCCTACCTGGTTCTGCTAAGGTCAGAACAGGGCACCCATGTGATCAATGAGGAGGGGAAGAGTGAACCCCAATCCTAGATTGCATGGTTGGATGCCTCTTGAGGATATCTAACCATGTGATCTATGAGGCAGATCACTTTACCCCTCCTCATTGATCACAAAGGTGTTGCCGCTGGCCTGTCCCTTTGGTTCTGCTGACACTTCCTTGTGGCCAGGAGTTTTCTACAAATGCCTGACCAGCGCAATGTCACTTCTACTGAGGTCAGAACAGGATGCCCCTGCAATCAATGGAGAGGGGGTACAGCAACCCTCTTCTTGTTGATTCCATGGCAGAGCACCCCATTCTGATCTCTGCAGAAGTGATGGCACACCAGGCAGGTTCTCACAGGGAGCTCCTGCCCATGAGGAAGTGGCACCAAAGGGAGACAAGCCAATATAGCCAATGCAGTGTCAGCCCAGCTGCACTGTGTGCACAACAGTATGTATCCCACCAGATTTGGCCTGGTGTATGTTGTTGCTGTTGTGGTTGGTCTGGGGCCAGTGTGGGGCATAACACTCTGGACTGGCCTCAGATTATGCAGTCACTGTAGATGCATCCTTAGTCTCTCTCAATCTCATTCAGAATCAGAAGTTGTCAGTTTTTACATCAGCTTATTTATCAGATGGAAACAGGAGTATGTGCTTTTATGCTTAAACCACTTTCTATTTTCCAGGCAAGAAAAGAAATGTTATTCTCTTCCCACCTGATAGAGGACAAAAATAGATAGAGTAAATACACACACTGGTGGGAGGATATATATAGACATATGCATCTCACTTTCTCTCTCTTGTTCTTCCTCTGTAAATTATTTTCTGTATAAACACCGGGAGAGATATAACTCAGATATATTTCCAGTCCATTCGCTGAGGAACAAAGAGTTCTACGTTATATGTTGTGCATTGTTCAGCATAATAAATTCCATATTAGTGTAGCTTGTGGCTTAGTAGCCCAAGGTTTTGGAAGAGTTGCTTGTATCTGCTACAGCTGTCTTAATTCCTCAGGCCCCATGCCTGTGCATGGCTGGGGGATTCTGGGAGTTTCAATAAAAAAGAAGATCTAAAAGAAATGCATAAGTTCTTAGTACATAACTTCTCAAATGCACTATATTTTCTTGTGAATAAGCCAGAGTTCAGTTTATTTTTATTTTTAAAGCACTGCATTTTACATCAAAGTTCTAGCTCAGTCTTTTATTTTATTAGTTTGAATAAGCTAGCAATATAGTAGATGTTTATCAGCAATAAAATACAGAGAATCACTATGCACAATAAAATCAATAAACTTGGAAGAATGAAGAACATTCTAAGAATCAGTACTTAGGATAAGAGAAATAAGATGATGCTAATGCAAAAATATCATTAAATGAATTTTATCAGGAACAAGGAGGTAGAAGACAGCATGTGAACATGGCTGGCCAGCCCCTATAAGCCAAAATTTGAGAATAAAGAATGAGATCCATTTGAAATTATTCTTTGAAGCAAAAGTGTTCTGAAATAATGTTATTATATTATGTGGTAAGATTTAAAATAACGATCAGTCTTTTAAAATAAAGCACATTTTTAAAACCAGGAGACACCTGCTTATGGTGCAGTACCAGCAGTTAACCACTATGCCTGGTGGCACAGTGGTTAAATGCTGGTATTGCAGCCACAAGGTTGTAAGTTCGATCCTAGAGGAGGGCTCCAAAGTCCACTCAGCCTTCCATTCTTTCATCGGTCGATTAAATGAGTACCCAGCTTGTTGGGTGCAATTGGCTTACACATTGTAAACTGCTTAGGGAGTGCTTGTTAACTGATAAGTATTATAGAAATGTACTTGCTATTGCTATCTAGTCACTTTTTTTGTTCTCTAAGTCATATAAAAGTTTTGAGTCCTGCCATGGATCCAGGACTGTCTTTGAAAATTTAAGCTGTGTTCTAACATAGTTGAGATTGTGGTTGTTTAGAAATACAGTGGGCCTTCAGTATCCACTTGGATTTGGGTCCAGGACCACCACCACCCCAAGTTGGTGCCAAAATCTATGGATATTGAAGTCCATTATATACAATGATGTAGTAAAATGGCACCCTTATATAAAATCAAGGTTTGCTTTTTGGAGTGTGTGTGTAACTGTTTTTGAATCATAGTTGGTTGAATCCATGGATTCAGAATCCGTGAATATGGAGGGCCAACTATACTCTAGGCTGGACAAGCATTAAATGTTCTTCCGGTGTTTGTAATGGAGGAGCTGTAGGTTAATTTTGTAGTTGTAATTCCAAAATTAGGTTAAAGTAGGTTGATTTCTAAAGGCAAAAAAGCAGCACCATAACTGAAGTACAAGTTTGAGCCATACTTTTTTTGCCTTGAAGCAGAATTCTGGCTACCAGGCGCCCACAATTTAATTAGCCATGGGTAGTGTTCCACTGCCCTCTGGTGAATATTAGAAGTGTTCCAGTTTTCCTTCTGTCTAGAGCTGGAAAGAAGAACCGAAATTGTCCCATCAGTTGTGCTGCACTTTGGAGATATTCAGAGGGCCTCTGCATAACTGCTGAGTTATGCATAACTCAGCATAACTGTTGAGATTATCTCCATTCAGCTCCAGGCTGAGGAAGAAGGCTGGGGGAATGTAGAATTGCCATTTTCTGCTCCTAAAGTGACTGGAACTAGTTGCAAAGCCTTGAAATGTGCAAGTAGGCATTTGTCTCTTTACTTGCATGATACACTCTGAACTGTGTATTTCATGTAATCCCCATTTGAACCTGGAACTTTTCTTTCATAGTTTTCCTAGAAATATTTGATTTTCTACCTCACCATCCGAAGTTTGCTGTATGAATTTTCAAAAGTGAAACAAGGGCAATCCTTACCAGGAGACTTAATTTGCAAGACTGCATTTCATTTTACTGAGTAGTTTTGATAGACATTTCTATTATCTTCTCCCCCTGCCCTTTGTGTTTAAATCACAAGGCACACACTACTGCATTGTACTTGTGCACCAATGAAAACTTATACCACTGTGTGTGTATGTGTGTGCTCCTTAAAAGATGGCACCAGAGTCTTGAGTCTACAGTACACTACATGGCTTCTCTTTCTGGAATGCATTTCTAGTACATTTCAACAAGATACTATATTAATTTCAAGTTGTTTGATGGCAGCTGCTAAGGAATATTAGCAGCAGTATTTTGAGATAATAAAATAACACCTGTCTTTTATTTCTTCTTTTATTTTGCTATTTTATTTGTTCAATGGTCCTGTATTTTGCTCTACATTTTATAGCCATGTTTGAATGGAATAACTTTTGTAAATGTGGTATATATGGTGAGAGACATAAAAATCAATATTTTCTAAATGTCATATTTGTACAGATTTTATTTCAGTATTGGAAGATTCCCTTTATTGTATCATTTCACCACACTTCTTTTATCTCCTTATTTGTAAAGTTGGCTTGGGATGGAGGCAAAACCAGACTTCTGTTATTAATAGATTCCATCTAAAAAAAATTAAATAATTTCTTTTCCATGTTGAAGATTTTTTTGGTACTTTTGGTGACTCGAATTTCTGCCATGCATGGCAAAACCGCACTTTAGAGAGATCAACCAGTTTAAAAACTGCTTGTTTGAACGTTTGACTTCCCATCAATCTACATTCCTTCCATGCAGAGTCCCTCCAACTCCAAAGAGTGCTGATCTATTTTTAATTTCACTCTCCTCTGGAAAGTAGTGAGCTTTCATAACCTAATATACATCTCCAAGAAAGCCTCCCTTAGAACCAAATTTAATTGGTTGTCATGGCCATTTCCTGCAGATTCCTAACAATGACTGCAGCTTGGACTTGAATACACCAAAGTGTTCAGGCAGATAAAGTAAGTATTTTAGCCAAGATCCTATTGACTTTCAACACAACATATATATATTCCAGGGTTAGGTGCACTGGGAAAGAACTAAATTCCCTGAAGGCACTAGATTCCTTCTGCTCTTGGAAGCTAAGCAGGGTCAGCCTGGTTAGTACTTGATGAGATACCACCAAGGAATACTATGTGTTTCAGAGGAAGGCAATAACTGACCACCTCTGAGTATTCCTCACCTAAGAAAACCCTAAGAAATTCTTGGGGGTGCCATAAGTTGACACATGACTAGAAGGCGCATACACACAAACACACATATGTACACTGGATCCTACAATTGCACAAAGAATGCCATGGCCTTGAGTTCACCTGTTGCACAACACTTGATTGTCTCCCTACTCATCAGTGCAAACTATGTGTGAGAGAGGGCTGTTGTGTGTGTTGCAGTAGGGACCATGTATATGGAATCCCTGAGAAAAGCACACCCTGCCACACAATGATATTTAGTTAACATAGCACTGCAGTAAGAATCTGGCCTTAATTAGGTGGAGAGAAATTTTATGCTTATAAGTTTTCTTATTATTATTTACAGTTTCCCTTTTGTTGTCATGTTTATCTTTATGAAAACGTTTCATTCATTTCCCCATTCCTTTACATCCACTTTTCAAAATGTCACAGCAAAACTATGTAGTTGTGTCATAATTTTTTTAATGGAGACTTTCATGCTAGCAGATTAGCTCCCTTTAAAGAGATGTTTTAAAACTCTGCATCATGGGAATGATGGACCCTGAGCAGGAAAAGGGAATAGTTGGTTTGTTTTTTCTCAAAGAAGGGCTAAATATTTTATGATGACTCCCAAATAACCCCTGCTTCTCAAACGAATTGGGAGTGCTCCATTCTTTCCTTTCCATCATGTATTGCAATTGGGGTTAAAGTTATTGGATTCTTTCATGATTCTACCTTTAAAAAGTCAGCATCTGAGAGTTAAAGATAAATAAACCAGAAATCATTAGATTTGTAAATCTGATGTAAGTTGTTTGTTTGGAGCAGGGGTAGGCAACCTTTCCCCTTTAAGGGCCGAGGGACTTCAGCTCCCAGAATCCCAGGAGCTATTGGCCAACATGGGACTATTGGCCAACATGGCTGAGGCTTCCTGCCACTGCCGCCCCCACCGCCGCCCCCCACCGCCTCGCCCCCTGCCATGATGATATTGATTATTGTTGTTATTACTTGTTCTTGAGGTTTTCTTGGCAAAATCTCCACAGAGGGTTTGCCATGGCTTTTCTGGGGCTGAGAGAGTGTGCGTGCATATATATTTTTATTTTTAAAAAAATATATTTATTTATTTATTTATTTATTTTTGGTGCTTCGACCCCCCAATTGTCTGAGGGATAGCAACCTGGCCCCCAGCTCAAAAAGGTTGCCTACTCCTGGTATAGAATGATAGTGTATCCTGTATTCTGTTGGGAGCAGGTCACTAATACTACATCATTTGCTCTAGCATCTGCACTGGCTTTCAATAAGATTCCAGGCATAGAGTAGTCCAAGAGTGAGAGTAGTCTAAGAGTGGGCCCTCAAATTCTTATTGTTGCTGTTCTGTGCCTTATATATACTCAATATTCAATTTTAAATATATTATATATAGTGAAAATATATATCGAGCAAGCATGGCAGGACCTATGATCCTGACAGTAATTCCTATTTAGCTCACTTACTTCTGAAAGTTTACCATGGAAGACTGTTTTGTTTTGTTTTGAAGTATTGCACATTTAATGTTAAACTAGTACTGAATAAATAGGATATGCTAGCATGAAGGAACTTTGGAAAGTCTGATTGTAAACCAGGGGTGAAACCAGACAGACCTCCAGGTGCTGTTGAATTGCAGTTCCCATTAGCTCTAGCCAGAATAAACAGTGGTGATATGCCAGCATGAGATTCTCAACAGAAAACTCTATTGAAGTGATTATGAAACTATAGAGCAGGACTCCCAGGGGGACATAGATTTGCTCAAGGGGGGCATGAGACTTGAAGGCCCTGATCCATTATTCTCTTCTTTCTAAACTTCTTCTGTCTTGGAGGGGAAGAGAAAAGCAAGGAGGGTATTGGAGCTTCTGCCTGAGAGAGAAGAAGAGCTATGTCCATATAAAATGTTAAAATATGATTTACATGAATGTGTGAATAAAAATATGTGATGTAAACAAACAAAATATTTTAATTCATATACTGTGTCAAATGGGGGCAGGGAAAAACGTCTGCATGTAGATATAAAGGATGTCACAAGGGCAAAAAGTTTGAGAACAACTGCCCTAGAAGTAATGGATTTCTCAAGAGAAAGAAACTTTTCATTAGGGATGTAATTCTTTATTGTTTCTTCTTGAAGGAGGCAGTGAGTAATTTCAGTAATTTTCTTCTCACTGCAAGAAAATATTTGAAAATTATGTGGTTTGGGGGACTCTCACAAAATTTCATAATTTGGGCATTTATTTTGTGCAAAATGGTTGTTTTCTGTGCAGGAAAAAGCATTTTCTGAATGGAAAAGAATATTCAATGTAGAAATATTAATTATGCAGAAAAGTCTGCTTTCCATTCAGAAGATGCTGTTTTCTATGTAAATCAACCATGTGAGAATTTTACACATAATAGATCCATAGTTACATTTTTTGTGCAGAAAGCAGCATTTTCTACACAGGAATTAATCTCACTGAGTTGAAATATTATTTTCCACACAAAAATTCTGTGTAAATCACGAGCAAACTTTGCACAGAATAAGTCCCAAACTGCACAGATTCTCATCAGTTCAGGATTCTTATCATCACAGTTTCTCCATACTTGAAAAACATGTTTTTGGCCACTTTCTAAATATTTTAAAATATTCTTTCCATCCCTGCTTTTCACCCCTTCCCTAAACTACAGCTGAATATAGGGAATCATTTTGTGAGAGTAGTTAACAAACAAGAACAATAAAAGGAATAACAACAGAACTCACACCCTTGGAAACATGGTTTGCTTTTATTAACACAAACTCAGACAGCTGGAAACTACCTGAAGATCAGAGTCATTTTTTGGAATGATGTCATCTAAGTCTGAAACCAGACTCTTTGCTATGCAGGCTTGAGAGCTCTTCTTCATCAGTCAGATAATTTTGCCTTTTGACACTTACCTTTGACATGACAAGTTGGAGTGTTACCAGAGAATGGCAGCAAAAATAATGAAAGGTCTGGAAATCATGCCCTATGAGGAGTGACTTAGGAAGCTGGGTATGTTATAATAATAATAAATTTTTATTTATAACCCGCCCCTCTGCTCGGCAATCGGGGCGGTGAACAGTAGATTAAAAATACAGCAAGTTAAAACAGTTCCATCCTCCCACCTCTAACCCACCCACCCCTTAAAACAGAATTAAACTATCATAGGATTAAAATCAAATTCAATTTAAAACACAATACCATCCTGACCGGATTTGCCTACAGATCACAACGGCGGAAAAATTGGCGGGTCACCTTCAATGTTGAGCCTGGAGAAGAGAAGGTTAAGAGGTGATATGATAGCCCTGTTTAAGTATTTGAAGGGGTGTCATATTGCAGAGGGAGCAAGTTTATTTTTTGCTGCTCCAGAGAATAGGACCCGGAAAAATGGATGCAAACTACAGGAAAAGAGATTCCACATCAACATTAGGAAGAACATCCTGATAGCAAGAGCTGTTTGACAGTGGAATAAACTCCCTCAGAGAGTGGTGGAGTCTCCTTCTTTGGAGATTTTTAAACAGAGGCTGGATGGCCATCTGTCGGGGGTGCTTTGATTGTTTTCCTGCATGACATGGGGCTGGACTGGATGGTCCTTAAGGTCTCTTCTGATGCTAGAATTCTATGATTCTATGATTCTGTGACACAGAGTTAATCATTTTTTATCTGGTTTAGATGTTATGTTATTCATTATTTCTTATATATTAAGGTCTCTTCCGACTCTAGAATTCTATGATTCTATGATTCTGTGACACAGAGTTAATCTTTTTTTATCTGGTTTAGATGTTATGTTATTCATTATTTCTTATATATTACTAATAATGAGAGACAGACACACAGAGAGTGATTAACTACAGTTTATCCAGGTTTGAACATCACACTAAGCTGCATTTAAACTGAAATGAATGCTTTGACTCTCTCTACAGCTTCATCAAAAGAAAAGAGGTGAGGAGGGACCACATGAATCCAAACCCTAGTTATGGGGCAGGGAACATCTGGGCTTCCAGATATTTTAGTCCACAACTCCCATCAGCACCACACACTATGGCCAGTGATAAAGGATTGTGGGAATTCTAATCCAAACCCTCTGCAGTGCTAAAGGTCCCACCCCTCTTGTATAGCATTGCATCTAAATAAGGCTAATCTGTTCTTTGTGAATAGATCATCTTGTTTTGCTGCTTTTCTTGGATCAGTTTTAGCAACTTTTGTATCAACTTTTATACTCCCTTAGGGGATGATTAGGAAAGTACATCATGTCCAGTTCTGAGGCTGAAAGCTTCTTCCTATCTAGTCATCAGCACAGTCAACTGGGAAAGCGTAAGGGCATAAATAATTTCTATCACCTGTAGCAACTGTACCCAGGTCAGATGCTTGCCACTAGTATAGTTTGATAAATTGACATTTAACTTGAACAGAACTCATGGAGTGCTGAAGACAATATGAACCTCTGAGGAAATAATTATTTTGTTGCCAGGAGTTCATGCATCTCAAATTGGTTGGAGCACACAGCCAGCTTTCTTCTTGGATGTGGTTCAGAGTTGGCATTGCTGTCAGCATGATGGCACGAGAGCATAATCAGTGAGACGTCCTCATAGGACTTGGCAAAGAAGAGGGGAGAGTGGCAAAGGTCACATTCAGAACATTTTTGTTTGCATGCAAAGAGTAACAGTGGGGTCCATAAACCTGGGTCCAGTAATCCAGTGTTTTCCCTTAGATTAGGCCTAAGCAGTTCTGCAAGATAAACTGCTATTTCATTGCTAAGAAGGCCTGTGTAGAACAGCCTTCCTGTAAGGAACTTACCAAGAGCTATACTGCAGATGTCCAAAGACATTTTTGCAGCCAGAGACAAAGGACAAGATGGCACCTCTCTCCATCCTATTTGATTACTGGACTGGCAATTGAAGCTTACTTCAACAATTGCAATGAGTTAGGATCTTTCACTACTCTTGAGGGCAGCAGACCTGCGTAGAGGGAGCAGCACAGGCTGCATTGTCCCCTAAGAGAAGGGAAACTGGGTCAGGGAACTGGAGGAATGGCTGAGACACCCACTGCTACCCCTCAGTCCAGCAGCACCTGATACCTGAAATACTTGCTTTACTCTGTTTAATGGTAGAAATGGCCCTGTTCAGTTGTGATGTTCTAGGTTTCTCAAGAAAGAATAAAATGAGTGTAACCAGTTGGAGAACTTTGGGTTGTTTTATCATTTTAATCTAATCTGTTTATCAGTTTAATGTCAGCTCACATTCTTATATGTAAGGCATAACTACATTTGATTTCTACTACATCATCAGGCTACAACTGATGCCTTCCCTGGTGACTTGATTCCTGAGTAGTCACTCTGTTAGGGTGTTACTATAGGCATTGTTGTAATGAGCACCTTGTGGGGTGCAATTTGAGTTTCCCATGGTGTTAACTCTTTTAAAGGGAAACAAAAATTTGCAAATATGAAAGTTAAACTTGTTAGAGTTAAGCTTTCATCAGCAGAAAAAGCAAAAGTGTGGGTCAGACTAATTATTCTAAATCTGCCTTCCTAAAGAATAAACTTATTCAAAATAAACAACAAACATGCAGTGTTGTTGTTTAAAAACAAACAATGACTTTAATAAATAAATACATAACAAACTAAATCCTATCCTTACTGATGATGGTTTGGGTATAGAGATGAAATCTCACCATCATTAATCTAGCAGGAAGAGACTGTTACTCCTCACTCAGAGGAGACAGTTACTCCATCTGAGACTGAGGGACTGTGCAGATTGCCCTGATAGAGGGGTGTCCCGCTGCCCCTTTCTTTCCCGGATTGGGGCCATGGCAACTGTACACCACACCCTGATCCAGCTTTTTCCCAGAACAAAAAGAAGCCACAGATAGCCTCTTCTTTTTGCGCCAGGGAAAAGGCGCCTTTGCCGCTGTGGTGGCACTTTTTCTGAGATTCTTTGGCACAGCACGTCTAAATGTTGCACCAAAGACACATCCTTTTGCCACCCCCTGTGCAATCAGGCGGATGGTGTGATGCCAGGGTCAGGGCAGCATTGGGGGGTGCGGCATGCGGGCTCCATGGCCCCACTCTGCCCCGAGGCCAGCGTTAAACACCAGTCTGTTCAGCCCCTGAGAGGAGACAGTTACTGTACTGAGAGGAGACTGTTTAGAATCTTGAGAGAAAGTCTGTTAAAAAGCCTCTACGTGTGAGTGAAGGTGTCACATGTTTAGATAGAATGACATAGATAGAGGGAAGTCCCTATCTATCTAAGGAGGTAAAGGAGAATGTTGTAATGTGCACCTTGACCCATATTGTGCAGAAGAAAGATAAAATGTGTAGTTGGTGATATAGGCTTTAATCAGGAACAAGGTTATTTCTTAAAATAAACAAATGAGAAAAAGATAAAGAAATAAGACAAGTAAAATGACGACTGTTACATTTCAGTCTTCATAAACTTGTATTAATAGTATATTAATGAGACCAGCTACCCAACTGCTCAGTCTGTGACCAAGAAAGATATGTACATGAAGATGGTTGGGATACAACCGTGTTTTTGCAGGCATCCTCAGTTGCATAAGCACTCCTCTGCACTGCAGGGATAGGGTTCTCTGGCACCTAGAAAGCCTTGCTTTTCATCACCAGGTTTTTTCATCACTGTGCACATCTTGTTATTTCTGGTTTTCTCCACAGTGCCATCACACCTCAGGGGCAATACCAATGCTTTCAGTCACAGTTTCAGTGCTCTTATATTTAGCTCTTATATCCACTTTAGTTGCACCCCTGCCCTGGAGAAACACTGTGACCTAACCAGTTGATGTATAATGAGAAAGAGCTTTAAAAAGTAGCTGAGTGAAAGTGTGGGCTTTTAGGATGGTTTATAGCTGGCCAGGGGTAGGTGGGCTTCTAGTCTTAACAGCCACAAGCAGCCTTGCAGCCAGCCTTCTAATGTAATTTAAAAGCCAGCCAACTATGCACTAAGCTATACTTTCTATATTAAGCACTATGCAAACATCCTGGTGTGAATTCCAGACTTGGGAGAGCAGTTTCGTCACAGCAGGAAAACAAGGAGAGGGAAAATAACGGCTCTTGAGTAAAACAAGCAATAATTAAAGCCACTTCTTTTCTCCTTTTGGTAGCTACTATTAGTACAGGGCCTAACCTAAACATTGGGCAGTTTTCATATATGAGAAAAGAGGCAAAGGCTTGCAGAGTCTGCACTGACTTTTTGTTCTTTATCAGGATATCTGGCAAGTGTGCCAGTTAATTGGCCCCTGTTCTCATGTTTTCCATTTGTCAGTTGCTTGGTTTTTTGTGTCTTGAGGAAGGGGAAATGCATAGAAACTGCCCCCCTCCTTATCCTCATTTGAGCTGAAAGATATTTTCCCCCCAAAGATACAACAAGCCTATGTTCCTGATTCTTTTACAGGGAAATAATATTTAGTGAAAAGTTTCCTATGTATTGTCATAATAAGCAACTGTTACTTATTCTTTGCTGGCTGGCTATTTTCTCCTGGCACTTTGTAAATCTCCTGACATGGAAATTGCCCCCAGCCTTACTGAAGGCAGCACTATATATGCAAAATCTCCCCCACAGTGACCTAGAATGTACCAGGGGCTGGTTATTTGGAGAATGGCAGATGGTTGATAAAAAGCAAAGTGGACCCTTTTACATTTCATTGTTGGTGTCTGAGAGGGTATTAATGTGAATACATTGTACTTAAAAAAACACAACAGTATTCAACTAAATTTATTATTAATGCAACCTGATCCCCCAGATGGTTTGCCAGATGTGGGAATTGAATTGGGATCTTTGGGGTCTTAAAACATAAGCTGCTATTCATTCTCTCTCTCTCATTCTCTGTCCAACTGTGCATGTGAAACAGAGAGTTAGTAAGTGTTTTGTGGTATTTTTTTGTTTATATTTACACTTTTATTTCTTACTTGTATATTTATGCTTGCTTATATTTCCCACCATCACAATCCCCACCAAGGAAGGGGAACGGAGATGGTGATGAAAGAGTGTTTGCCTAAGAGAAATCTGAAAATATTTCTCTTTGCTTTGATTACAGGAATGGAAAAACTGGAATTCAACTCATTGTTAGTTAAATTTTAAAGGGCTAACATAAATGTAAAATGGTTCTGTCCTCAAATACACGGCATCTCTTGCATCCAGTATATTAACAAAATGTATGCCAGTGTTAAATGTTATTAATTTGCAAGACATTTTGTAGATGAAACCACTTGTATCCATTCCAGTCTTGATGCTACACTGGGTGCATTGATTATGCCTTCAGCAGTTGGTTGTTCACTTTTATGGAATGTTTCCTCAGTTTTTGCAGCCTGATGACACAGATACACAGACATCACCTTTGTGCTTCACTCTAACCTGTTCAGGTTGCTTAAAGAGCCTTGGAATGGATTGGCTAATAAGATGGGGGAAGGCCTGCTTAACTGAGGGCACAGGTCCATGAGGCATAGGTCTTTGGAGGTTTTTAAACAGGTTGGATGGCCATCTGTTGGGGGTGCTTTGATTATGAGTTCCTGAATGGTAGAATGGGATTGGACTGGATGGCCCTTGTGGTCTCTTCCAACTCTATGATTCTAGGCCCAATTGCATCTGTTGTTGTTTTTAAAACTTTCTTTAAACATTTCCATGTTAGATAATTTTCATTTGGCTTCTAACATTCTGTTTCTGGGAAAGTATTTGAGTTTGTAGTAGTGATTCAGTTCCAAGGATTTTTGGATGACATTGATTATCTACATGTATTTCAGCCTGATTTCCAATCCAGTTTTTGGACAGAGAGTCACCCTGTTGGATGCCTATGGTACAAATTGGATTCCATCCCTCTTGGTTCTTCTGGACCTCCCAACAACTTTTGACACCATGGCATCTTTCTGGCTGGGATGGGACTTGGGGTGATAGTGTTCAGTCATTCATGTCCTTCTTGCAGGGTTAATTTAGAAGGCAACACTTGGGGAATAATACTATATTACTATCCAGCAATGTTCCATTTTATCTCCATTTTGCTTAATATCTATGGAAAACTGGGAGAGTTAGTTCAGAAATGTGTGGTATAGTTTCATCTGTATGTGAATGACACCAAACTGTTTCTTCTTTTTCCATCAGTGGGAACAACTGGATTTTAATCAGTGGGAACAACTGGATTGTGAGCGCTTTAGGAGTGTTTTGGCTATATGATAGTGGTGCACCAATGTTTCTTGTTTCTCAGGAATGTAGATCTAACCACAGTGAGATAGTTAGTTAGATCAGAACTGGATTGCTGGACTGCACAGAGTTGCTATGTGTGGTTGTGATAGCTGGACAGCAGTGGAAGCTGACAGGAAGAAAATAAATTTATTTGAAATATGGTGCCAGAGGAGAGTTCTCATGATACCATGAACTGCCAAAAGACAAATTTGTCATAGGACAAATAAAGCCTGAATTTTCCCTGGAAGTCAAAATGACTAACCCAAGGCTATCATGCTTTGGACAGATCACGAGACAAAGTAACTCACTGGAAAAAATGATCATGTTCAATAAAGTTAAGAGACATAGCCAAAGGGATCTTGTAGAAACATTGAGACTAATGTTCAATAAAGTAGGTAGCAACAGGAATAGAGGAAGACCACACTACAGGTGGAGATTCAGTAAAGGAAATCACAGCCCTGAGTTTGCAGGATGCCTATGCTACAGAGGTGCAGATTACTAGGGCTCAAGGAGGTGTTCGATTCATATAGTCAAAAGTCTCCCCCCGCTCCCAAAAAAAAGTCTCCCATTCATTGGGTCAAAAGTGACTTGATGGCAGACAACAAATCTGTATAAGGGTCCTTTTGTCCTAAAACTTCAACTAGTTCAAAGGTTGCAGCCATAATTTTGACAAGACTGATAACTTTCAGTAACATGTATCTCAGCGGACCTGTATCAGATTGGATTATCAATTCACTGAAACATCTTAGCAATATCAGGACATATGTATAGTTCTTGGTGGCTAGAAATGTTTTTAGAATGTCATTTATATCATGTACAAACACACAAATGCACTACAATTAAATTACTTTGTTCATTCAAGGTCTTACATACATCATTTTTTTTTAACAATTTGACCATGGAAATGGAATTCACACACAGGCACATAATATTTTTTGCTAATTTCATAATGAATAAAATTAGTAATTAATCACAACCAATTAATGAATACTTTTTGTAGGTCATATTGTAATATCTACATGCAACAGAATACATTTAGAAATGTTTTTGAGTTACAGCTTCAAGAGTGGTTTTGATTCTGTGATGAAAATGTCAGGGTGCAGTTCAAGGTGATTTCCCATAATGATGCAGTAAAAGTGCCAGAGCAGATTAAAGAAGAGACAATTTTAATTAGTGATTAATTTTTCATGTTCAAACTGTTGAAGCCATCTGTCATTACCAAGTAAACAGTTTTCCACCCTGATAGGTTGTGGGACCTGAATTTAGAAATGACACAGAATTCATTTGTAGACATTTCTAGTCCCTGATTCATTTTCTTAATTTCAGCAAGTAATCCATTCATTCATTCAGCAAGTAACCCATCCATTCATAAAAATTTACAGAAAGGGTTGTCATAACTGTGGGGTATTCAATGGGATCATGCAAAGCAAAAGCAAAGCAGCTTCATTTATATACCGCTTCATATCACGCTATGGGATGTCTAAGCGTTTTACAACTGTAAACTCATTGCCCCCCAACAGCTGGGTACTCATTTTAGCGACCTCGGAAGGATGCAGGCCTGAGTCTAGCCTGAGCCCTGGCTAGTATTGAACTCGCAACCTTGTGGTCTATGAGTGAATGGCTGCAGTACAGGCATTTAACCACTGAGCCACCTTTTCTCATTCCTTCCTCTTCCCAACTTCCTTCCATGGCTTGCTGTAATCATAGTGTAACATTATATTTGTACTGGAATTCCATGTAACTTTATGATCTTTGTTTTCAGAGTTTAGCTGTAAGGCAGACCTTATCTATGATACAAAGATAATGCTACATTAAGGAAACAAAATGGAGGAATTTGAATGGGACAAGGGAGTAGCAGGAACGGAGGAGGGGACTACAACATCCTTCTCTATCTTCTACTCACACTTAAGAGACTGGCACTTGGGAAGCATCATATGAACAGAAGTGTATATGAGTGTTTAAATTATTCAATCCAATTGAGCGTGTGTGTTGATTTATCTGGACATGATATTTCATGTGAAGTATGGGTGCAAGAGGTCCTTCTGAATGGTTTATGTCACT
This sequence comes from Phrynosoma blainvillii, assembly GCA_026167975.1. NCBI lineage: Eukaryota > Metazoa > Chordata > Lepidosauria > Squamata > Phrynosomatidae > Phrynosoma > Phrynosoma blainvillii. The sequence goes on along the minus strand of JANUYF010000001.1, from coordinate 120,669,609 downwards.
TGAAAGACTAACTACGTTTTCACACGGGGCTTTTGGAGGACGCTAGCCAGCCTCCGTCCGGCCCCACTCCGGCAAAATGTCAAATTTTTCACACGACGTCGCAGCAAGCCCTGCCCCTTCCGGTGCCATCCCTGGCGCTAGTTGGCGTCAGTCCGGGGCTTGCTGCGCTTGTTCACATGACGTCGCAGCAAGCCCCGCCCCCTTTAGCTCTAACTCCGGACGCCCACCGGCATAAACCCCGGAGTTGTAATTCCTTTTTTTTTAAAAGGAATTAGGTCGCTGCCGCCGGAGCCATTCCGGAGTGAGCGGAAGGCTCCGTTCCGGAATGGCTCCAGGCGGATGGGACGTTTGTGTGTGAAAACGTCCTAACAAATTGTACTTCTTCAAAGCTTTTGTGGATTGCAGTGCATGGATCAGATGGTGAGCTTCAGTCCATGAAAGATTATGATAAATAAAATGTGTTTAGTCTTTTCGTGCCAGAAGACATTTCATTATTTTGCTGCAACAAACTAACATAGCTACTCCCTAAATTACTTGGTTTGTGGTACGAGTGACTCTTTCTCCCCAAGGAAGATGTCCTTTGTCTCTTCCCTTTATGTGATCTGCCACTTTTGTGGTGCTGCATTGATTTTATATCTACAACCAATATTATAGTTGGCTCCATACAAACCTGCTATGAATTCTTTTCTTTGTTTTAAACTGGAAATTATTCTCTTCCTGTCTCTTGTTTACCACAGCATCAGAGTTTGCCAAACTTTTTTGTGTGTGTGTGCTTCTACTTTCAAAGACTCATCCTGTAAAACTGATTGAATGGCCACTGATTCTTTTGCTGCTTTGGGGGATTGTGTTTGTGTGTGACAGCATGTATGTGCACTTAAGAATAAATTTGTAATGGCTGCTTGGCTTTGAGGTCTGGGAATACTAGCATTCTCTTGAGGTTTGTTTGCTTGGTTTGAGACTTATCTCCAGATACTCTTCTTAATTTTACTCATGATTCTTTCTATATTTTTCTACAGAAGTGTTCTCCAAGTATTTGACATAAAGATCCAAACAATTAAATCATTATTAGAAAAATAAACACTGAAACAAACACAAACAAGGAACAAAATAGCTGCCAGTGATTTAAAAGCCAAACATTCATGTCCTTGGTGAAATAAACTGGCTTCTGCCTGTGTTTAAAATGAGATAATGCATGCATCTGAGGAGGTAGGCTGAAGTCTACAAAAGCTCATCAGTATGCAAGTGTGAAATGAAACAACCAGGCCAAGGAAGCCTTGCAAGTAAACAAAAATATTTTCAACCATCTATAGACCATTCGTCCTAAATGCATGGATGTCTCCTTGACTTTTTTTCTTTTATCACATAGCATCTCCGTGTAGCAATCTAAATGAGCTCATTTCTCAGAGGCTTCTGTGGAAGCACTCTGCCTGAGTCACTGAAGAGACCTGAGCACAAAGGATTAACCTATCCTTTACCGAGTCAGGAGGGGCTTTAGGAATTCCCTATAGCCATTTCCCCTCTCTGTATCTCTCCCTGTCTAGGGGTAGAGGTAATCTGCTTTGTACTGTAGATAGTATGTTTTAGTTCCAGTAAGATTTTGTTAGCAATCTAAAGAATTAGCCTCCTGTCCAGTCCATCACTATTGATAGGGAGCTGATTCATCACTACTGCTTCAAGCCTGGTGGGTGAGCTTCTTCCTGCAAGTGGGAAGGAGCCTGCATCTACCACTTGTGTTCAAAAGCCTTCATAAAAAGGAGCCTTGTTTTCCGAGGCTTTGTTAACTGTGGTGTTCCTGTAACTGAATTCTGGACAGTGCCACTTTGGGTTCCAAATGCTGGGTATCTGTTTTCCTTCATTTTTCTCCCATGCAAGGATATTTTTCTCTCATGCAAGGCTCCTTTTCATTCTGTATGTCAACTGACTGGCTGTAGAGTGATACTGTCCAGAATTCTGTTTTATGAGCAAAATGGCTCATTCCTAGGAAATTGAAAGCTATTCCAGAAGTTACTGGAACATCTTGAGTCAGTTATAATACCTCCTACAAGGTTTATGTGGTTTTACAATGAAATTTAAAATAATATCTATACATTAAAGACAGTGCTCTAAAACTAAGGACATTTGGGTTTTTGCGTGTTTGGAGTATAAGTCGTCAATCACAATTGGTTTAGATTTCAAACAATAGTAGTCACAGATCCAAAGAGCTACTTATGAGTATCTAAGGGACTGGGTATGCTCATGAAGATTTCTGACAGATCCTCCTATACCACTTCAGATTGTTGCATGCTATAGAAGAGACTATAAGGAAATGCACCCCCTAGTTGCTGGAGATTGTATTGATACATTATTGCCCGAATCCCATTGGGTAGTTACGAATGCTCAACCTAGAGTAGGGACTGTGACAGTCCTCCAGTCCCCACTTACCAGGAAGGAGGGGCTGCGATCGATGCAGGTCTGTTCCTCTGCTGATCATGAAGCAACTGGCTGATGGTCTCACCTCTCCTTGTGTGAGTGATCTCTGGTGTGAAGGGGGATCGTGCCAGTGATCCCGCTTCTGCCTGTTGCACTGGAGATCACTCTCAGGAGGGGGTGGGACCCTCAGTCTGCTGTTTCCCAACAGATGGGAACAGACCTGCATTTCCCAGTAAGTGGGAACTGGAGAAATCAGTATGGAATTCACTGTCCAGCAATGTAACTGTGGTGTTTACACAGACATAAATCCCAGCAGGATTCTGGCCTATAGTACTTTTAAGAATTATGCTTCTGCATTATTTTCAAAGGTAAGTGATATTTATTATGTATAACTTTCATGACTGCAAATGAGTTATTAAGGTTTAAACTTGCATGGCAAATTCACCAGCCCATCTCCCCTCCACCCACCTGAAAAAGCTCACCAGGTTATCCTGTTTGCCTTGTGGTTGGAGGGTTCTGTGAGTTAAACATTGAGTCTGCTTTCAAAGTTGAAAGAAACGCTCCTTTCCCCTGAGCTGTGGCTAAACTGGAGGCTCAATTTAAAAGTTTCCATAACATCTTCATGTGGTGTCTCTGTCTGATCAAGTCAGATCAAGTCAAATATGAAACCTTTTGTTGTTGTTGCTGTTTCTGTCTTGAATATTTAGTTGGCTTGCCCTTTTGAACTGCATACTACTTTAATATGCAGAAGGTCAGAAGACTATGATAGGCAGTGGGGGGGCAGATGGCTAATTAAGTCTAATTAGCATACAAGATGCCTGATAGCATAATTGAAAAGCATTTAAAAATGCATAACCCTTCGGGAATAATCAAGAGGTTGATGAAGGCTCCAGCTTCTCTGAAGAGAAAGGAAAAATGTATGTAACATTTTAACTTTATCAAAGTTTAGCTAATATAGGTTGATATTAATTTCAGCAAGGTTCTTATCTATAGGTTCATTTTAGAGGGGCAAGCTGTGGGGGTTCTCTCCTCAAGCAATCTTGTATCTGTCACCAGTTGTAGTTTTTCTACACTTATATCCCACCAACTGTGGAGGGTTTGCGCTCAGGCAGACACACCAGTACTGCCAGCTGTGAGGGTTACTCTCAGGCAATCCCACTACTGTGGCCAAATGTGGGGCTTCTACCCTTTAACCCACCAAATGCGAAGACCTCAATGGTACTTGCTGCAATTAACATATATGAGGGATTTCCCTGATCCTCACTTCTGCCACCAGTTCAAGGACTTCCTCCTGCCTTCCCCTCTTGTGCAACATTAGCTGTGGGGACCATCTAAATGCCCCCAAGATACCTATGCAGAACTATACAATTTCTGATCTCAGTGGGAGAGCCAGTGTGGTGTGTGTGTATTTGCTAAACTTTGATAAAGTTAAAATGTTACTTTTTTAAAAAAATATCTGTGAGCCACCTTGGGTCCTTTCTGGGAAAAAGGCAGCATACAAATGAAACATAATTAAATAAATAAATAAACAAATAGTGGCTTGAGCATTGAACAGACTCAGGAGATCAGGGTTCGAATACCCCACTTGGTCATGGAAATCCATTAGATTATCTTGGACAAGTCACAGTCTCTCAGCCCCAGGGAAAGACAAAGGCAAAACCCCTCTGAACAAACCTTGCAAAGGAAACACCGTGATAGGTTTGCCTTAGGTTCACCATAAATCAGAAATGACTAGAAAGCATACATAAAAACAAATCATCAATGGACACCACCCCTCTATGTTCAGTGTTGTCACCAAAGACATCTTATCTGAATCCAAGCTCTCAAATAGCGTTGCTGGATGCCAAATGTGTGTAAAAACAAAAACTTTTTTTTTTTTAATTTACAGAAGTCAAACATAACACAGCATATTAATTGCACAGACCTGCAAGATTGAGGGCCATACAAACTTTTTAAAAAGTATGCTGGTTTTATATGTTGGTGTTCTGCATTCAAAAATGACCTCAGATTTGCTCCATCACATATGGCTTTCCCTCCACAACCTGCTTTGATGTTTCTATGTTGTAATATGCAACTGAATGAAATTATCCTGCAAAGGTTAAGGAAGGGGTTAAAGTCTTTTTACAGACTTTCAAAACAATTTAATTCACTGATATGAAACACAAAAATCAATTCAAAAGCACTAAAAGATATCACACTGGAACATCAGTGTATGCAGTTAATCACAACTGAGTAAAAACTGAATTGATGAAAATATCAAATTTGCAAAAGAACTATGTGTGGTATGGCATTTTTACTGTGTTTTTTTTAATTCAGCACCTAAAAACACATTAAAAACAGCTACAATATGAGGGGGGGGGGGAGCTTTTTCATCACAGGCCTGTGTTATTTGTTATATTCGATACCCTCTCAAGCTAACCCGGACCAACCATAACCAAAATGCTATCTAACTGAAGTCCTGTCATTCATTATGCAAATCTCCTCAAACATTCCACTAATCAGAATTCACTCAAATATTCCATTCCCCCCTTGCATCAGCTCTTTGCCTTATATACTAATATACATTCAAGAAATGTGTATTTATGCATTCTAATATACTTTTAAATATATAATTATATAGTATATTATATGATAATGGCAAACCTCCTCTGAGCAAATCTTGCCAAGAAAACCCCAAGATAGTTCCATCTTAGGTCACCATAAGTTGGAAATGACTTGAAGGTACACAACAAAAACATCTAATAATATTTAATATACATTCTTATATACATTCAATAAGCATATACATTTCAAATGTAAATCCATGACATCACACAAGTCTGCAGCTTTTAAAAGAGGCCTATGAAAGCCATGTATGTTGCATCTGATGCATAGCCACTGTAGTACACATAGGCTGTTACAATTTTCCTCAATTTCTTTGACAAGCACATATTGCTAATAATTTCAATAACTAGATTTCCCTTCTCTTCTCCACAATGTGGAAAAAAAAAGTAGAGAGTGTGGTACGGTAGAGAAAAAGAAAGATATGGGCTGGTTCAGAGCTGTCTATTTACATTTTGATAGCTCACACATATAAATGGCACTTCCTTTCCATGGATGATAGGATTGTGGTGCTCCTGTAAGGCAAGAGGATATGTTGCTGGCAGCAATGCTGCTGGTAGGGTCTCCCATGTCAGACCTTTGCTGAGGAGCCAGAGTAAATGTGCCAAGGAGCTACTGCGAAGGAGAAGCAGTAGTACGGGGGGGGGGGGGGGTGATACTAGAGGAAGACATCTCAGAAACAACAACAGTGGCACCATAGCTAACACTTGTTAGTACTGCACAGAAAGGAGGCACAGTAAACCCCTTTTCAATTTATTTCAACACAAAACCCTATTATTAGACCATTCAAAATGAAACATATTGCCAGAGTATGAAACTCTCCAGTCAGATGATGTTCAACAAGCTGCTAGGGTGGAGCAGAAGACAACTACAAGTAATGCCATGGCTAATGAGGCAATTGAACTCAAGCTGAAAGGATGTTCAGCTGTTGATGTACTCAGAGGTGAAAGGAAAGTCGAAAGCTGCACAGCATATAGAAATAAGAAAGGGGACACTAGGGATTGCAATAACCATAGGACCATTGTATTAATTTCCCATGCAAGCAAGGTGATGCTCCAAATTCTACAGCAAATATTTTTACCGTATCTGAAGTGAGAAATGCCAAATGTCCAAGCTGGAGTCAGGAAAGGAAGAAGGACTAGGGATCATATGGCAAACACACATTGGATGATGGAGTGCATCAAGGAATTTCAGAAGAAAATCAGCCGCCTGTTCCTCCTCCTCCCCCTGCCCTGTTCCTGGCCTCCAGCTGTCTCTGGAGAGGCAGCTGGAGGCCAGGGAGGGTCAGGAAGGAGGAGGAAGAGGTTCACCATCATGGGCCTTGAGTCTATATAGACTCTGGTAGCTCTTCAGTGGCTGGACAGATACTACTAGATGTAAAACAATGAACTATTGAACAATCTAGTGGGGAAGAAAAGATAGCAATCCAGTTCAGCAAGAGTCTTGGACTATGTATTATAGCAAGCTAATACTTTGATAGGGAATAGCAAGACCTGAGAAACAGCAAGTCAGTGAGAAAGAAGAATAACTAGTAACTGTGCATCAATCTCACAGCCACTGGTTAGTTCTTTGAATGTGAAATCATGTGGGCTCCTGCCATGATACTAACATGTAAGCTAACTCTTTGCAAAATTATACTTTTGCAGATATTATATACCCAGTTGTGTGGATAAATGTTCTGAATGTGCAATTCTGTTTTTCCATGAGGTGGAAATACTAGTGGAAAGGGGGAAAGGGTTTACACAACCTTAAGATTTTCCTTTGGGGTAAATTTTCCTTAACACCTGCTTTAAGACTCAAACTTAAATGCACCATTTTTGGGTTCAGAAGCCTGGAAAGTTCAATTCCTCATTAGTTGCTAGTATGTAGCCACCAAACAGCTGTTTGCCATGTTTTACTTGTGGGCATGTATATTTGAAACTTCAATTTTAGTTTATTAAGGACAGAGTTGAGCAAGCATAAGTGCTAATGAGCATTTAATGTTTTAAATCTGTTGCTAATTAGCATATTTGTTTCATGTTAAATTATGTATAGATTATGTACATGTGTTCCCTGTTGGAAAGAAATATATCTCTGGCCCTCAAGGGAAAGAGTTTGTTGGGAGCATGGCTTGTTTCATAATTTGGCAGCGCCAGTTTGCAGTGTGAAAACCTTCGGCTGATTATGTACATAAGGCTGTAGTCACTGCAAGGAGTTGCCAAAACCACTTGGGTTGCTAATTGTGCCAGCAATTAATGATGCTAAGTTTGGCCATACAACTTAGGGTTAGGAAAAAAGGGAAGGGGATTGCATCTTTTTCTTGATGCAGAAGTTGAATTCATGTTCCTTGTAACCTGACAGTCCTAACATACAGAGGTTCAGTGTGTGTGGCCCTCAAGATGTTCGTGTGCTGCAGTTCTTCCTAGTCCTAACCAGCATAGTCAATGGTGAGGGACTTGGGAACTGCTGCAGTCCAGCAATGCACTGTGGACTACATGTTCCCCATCCTTGCTGTAATATTAAGAAATAAATCCACATGAATTAATAGTGTATCACAGTGTAGCCTAGCTGTTTGTAGTAATTGTTTTTATATGTCTTCAAGTTATTTTCAACTTAAGGCGACCCCAAGGGTAACCTATCACAGGGCTTTCTTGGCAAGATTCATTCAGAGGAGGTTTGCCTTTCTTTTGCTCTTGAGGCTGAAAGTGTGACTTGTCCAAAGTCACCCGATGGGTATCCATGGCCATGCAGGGATTCAGACTCTAGCCTCTTGCAGTCCTAATCCAGTGTCCAAAGCAGTACAACACACTGGCTCTTTTTATAGTATAGTATGATGAATCAATGATGGCCTAAGGAGGGAGAGGGAATAAATTGACACAATTTTGTAAAGTTTTCTTGCTTGAAACCTATTCTTGCTTGTCAAGGTGAACAGGGGATTTAAAATAATTCAACAGAGTAAGACATTTCATAGAAGAATAACTTGGTTTTCTTCGTATGGCTCCCTCTTCCTGCATGTTTGCTCAGTCCCTTTTCTGTTTTCCTTTAATCTTCCCAAATGGTATACACAGCCTTTAGAAATAAAGTTAGTGAGAATCTTTATGTGCCATATAAATCACAGAAAGGCTATTAGCTGGCTGCACCTGCAGTTAGTTCTTTGTATCCATTCCATCATTGCCAAGGCATATCGTGTTACTGCCCTTTCAAACGTACCAAGGCATCATTCTTATTGCAAATTTGTATATTATCTTTGCCTTGGTAAAAGGACAAAAAGCTGCTTTTTGTAGCTTAATTCCTATCCTCCCCCTCCCACATGTATTTCCACCCCTTTCAATGGAAGTTTGGATCTCTACGTTCCTTCTGCTCATTTCCGGAGGAATATTTGTGTATTGACTTCAGCAGAACAGGGTGAAGCATTATGAATGTGTGCTCATGCTACTCTCGCCCTCTGTTGACTGGTGCATGGTCTTTAGATTAAAAAAAAAAGATCATCGAAAGGAAAGAGGCATCTTTGCTGTAGGTCATCATGGGGGCCCAAGCCTCATCATAATGAAGCTTTTAAAGAGCATAAAATAAACCAGTTTGTGCCTCTGCAGGTCTATAATAGTGAAAAGCCTGCAGAACTTGCAGCAGGGTAGGCAGTCAGTTCTGTCTCATTGAAATTGTAGCAAATGCCTTTTGTGTCAGTAAGGTTTATCTACTTGTCCCTGCTCTTGGGGCTGCTGCCTATAAACCACTCCCATCCACAGGTTGACTCAGACTTGAATTATTTTTTGAATACTACCCCATAATCCCCTGATGCCATGTTGGCTGGGGGATTCTGGGATCTGTAGTCCAAAAAGGACTGCAGTCTCTTCCAAATGATATTTCCTTCTTCAGTATCATAGGGCCAAATACTGTTAGTAGTCCTAACTAATCTATGTCCTAACTAACCTAAGTACTCCTAATTTACCCATTGGTTCACCATTCAACAGTTTTTATTGAATATGTTCAGTCTTGTTGGGAATAGGCAATAAGATACCAGCCTTTAAAAGTGTTCGCTTTTACTGTAGCAGACAGAAAGTTCTTGGTTTCTGACCAGTGATAGCAAATATCTTCATGGATTTGCACCAACAAGCATACCCCCAAGTATTTTTCAGAATGACTGACGTTTACCCAGAGTAAAACAGCCATGGGATTGTTGTTGTTTTTAAATCCAGTATTCTACTTGTTTTGGATTGTAGCTGTAGCATTTTAGCCAGGATGGGAATGAGCTAGAAATGCAAAGTATGAATCCATTAAAAATAAAGAAGGTATTTTTGGCTTGGATGGGGGCTGAGGGTGGAACTATACTTTTAAATTGTGTGCCAAGTAAGTTGGCTGTGAGGAGGAGCAGGGTTCAGTGATGGAGGCTGGTAGCTTCTCTCTGAGTGAGGCATTGTGTCTCTTCCAGGTCCTTGGTCCAAACTTTAAAGGAGCCATCTAAGGCATTGAGCCTCCTGTAAGGATTTCACCTTGGATAGCTCATTTAGAGTTCAGACTGGAACCTGAACTACGGGGGGTTGCAGACTGCCAGAAATAGTGTGAATTCAGTCCACTTTTAGGGTTAGGGTTAGAGTTAGGGAACCATGGGAACTGTATTTTATTGTGGCATCAGAGTTGTCTGACAGAGAAGGCTCAATGTCTCAGAAAAATAACAGTTCCCATGATTCCCTAGCACTAACCCTAACCCTAAAAGTGGACTGAATTCACACTATTTCTGGCAGTCTGCAACCCCCCTACATCTGAGGTAGAGGTGAGACTGTAGGAGGTGAGACTCCATGTCGGTTTGGCTTGGACCAGTTGCCATTTGACCCCTCCCTTCCTAGAACTGGTCACTATGTAACTTCATGATGGAACAATATGGAAGAGTCTGTTTCCCTCTTTCTCCATTGGTAACAATGACTCCTCATTGTATAGACAAAATAATCTGAATTACTTTCACAAGGAAAGTGGCTGTATGTAAACATAATAAAAAGCATAGTTAAAATAAATCAATACATGACAAATTAGATACATTAAATTAATACAGATTGAATGTATCCTGTTGACAGTTAACGACCCCTGTCAGAGCCAGCTGTGCAACTTGGAACAAAGATTATAGGGTAAATATTGGAGTTCTTCTTAGAATTGCAATTTCTCCTCTTGTAAGGGGAGAATTTTTTCTCTCCCATATATTTGGTTTTATTTCTGAGAGAATCTTGTGGGAGCATGTGAAGGCAATGAATCACAATGGCATGCCTTGAGCTTGCTGTTTCCTGGCATCACTAAAAAGTCCAGACAGGGGGAGGTATACATAAGCTTGCATTGTTCCCATCCTTTATTACAGTAACTGTCTGTACAAGAGATTTGGGCATCTCTCTCTCTCTCTTTCTTCACAGCCTTGATCTCCTTGGAATTTTCATGGCACATTTTTTAGGAAACAATTTATTCATTAGCACAGCAGTAATCATGGAAATGGGTCGCCGTCTTTTGGGAGTGAAATGGTTCCAGCCCCACAGAGAACATTTAAATAGCAGTAGTGCAAAACCATGCTTATTATTTCCCTGGGTTTTTTGCACCTCAGTGAGCAGGATTTTTAAAAAGAGAGAGAGATAAAAAGAGAGTTAAAAATGCAGACCTAATGCATTTCAGTTGAATGGCAGTGATTGCGAGGAAATGATCTCCTGTATACTCAATGTCCTACTAGGAACAAAGGCTAGTTTGTATTATGATTTAATCAGAACCTAAAGGAATTACTCTGTTGGACTACCATTCAAAAAGTAACTTTTCCAAGCTCTCAGTTTGATGAGCACATCTGCCTTCCCAAGTCTTAGAAACCTTAGAGACTGTATCTCACACAGTCTTGAACAAAATGCTCTGAACTCATTTCAAGATGCTGGTTTTAACCTACAAAGCCTTATTTGGCTTGGGGCCAGGATATGAACTTGCCCAGAATTTCAAATCCTCAATGGAGTCCCTGTTTCATGAATTACTGTTCTGCAAGTTTAGTTTGGTGGATATATGAGGTAGGGCTTTCTCAGTAACATTGTATTGGTGAATCCCTCTCCCATGCCCCAAAATCAGATTGTCACAACAGCTGAGATTCTGCAAGGGACATTCTTTCACATACCCTTTCTTTTTTAAAGCTAGGTTTTAAAAGCGGCTTTGAAATTATTTTTAAAGACTTTAAAAATTGGTTTTAGAAATTGTTTAAAATCGGCCTTTGCAGACTACCAGAAATAGTGCAAATTGAGACCACTTTAAGGGTTAGGGTTAGTGCTAGGGAATCATGGGAATTGTTGTTTTTTTCCTGAGACATTGAGCCTTCTCTGTCAGAGAGCTCTGGTGTCACAATAAAATACAGTTCCCATGATTCCCTAACCCTAACCCTTAAAGTGGACTCAATTTGCACTATTTCTAGCAGTCTGCAAAGGCCCATTATTAACTTTTGTGTTGTGCGTTGTTTTAGCAGCCCTGGTAAGTATGAAAATAATAAGTAAATAAATAAGCAAATAAACAAATAAATAAAAGCATACATATATACATTCTTTGGGTTCTGGAGCTCTTTTATGAATGTCATGCCTGGTGAGATTTTAGAGGGGGGAGCCTAGTCAAAAGCAGTGCCCTCAAAGCAATAAAATATATATGTCATAACCTTTAAGTGGAATTTCCCATGTCTTGGGTAAAAGCATGTCCATTTCATGAGGTGAATCCACATAGATGGTGTCTGCACTGATGGGAAAACCTGGCTTACCATTGGGGGTTCTGGAGCCATAGGGAGGACAAGTCAGCCACACAACTGGCATCCACAATGGAATGATATTGACAGCACTGTCCTCCCCAGGAGACTCTCTCCCTCTTTTCCCATGGCTCATGGGGGCAATGGCAGGATAGCCTGAAGGAATTACTCTGTTGACTCAATAATATTGAGCATTGGTGCACTATACTGATGGTATTGTTATGCGAATGTTTGTGCAATCAATTTACACATCTGCAAAAGAAATGATGCCAGATGAGCTGTACAAACGTTTAAGTGAAAGTGCCCTGGTGGGGCATAACAAGCACTTCTGAGGCAAAGTGACCAGCTGTCCTCCTTTTCCAGGGCATATCCTACATTTCAACTTTCTGTCCAGGAGGAATTCCAAAATGTCTTCCATGAAATTATATTATGATATGAAATTACATTTATATTAGTAGTTTTAGCTTTTATTTTGTAAATTTTTTCTTGAATGTCCTATGTTTTACAGTTCCTTGTCCTCCTTTGCAGTTATGACATCTGATCACCTTGTTCTGAGGTGCTAAGTGAATATCAATTTATCTCCTTATTTTGTTTGACAATATATCTCTAGCTCTTCATAAAGTACACCTGTAGTTGCATTGAATGGAAGTGGCTTTCTTGAGGATGTGTTTGTTTTCTTGAGTGGAATGACTACCAGGGGTTGTTTTATATGTTTTCACAACTGAACATTAAAACCAGCAAACATTTACCTTACATCCTACTTCCACTTCTGTTTATTCCTTTTCCTACAATGTTTTAAAGAAGAAATGAGGCAGGGTTACAGTCATCAGGTGAAGCTCGTTCCTTGAGCAATATGGTAAAATGCATGAATAATAAGTTTGTAGCCAGCTGTAATGCAGGGGTACAGAGAATATGGCCCAACAGATGTTGGACTGCAGTTCTCATGAACCTTAACTAGCATAGCCTGTGGTGATGGAAGACAAGAATACTAGTAAACGACCTCTGGGGACTACATGTCCTCCATCCCTGTTGTAGTGGGGTGGAGCTATATTGGGATTTTTCTGGGTTAGTGGTCCTGTGATATGACAGCCATTTTCTGATGTATTTGGCCATTTTATCTTAATGTACAAATGATTCTAAAATAGGTTGAGTGTTTTTAACATGGGCCTTTACAGATTGCCAGAAATAATGCAGCTTGAGGCTACTTTAACTGTCCAGGCTCAGTGCTAGGGAATCATGGGAATTGTATTTTTTTTTCTGGGACATTGAGCCTTCTCTGTCAGAGATCCCTGGTGCCACAATAAACTACAGTTCCCATGATTCCAGGACAGTTAAAGTGCCCTCAAGCTGCATTATTTCTGGCAGTCTGTAAAGGCCCATAGTGTTTACTTCTTAAACTATACTCCAGCAGTGTCCAACTAATGACACGGGATGCTCTCCTGCTTTAATGCTATGGGAAATCCTATCTAGGAAAAGATACATTTAGCAATGCTCAGTGCTTTTAACCTCAGCTGCTGTGCTGTCCAGGAAAGTAGCCAAGAATGCTGATAGCCAAAGTCCAAACAAAATACAAAGGAAACTGCTTACAGAGCTTTGTGCAGTTTAAAGAGAAGAAGATCCAAAGCAAAGTCCAAGGTGCAAACCATAGAGTAGTCAAGCAGTCCAAGGTCAAGGGTTCCGGCAAGGCAAGATGATCAGGCAGTCCAAGGTCAGGGGTTCCAGAGAGCCAAGATGTCTAGGCAGTCCGATAGTCAAAGGTCCAGGCCGAGAAGACAAGGAAAGTCAGGATCAAGCGTGCTTTCACCAACAAACTCAGATAAATTCTGACAGCTGATCTGGTGTTCTTTACCTGTTTATATTACCAGCTCTCATGAGCTCAGCTGTTTGGTGATTAATTGGCGTTTCTCATAAAGCCTCCTTGAACGCTGGAGGCACTCCCTTCCAGCTTTTCACTGGTGAAGGTAAGTATATCCTCCTCCCTATCTCCCATGCCTGAAGGCTCTGCTACCGAGAGGCTTGGTTGCTGAGCCTCCTTGGAGGCACAGACTCTGCTTGAGCTGGCAGGATAGAACTAGGGCCAGACTCACCTCCTCATCCTCCTCTAAGTCCTCAAGCTGGCTGGGCATGACATATGCAGAGAGCAGTGCTCAGTACTGTGCAACAGCAGTTTGACAGGGTGTGACATTATGTGAGAGATACAGTCGTTGTTGTGGTTATTATGTCCCTTCAAGTTGACTCTGACTTATGGAAACCCTATTCTAAGGTTTTCTTGGCAATATTTATTTAGAAAAGGTTTACCATTGTCTACCTCTGAGACTGACAGTGTGTGACTTGCCCAAGATGACCAGTGGGTTTCTATGGCTGAGCACAAATTTGAACCCTGGTCTCCCAGAATCCTAGTCCAACACACACTATTACACCATATTGACTGTCTGAGATGGACTACCCCAGATATGTCTATTGTGTGTCTTCAGTTAGAAACATTTAGATATGGGGAAAACATATACATGGAGAAAATTCAAAATAATATCTGCTTGGCTGGTTTCCCCTCAGTTTCAATTTTATTTTTTTCAAAAAGGGATTGAAATCTGTCTGCAAGTAACAAAAACATGTAGCTGAAAAGCACCAGTCCAGAGGCAGTTCTGTCTTCCTCATACAATCTCTTTATTGTGTATCCTCAGGCACCCACTGAACCAAAAAAGGTGATGGAATGAAAGCTGTTCCCCAAAAGAACTCTCTTAATTGAACACTGGGAAAATATGCAGGGTACCTCTTTGAGCAAATAAGGGAGGGAGGGAGAGAAAGAGAAAGAAAGAAAAGCAAAGCTCAAAGATTATTCTTTTCCTGGGCCCATATATATAATTCATGGGTGATGTTATCAAAGGCTGCTGACAGATCAGAAAGAAACAGCATGGACACCTGGGTTTTGTCTGCCTCCAATAGGGAATACTCATTATGATCTTCTGTGTTATAAAGTTTAAAAAAAGACTCTTTGGAGAATAGTAAGTACAACTCAGTGAAACACAGCAAGATGAATATGTTCAGACTACTTTAAACTTTAGGAACCTAATGCAAAACAGAATAGGAGATACCATGCAAATAGACTTTTAAAACTTGAAGTGAGTGTTCAATTGTTGCATGCAGTAGCATCACTCAGGAGATGCGGCGGGGGGGGGGGGGGAACGTGCTGTGTGCACCAGGTGTCACCCCAGAAGGATGCAGGGGGTGCGGTCGCACCGAGTGTCAGCCCCCCGTACCATCTCTCTTGCTCCGTCCAGTACACTGCTGCTTCATCCCCGCGCCACTCCATCCCTCCCATGCCACTTCATCCTTCATGGGCATGCATACTCTGTCCCCCATATGTTTCCAGAAAGGAAAAGGGTGGGGCGTCTTGGGGAGAGGAAGTCTGTGTCTTCCCTGGATGCCTAGCCCTGGAAACCCCATCAGATGTCCCACCACCAGAAGTCCCACCCCCTGCACTGGGAATGTCACTGGTTGCACAGTATCTATACCACCAGATCACACCTGAACTTGGAAGCCAAGCAGGGTCATCCCTGGTTAGCACTTGGATGGGAGACCACCAATGAATACCAGGCGATGTTGGAAGGAACTGGCACCCCACCTCTGAGTACTCCTTTCCTAAAGAAAACCCTATGAAATTCATGGGGTTGCCATATATCGCTGGGCAACTCGAAAGCACACACACACACACACATTGTTTGTATCTTTTTAAAAATCTCTTTCTGATTGCAAATTTAGCAGATAATTTGCTTTTGATAATATTTATATTGGCAAAATAAGTGGCTATGCTGTTATGAAATGCCATCATAAGCTGGCATGAATGAAAAAAATTGTTTTGCCAGTGAGGAAAAGCCAGTTGGAACACCCTCACTCTCTTATTTTTTTTTCCACTATTAGTTTGTCATATAGTCAGCTTGAGGGTCAAACTAGATAGGTATTCACACATTTAGGAATATGTATGAATAGCTTTCCTCCCACCAAAAACAAATGGCAGGCATTGTGAGCCCATTCCAGATTAATGGTGAGTATGAGAGTTGCAAGGTTTTAAAGCTTTCTCTGTGGTGCTCCCGTGGCAGTTTTGTAGACTGCAATGTGAAGTATCTAAATTATTTAGGTTAGCCCTTGCTCTAGTGTTAATTTGCATTGTTATTGTAGATGTGATATGGAATGTAACTGTATCACATTCATATCATGTTCAGATCATGCCCTATTTTTGCCTACTTTGCCAGTGTAACAGCAGAACAGCTACACTGGTGGAGTTTTTTGTTAGTCTTTGGGGTGGGGGGTCTACCAAAACATTATGGTAGCGCAGCTCTATTCCAATGGGTGGAGTAATATACTCATTACTTCCTACAGCCTCCAAATTGACAGATCTCAGAAATGGGTGTTGAGCACATATATATCTGGCTGTGGCAATTCTTCACAATTCTTATATGGCCAAGTTATATATAGAAACAAACATATGTACAAACATACATACATGTACAAACAAACATACAAACATATTGATGTTAGATTTCCATAAGAACCTTCACAGAGACTGCTTTTGTGCTTTTATTTTTATATCTTTAACAGAGTTTGTAATAGTTAATACATGTAGGAACATGATCCTTCTAAACCATTTACTTTAGCCATTTACCCATTAACGTCATCATGTTCTTTCCATAGTATTTATAGTATACTATAAAACATTAAACAGAAATCTCATAGAGGCTTTTACATGTACAGAATTCTGTCTCTTGTATCATATTTATAGCCATCTTAACAATACCTCTAGTATTATATTCATTCAAGGATGTATTCTTGTTCTGTTGTGGAACTACACATCTCTAACAGTTTCTTTAATTACACAGGCATTCAAGGGTTTAATCTCTTTGAGCATTGTTAAAGCATTTATTACAAAATAAGCATATAAACTGCTTCAAGATGCTGGAAAATGCTGGTACTGGAAAAGCTACATTATAACTTAGCTTTACCGGTATCAGCATTTTCCAGCATCTTGGAGCAGTTTATCAGCATATTAGTGTATCAAGAACAGTGCAGCTGTTACCAAGCAGCCATCTTCATACATTTATGACACACCTGACAGGTGGCCTGATTTTTGAGCTCTATCCTAACTTTTTTATTGTCTCCTTTGTCCAGTCAGTTAATTGGTTGCCCAGTCAAAACAAAGGTTTCACTACCTCTTTCTTATCCATTTCCAGTCGAAACACAGGTCTTATCTATAACCCTGCCTGTGATTCAGTAGGAGTTGTAACCAACCTCCTTGCTTAAGTCAGTGCATGTACGAAGAGGTCTATTACAAACCCTGTCACAGTTGTGCTACTGAATGTGGTCCTCTCTAGATTACAATTGCACAGGTCTATCTTATTTACATTCCAATGGCCTGGCATGTTTCCCAGACTGGTGCTGAAGCTACTTTCTTAATGATTTTGAATGATACAGACATACACTCTCACAGGTTTAACTGCTTATCTTAGTTCTTATGCTATATATCTTACACTCTATAGCAGTGATCCCCAAATTTTGGTTCTCCAGGTATTTTACACTTCAGCTCCCAGAAGGCCCAGCCACCTTGGGCAACAATCATGAATTCTAGGAGCTGAAATCCAAAACGTCTGCAGAGCCAGTGTTTGGGAATCACTGTTCTATAGGTTATACTAGGTTACATTCTGTATTTTGAAGTTATACACCCAGGTCATAAAGCTGGCAACTGAATAATATGGCCTGTAGCACTATTAATTCAATGATAGCCACAGATAAACCCAAAAGAATAACATAATCTTTCTGCAGCTTGCACCTTTGGGGGGGGGGGGCAGAGGCTAATATCCCAAATGCTTCAAGAAGGATCTAAGACTCCAGGAAAGGTGTACAGTGGGCCCTTGGTATTCACCAGGGTTTGATTCCAAGATCCCCTATGGATACCAAGATTTGTGGATGCCCAGGTCCCATTGTATTCAGTGGCATAGTAAAATGGTGTCCCTTATATAAAATGGTAAAATCAAGGATTGCTTTTGGGATTTAAAAAAATATTTTCAAGCCATGGATCTGTGGATGCAGAATCTGTGGATATAGAAGGCTGGCTGTATTTCTGAATCCTATTCTGTTTTCTGAAGGTAATTGCTCCACCTAAGGTAGATTATTCTTTCCTCCCTTTTCTCTTTGGTGGTTTGTGTGTGTGCGTGCCTGCCTGTCTCCCTGTCTATATGTTTGGAAAGAGCTTTTTTCCCCTTTCAGTTTGGTTTTTAGTCTATTCTTGTTGGAAGCCCAGCCATTTTGATGGAATCATTGTGATTGTTCAGTGGAAAGTATTGCTTTCAGGCTCATTTTTGTTTTATGTAATTTACCTATTCTGGCTATGCTACCAGAAGGAGCCCTGTTCCTGGAAGTTCCTGTGATTCCATGTTCAGGGAGTTGTGGTGAGCAAAGACACTAGACCAGAATGTCACTGGAGCCTGGCAGTTTAAAAAGTGTTGGAAAAAAATGTATCCCTATATATGCTTAACTTCTGTTTCCATTGCTCTAGCCATCCCCTTTTGACTGTGATTGTCCACTGCCTTTAAACT
The DNA here is from genome assembly GCA_026167975.1 of Phrynosoma blainvillii. Lineage (NCBI taxonomy): Eukaryota > Metazoa > Chordata > Lepidosauria > Squamata > Phrynosomatidae > Phrynosoma > Phrynosoma blainvillii. Next base: position 120,651,297 of record JANUYF010000001.1, on the reverse strand, counting down.
AATTTATTCTATACTAAAATTAACATGATTTTGTAACTGATGCCTCTTGCAACTAAGCTGTTCCCCAAAGAGTGATCATTATACATGTTTTTTATTCTTTTTATCACAAAATATTTATCTAAATATTCCCCTTATTAATAATAATGTTAAAAATAATTGGGGTGGCTTACAACAATTAAAATACATCAAATTACAAGCTAAAACCCCCAAAACCCACCCTCCCCATTAAAAAAGAATTAAACTAAACATCAATAAAATCTACAAAAATCTTAAAAATCACATAGGGTATATTAAACCAAGAAGCAGACAAACCAAGAACTCAGAGAAGACAAGAGGCGCAGCTCCTGAGGCCGGGATCTAATCAGGAAAAGCCTGCTGAAAGAGATCCGTCTTTACCGCCTTTTTAAAACTACTCAGGCTCATAATCTGATGGATCTCGTCCAGTAGGTTGTTCCATAATCTGGGGGTGATTACCAAAAATGCCCTCTGGGAGGTTGCAGACAGCCTAGATTTCTGTAGCTGAAGCAAATTCCTCCCAGAGGACTGGAGTGCACGGGGAGGATTATATGGGAGGAGGCAGTTCCGAAGATAAATTGAGCCCAAGCCATTTAGGGCTTTAAAGGTAATAACCAACACCTTATACTGGCCCCGGAAACTGATAGGAAGCCGGTGGCGAGATTTTAACACCGGTGTTATGTGGTCCCTGTGAGATGTTCCCGAGACCACTCTGGCTGCCATATTTTGTACTATCTGAAGTTTCCGGACCAAGCATGAGGGTAGCCCCATGTAGAGCGCATTACAGAAATCCAGACGGGAGGTTACCAGCAAGTGCACAACAGTCTCAAGGTCCCTTACTTCCAGAAAAGGGCGCAAAGCAAAAGCAAAGCAGCTTCATTTATATACTGCTTCATACTGTGCTATGGGGTGTCTAAGAGGTTTACAACTATAAGCTCATTGCCCCCCAACAGTTGGGTACTCATTTTAATGACCTCAGAAGGATGCAGGCCTGAGTCTAGCCTGAGCCCTGGCTAGTATTGAACTCGCAACCTTGTGGTCTGTGAGTGAGTGGCTGCAGTACAGGCATTTAACCACTGTGCCACCAGCTGAAGCTGATAACAGGCATTTCTGACCGTTGCATTTACCTGATTTATCATCAGGAGCAACGAATCAAGAAGCACCCCCAGACTGCGAACACAGTCCTTTACAGAGAGTGTGACACCATCCAGGACTGGAGGTTGCAACCCAATTCTTGGTTTCAGGGCAGTTACCGTGAGCACCTCCATTTCTTCTGGATTCAGTCTCAATCTGTTTTTCCTCATCCAGCCCATTACTGTCCTAAGACATTCATTGAGAGAGGAGACGCCATCGGAATTCAAGGCCGATGATTGAGACATGGAGAAATAGATCTGGGTGCCATCATCATACTGATAACACCCAGCTCCATCACACCGAATGATCTCACCCAGCGGTTTCATATAGATGTTAAACAGCATCGAAGACAGAATGGTGCCTTGAGGGATGCCACAGGTGAGCTCCTTTTTACTGGAGCGACTGTCTCCGAGCAGCACCCTCTGAGACCTGCCCGAGAGGAAGGAGCGGAACCACTGAAATGCAGTGTCTCTAATTCCTAACCCATTCAGGCATTCCAGGAGGATCCATGATCTATCATATCAAAAGCCGCTGAGAGGTCTAGAAGCACCAACAGGGTCACACTACCCCTGTCGATGCTCAGATGCAGGTCGTCGGTCAAGGCAACTATGGCAGTCTCAACTCCAAATCCTGTCCTAAAGCCAGTTTGAAATGGGTCTAGATAATCAGTTTCATCCAAGACAGCTTGGAGTTGAAGAGCCACTGCCCTCTCGATTACCTTGTTCAAGAATGGTAACAAAGAGACTGGCCTATAGTTGTTCATATCCAGGGGGTCCAGGGAGGGTTTCTTCAGAAGGATACAAAAACAGCTTTATATGCATCATGTGTAGTATCATTGTTTTGTAAGAATGCATACAGCATATACCCGAACAAACATTCTCAGCCTCTGAGCTAGTCATGTTATTTCTGTTTTATTATTACCAGTTTTAGTTGGTTAATAGCACAATGCTTCTTTTAGATTGTGATATTTCTTAGAAAATATGTACCCTACTCCAGTAGTATCTTGTCAAACATATTGATTTAGGCTATTTCTGTCAAATTCTGTACTATGTATTTCATTTTCAAAATATAAGTTTTATTCCTTGCTATCATTTGGTGATGGTTAGGACCCAAAAGCTAATTTTGGACAATGGCACTATTTTCTTCATGACTTGTGCAGTGCTGTTGTTGAGCTTGGAAGGCTGTTATGTCAATACTTCCATATTTGTTTTGCAATCTTAATAGGCAATTTCAGCTCTTCAGCAAACAGGGCTTTTCAGAATTTCTTCCACCATACATTTTACATCTCTTTGCTGCTGTAAAAACTGTTATAGCTATCTGGGGAATACTGGAGTAGAAAATGTTGGGTTTTCTGCTTTTAATAACACACATACACACACCTTAAGTCACATAGGATTAATGCAGTCTTTTTACTTTCCTGCTTGCCATTTTATTTATTTTTTGCAAAGAAGCACATTAAATTTTGTTTTGCAGTAACCAGATTAAACAATTACATTGAGCAAATGTAAAACTATTTCCTTTTTTGTTGGCTGATGGTTCCCCATTGCTGTGACATTTGAACAAAAAGTGGATAGAAAAAACGAGACAGGTGCAAGAGGAGTTAATATTTAGTGTAGAAGGCATTTGCCAATGAATTCATTTTCCTGAGACTTAATATTTGGAACCTGAAAACATAAACACTATGAACTAGGAAATGCAGGCTAAGTTAGCAACCATGGTGTGACCATAATTGTCCACATGTCAGTTCATAAAAACATATCCTTCAGTTTACACAGTGAGACATTTTCATAAACCACAATTAGACCTGAAATATTTGGTATTATAAGCATTCCCTGACTTCCATTTTTAAGATATTTTTGTGTGTAGGGAGATTACCACACTACAGTTAAGCCAAATTAAAAAGAGACTTACCTTGCCCAAATTGAAATAAAATTCAGACTGCATCTGGATGCTATCATATGGATTTTGCCCCCCAAACTGCTATCTGTTTGCAGCCTGAATTCAGCCAGGCTGACTTAGCTCTGGCGGCTATTTTTCTAAGTTGGAAGTGTTCCACTGTGCTACAATGGTTCTGATCCTATCTCTCAGGCATTTTCCAAGTGGTAATGCTTGGGGATAGCTTCTTCTTAAAAAAGGAGCTGTTATATATATATATATGTAAATATAACACAACTTGGGTGTTCTCCTGGATTCAGCTCTGAACCTGGATGCCCAACTCTCAGCAGTGGTGAGGAGTGCATTTGCACAGCTAAAACTAGTGCACCAGCTGCACCTGTTTCTTGAGACATCAGATTTGGCTATGGTGACACATGCCTTGATTGCATCCTGTTTGGATACTGTAATGCACACTGTGTGGGGCTGCCTTTGGAAATTTTTCAGAAACTTCAGTGGAACCAGAATGCTGGAGCCAGAATGCTGACCAGGGACAGTTATAGGGAGCACATAACTTTCTTGTTGAAACAGCTTCACTGGCTACCTGTTGATTTCAGGAGACAATTCGAAGTGCTGGCCATGACCTATAAAGCCCTATATGGCTTAGGTCCACATTATTGAACAAAACTCATGTGAACCTGCCAGAACACTAAGGTCTTCAGGAGAAGGCTTTCTCTTGGTTCCACCACCATCACAGGCTTGCTTGGTGAGGACATGAGAGAGACCCTTCTCAGTGGCTGTTCCCACCCTCTGGAACTCCCTTAGTTTTCAGGCAAGGTACAAAGTGTTGGTTATTACCTTTAACTGGACAACGACTGGAGTGCGAATGGCGAAAGACTCATCTCTTAGCCGACAGAACTCGCCTTAGGAAGCATCTTGATTCCTATAGGGAGGCTCTGCGTGCAGCACGGAAATCTTTCTGTTCTGCACGCATTGTGTCTGCAGAGTCTCGCCTGGCAGAGCTGTTTAGGGTGGTAGGGGAGTTGACGAAGGTTCCCCCTGTGCCGAACCCCCTACTTAACCCGACAACAGCCTGCTGTGAGGCCTTTAACATCCACTTTGCAGATGAAATCTCTCGGATAAGAGCCGACTTAGACGCCATCGTTTTGGCAGAATCTGTAGACGAGGCATCCAGGAACTCCGTTGATGGCACTTTACTGGATCAATTACAATCTGTGAGTACCGATGACGTGGACAAGCTGCTAAAACTCAAGCAAAAGGCAAACTCTATTTAACAGTCCAAACTCTGCATACAAATAGGAAATGTCACGGGTGGGATGTGTGTGATTCATATAGTGGGGAAGAGAAGGGTTGTTAGAGTTTTATTCTAAACAAGGCAAGTGATGAATGGGTACATAGATATCAAATTACTATGATATTTGCCTCTCTGTTGCTAGCTAGAGACTCAGCTACCCTGAATATGTTTGCTAGAGACATCATATTTGACAGTGAAGCCCTGGAAAACCTGATAGTGCATAGAAAATGGTGTTGGTATTGCTGAGGCAAAAAACCCCCATTTATGAATAAATAATGTTTGGACAGAAAAACACGGTATTTAATTTTGACAACTCAACATCCCAGCAAGGTTTCAGGTCTCCCTTTCATATTTAGTTGTTACCTTTTCTTGTATTCAAATGCATGGCTGGCAGAGTTCTCAGCCCCATTTGTGTTAGAATTCAGTGATTCAAATAAAATCACTTAGATAAAATAGCACACACCCAGTTAAAAGTCCCTTCCATAGTAACACAGATTTTCCCAAACTTAAAAAAAGGCTGGATTTTGCTGCTTTTTGCACGGGTTAATGTTGCATTAATGCCAAAGTTTCCCAATGTTGTCTGAAAACAATCCTGCTCATACAGGATATTAACAGGTTTAAACTCCGTTTATCCATGGGATTTGGGCACTTTCCCTCCCATGTCATAAACTCCTTTGACATGGTATGGACAACCTATGCTTTCCAGATGTTGCTTGACTTTAGCTTACAGGAAGCATAGCTATTACAACCAATGATTAAGGTTGACAGGAGTTACAGTCCAACATCTGGAGGACTACAGGTTACCCTAGATTGCCATCCCTTCTGAAAGCTTACTTACTTTAAAAAGTAAGTTTTTACACCCATTCCATTTTTGCTTTATTGTTTGCTTTTTAAAAAACAACAGTAATTCTGTATGGAAGAATGCTTCATGCTAGTGCCACTGAGATTATGCAGAATTAAAACAATTTTGCAGCACTGCAATCAAGTATTATGCACACTATTTCCATGCCATTAACACTATTCATACACCTTCTCAAGGACATACATGCATACGTGTTTGCCTGCAACACAAGCAGACCTAAACTGAGAAAGGAATGTGGGGGCGCACACACCTGTCTTTCAATATGAAAATGAGAGTTCCTGAACACTATTGGCATTCAGTCAAAATTGTGTATGATCTTGTTCAGATCTTTATGTTAAATGCACAAAGATCACTTTTAGGGCCTTTACAGACTTCCAGAAATAATGCAGCTTGAGGCCACTTTAACTGTCCTGGCTCTGTGCTAGGGAATCATGAGAACTGTAGGTTTTTCTGAGACATTGAGCCTTCTCTGTCAGAGAGATCTGGTGCCACAATAAACTACAGTTCCCATGATTCCCTAACATTGAGCCAGAACAGTTAAAGTGGCCTCAAGCTGCATTATTTCTGGCAGTCTGTAAAGGCCCACATAGGGAGACATTAGAATGCAACTTGGATGGATGCCTACTTCCTGTCTACTGGTACTGAAGATGAACACTGTATGATGGGATTAATAAGTGAGCAAGATACAAAGACATGTAGTTTGTAACCATAAATAATGCCTGGTGAAGTACCAAAATAATTGTTTACATTGCTCTTCCCACAGTACATTTGGTCCTCCATTGACGAATGAGATTATTCATTGTTTAGGGGACATCACTATAAAATCTCTGCTCTTATGGAGATCTGCATATGTTCTACAAATGAATTGTAACTGGAACAGGGGCTATTTTGTTGAAAATTTAGGTCTAATCCATATGTCATTGAATTACAGCCCTCAGCAGCCCTAGCCAGCTTAGCAAATGGTGAGGAATGCTGGGCACCAGGGTTCAAAAACATCTGGAGGGCCATGTGATTCCCATCCCTAGCTTAAAGTAAATTGCTTGTCCCAGTGAGTAGACCCATTGAATCAAATTGTGGACTGATGATTAACACTTAAGTAAATACCATTGATTAAGCAGGCCTACTGTAATGGGACTGCCAATTGGATTTTTGCCTTAGTATACACACAGCATCCTCTGGCATTGTAAGGCATCTTCAGCACTACTTGGATCAAGTAGTGCAATTGAAAATTAATCTTTGATGACTGTGAAGCTTAATTTGATAGGAGAATATATAGCATAAAAGCTTGAATTTGCCATAATTGTCATTGGAGCTACATTTGAAGTTGATTGGTTTGCATAATGCATTGAGTATATGAGAGTACATAAAAAATACAAATCTGTGATTCAAATGCTCCCTGAAATATTGATAACATTTTATGATGGATGAAATACTTTTTCTGTTCTTTCTCCTTCATTTTAATGGTGTTTTTATCCTGGAGGAGTTAGAATGGAATTAGTGTAGCGGAATATAGCAGTTGATGTTGGAATCTTTATTGTTGTGCAGTCCTGTGTACCTATTTTGCTGAATATTTGTGGGTAGTTCATTCTGCTACACTGTCACACCAAGCCATTGCTTATATATTGCAACTAATTACTGCAAAGTCCGTAGTTGCCTTCTGGCATTGAAGTAACAGGCTCTTAAATAATTGAACTTGTGCAACAATTTGTATCCTGGCACATCAGTTAATTCACCTTATAATATTCCTTCAGGTTGACCTGGTTGTCAGATTCTGGTGTGAATCATAGACTTCACATAAATGTAGATTTCTTGATTTTTCTCTTGTGTGTGAACAAAATCCATTATTATAAATTAACTTAATAGTTTTTAGTCCATAATTTCTTAATTTTTTTTGGTTTAGAATTTTATAAAACAGTTATCAAATTTAACAAAGGTACCTGAGGTGACACTACCCACCAGATGCTTTTTATGTGTATGGCAATCAGTGAACGATGGATTTACAATGCAGGATTACATTGCCTGTATATAACTGATCATAGTTCCCCACTCTGCAAAGAATCCTGAAAGACAGGGCTTGTGTGGGTGCTGAGAATTCCTTAACAGTGATTCCTAGCACTCTTCATACTCCAGTTCTCAGATTTCTATGAAGAAAGTAAATTAATATCAGTTTACATCTATGGTGTCATGAGGATACTTCCAGATAGACATCTCCTTCCAATACCACTCAATATGATTCTATCTTTCATGTACCATACGATGCTGGTACTGCAGCCACAAGGTTGTGAGTTCGATCTCAGGGGCTCCAAGTTTCACTCAGCCTTCCATCCTTTCATAGGTCGGTGAAATGTGTACCAGTTTGTTTGGGGCAATTAGCTTATAGATTGTAAACCACTTAGAGACTGCTGAGTTCACTGATAAGTGGTATAGAAATGTACATGTTATTGCTATTGCTATAAGTGGGAACAAAGTTACTTCATGGTGTATTGAGTATTATTTTCTCATCAGTTATTGAAGAGCATTTTGACAAGATTTCCCTAAGTTTTATGACACTCATCAATCGTAAGATGTTTTCTACAAAGTGGCAAAAAGTAAGAAAATGTGACGAGCAAGCAATGAGTAATAAATTATATTACTATTATTATTTTTAAAAATCTTCCCATTATAGTGTAGGGTAATTCATTGTCATTAATGGTTGCATTGTTTTTAAAAAGGCAACTCACTGCAAGGAAAAATAAATTATTTTGTAATAGGAAGTAATTATTGTAACTTTCTGATCTTGGTTATATTGTATGATGCTTACCACCCATTCCAAGTTTAGCAGATTCTGTCTAGATGTGAGGTGTATTCCTGCACAATATTACATTTCACATTGCAGAAGCTATTGTTAGATTGAATCATATGTCATGGTTAGCTTCAATTACATTTGTCCAGTCAATGGCAATAATTTAATCCCTTAATTCCATGAGCAGCTCTTTGTGCCTGCCATATGGAGTCCAGTTCTTTCAGGCCATCACTTTACAGTGTGGATTTCTGAGTGGTGTTGTATCATAATCTTTGAAGTCCTGTGCTTAAGGAAGCTTAATAGACTTTTTTGCACATTATATATTCTTTTGTGAAAAGTATTATGGTGGCATAATTTATGGCTTCTTTTAGATCTAAAAAATGCCATGGAATTGAAGCCACTATTGTGAGAAGAAAACATAGGTTGTGAAAAAATGTCACCCAAGTGCATCTCCTTTCCTTTTCTTTCTCAGCCATTTATTTTATTATTTAGTTGAAATCTCAAGCACTACTGAGGCATTCTAAATCATGTATTTTGAATATGCAAGAAGGGAGAATGGGCCCAAACATGCTAGTTTTGCCCTGCTTCTGTCCTTTTTTCTCCCTCAATATGTAGAGTGACTTTCTGTAGGAGAAGCTATACTGTATCTGTGGAAACTCTGCACATAATGTAGAATTTTCCTGGGATTTACATGGAGAGCCTTCTACTACTAGAGGCTCTCTCTCCTCCAGAAATGGAGATGGAGAGGAGATGAGGAATGCAGACCTGACACCATCATATCCCATCCCCAGTCTTGCAAGTATTGAATACATACTTTGGAACATCTGAGTACGATGGATTGCTGACAATTGATCAGCGTCAATCTTATACAATAAATAAAAATGTAAGGTTTTAAAAATATAGATTTAAAAAAATGAAAATGTGATTTTCTGATTTTCAAAGAAGTCAGTTATGTATAAAATGCTTAGAATGGCATCTGAAATGTAGGACATCATTAAATCTGCATTCATAATCCTTTTCAACTGAATCATGATCCAGTATCAAACACACTTGGGAATCACAAAACTGCACTGTAATTTATGTAAGCACAGAATGTAGTGTTACATGATATGTCCTGCCAAGCAAAGACACTGTGCAGCACTACTAGCTCCATGTTTTTCTAAGACAATTCCAAGATTCTTCCTCTACAGATTGATAGTTATACACTCTTGTTATCATGTGCCATCAAATCGGATTAGAGATGTGGCTTCCTTGATGAACTATTCCACTTGTAAAGTGGCCTTCTCTTCCTGCTGCTTGCATCTTAATTGAGCTTTATCATCTTTTTCAGTGACTCATCTCATGGTATGTCTGAAGTACAATAGCCTCAGTTTAGTCATTTTCACTTCTAATGAGAGTTCAAGCTTAATACTCTTTTGGGCCCATTTGTTTTTTCTTTTTAGTGGCCCATGGTATCCATAAACTTTCTTTAGTACTACATATCAAGTAATTTATTCCCTTTCAGTCAGCTTTCTTCACTATCCCGTTTTCACAACCATGCAGAGAAATTAGAAATACTATACTATGGATGATCCTGACTTCAATGATATTTACTGATATATCCTTACACTTGAGGAGCTTATCACAGTTGCCCTCCCAAATCTTTATCTTCTTCTGCTTTCTTGATTTCAATTTCTATATCCATAGATGACTATGGCAAAGTACAGAAAATCTGTAACAATGTAAATTTCTTCATCATTACTCTTAATAAACATAACATTTAAGCCAACAGAAAAACAGATTTGAAATAAATGTGATGGAACTTAATGGAAGGGAAGTAGAGGTTGTCAGATCGTGTTTTTTGCTTGTTTTTTTTTTTTATGCAGCAAACTGCAACAAAATAAATGAAATATAGAATAATGTATTTTTAAAAACCCTGCATTTCAGTTCTTTCTCCATCAGTGTATCCAAATAAATAAAATTAATAGGTACAGTATCTCCTTTACAAGTTGGTTGGCTTGTTTCATCAAATTTGTTTACCTTTTTAGTGAATGTGTTCCATCATAACATGTCTAAACCTAACAATTCAAACAGTCTTAGGCTGCATCCTCACTACAGAAATAATCCGGTTTTACATCAGTGCTATGGAATTCTGGGAAATGTAGTTTTGTGAGATATCAGAGAGCTACAGGTCCTAGGATTCCACAGAATGGAACCATGGCAGTTAAAATGGTGTCAAACCAGATTATTTCTGCAATACAGATGCAGCCTTAGAATGATGTAAAATGAACTTTTAAATAATTTATCTATTTCTTGAGCAGAAATATTTTCCAACTTTTTAGAACAACAGCTTCAAGGAAAAATAATAGTGGTACTGATTAGAAGCTGTTCAAAAATGAGTCCTAGTAAGATACGTCCATTGTGATATCAAAGAAAGTAGACAATTTTTCTTCAAAGGAAAGATATTTTAAAAATATCAAAGTTCTAAGAATCACATACCTAATTCAGGGAGCTAGGGAAGGAGGGCTTAGAAAAGCAAATTCCTCACCATATTGGCTGGAGCATTTTGGGGGCTATAGTTCAAAAAAGGAACTGAGTATGGCTGAGTATAGGAGTAACTGTAGATAATTTTCTTGATCTTCAAACCTCACCCCAATACCTAATGGTCAAAATAATTCTTGCAAACAGCACCAATTTCAAAGGTACTTTGTAATATGACATTCTGGCTACTGCCACACTGCAGAGTTAATGCACTTTGACATCACTTGTAACTGTCATAGTTCCATCCTATGGAATCCTAGGATTTGTAGTTTGTTGTGGCACTAGAGCTCTCTGACAGAGAAGGCTAAATATCAACTAAAATCCCAGAATTCCATAGCATAGACCCATGGTAATTAAAGCAGTGTCAAACTACATTAATTCTGCTGTGCAGATGCAGCCTCTGTGATACGCCACTCTGAAGAAGGAGTTGGATGCTGAAGAAAATAGTACCAAATAAAATAAATCTCTGGGGAAGTGTACAAGTGTCATTTGCTGTGCTTAGCATAGTGTGTATTCCAGTGCAAAGCTAAGCTAGTCATAACATGCTACTTAATTAAGCACAGTGTAAATAATTCAGTTATGAAAATGTACTCAACCTGAGAGAGACTGAGCAAGGTCATCTCTGCATTCTAGGGTTGTTACTTAGTTAGTTATTTTTTAAAAAAACACAACAATAAATAGAAACCAGGATAGGTTATTGTAAAGTGCTGGGGATGCAAGAATAAATTAAACATGCAGTACATTAATTGCTTTCTTCTGACATGCTTGTTGAACTCCAAATAATTTGTGTACATTCAGAGAAGAAGATTGGCCCTCCAAGGGTTTATATGTGCTGTAGTGGGTAAATTTTGTTAAAGTATCTGTGACCTTCACGGGAACCCGACTTTGACTATCCTTTATGCAAAACAAAGAATTCAAGGGACAGGGGACTACTACCATCCTTCAGATTTCCCAACTGCCAGTTAAATTGCTCTGTTGAGTATATATAAAAAGTGATTGGATGCCTGTGCCTTGTGGACAGTTCTTTGGTTCAAAGTAGAAGAATAAAACTTAAGAAACACCTGAAAGACTCACATTTATTAGCACTCTTTGCAAAGAAATTAAATAAGGTGTCAGTGACAGTTCATAGTGGAAAATGGCAATTTGGATCTGCTGTGGAAAGTGAGAAATAATAGCATATCTCACAAGCAGTGATTAGTGTTCACAAACAGAAGATGAGCAACAGCAGCCCCACACCACCACACAACACACAAGATTGAGCAGCAAAATAAATCTGGCTTAATCTTCGTAGTCAAAATGCATGAAATAGGTTTACTTACAAATACAAAAAAAAAAATCACAACATTTTATGTTGAGAGGCTTTGTAACGTGTTCTTCAAACACTTCAGATCTCCTTTATTTCAGCAGACAGACAGAAAGAGATAGATGCTGGGCAGTGCTCAAAAGTCAGAAAATACTAGCTTTTCAGAGGCAGATCCTCTCTACTGGCAAACATTCTCAATCTGAGGTCAGACGCTGAGGGAGTTGCAGACCTTCAGAAGACCTTAGTTTGCCAGCCATGAACCAAGGCACTTAAAGGGTGAGAAAGTGGATCCAGATCTTATGAGGGAAGAGTCTGCAAGTTAGCCTGCTTCATAAAAAAGCTCACTTCTTGGACCATGTATGTCCGACATACAGCCACCGGTATTCATGATTTGTATCCCTAAAGATGATGGGTGGTAAGAGAAGAAAGCAGGAGAAGTTGAACACCATACAGACACATAATGAGTGAGGCTAAAAATGACCATGACTTTATTAGATGAAGCCATAGAGGAATTTGACCCTGCCAAGGGCAAGGGTCCAGACAGCTCTAAGCCTCTGTGATGGCCAGTGCCCACCATAGCCTTCCTCCTAAATTACTAAATGGAGTGATGAGATCAGAATTCCACAATGGTGGGAACTGATACATGGCTCCCTTCTAACCTCAGGTGTGTGGTAAACACAACTCTCCTGAATTCTTTTATGGAACATGCCCCTTTTTTAGGAGTGGCTAGGCTTATCTGTTACCTAGAAATATGAACCACCTAGAGCCCTAAGATCTTCAGGAGGAGACTTTCTCTCGGTTCCACCACCATCACATAAGAGAGAGCCTTCTCGGTGGCTGCTCCTGCCCTGTGGAATGCCCTTCCACAAGAAGAAAGGCTGGCCCCCTCCTTGCTTGCTTTTCACCGGCAGGCAAAAACGGCTCTTTTCAGGCAGGCTTTTAATGCATAATGCAAAAATTATGGGATGGATTTTATATGGATATTGTGGTTTTAATGTTTGTATTTTATATTGTTTTTAGCTGATGTTTTTAATTGTTTTATTGTGATACTATTTTTTATCAGCCCTGGTGGCACAGTGGTTAAATGCCTGTACTGCAGCCACTCACTCATAGACCACAAGGTTGCGAGTTCAATACCAGCCAGGGCTGAGGCTCGACTCAGGCCTGCATCCTTCCGAGGTCGCTAAAATGAGTACCCAGCTTGTTGGGGGGCAATCAGCTCACAGTTGTAAACCGCTTAGACATCCTATAGCGTGATATGAAGCGGTATATAAATGAAGCTGCTGTGCTTTTTGCTTTGCTTTTAGAATTTTATTTGTGAGCCGCCTTGGGTCCTTTCATGGAGAAAGGTGGGATAGAAATTACTTACTTACTTACTTAATAGAAATGGATTCTTCCTGTCAGAAATGTCACAGAAGGCAGCTGGGTTGGTGGCTCAGACAGAACTTAAAGGAATGCAATTAAATGAGTACACTGGCTGTTTTTATGAGCCTGGAAGGCTCTACAGATCACCTGCCGCAGTGCTGCCCATGCTGTGCTGCTGATTGGCTGCTTAGCCAGGCAGTCACAAGGCCAGAGGTGGAAAAAACCTAACTACCTCTCCTGTATGGGACAAACACAGGATGTTGAAAAACTGGAGTGTGTCCAGAGGAGGGTGACTAAAATGGTGGAGGGTCTGGAAACCATGCCCTATGAGGAATGACTTAGGGAACTGGGTATGTTTAGCCTGGAGAAGAGATGGTTAAGAGGGGATATGATAGCCCTGTTTAAATATTTGAATGGATGTCATATTGAGGAGGGCGCTAGCTTGTTTTCTAATGCTCCAGAGAATAGGACTTGGAACAACAGATGCACCTCAAAATTAGGAGGAACTTCCTGACAGTGAGAGCTGTTCGACAGTGGAACACACTCCCTTGGAGAGTGGTGGAGTCTCCTTCTTTGCAGATCTTTAAACAGAGGCTGGATGGCCATCTGTCAGGGATGGCTTGATTTTGAGTTTCTGCATGGCAAGGGTTGGACTGATGGCCCTTGTGGTCTCTTCCAACTCTATGATTCTGTGACAGATCCTGCATAAGCAGGAATGGGTCAAACAGCAGAGGTGTAAAGTAAGATCAAACTGCATAAAAGTCAGGATAGAGGTTTATTAAAGCTGAATGACTTTGCAATCTAATAAAGCTGGAATAATCCGCTTAAAGGATTTGAGGAGCATGTTGTTGTTGGTAACTGCCATCAAAATGACTTCAGCTTATGGCAACCCTATAATGACAGAAGTCAGTGTGGTGTAGTGATTTGGGTCAGTGGCATACCTGGCATGTTTAACACCTGGTACAGATTATTTTTTTTAATACTACTGCCAATAAAATAGGCATGTGTTTGTTAAAAATCATGGAGTCCTCATCATTGGTGGTGGAGGGCCAAGTCTTCCATTTTCTTGCTGCCACCGCTGCTCATCTCCTTGGGGGGGCACAACACCCTCAGAAGGGGCAGACTGGAAGCTAACACAAATGTTTCCTGATAGAGATTCATATACAGTATAGTAGTAACTGAAGGAGCACACCAATTGTACCTCTCATCAGAATTAAATAGAACTTTAAAAAAAGATATAGATCAGTGATTCCCCAAATTTTGGTCCTCTAGATATTTTTTACTTCAGTTTCCAGAATTGCTGACTGATTATCATGCTGGCTGGGGCTTCTGGAAGTTGAAGTCCCAAATACTTGGAGAACAAAAGTTTGAGAATCCATGATATAGCTCATATCTGCAGATCTGATCTCTCCCTCCTTCATCATAGTGGTATGACAAGGGCAAATGTTACTTTGCCTTGTAGGGAGTTCTCAAAAATACAAAATTTCCATGATTTGGTCCATTGAGGCAGATAATTTGGCTCTACTCTACAGCAGTTATCTCAACAAGCAGATCCTTAATCCTTCAGTGGATTAGCCTTCAAATTAGTGTGCCCAAAGAACCAATAAATACATAAATATGAAGCAAAATACACCCTAGAGCAGTGGTCCTCTAACTGTGGAGCGGGACTCTCATGGGGGGGGGGGAGCAGGAGAGTTGCTCAAGGGACAAGAGTTGCTCAAGTGTGGCTTGGAGGCCCTGATCCCCCCAAAAAAACTTATTCTAACCTGGAGAGGAAGACAAAGGCAAAGAGGATGCTTGGAGCATCTGCCTGAGGAGCAAGGAGGAGGAGGAGAGCTATTTCCTTACAAAATGTTAAAATATGAATATGCATAAATGTGTGAACAAAAACACAGACAGTAAACAAATAAGACATTTTATTCATATACTACGTGGGGAGGGGCATGATGTTTGCATGTAGCTGTAAAGAAGGGGTCATAAGAGTGGAAAGTTTGAGAACTACTCACCTGGAATAAAGTTGTCTAGCTTCTTGGTAAGCTGAATATGACTACATCAAATATTTTAATAGAAGATTCATATAGATCAGATGTTTGTATGGAAAGTATTTCAGGATGATGACTTCTCTACTCCAAAGAGTGGCTGTGATGGAAAGAGTAGTTACAGAGAGCAGTAAGTCCATCCTACAACAACTGGAATGAACCTTTTACCAAGGAGACTTTCTTTTCTAAGTTTGTCTACATAGAAGACAGTGCTAGCTCCATTGTCAATAGGCCAGTGAATCCACTTTGGGTTTTTACTCTGAACTTTAAAGAAGCTAGCCAAGGTGCTACACCTATATTCAGGGTAGTTTCAGTTGTTTGAAATTATTAAAATTTGAAATAAAGCCCAGCACAGATCCCCCACTCCACTGGTGTCAGAGCTACTAACTGCCACTGCCTGAGAATGAATTCTGAAAATGGTAGAACATGCTGTCATCTTTTGTTTGGATTAATAATAATAATAAAATCTGAGTATTAGGAAAATACATTGCAGTGATCATGACTTGAAGAAGAGCTAACCACGATTCACCAGAAAGGCTATTATCTGGCTTTTGAAATGTACAGTGTCATGACATGGGCATATTAAAAAGAAAAAAGTAGATTGATAGCAAATTGAGTAGTCTGAATGATTCCTGGCACCAGTGCATGTTTTTATGTGGTATGCAGCTAAAGAAAGACTAAAATAGACTGCAGAATATCATAATTTCCTCCATACTTTGAAAATATGGGGCAACTGAAAGATACAAAAAAATTCTCTTTTAGCTCCAATCACCCTCAGTGTAAAGTTTATAATGCAACAATTTTCTGATCTTCCTTGTTGATGAATATTATTTTATTGCAGCATTATGATACAATTTTTGGTATGTGTTTATTTACTACATGTTTTTTAAAAAAACACCAAAAAAAACAAAGACGCATACTGTTAGAGAATTCAATTCATATTTTCAACATAATACTGTAGTTGGGAGTCAGGATGAAGTTGCTCAAAAGATAATGGAAGAGGGATAGAAAGTAGTCTGGGGAAATGCCCTGCTCCTGCACTGTATGCTTTTTGACCTTCTGTTCTAAGAACAGCGTTCCTTTTGCTCTTCTCCCCGCCAGCACTTCTCAGACATGCTTTTCCAAAGAGAGAGCAATTCATTATGGATGGAGTTCTTGTGACCTCATTAGTTAGCAAGCCATGGGTGCCTTTGAAACATGGATGCCACAATACAGAGCAACTATTGTTTTGCTATAGTGCAGAATCAGAAGTTCAAGTAAGACGGGTTTGACCTGCAGTGCCCTTGGGATAGGATTGCATTGCACCTGCCAAGTAGATGCTGTATAAAGGAATCTTAGAAAGTACTGATTATGGTTGTCCTCCAAATTACTCTTGGGACTTTCTTCATTTTGCTAGTCCTCCATCGCTTTCCTCTCTTCTAACATCACAACTTTCCCCAAAAACATTTGAATTAATTGTCTGGATTTACCATAGAGCTATTAAGTACCATTAACTGCAGTGGTTACTATGGGTTTGCAGCACTATTTATTTCAGCATAAGGCAGTTTTCATGGGCTACACCCTACCTATTTTCTTTAGATGTTGCTCACCAAACTGAAATAAATAGGCTCGTCTTAAAAGTCCCACAAATTTCCTTTTTCCTTTCTTTTTTAATACTATAACAACAACAACAACAATAACAACAACAACAACAACAACTACACAGCTATTTTTGCAGGGGCTACCTAAGATCCTGGAATAAAATAGGATGAGTTTCCCCAATAGTTTTAATGCTTCTGCCTGAAAGGATAGTTCTAACATCATGCTTTTGCAATTTGTGTTAGATTGCCCCCTCCCCACAAAACCTGATAGATGAAAAACATAGAAAAGTTGTGGATATTCAGTGAATTTGATTAAGGCAGAATAGTCCATTTTTCACAGGATGAGGCCATCTGAATTTTCTGTGGAACTATGAACTCCACAGTTTACTTTGGCCAAACTGTTGACCTGATTCAATTTCCTATCTGTAAAATCTGAAAGAATAGTAACACTTACTTCTTGTAAGGGGCCCAAAATTGAAGACTTCAATCTTTAGGTATTCCACATCCAAGCACAAGGAAAGTATAGACTGGGCAAAAATTAGGAAAAGCCAGGCAGTGGCCAGTAACCCGTTTCATCACTGATTTGGAATATAAACTCAATCTGTGTGGTAGAAAAGCAAGCATGCCCCCTTGGTTTAACAATAAGCATTGTTGTTGATCTTCTTCTACTGGGGCAGCTGCTATTACTACTACTACTACTACTACTACTACTACTTAGAAGGGAAGAAGGGATGGGCTCTGTATTGATGCTATTTGTTATTGTGATTGTTGTACGCCGCCCCGATTGCTTGGCAGAGGGGCGGGATATAAATAAAAACTATTATTATTATTATTATTATTTATTATTACTTATTTGCATCCCACCTTTCTCCCAAACTTGGGCTTGCAATTTAAAAAGAACAATACACCTAAAACATGATTAAAAGTGAACTTTAAAATGCAATTAAACTATTGTTAGGTATTTTGATCTCTACACTGTAAACCAGGGGTAGGCAACTTTTCCCCTTTAAGGGCCGAGGGACTTCAGCTCCCAGAATCCCAGGAGCTATTGGCCAACATGGGACTATTGGCCAACATGGCTGAGGCTTCTGGGAGCTGAAGTCCCTCGGCCCTTAAAGGGGAAAGGTTGCCTACCCCTGCTGTAAACCCAGGGGGAGCAGTAGCCAGGCAGACGTATAGGGCTGGGTAATATTTGTCTTAATTGTACCTGTTTTAATTTGTAAGCCTCTTTGAGTATTGGTTCTGTGGACAAATGTTTTGTATATACGAAGAAGTTAGTAGAGCAGTAAAACAGTATGTAGCTCTGGGTTTTAGTATGAACATTAAAGGAGCTATCCAAAAATGCTGAACCTATTTTGAAGATCATTGTACTGTGAAGATGGGGTGTGGCATCTACACTGAAGAATTAATGCAGTTTGACACCGCTTTAACTGCCATGGCTCAGTGCTGTGGAATTCTGGGTTTGTAGTTTTGTGAACTATTTAGTCTTCTCTGTTAGAGAGCTCTGGTGCCATAACAAACTACAAATCCCAAGGTTCCATGCGATGGAGCCATGATAATTAATGCGGTGTCAAACTGCGTTAATTTTGCAGCATGGCAGTAGCCAGTGATAACCATGGTGGTTTTTGTATCACTGCAAGTTGCTTGATGTATCCCCTTTATAAGTTATATTACTTATAATTCTCATAACTACAAACTTCAACATTATAGAGGCAATTTATAAAATAAGTTTAAAATAATCATAATAAACCCCCCAGCTGAATACAAAGTTTTAAAAGGTTTAGAGGCAAACAGATTCACAAGATTCATTAAAAAATATCAGAAAGCACACAGATCTCATAGCAGACCAAACATCTACTGAAACCAAGATCTTTACAAGGTGATGAGGAGCCCAAGGAGAGGGGCTAAGGTGCCCTCTCTAACTGGTGAGTTCCATAGCTGAGGGAAGGCACACAGAAGATTCTCCTCCCTTCCCACATTCTAGCCAAATCCTACTCAGATGCTGGTGAAGGGAGAAGAGTCTCTCTCCAGCAGATCTTAATAAATGTTTTGACACCTATGAGAGTAATGTGTGGGCAACTTCATGACTGGTGGATAGCAGCTGTGTTGCCAAGGACACTGGAAATCTGTGTTGGTGTATCTGTATCAGCTTTTGCATATATTGAGTGTATACGTACTTAATATTTATCAAGAGAACAGTGCAATAAGCTTGGCAGCTTTGTATGTACAAGATGTCTGCTACACTGTGCTCAGGTTGGTACTGATGTTACTGCTCTCTGAGAGTGAGACCTTGTATCCCAGAATATTGTAATTAAGCTTCAATATATACCTTTTCTTTTCTTCCTTTCTTTGTTTGACAATAATGCTTTCCTTTCTAATCATGCCCTTGCTCTGCTGTCTTTCTGCCAGTTCCTTGCAACATTGCTGTTTTGCTCTAAGTGCAAGAGCAGTGTCTTAAAATAGAAAGTAATCTTTAGCTAACATTTTGATCAGTTTTAATTTAATTTCAGTGTAATGAAAACGTCTGAACTCCTGGCATGCATTATTTTAGAGAAACCTCTTGTTGATATATTGAAATTGGGCTTGACTGTGTTCAAATAGTAACAAACAGGGATTTGTGGTAATTTATTATTCATCCAGACAAGTCCTGTGTTGCTGTGCAGCCCACATCCTCGTACATTTTATAGAAGACTAGTGTTCAGGCAGGCCTCCAAATGGCATTTTTAGGAAGAGGCATATTATAAAATGTAGTGATAGCCTGCTCTGTTCTTTTACATGTGAAACACAGGCCTCATTTTTACCATTTTTATGCCCCTCAAGTCACCATTCTGTCCCCGATGCTTTTAACATCTATATGAAGCTGCTGGGTGAGATCATTCGGAGTCATGGGGCTGGGTGTTATCAGTACGCTGATGACACCCAGATCTATTTCTCCACGTCTCGATCATTGGCCTCGACTCCCGATGGTGTCTCTCCTCTCAATGAATGTCTTAAGGCAGTAATGGGCCGGATGAGGAAAAAGAGATTGAGAGTGAATCCAGACAAAACGGAGGTGCTCATAGTAGCGGCCCCAAAACCAAGAATTGATTCTCTGTAAAGGACTGTGTTTGCAGTCTGGGGGTGCTCCTTGACTCATCACTCCTGATGACTAATCAGGTAAATGCAATGGTCAGGAGTGCCTGTTATCAGCTTCGGCTGATACGCCAGCTGTGCCCTTTTTTGGAAGTAAGGGACCTTGAGACTGCGGTGCATGCGCTGGTAACCTCCCATCTGGATTTCTGCAATGTGCTCTACATGGGGCTACCCTTGTGCTTGGTCCGGAAACTTCAGTTAGTACAAAATATGGCAGCCAGAGTGGTCTTGGGAACATCTAGGAGGGACCATATAACTCCAGTATTAAAGTCCCTCAACTGGCTGCCTATCAGTTTCCGGGCCCAGTATAAGGTGTTGGTTATTAACTTTAAAGCCCTAAATGGCTTGGGTCCAACCTATCTCCGGGACCACCTCCTCCAATATAATCCTCCCTGCACACTCCAATCCTCTGGGAGGAATTTGCTCCAGCCATTAAAATTTAGGCTGTCTGCAACCTCCCAGAGGGCCTTCTCGGTAATCGCCCCCAGATTATGGAATGGCCTGCCAGATGAGATCCGTCAGATTACAACGCTAAGCAGCTTCAAAAAGCCTCTTAAGACTGATCTCTTCTGACAGGCCTTTCCTGAATAGATTTCCCGGCCTCAAGAGTCTTCCCCCCATCTCTTTTTGCCCATTTTGGTAGCAATCGCTGCACTATCTACTGTTATTTATTTATTTGTTTTTGTTTAATTGATGGTTTAATTATCATGTTTTTAATGTTATTACTTGTTTAATTTATTTTTAAGGGGTGGGAGGGTTTGGGGACTTTGTATTGTATTTTAATATGTTGTATGAATTTTAATTACTGTAAGCCTCTTCGATTGTTCATCCGAGGGGCAGGGTAAAAAAATAAAATTTATTATTATTATTATTATTATTATTATTATTATTACCACTAGTACAGTGTAGAAATGGTCTTTGAAGATGTGATTATCTTTCTGCTGTGTCTGTTCTCTCGTGATGTACATCAAATAAAAAACAGTAAAGATATCAGTTGGCTTGCACATTATTGACATCCTTGTATACAAGAGCACTACACATTACACAAAGGATCCATTCTGGGCCCCTTCATGTAAGACATAATACATTAGCTATCTTGAATCCCATTTTGGGGAGAAAGCCGGGATATAAATTAAATACGTAAATAAATAATCTGGAACCGTATTTCTCTTACTTGACATGAATTAGGAAGTGTTCTCTCTAGGCATTTTCTAGGTCCTCTAGAATGATTCTATGGTATGCTTCCTCTAGAGCAGGGGTAGGCAACCTTTTTGAGCTGGGGGCTGGGGTTGCTGTCCCTCAGACAATTGGGGGGCCGAAGCACCAAAAATAAATAAATAAATAAATATTATTTTTTTTAAAAAAAATTAAAAATATATGCATGCACACTCTCTCAGCCCCAGAAAAGCCATGGCAAACCCCCTGTGGAGATTTTGTCAAGAAAACCCCAAGAACAAGTAATAACAATATCAATATGATCATGGTGGGCGGTGGTGGCAGCAGGACCGGCCTGGGGCCTGTCCAAAGGCCTCGGGGGGCCGCATCCGGCCCCCAGGCCTTAGGTTGCCTACCCCTGCTCTAGAGTCATGCTGGAAGTTCTAGAGATTCCTAGAGAGAACCCTTCTCTGGGCATTTTCTAGGTCCTCCAGCGTGATTTTGTGGCCAACTTCTGGTGGAAGCATACCATAGAATCACAGTGGAGGACCTAGAATATGCTTAGAAAACACATATTTTTCCCAGTATGTATAAGTGGACCTGTATTATGTGGACTCACATAATACCTAATAGATCTGCTGTAGACAGGACCTGCAAGATGCTGCCTTTTTGCTACAACAATCCATGCAGTGAGAATGAATTCACTTGACAGTGCAGTTATGCTCAGCCTAGATCTTCATTGGGAGGCAGCCAACACTCCAAAGTTTACAAAGTCCAAATTTAATTGTCAGAGCCTCTCTCTGTCCCACTCTCTGCACCTATATTGAAGCCTTTGTTTCTTTTAATAAATTTTGCAGTAGCTACTTCCATGTCAGTGGGGCAATAAAACTGCTCTGCATTGTAGTTTGGACTTTTAAAGAGCAATCTAAGGTTTTGAACCCTATCTCCCCATAAAAGTTAAAACTAAGATTTGAAGCACATTCAAAGCCATCAGCTGATTCTTTCATCTTAATTCAGGAGTGATGAATTGGCTTTGCTCCATTTTAAAGGCTTAAGAAGGACCATCTAGCATAAGGTGGGGAAAGTGTGACTGTACCCCACATGCAGCCCCATTTTTGTACTCTACCAGTCCCACAAAGCTCCCCACAACCACCCAAAGTATTTTTTTTATAATTGGTGCAATTTTCAGGAGGGTTTTACCCCAACCCCAACCCCCACACTCTTCCTTAGCCAAAGTGGAGATAATGAATGATGTAGTGATATAACCAATGAGTGATGGTTATCTTTTTGACTGGGATTCTGCTGAAGAAGGAGGTATATCTGTGCTCTTTTGAGAGCATTGCCTGCAGAGGGCCCAGGAGGAAACCAGCCTTGGTGCAGTTGCTCATCTAATAATATGTTTACACAAAGATAGAGCATCACTAGCTTCCCTCACAAGAGAGCTAGCTGGGAACATTGCTGGAGTCATCCGACGTCATCTGGGGGAGAGGCAACAGGCCCAGCACCATCGGGCCTAGACTAAGAAGAAGAGCCCTCTCCATTCCATCCGATGATATCTGGGGGAGAGACACTAGGCCCAGCACCATCGGGCCTAGACTAAGAAGAAGAGCCCTTACCTTTTAAAGGGCGGGTGGGTTTCAGGATTTTTAGGTTCTGTTTACATTGTATTAACATATCTTTATGTAAATTTTAATGTTGTAAGCCACCCCGATTGCTCTGCAGAGGGGTGGGATATAAATAATAATAATAATAATAATTATTATTATTATTATTATTATTATAGCCTCCAACAATAGCTCTGGCTGCAATGATCATTTCCAAACAAGCTGTGTCTCTTTTTCCAACACTATATAAAATGGCCAACTTTTGAAACATTCTCAATACATTTTTGTGGGTATTTTTGATCATGTTCAGTTCACAACTCCTATGGTGTGTGAAAGCAAAAAAATACTGTCCAACAGAACTTTCAACAGAACTTTCTTACATAAAATAGGTTTTCCCTTGACAGATTTCAATTCATGTTACAGGTAATGGTTCCTGGTATTCTACATCGAAGTGCTGCAGTTTCCTATTAACAAAAACTACTTGTTATAACTTGTCAAAAATACTACTTCTGTACAAAATATTTGTGCATTGTTCTTAATGCTATGTCTGTGCCAATGTTTATTCATGTAACATGTTGCTATGTTTGGCCAAAGGTGTAGGGTAGAGGTTGGAAAACTTACTTTTTTGGATTACTTTTTCAGCTAGACTGAAAAAGGACCAGCAGATGACAAAATACTGGCATAATAGATCATCCATGATTTTCACTATCCACAGTAAGTCTGGGAATGTATTCCTGTGGATACAGAGGTCATACAGTAACACATTGCAACAGACTATGCAGGTTACCTCAGGTTACCATAGAAGTAAGCAGGCTGCTCAACCATTCTAGAATTGTTATTTATCAGTCCATGTGAGAGGACTGAACTATCAAAGTGTTACCAGCTGTTGAAGAATTTATGCACCATATTGAACTGTATTTGCAAAATAGATTAATTACCTTGGAGAGATCCATTAAAATTCAGACAATAGTATGGACTGGATTCCCTTCCCCCACTGACATGGACCTTCCCAGCTGCTGCTTGCCCATCCTTATTCCATTCAACCTGATCAGTTTATATGGCACAAAGATACTATTGCATAATTTCAGCATTTCATAATTTTAAAGTAACAAAAATGGAGGAAAGCCTTAGGCTGGCAATATCCTTTGGGGTTGGTGAGCAGTGTGAGAGTGATTTGACAAACCTGAGAGGAGGATCAATCTGGAATCTATGCTGAGCAGATCATTTTGTTTGACTCCCTTGAGATTGATTTGGGACACTAAAATTCATTTTTATAGCCTCTGGAAAAAAACAGAAAACTCTCATTCACTTACTAACCTGATGATTTACCATGCAGAGCATGTTCTACATTTGGCTCTCCTCGTGATCAGCTTCATTGATTTTATTTCCTTCATTTTGTCTAATTTTGGCTTCCCAGTTACTCAGTCTTTTGAACCTGGACAGAAATGTTTAAGTCTCGCTAGATTTAATCAATAAATGTCTCTATTTAAAGCATTTATTTATCACCTCTCAGCCTGCCAGAGGCCTCAAGGAGATTCACAACTTATCAAAACATTATTTAAAACATTAAATCTAGGCAGATAAAACAGATAAAAACATTATTTAAAATAGGCTAAAAGAATGTCCTACAAAATAGTCAAAAGCCATTCTCAGTTAAAACAGCTACTGTCATCCTGTTTGTAAGGCTCAACAGCCATATAAAATTATAGAGTTTTAGTTGGCCATCTGAATCACAAGTGGAATGGGGGCAGCCTGAATTCCCTTGAGAGGGATTTCTACAGTCAGTGAGCCATTACAAAGAAAGCTCTGAAATTAAGCTATCAAAATCTTAATGTACTGTTCTCAAGAAAGATTATTGTTAAACCTGGGAGAGAAATACCTTCTGTAGCATTTTTTGTTTGTTTTGATATCAAAAAGAGCTATGACCTAAATATCCTAAAGGCACCAGATCCTGTCTGGATACTGGGTCAGAGTCAGTGGCAGAGTCAGAGCTGATGCATACTTGAATGGGAGACTACCAATGAATACCAGATGTTATAGGCTATATTTCAGAGGAAGGAACTGGCAAGTATTCCTTGCACAAGAAAACACTATGAAATTCATTGGGTTGCTCTAAGTGAACAGACAACCTGAAGGCATAAAAACATGCAAACATCAAAAAGAGCCTTTTCATCCCTAAATCCATTGCAGGCTAGTAACTCTAATGGTATTGGGGAACCTACTCTGGGTTTCAGTATGTATGCATGTTAAAGCAGCTATCCAAAGTGATAAGCCTATATTAGAGTTAGGGTTCAGTGCTTGAATATCTCTTTCATTAAAACTAGACTGGATTTACCACCCCTCTAACTGAAGACAGTGCAAATGATTTTCATTGGGATTGTTGGTTATTTGCTTACTTACTTTATGTATATGCCAAATTTCTCCCAGGACAGGACCCAAGGCAGCTTCCAGGAGAACAAATTTAAAATGTTTACAAAAAAATTAAAAACAATTTAAAATCTCCCATTAAAACACTATAAACCATTTAAAAATCATACAAAAGTTAAAAAACAGATAAAACAAATACAGGTATTCTGAAATCCAAAATAAAAATCCAAAATCCAAAACAATTTGGATGTTTCTGGTCCAAAGTATTTTGGATAAGGGAGGTTCAACCTGTGTGTATATGTGCCTGTGTGTCCATGTGTATGTGTTTGCATGCCCATATATAATTCCTAATAACATAATTGGCCTCACATATAAAACTTGGTCCTAGGTCAGTAAAGAAAATAAAGCTTTGAATCCTGAGGGGCACCAGGCTTCATATGGGGGCTACTTCTTAAAGGTGATGTTCAATTTTAAAAGCATATAGCTAGTTCTCTTCCCTACAGCCCCAAAAGCTTACCTGTATAGTCAGGGCTCCCTGAAGAATGGGGGTTTGATACAGCATAGAACGGAGAGAGAAGGAGTGCGACCAGAAATTGGGCAGAGTTACCAGGTATGAGAAGAGCTTTCCAGTGGGCTCACATAAAAGGCTACCCAGGTGTCATGGTCAGCCCTGAGGAGGACTCGGAGGATGAGGAGGAGGATGGGTCTCCTCCAGAGAAGGAAGAGATGCAGGCTCCACCTGGTTCTCATTCTGCTCTCCCAGCCCCAGAGCAGGAAGAGATACAGGCTCCACCTGGCTCTCATTCTGCTCTGTCTGAGCCAAGCCCGGTTCTCCCAGCCCCAGAGCAGCCAGGTCCTAGTGCTCCTTCCTTGGAGGCTCAGCTGCCTAGTAGGGAGAAGCAGGAGGATACAGCAGAGCCAGTGCCTTCCTTTAGGCAGAGGAGAGCTGAGAGTGCTAGCAGTCGCAGGTCCAGTAGACTAGCTGAAAAGCAGCTGCTGAACAAGCCTCAGCTGGCACTGAGGTAGGATTTGACTATTTAAACAGTTGCAAGAGGCTTCCTTAGTGCCAAGACTTATTGTAGTTTCCTTGGGAGACTATGGTCAGTGTGGCTCCTTGTTTCCTGCTTTGTGCCTCTCGCTCTTGCCTTGTGGAACTCTGTTGCCTTGACCTTGGACCGGACTGGACCTTTGCTGATTGCTGCCTGCCCTGACCTTAGACTGACTGACGCTGATTTCTGGACTCTGCTTTGCTGGTGCTTCAACTACAGGAAGGTTTGTGGCTGGCCTTGCTGTTTGCAGCTCACCCTTTCCATCCCTAGCAGCTGTGGGAACTGAGGCTGGCTGTAGTTGAGGACACCAGGTGAATGACACACATGGACATGGCTTCCTATTAGCCCCCACCTCCATTGGCACTTCTCCAGATCAAGGCTGGTGTGTTAACAGCTGGCACCGAAATCCATTTTTGTGTGTGCTGTAGTGAAAAAGAATGAGAATCCTTTGTTGAGAGCCATTAAAGTTCTTAAATATTTGCAACCAGTATGGAATTTGATCTCTCTTAGAAGGAGGTTGATGTTTCTATACCACAGATTATTTCTGTATAGTGGAACAGAGAGGGATGAAAAGGAGTCAACCTTCTATTCAATGCTGGCTGGAGGCTTGTATAATTTACATGGAATTGCTTTTCTTCCCATGCATCAACTGAAATTGCCATTGCATAGCAATTAGCTTTAATGGAATAGAGCAAGTGATAGCTCAGGCATGCCAACAGCCCTTCTGCTTATTATTTTTAAGGGAATAAATTACACAACCTGGGTGGGTCTGTTTTAATGTCCCCTCTCCTTCATGTTAGTTTGTAGGCTTCCAGGAATAATTTGATTTATGTTTAATACTGGTACTTCTGGTTTTCAGGCAAACAAATCCATACAGGGAAAAGAGAATTATTTCCCTCTTGATCTTGTAGTTATCTTGAATCTGTTACAGGTACAGGGTTACAGTCATTTCCACCAGTCTTCTAAAGTCTGCTGGAATTTGATGTTGAAATATAGTGGGCCCTTGGTGTCTGCTGAGGTTTGGTTCTAGGACCCCCCCCCCCCCCATGAATACCAAATTCATGCATGCTCAAGTCCCATTATATATAGTGGTGTAGTGGATGTGGAGGGCTGACTGTTACACAGTTTCCATAAGTTTCCTGTCATTTAAATTTTATTTTAAAACTGCCTTTATATGAGCCTAGTCATTATTGAATATAGAGGGGACAAACTATACATGCCACACAGTTCAAATGGTGACCTTTAATGTTTTATAGGAGGCTTAATGTTTTATATTTAGCCTCTGAGAGGTAATCTTTTTGATGGTTGTTTTTGGAAATTCTCTACAGTTG
This sequence comes from Phrynosoma blainvillii, assembly GCA_026167975.1. Classification (NCBI taxonomy): domain Eukaryota; kingdom Metazoa; phylum Chordata; class Lepidosauria; order Squamata; family Phrynosomatidae; genus Phrynosoma; species Phrynosoma blainvillii. The sequence goes on along the minus strand of JANUYF010000001.1, from coordinate 120,623,872 downwards.
GTTCTAGAATTTCTCTGATTGTGGTTGATGTTTACAGTTAATTGAGGCTAGTAAACAAACAACTTGTAGAACACATAGAATCATAGAGTTGGAAGAAACCATAAGGGCCATCCAGTCCAATCCCCTGCCATGCAGGAAATCTCAATCAAAGCAGTCCCAACAGATGGTCATCCAGGCTCTGTTTAAAAATCTCCAAAGAGAGAGACTCCACCATTCTCTGAGGTAGTGTGTTCCACTGTCAAACTGCTGTTACCATCAGGAAGTTCTTCCTAATGTTTAAGTGGAAACTCGTTTCTTGTAGCTTGAATCCATTGCTCCATGTCCTAGTCTCTGGAAAAGAAGAAAGCAAGTTTGTTCTACCCTCAGTATGACATCCATTCAAATATTTACACATGGTTATCATGGTACCCCGTAACCTTCTTTTCTCCAGGCTAAACATATCTAGTTCCCTAAGCTGGACATGATAGAGTCATGACAGTTAAAGTGGTATCAAACTGTTTTAATTCTGCAGTATGACTACACCCTTTGTTTATGTAGACAGAATGGAGATGGGACACTATTTTGTTCTTTGCCCCAGCCTGCAAAATGACTTGGGCCCAACAAGAATGTCAGCATGGTCTGCCAGCCATGGTTTGCTGGAGTAGCCTAGCTGCAGTAGTCCATACACTGGTAGCTTCCTAACTAGACTACACCAGGGCAATCTACGTGGGGCTCCCTTTGAAGGTGACTTAAAAGCTGTAGTTAATTTATGCAGCAACCAGGCTGCTGACCAAGCATGATATCAAAACCATATAACACAGGTTTTAAAGGAGCTGCACTGGTTGTCAATACATTTTTAGTCTGAATTCAACATACTGGGGATAACATTTAAAGCCCTAAACAGCTCAACACTTGAAGGAGTGTGTGCATCTGTATACACCTGACTGAGAAATGAGGTGTACTGGATGGGTCTCATTTGTGTCCTGCCAGGCAGGATAATACACTGTGGGAGAGCCTTCTCTTCTCTGGCTCCTCATTGTGAATTACTCTCACCTTAGAAGCCCAGTCAGTGCCAACACTACTGTCCTTCTGGCTCCAAGTAAAAGCTAAAGCCTTTGGGGCCTAACAAGTTTCTTCAAAATCTACACATGTGCATGGTTTGAAATTGCTTTACATAGCTTTAACTGATTTTAAACTTGTTAAATTGTTTAATATACTTTTCATCTGTTTAAAATATTCTTATTGTTTAAATTGTGTGAAACTGTTTACATTTATTTCATAGTATGCTGCCCTGGTATACTTGAATATATAGAAAGGATTAAAATATTTTAAGAAAATCTTGATTCTAGAGGTACAAAAAAGCAGGCTGCGACCTTTGTTAAGCTCTCTGGGTCATGGCTGAGCCAAGGAGCTGAGGCAATCTCTCTCTGGAGAGATGGTCAGAGCTGCAGCCTTTTTAAAACAGGGGGTGGATGGGTGGGTGGCCAATAGCTGGCCCTCCAAATGTTGGAATACAACTCCAGTCATCCCTCCTTGCCAACAGAATGAGGGATGTTAGTGAAGATTGTGTGGCTAGGCATTCTTCAAATAAAATGTGTATTGGTGTAAAAAGGAAATAACTAGCATCATAATATCTCTAATCCACAGTCCTTTTTCTGTAAAATGGGGATTATTACTACTCCACCTTGCTGGTTAGTGGTAAGAATTACTAAATATGTATATGTGAAACACATGGGGACAGTTAAGGGAAGTGATATAATAATATGAAGTGTTAAGTGCTTTTTAACACTTAACAGTTTCATGACTGCACTAAACAAGAACAAAAAAACCAAATGACAGGGGTGAGCCAGGGCCGTGGCTTATTAGAAAAAGTTGCACATGTTGAAGAAGGGGCAAAACTATTGAGGGTTGCTGACAAAGTAGAATTAAATAAGAAATTGCTGGATCCACCAAGTCTCCAAGATTTAAGGAAGATAGGGAGGAGTCCAGAGCCTGGCCAAAAGTGTCAGGGTTAACAGAATGAAGATCGCGTAAATAGCATTGTGTAATTTGATGAGGGGTTGGATGATGGGCGAGAACAAAGGAAATAAGGTGATGACAGCGGAAAATACATAGACACATAATCAAAGATTACACATTTTCTGGTGAAGACTATGTCAAGGCAATGACCAGAAGAATTGGGTGGTGAGATTACTCTTAAAAAACACCTGTTGTAATGCTGGATTGGAACCGGTTTCAAGTAGGAACAATGGTCATATAACCCAATCAATTCGCTTTAAATCATAGTAGGAATGAGGCCTCTGTGCGTTTATGTACACGTGTATGCATATGGGACTGGTAGGAATAGCTGTAGCTGTGTATCACCTAAGACATCTTTTAAATAATTAGGACAGGTGTCTGTGTGCAAAGCCGTAGAGCGGACTGGTGCAGAATGTTCAGTATGCAGCTAAACAATGTGACAGTGTAGATTCACTTGTGTTATCTCTTGCCCATTGCTGCTGCTCTTAAACATTCAGAGCTGCTTTCCCATTAATTGATTCAGCCTCCAAAGAAGACTAGATTATGAAGATGTAGATTGGGTGGATATTAAATTTCATTCTGTAGCTTTTTACCATGTTTCCTTGACTTGTAAGAGTCAGAAAAATTTGCTGACTTAACAGAAAATTAGCTTACTTGGCAGAGGAAACATATTGCCTTTGGGGTGAAACATGAAATGTGATGAATTGATTTTACTATCATAGATTTAAAATATGAGCCTTAATTGGATGCTAGTTGTAGCATCTTCTTTGTGAATATAAAATCATTGTTCTCTCTCTCTACAGGCACCTTTTAATTCATATTTCTGGTTGACTTGACAAACAATTAATATTCTCCTCTGTCACCTCATATCCATACCCACAAGGTTTTGAATTTCATTTGATATTCTCACAAACTTATAGGTCTTTCCCTGGACTCTCCACTCAGTCTCATGCATCTGAGGAAGTAGGGGGCAAGTCTATGAAAGCTCAGCAGTGGTGCCTCCAGCCCCGGTGGTACCCAGTGTGTGGGGAGCAGTGGGGAGCAGCAGCCAAAAGGGTATGCTTGCCCTTCTTCTTTGCCACAGTCACAGCTTCCTCTTCAGGAGGAGACCACAGTGATAACGAAAGTCTGGAGGGGAATGTTTGCCCCTTCTCACCCCATGGGCAAACATTCTCCTCCAGACTTTGTTGTCACCCATCACCTCTCTTCTGAGGAGTCATCCAGTGTGGGCAGCACACACCCACACCCACATACCCCTAGTGACGCCACTAGTTATCAGCTTCTTTCTTTCAGTTAGTCTGAAAGGTGCTACAAGATCCCTTTGCATACTAATTCCTTGGACTAACATGGCTATGTCTTTGAAGTTTGGAATCAAAATAGTTGCAAGAATCTTAAGACCTTGTCTGTATGAAATATATGTAATTTAACTGATAATCTGTTGAAAAGGCAGTGAATCTGTTCAAGACAATTGAATCAGATCCAATTGAATTATATACTGTTATTTATTAGAGCTTTTTAAAGCACATAACTGCATTTTTTGTGCTCTGTCACAGCCAGAGCTTAGAAAAATTTCATTTCTGGACTGAGGGAGGTGGGTGGAATTCTTCACTTGGAGATTCTATGAGCTATAATGAAAAATTAACTTTTCTAAGCTCTGACCACACCTGACCAGAGATCCTCACAGCTACCACACACATTTCTTCAATGTGTACCCTATCATAAGCATGAACACAAAGACTTGATAAGACTCTGAAACAGTTTTCTCTTGTGAGTTCTGTCATGAGTACAGGCATCAATCATGAAGCTCAAGGAAGCCATGTTTAGCAAATGCATTAAAATTTCAAATGTTATATTCTCAGGTTTGTACTGCATAATCTTTTATTTAGTAATTCTCAACTATTAGAGAGATGCTTGGGGTGGGGGGCAGAGACAGATTGAAGTTGTAAGTATCTGATAAACCTAAATAGCTATAGAGAAGCTGATGTTTCCTCTATGATCTGTGGGCTTTTTATTGGTTCCCTACCAATTCCAAATTCTGAATGCTATTACTGTCTCTGTGTCACAGCAAGCTATGTGAAACATACCTGTCATTCAGTGCTACAGGCACAAAATCTTCTCTCCCATTTACCTCTATTAGTTAATGTGGGTTGAAAGCATTTGTCATGAAGGGGAAGAGGGGCTGCTTTGCTGTTGATTTCCCCAGCCTTCAATGTCTCAATGATTTGTTTAAGGTGAGCTTAAAAATGACCTAAGGATTGAGGGTAGGTCGTGGATTGCTGTGTCTTGAATATGAGACAAAGCTAACATGATAAAGTAATTCTGGTTGACACCATAGTGTGCTTACCTAGGTAGGGAACTTGCATAATTAGTTTTAATGGGCACACTGCTGAGCAAATATGTGTCCTGTGTATCAGTATTTGCATATTGTTTTAAGAGCATGTTGTGTCATATAATGATGTAATGCTGTTTCCTCCCCCCACCCCCATGTTGTATTTTCCCTCTAGGTTTGTTCAAATATTAACACATTTACTCTGCATGCCAAGTGTGAACATAGAAATGATAGGCAAATACACATTAAACTATGGAAATGTATTTAAATCCGCAGTGGGACAGAGATAAATTCTCTGTCAGAAGGCAATGGAAAATTTTACTGTCACATTCTGTTTGAATTGGGCAATATTCATTTTATCTCTTCATTGTAGTTTGGGGCCATCCCCAAGTGTTTACTCCTTATGCTAGTATGCTAAATTAATAAACCTGTGAACAGAGAGCTTAAATGTCATCACCTCATGATGAGCCATGGGAAGCAGCCTGGAGTGATTGAAAATCCAGGCACCAGGAATAGGGATCAAAGAGCAATAAGGATCAGTGGGCAAACTGGAAGCAAAAACTTGAGAACAAATAGGACTACAGAACAAAGCAAGCCACACCAGATCTTGCTGGATCTTGCTGCTCAAAAAACATTAAGCTGCAACAGAAAAACCTTACTCAGGATTTTCTCATTAGCCAGACTGGGTAGGAAGGGTTCAGTTCACACTACATAGTTATAGCACAATGATTCCACTTTAACTTTGTTGCTAACCGCTCTCGAGTCAATCCTGACTCATAGTGACTCTGTAGATGAGACATCTCCAAAACCCTGTATCCTCCGCTACTCTGCTTAGTTCCTGCAAACTCATACCTGTCACCTCCTTAATAGAGTTGATCCATCTAGCATATGGCCTTCTTCTCTTTCTACTTCCCTCCACCTTTCCTAGTATTATGTTTTTTTCCAATGAGTTGTGCCTTCTCGTGATGTGTCCGAAGTATGATAGCCTCAGTTTTGTCATCTTGGCTTCCAAGGAGATTTCTGGCTTGATCTGTACAAGGACCCATTTGTTTGTCTTTTTGGATGTCCACAGGATCCTCAGCACTCTTCTCCAGTACCACATCTCAAATGAATTATTTTTCTTCCTATTTTCTTTCTTAATTGTCCAGCTCTTCCATCCATGCACAATAATAGGGAATACAATGGTTTGTATGATTCTAACTTTTGTGCACAGTTGTATCTTTGAGTAGTAGTAGTAGTAAAAGTTTATTCGGTCATCGACCAGCAGTCATCAAATGACAAGCTACAATAACATGGAAATAATTAAGGTTATCAACAACAATTCTTGATCAGTTTAAGATTAATAACACTAAAAATCATGGTTATGGGAATTCAGGCATTCCCAAGGCTAAACGCCTGCTATCCCATAGTCCACTCGTATCCAGTGGCGAGAACTAAGGCTGCATTAATTTCCATTAATCAAATGAGGGTGCAATTTGCAAACAATGTAACAAAATTTAGCTACCCTATAAACAACATTAGGTTCCTGATTATCTAGAAGGTAACGTACATAAAAGGAGTCAGTATGACCTGGATATTTGGTCAAGCAAGGAGTTATCAGAAGATAACAAATATCTTTGTAAAAATGACAATACAAAAGAACATTTTCTATGGTTTCTATAACACCAGCACCACAGTAACAAAGCCGAGAATCATAGGGTATTTTCTTGTATTTCCCTTCTAAAACTGCTGATGGAGGGACATTGAATCTAGCTAAGGATAAAGCTCTCCTAAACTTAGGAATAGTAACAAGAAAAAGATATGTCGCAGGTGCAGAGACTAGCATTTGTTTATTAATTACCATATGTCTAGGGAAGGCAGCAATTTCCATCTGGCCTTCGATATCTAAGATCCTCTGCCTGATGGTCAATTTTGCTTGTTCTATATCCAGCTTTAGGATTGTATCTCTAGCTAGTCCTAAAAATCCCAGTTTCTTATTTATAGCTGTTTCCCAAGAGGATTTATGAGTGTCTACCAAGATTAAATGTGTTAATCCTCCAGGATTTTTATTTAGTTTGAGCCAGTAGGTAAAGATGTTGATCCACAAGTTGGTCTCAATTTTGCTGACCCCTGCTTCCTTTCTCAATACAGTGTTTGGTACGCATCGAGCTACTTGGAATATCTTTCTCAGAAAGTTTGTTTGTACTCTTTCAAGCGCTGTTAAGTCTCTGTAAGATCCTAATTGAGCTCCATATAACAATTGCGATTTTGCTTTGGCCCCAAAAACTTTAATTGCAGCAGGGATGAACTGGTAAAGAAATATTTTTGGATAACATTTGCTAATCTTTGGGCATTTTGAATAACATGGGGGGAAGCAGATGGGTGGCACGGGGCCGCCCCGAGAAGCTGCGGATCGGGGCCAAGGTATCCGCACACCTTGGCCCCGCGGCGCAGCTTCACCGCCCCTGGAAGGAGCGCTAAAATAGTGCTCCTTCCACAAATTGCTGAAGGTGCGCCGCAAAAGGCTGCCGGCACACCTTCAGTGGCTTTTCCGCTGCAGTGCATGCGGACGCTGCAGCAGAAAGGCATTGTCGGAGCGCCGGCTGTGTGGAGGGCCGGCTGCTCCGACGACGTCTTTGGGAAGGGGTGGGGCGCCCAGCATGCGGCTGCCCCTCCCCTTCCTTGCTCTGAAGACGGTGCTTTGTGCCGTCTGCTTAGCCCCATAGTCAAGATGAGCCTTTCTGCTCCCTGAAGTGTGAAATACTATCCCCAGATACTTGAAGGTGTTAACTTGTTCTATAGGTTGTCTTTCCAACATCCAATTTGTCACTTTAGGGCATTTAGTGAAAGTTAGAATCTTAGTTTTAGTATAGTTTATTATTAGTTTTTCTTCATTGCAATAATGAGCAAGTGATTTTAAGGCTCTTTTAAGGCCTATTGGAGTCAAGGATAAGATAGCTGCATCGTCTGCATATAGTAACAAGTTGATATGTTTATTAGCTAATTTAGGAGGATGAAAAGAAGAGTTACTCAGAGTAGAGATTAATGAATTTATGTAGTAATTGAACAAAATTGGGGCCAGAACACATCCCTGTCTGACTCCTTTTCTGACCTGTATTTCCTTAGTAACATGCCCTTGTGCACTACATCTCACCTTCAAGCTGTTATTTTCATACATTTTGATAAGCAATAAGAGAAGGCGTTTATCTATTGAACAGGTGTATCTTTGAATTTTAGATCTTTTCCACTTTAACTGGCATAGTGGAATTCTGGGGCTTGAAGTTCAAGAAAGCACTAGAAGAGCTGTCCAAGGAATTTGAAGGGGAAAAGCAAGGAAGGCAGCACATTTATGAGGAAGAATTTGGCTAGGCCCATCAGATTTTTCCAATAGTATTGCCAGATTTTATCATTGCTTTCAGATCAGGCATTGATGTTCTGCTCACTTTTAAAGTGCAGTGGCAGCTGCACTTTCCATACAAATTCATGCTAGGTGAGTCAGTAGGCCTTAATTTGGAAAGAGCTGGGCAATTATTCAAGTGCCTGTTAGTCTTCTTGTTAACTTAGAGGTAACAGAGCAGGGATAGGCAATTTCCAGTGGTTGTGGGGGGGGGGGGATACTAAAGGGCTGTCTTCATTTTCATCTTCTTCACACCCTTAGTTTTTTCACTGATTTTTTTCCACCAAAGAAGTGGCCAATAATGATGAACTTCCTCCCCATCTGATCCAGACCCATAAGACATTGAATTTTGAAAATGTGAAGTGGCCAGGCTCTCACTTCCTGTTTGGAGAGAGAAAAAAGGACCCTGTGAACTTAAAACAGGCCTGTAGAAGAAATAGGGTAGAATGGCCATCCAGAAGCTTTAAGGTGACTATGTGTGTGTATGTGCCTTGAAGTCACCTGTTGACTTATGGTGACCCCATGAATTTCATAGGTTTTTCGTAGGGAAGGAATACTCAGACGTCTATATATCCTCTGAAATATAGCCTACAGCACTTGTATTTGTTGGCAGTCTCCCATCTAAGTACTAACTGACCCTGCTTTGCTTCCCAAATTAGACAGGATCAGATGCCTTTAGAGTATTTATGCCCTTGTCACTTATGGTGACCCTAAGGGAACCTATCACAGGATTTTCTGGGATGAGCATGTGTAATTTGCCCAAGGTTACCCAGCGGGTTTCCATGGCTGAGCAGGGAATCAAACCACAGTCCCAGACCTATGATCAAACTACTACACCATACTGGCTCTCATCTGGACACTATTGCCCCTTTTTTTGTTAAAGGGAAATCTGAAAAATTTAGGGGATGATAAAAGTGCTAGAAGCAGCATTGGTGGAGCTTTAGTGTGGCAAAAACAGCCATGGGGGGCAGGGGTAGATGTAGTCCATGAATTACATTTTGCTCACTCCTGTAACAGAGGATGTAACAGAAAATGGTTGCATGTCCAGCAATTGGACCTGAGTTCCTTCCTTTTCCTTCTCTATCTTCTCCAGAACCTTTAGCAGCACAACTAGTCTGCATCTAAATGGAAAGTCATGCATGTCATGTCAGTTCAATAGCTGAAGTAGGAGATCAACACCAATTTCTTATAATCTCTGCAGTCAGCTTGTTGGTTTTCTGAAGGGTGGGTTCTGTTCTGTTCTCTTTCATTTTTGTTGTTATTAACTGCCCTTGAGTTGATCTCAACTCATGGCGATCGTATGAATGAGACATCTCCAAGACCCTTTGTCTTCCACTGCTCTGTTTAATTCCTGCAACCCCATACCTGTGACCTCCTTAATAGAGTCCATCCATCTAGCATGTGGCCTTCCTCTCTTCCTATTTTCCTCTACCTTTCCCAGCATTATTATTTTTCCAAAGAATACTCCCTTGTCATGATGCGTCCAAAGTATGACAGCCTCAGTTTGATCATCTTGGATTCCAGGGAGGTTTCTGGCTTGATCTGTTCGAGGACCCACTTGGCTGTCCATGGGATCCTTACCACTCTTCTCCAGCACCACATCTCAAATGCACTGATTTTCTTCCTCTCATTTTTCTTAATTGTCCAGCTCTCACATTCATACATGGTAATAGAGGATACAATGGCTTGTATGATCCTAACTTTTGTTCTGAGTTGTATATCTTTGCATTTTAGAATCTTTTCTAGTTCTTTCATAGCCATCGTCCCCATTCTTAGTCTTCTTCTGATTTCCTGACTGCAGTCCCCATTTCTATCAATGCTTAATCCAAAGTATGGGAATTCTTTTACTATGGGCCTTTGCAGACTGCTAGAAATAGTGCAAATTGAGTCCACTTTAAGGGTTAGGGTTAGGCAATCATGGGAACTGTATTTTATTGTGGCACCAGAGCTCTCTGACAGAGAAGGCTCAATGTCTCAGAAAAAACAACAACAATTCCCATGATTCCCTAACACTAACACTAACCCTTAAAGTGGACTCAATTTGCACTATTTCTGGCAGTCTGCAAAGGCTCTGTTTCTATTTCTTCCTTGCTTAGGTTGAACTTGTGAAGGTCCTCAAGGGTTTCTTTATGTTCATCATTGAGCCTGCCTTAGCACTTTCTTCTTTGATCATCCTTAGTAGGTGTTTTAGGTCTGTGAGGTTTTCTGCTAGTACTATGGTGTCATCAGCATATTTTAGATTGTTGATATTCCTTCATCCTATTTTCACTCCTCCTCCTTCTGTGTCCAAGCCTGCTTTTCTTATAATATGTTATGCATACAAGTTAAACAGATAGGGTGGAAGGATGCAGCCTTGTCTGACCCCTTTGCCAATTGGGAACCATTCTGTTTCTCCATGTTCTGTTCTGACAATAGCCTCTTGTCCTGAATACAGATTCCTCATTAGGACTATCAGATGTGTTGGCATTCCCATGTCTTTAAGGGCATTCCATAGCCTTTCATGATCTATGCAGTCAAAGGCTTTGTTGTAGTCTATAAAGCACGTGCTGATTTTCATTTGGAATTCCCTGGTGCACTCCATGAGCCACCATATGTTTGCAATGTGATCCCTGGTGCCTCTTCCTTTCCTGAACCCTGCTTGGACCTCTGGGATTTCTCTCAATGTATGGTTGGAGTCCCAGGGTGAGACCCAAGGCAGCTCCCAAAGAGAATAAATTAAAAAATCTTAACAATAAAAAATTAAAAACAATTAAAATGCCTCACAATTAAACAGTATAAAATCATTTAAAAGATATGCAGATGTTTTAAAAAATAAATAAAACACACATCCCAGTAAGAAGTTTCCTTGCTTGCACATTAAAAGCGTGTGCCTGATGGTAAAAGGAGAGCAAGGAAGGGACTAGTTGAGCCTCTAATGGAAGGGAGTTCCTGAAGGTGGAGGGAGTCACTGGGAAAGCTCTCTCTCATGACCACACCAAGCCTTCCCCTGTAGATCCCCTGACAGGTTTGCATGGGGAGATACAGTCTTTCAGATAGTATGGACATAAGCAGTATAGGCTCCTGCCTTTGGGTTGCCAATTGCACACTTCTGTTTGATAATAATGATAATTTGATAATGATGTTGAGTATACTGGGCCAAATGTTAGCTGCATTTTGAACGTGTCTCCATTTTAAGAGCTTAATTGGGTTTTCTCTGTCCCTCCCTCTGTCTCTTTCAACTGTTTGAAGTTGTGCCCTCTTCATCAGGATTGCCTTTATTTTTTTCTCTCTCTCCCTCCCCAAACTTCACAACTTTCTTTGAAATGTAGTTTCACACAAGAACAAAAGAATAAAGATCTCATATTTCTGCTGTGTAATAATTGCTCTGTGTGGAATATTCTTGGCATTACATACAAAATGAAAGTGTTCTGAGAAAGAGAGCATTCTAAAACCTGTTTTGATGTTTGAGAGGCACATTTTCAGGGAAAAGAAAGAATAAAAAAGACCTTTCAAAATTAAGATTAAATGAGATTAGCTTTCCAGCATCGCCTCCTTAACAGACTGTTCTCTTATTTGGGTTTTTCTATAGTTGGCAGCAGTTCAGGCTTCCTATACAGGCCAAACATTTTTCTTCCATATCTATTCATGTCTCCATAGATCTACACAAGGGTCAGTTATAGAACACAAGTGTCAACAAGCTTACATTATAAGATGATACACTGCATATATAGATAATGTAGGAGAGGTGTGTGGGCATGAGATGTGCCTGTCCTAGCTAATTGATGTCAGGCTTTTGGCACCTTTTGGGCACATGTTGACTGAATATACCAGTTCATGTTCCAGATATAGTGGAAGTGCTGTTTAATATTTAGAACAGAGCAAAATTATCCATTACCTACTTCCATCACATAAATGTATGAGACTATTTATGGAAAATAAGGTCCAGTTATAATATATTCTGTAAGGTCATTTTCTTGTATCGGAGCTGCTGGCTTCCTTGATTTAACCAATTTGTCTGTAATGCAATCTTTCTGTTTTCCTAATGCCTTCTACTTTACTGAACCTAATCACCCAAAGTATAACAGCCTCAGTTTAGTTATCTTGGCTTCCAGTGAGGGTTTAGCCCTGATTTGCTCTAAGACCCAGTATCCCTAGAATGTTCCTCCATTGCTGCATTTCAAATGTGTCATTTTTTCCTATCTAACTCTCATGTTCACATGTAGAAATTGAAAATACTATGGCATGGATTATTCTAATTTTGTTTTTTACACTGGAGGATTTCATCTAGGTCCTTCATAATGTAATATAATAACTTCATGTACAATTGTAATAATTATAATATTACTATACAATAAAATAATATAATAATTTATATTTATACCTTTTTATTTTGATATTTATACAATTTATTAATTATATTTTTATAATAAATATAATTAAATAATGTACATAAATTTCCAAATAAATTAGGAAAATTAATATAAAATGGTGTCATTTTATTGAATAGTCTCACTGTACAAAATCAGTTTCCTGTCTCAGCCACACAAAAGAGGAAGTGTCAGCTACTGAAAAAATAGAAAACCTGCAGGAGATGACTGAGATGGTGTCTAGTGGGCATTTTGGGAAGTATATCTGGGAGGATGGGGTTTACATGAAAGATTATTTACAAAAGACAACACAACTACAATTTGCAACTACTACAGGTGGCAAATGCTGGGATTAGGTGGAACACTGTCAAGGCGACAGGACAAACCTATATGCATAAATATTTTGCTATTTCATCAATACATTCAGGGATAAATAATTTCTTCAATGTTTTCCTCTGCTGCAGGTGAAACAAATATTTCTGCAGTTTTCACATGGCATTTGTACAACCCAAACTGTTTCAGGAAATTATTCTTCACAGAAATATCATGATTTTTGTGCAAAATATAATGGGTTTTGTAGAAAAGCCAACAGCAAATTCACAGAAAAAGAACCAAGATTGTTTTACAGCAAAGTGTGTCTGTGTGTGTGCACATGCACACATGCACAAAACTTTTTCTAGAAACTAACATTTGGATGCAAAAAAAAAAATATTTGGCACAGCTAACATCACTTTTACTCAAAACATATGTGTGTTTCTGGGGAGTGGCAAACTTTTTCTTGAACAAAACAGTTTTTCATGCCAAAGAACATCTATATTTCTGCATAGAATAACTTCATGAAACAATTCAAGATGTGTGAATACTGGGCAAAAATTGCAAAATTCTCACCTCTGTGTTATGAAACCCATATTTCATTTGGGAAACAAAAAAGGCCAAATACTCTTTCCATCCCTAGTGTCACATGTATCTCCAAAGTATTCTGGTGCCCTCAGTTATGTTGGAGGACTCTGCCCAATTGCCAGTGAGCAAGTAAGTTTCAGCTGCCAATTCACTTGGCTTCTGTGTGAGAAACCGAGATGAGGAATCCTGTTCCATGCCTTGGACAGGAAATGGCTTGAGCCAGTCCTTTGCATCTGTGCCCTTTTGAATGTGTGTTTATTTATTTAAAGAGATTTATACCTCATCATTCTATTGCAGTTACAATATCCACTTCTCATTTTCCTCCCACCTGTCACATTCTTGGGAATCGTCTGAGACATTCCCTGTGCTGATCTGCTCTGCCAATATTATGGCTTAACTTAACATTCCTAAATCCATAAAAGAGCAATACCTTTATTAGGCCATCTAAAAATGCATAAAATATATCATGAAAGCTGTCAAAGCTCCACTGGCCTCTTCATCAGGCAAAACTGTTAAAAATCATACAGGAGAAGAAAAACATTTCTAATGTAACAATCACATTGCTACAACACAGGATTCTCCATTATTATTTACTATAAGCTTGGCAAATTTTCTTCTTTGGGCGATATAGGCATGCTAGCAGAGAGAGTGTAGAAATTGTAGTCCAAAAACGTCATTTTCTCAAGTTCTGATTTGATTCCTTCATACAACCACACCATTTTCCTTTCCTATTCCAAATTACTGTCAAGATGGAGGCTTTATGTGTGCATGAATGTTGCAAATATACTGAGAAAGAGCAAACTTCACAATTTTGTTCCAGGTGTTCTGGCACATTTATATACATTTTACTCTTGCTGGAAACATAGTGTAGTCCAGCAAAAATAAAATTTAATTATTTAAATCCTATTCAAGTATCACAGGTAAGTTTGGTAAAATTTAGGTTTTCAAGTTTTTGAATTTTTCAAGTGCCCTAAATACCCTAAAGGCACCAGATCCAATCTGATTTTGGAAGCTAAGCAGGGTCACTCTTGGTTAGTACCTGGTTGGAAGACTGCCAATACCAAGTGCTATAGGCTATATTTCAGGGGAAGGAACTGACAAAACCATTTCCAAGTATTTGTTGCCTACGAAAACCCTTTGAAATTTATGGGATTGCCATAAATCAATAGGCAAACACACACAGACGCACACACACAGATGGAAAAATTAGATGGCAGAAAATAAGCAATTAATCTGGAATACTCTAAAGATCATGTAATATATTTAACCTCAGATATCCTTTACTTTTGAATTCGAGCATACAGGTAGGAGAATTTTAAAATGGTTCTCCCTTATTTTTGCTTTTTAAAAATTCCTTAAAATTATTAGTTTGGTCCATGTGAAGGGGAAATTGAGCACCATGCATTGATCTTTCTTTCTTTTTTTCTTTTCTTAGACTGCTGATCTGCCTCAACCTTTAATTTTGCTTCCATTGTGCAAAGTATGTCAAATGATGTGCTATAATTAAGAAATAAGATGTGCCAAGAATTCTATTTCTCATTATTGTGCGGTATCCTCTGTGACATTATAAAGAGTTAGATTTTAACTTTCCAAGATAATTCCTCATAATTGTTATGATGTAATATCTTAAATATCTTCCACAGTTGTGAAATAGAATTTTGCAGTCAGCTAAACAAAACAAAACAAAAACAAAAACAAAACTCAAAAGTGGACATTCAAATAGCACACCAGCATATGTTTTTTGGAGTGGGTAGAAATGTTAATTGATTCTGGTTTTTCAAATTGTGACTTTCTGAAGGGTTTCTGATAGTCAAAATGGCAAAATATAAGAATATCATAATGGGTGTTATTCAGGCTCTACTGTCATTAAGGGGAAACTATTCCTGCTTGCATATGGGGCAAAGTGAGAACTCTTTCCCATGGCAACTCCTTGTTCTTTGGACGAAGCTGCTCTAGAAAGCCTCTGTACAGACCTGTGATAACGGTTTCTATTTTTATAAGCATGGCTGTTGCCAGAAATGATGCTGTATTGCAGAAATGAAGGGGGTTTAAACCCCATTTTTGCAGCTCCCAGATCTCCCTGATGACCCCCAAAGTCCCTCAAAGCTGTATCATTTTGAAAGAATCTTTAGAATACTGTTGGTCAAAATGATGTAAAGTGGCCACAAGTATTGCAATTGTCTACTGAATTGACAATATGTTCTCCTCATTCTTCTCTTCTACATGATGAGAAATACTCCATCCACACAGTGGGGATCCTGGGGATATACATTTCCATTCATAGAAGAAAATATGTCTGCATGTGTAGAGTTCTTGAATGTGTGACTTTGGTTACTGGAATTTCCAGTCAGCATAATGTATGTGTAATAATATGGCTTTGAGGCTATCTAGAACCCTAGGAGGATTCAGACTGTACATGTAGTTAAATATTGTACTTCATAAAGCTGCCAAAATCAGATGATTGCATGTAAGCATACGTTCTTCCATATCCGAAATGAAACTCAAATATACTTTTAATATTTCTCCCAAACTCTCACTACAAGTGCTATCTCCTAAGACCAATTACTCTGTCAACAAAAGTGGAAAAGTGTAATTTTCAAGCTGGTTGTGGCCAAGATAGTGCAGTTAATTGAGTGCATCACTTACAAACATAGAGCAATCAGGCCTAACAAACTGACTGGTAGCATTATAGTTATAAACTGTGGGGGAAAGTATACCACTTCCGAGGAAGTTTCCAAAGTGCTGCTATGAGTGCGCTTTCATTGTCTACTGAACTTTGCATCTAATACCTTGAAGGCTGACTTAGAGAAGTGAAATGCTTTGTTAATGACTGTATGAGGAATGTATTAAAATACAATTACATATTCAAATCACACTCAAGGCAGAAGAAGTCAGGTCCAGTTCTGTCTCATAAGTGAAACTTGGCTGATCTTTTTTTTTATGTTGAAGAGATACTGGCAGATTCAGTAATCAGGAATGCAGAGAGATGGGCTTGCAACAGATTTGTTGATACATGGTGATTTGCTTCTGTGGCACAAAGGTTACAGACAACACACACCATATCAATAGGCAGAAGGTGTTGCAAGGGCAGAAGCTGACATGTTGCTAAAACTGTTAGACAAGTAATGAAATATATCACAAGCCAGATAGGAAGGTCCTTGGGCAGCTCAATGAAAGGTGTGTGTGTGCGGGGGGGGGGGGGGGGAAGACCTGCTAAAACTAGTTATGAAGAATACAGAGAAACTGAATGAAGTCTTTGAGTCAGTCTCTACTGCAGGAGGTGCTGGGCAGAAACCCACACCTACACTGTTTTGAGGCTAAGGGAGAAGCTGTCTGTTGTGCTGGGACAAGGGAGGCTGGACACAGTTTGTTGGGTTTCATAGACCCATGGAATCATAGCACTGGCAGAGACCACAAGGTCCACCCAGTCCAACCTCCTGTCCTGCAGGAAGACACAATCAAAGGATTCCTGACAGATGGCCATCCAGTGTCTGCTTAAAACCCTCCAAAGAAGGAGACTCCACCAAACTCCAAGGGAGTGTGTTCCACTGTTGAAAAGATCTTACTGTCAGGAAGTTCTTCTTAATGTTTAGATGCAATCTCTTTTCAAGATGGCCACAACTTTAATGCATAATACAGGAGTCATAAATCATTCATAATAGGGCCATTAATCACAATTCCATCATAAATGAATTGTAATGCAGTAGTAAATCAATCATCATGCTACCATAAATGAATCATAATACCATGATAAATCAATCATATCCCAGTGCAAATGAAGAAATAACAAGGCAGGACATTCTAGAGATTATCAAGAACTCCCTGGAAACTCTATCCAGGAGATCCAGCGCTTAGGAAAGCTGGGAGGTGCAGTGCAATAACATGGGGTTGGGGCAGAGCAATTCCCATCTTACATTAAAATACTAAATTGAATGAGTCACAATATTTGGACAGCATCCACCTAAGCACTCATACAACATGTGTTCTAATTCTGGACTGTAAGTTTACCTCTGTAACTCTTTCAGAGTCCAATCTATTTGGGAATCAGTGCCATTTAAATTGGAAACTTCCTATTTCATGCCTCTCATATATTATTTCCTGTACTATGCTCTGAATCCTTGATTGGCTTTGGTCCTGGAACATTTGGACCTTGCTGCTTGGTTGAATCCTCATACTATTGGGCTCTGTGTGCCCTCCTAGCATAGACCCTGAACTTCTCCATGCTACCCTTGACCAGCTCTCTGTCTCAGCCCCAGGAAAAACTGGATAGTTGGCTACCATTCATCAAAGCTTCTTTTATATTTCTGCAAACCTTGGAATTGTACTAAACCTGAGGGTACTTCCCCCTTCTTCATGAATAGTTCCATTTTGGCTACATAAGGATCTGCTTGCAGATCATAATTTTGCTATTAGTGTGTAACTTCAGGCTCTTTATCTCAGATATAATTGAGCTTCTTTTAAAATTTAGGGAACTTTCAAACACAGGTTGGGATATGGTGTATGGATAGTCAGCTACTCAAGAAAGAGGAAAAGATCAAAACTCCCTTTGTGGTAGCACAAGCCTTTTGTGCAAGGTTAAGCGGCACTGTATTTCCAGATTTTGTTTAGGGTCTAACAAGCGATTCACATCCAACCCATAAAATGTACCTTGTAACCTGCAGAGGCCTATTTATTACAAAAGATAATTATAAGTGCAACCTCTATTCTTACTGGAAGGAATTTGAAGGAATTTAAATAGAATTTCTTCAAGGAAAAGTAATCCTAGGTTCAATCAGATTCTTACAAGTGAAACACTCCTTCTTGCTGTTCAGTTAGGATGAGGTAGTTTGGTGAGAAGAGGCAGTGTGTGTGATACTTGTTTGAGAAAATGAATATAGATCTCTTGTTTGCACCATGTTTGTCTGAATCAGGAAGGTGATGCTCCCATTAACAATACATTAAGCAATAATGCATCTGTAAGATAGCTTTCAGCAAATTCTATTTATCTTGATCTGAAATGACAAGAAAGTGCCTTGTTTTCACACAACTTACAGTCCATATGCTTGCATTAATTGGGCCCACATCCTTCTAATTTAGAGCCATAACAATGTTATTTGACTCTTCTGGCTTCCTGTGAAACCTCAGATGATACTCCCAAATGCCCATTCTCATCTGAGAGAGTTAGAAAGAAAAGATGAAGAGTTCAAATCTTGTCAGTTCTATCCAGCGTGCTGAGACCATGCGGTGGTCCAAAATGGCATGGATAATATGCAGTTCAACCTGCCAGAAGAAACACAGGCCTCCAAGGCAGGTACATAAATTGTGTGGTCCTCCAGATGTCATTGGACTGCAGCTCCCAGCACTCCTAGCCATTATAGCAAATGGTGATGAATGCTGGCAATAGCAGTCCAACGTTTTGAGATATGTACCCATCCTGCTGTAAGGTTATACAGTCGTACCTCTACTTACGAATGCTTCATCTTACGAAAAATTTGACTTACGAAACACGCCTCCGGATAAATTTTGCTTCGACTTACGAAAGTGTTCAACTTACGAAAGCCGAAGCCGCGGAGGCGCTGCGTTTTCCAATGGGCTGCCCCTGGAAGCAGAGAAGCTTCTCCGCTTCCAGGGACCGCCCATTGAACAACCGAGGCCGCGGCTGGAAGGAGGCCTCCTTTTAGCCCTGGCCTTGCTGCTTTCTGGGCTTGGTCCCCGAAGCAGAGAAGTCCTCCTCCGCTCGGAGGACCAAGCCCATAGAAGAGCGAGGCCGGGGCTAAAGGGACGCCGCGGTGTCCCTTTAGTCCCGGCCTCGCTGCTTTCTGGGCTTGGTCCCCGAAGCGGAGAAGTCCTCCTCCGCTCAGAGGACCAAGCCCATAGAAGAGCGAGGCCAGGACTAAAGGGACACCACAGGGCTTGGTCCTCTGAGCGGAGGAGGACTTCTCCGCTTGGGAGACCAAGCCCAGAAAGCAGTGAGGCCGGGGCGAAAGGGACGCCAGCAGCGTCCCTTTAACCCCAGCCTCGGTGTTGTTCTATGGGCTGGTCCTCTGAGCGGAGGACTTCTCCGCTCCCAGGACCAGCCTAAGGAACAGCCAGCAGCCTCGGCCCTTCCCTTCGCCGACCCTGGAATCGGGGGACGGCTCCCTTTCCAGGATCGGCCCAGGGAAAGCCGGCAGCCGATCCTGGAAGCGGAGCCATCCCCCGCTTTAGGGTCGAATGGCCGAAGCTGCGGAACGGATTAGGCCTTTTCAATGTTAAATTTGCTTCTACTTGGCTGTCGGAACGGATTAATTTCGTAAGTAGAGGTACCACTGTACTATCAAGCAGCAGCGAAAATTGATCATTTGGGCAGAGCTTGGTATGTTACTTTTGAGGACCTAGTTACATTTATTCATACTGTGATCAATCAAAAAGTTGTTACTGTTTTGTTTTTTTAAATTGTGATCCAAAGGGTAACTCTTAGAGCAGTCAATGGTGCATCCTACCCACCATTGGGTAAAAGGTCATAATACGCTGGACCTTTCAAATCTACTGCGGTTTGGTTCCAGGACTCCCCGTGGAAACCAAAAATCGGTGGATGCTCAAATCCCATTATATATAATGGTGTAGTAAAATGGTGTCCCTTATATAAAACAGCAAAATCAAAGTTTTTGGAATATTTTCAAGACTGGTGAAATCCATGAATACAGAATGTGTCTATGGAATGTGTCTATGGAGGCCAACTGTATTCAGATGCCAGTCACGTTATTTTGGCCTATGCTATGCAGAGAGGCGGGGTATAAATAATTTATTATTATTATTATTATTATTATTATTATTATTATTACAAAGCAAAAATGCTGCAAGCACTTTCCCCCTTCTTGGTAATAAAAGTACACTTGTCCCTCCCTTTTCACAGACATGGATCTATGGTCTCGCTCTTTACGGGAAGGACAAGCGACTATAAACAAAATGGCCATGCACACCACTATTTTCTATGGGACTCGGATATCTGCAAGTCACCATTTTCGTGGGTGGTGGTGGTCTGGAATGGATCTCCTGCAAATTGGGAGGGGCTACTGTACAATAACAACAAGTAAAGTGAACATGACTATTTCCTGCCCATTTGTGACACCCCAAATTTCCTGCCTGAGATGGTTGCCACATTTTGCATAACTGACTCAGATGGGAAATTACCATAGCTTGGTAGTAGAGCAGATGCTATAGCCATGAAAGAGGTGAAGCATTAGAGAAATAGGCTGTCTGGAGCTGGCTGGTTTGACCCTGCAAAAACTGTTACTGCTTGCATAATGCAATGACTGGATACCAATGTGTTGTTAGTAACATTCATATATTCTGCAGTGCTATAACACATTAAATATTGTGCTAAGCTATGTATCTACTACTAGGTTTTTGCTACAAAAACATGTGTTTGCTTGTTTATTTATTGCACAATAATTACATAAGAACATGATTGATTCCATTATAGCAAACAGCCATTCACATGGAGTATATAGTGGTAGATTTAATGCATATTATTATGTAATATTAGTATCTTAGGGCCATTTCACTCATGGTCTTCTTATACCAAAGCAATCTCAATGTAGGAATAAATACTTATTGGTAATACTTATAAATCATGGAATGAGGTTTGGACACCAGCAATGCTTAAAATGAAAACTATGAATTTATATATATATTGCTACTCTACCCTTCTAGCTGTATTCTGCATGGGCTGTATGGCTATTGGGAATTAAGCTTACACTTCTGTGAAGCTGATTTACTGTTCCCATCAGAACCTGTGAAGAAGAGAAACATTCTATTTCAAAGTAGTTTTTCATGTGATAGATAGCACCTGATGGAAATAGAGAAAGTTGATAAATGAGCTCCTTTAAAAAAGATGCTGAAGAATGACATTTTGTGTTGATTTTTCATATGAGGAAAAATTATGCTGGTGCAATACTCAAGTATAAAAGAAAAATAATGTCATATTTGCTCTTTTAACTGCATTTAAAAACATTTTACAATCTCCAATTTGAGATGCATTCCCTTTCAAGTTTTTCTTGTTACATGTTTTCATCATTTCTATATTTGAGATGTTCAGCAGGTCTGGGAGCTAATTTTACACTTTAGAAAATTCCAGCATCTGCACATGCCAAAAACATCCCCCCAAAAATGAACAAAAGCAAAAAAAAAAGGAAAGTGGGGAAAAAAATCTGGTTTTAAAAGAGTTTTTAAATTGTTACACAGTGCAAGGAGAGGGGAGGATTTAGGCCTTTATATAAAAGGTGAATTTGCACTCCTGCAAGTTTCAATGAGAAGTAATTTCACCACCCACCCAAAAAAAAGCTTACTGAGGGAAGTTGGGGTGTGTACCTACAACAACAGCCTTTCCAGAGTTAAATGAGTTAACTTGATTTTAATTCTACAGTAGTTTAATTTAGTTTTAAGGGGTGGGAGGGCTAGGGTGTAGGTTTAAGGAATGTTTTAACTGTTGTCTTTTTAATTTGTTGTACGCCACCCCGATTGCCGAGCAGAAGGGCGGGTTATAAATAAAAAATTATTATTATTATTATTATTATTATTATTATTCAATTTTGCAGCAATTAAAGTAAGCTGAGGATAAATTGGGAAAGTGGGAGGAGGAGAGAGAAACAGGGACATTTTAAAAGCAGATGAAAAAGTGGGACAAAGATGTTTAATTGGGACTGCTCTTAACAAATTGGGACAGTTGGAGGGTATGCAGTTGTTAAATCTCTGCTCTATGAATGTTTTTATTTTGTAATGCTAGCAAAACTCAAGTTTCCATGAAATACAAATATTTTGCCATGTTATGAATTGGCTGATGTAAATATAAATATTTTTTTCAGGCTGCACTGAAAAGAGCTAAATAATTCATGTAGTTTATATTCATCCCTAGCTTTTGTTTTTGCCTAACTTACAGAAGTGTGTACCTGTAATCGATCATGCATGTGATTTTTACAAAATTAAAAATTGTTAGATGGATGTTTATTAAGGGCAAAATTAGAGATGCTGACATCAGAACTAGTGTGCTTCCAGCTTCTTTTGAACCTAGTCCTATCTATATTTCCATATATTTTAACTCCTAGACTCTCAGATGGTAGATATCTTGTGGCACATCCATTATTACGTTGTATGAATTCTCCCTCGCTCAAGGAAGGCTCATTTCTTGGGTGAAAAACTCTTCTACAAATTTTCTTTAAGTAACAACAGTAGTAATACAAATGTCAAAACACATCCATCTTCTCATTTGCAGGCACACCGAATATTCATGTATGCATGTATGGTTGGGGTAGGAGTAAAAATTTTGTACTTAAAATTTTATTCTATTATCTAGTAATTTATTTTTATGCCACTTCTTTTCCAATAGCTCATACATATGTGCAAAGGAGACCCCAGTTTTTAAACTCTTCCAGGTCTCTAACCACCATAATCCAACCTTGTACATCCACATGAGGCTGCATCTACATTGCAGAATTAATGCAGTTTGACACCACTTTAATAGCCGTGGCTCAGTGTTATGGAATTCTAGCCTTATCAGTCAAACAAAAACACAATTCCCAAGATGCAGTAGGATGGAGCCATGACAGCTATAGCGGTATCAAATTGCATTAATTCTGTAGTGTGGGAGCAGCCAAGGTCCCAAACAGCATCGGGTCTCAGCATTTGCCATTTTTCCAGCTTTTCCTGCTGACAAGTGAAAAAGAAGCCTGCCCACCATAGGCAGTACAGAAGCCAAGAGGTAAATGAGGCAAGGAAGAGAAGCCTCAAAGCTTGGTAGGAAGCCCCTGAGAGCCACTTCCAGCCTGTGGATCCCTCTTACCTTATGGAATGAAGTTAACAACGGACCTTTGCAGACTGCCAGAAATAGTGAAAATTGAGTCCACTTTAATGGTTAGGGTTAGGGTTAGTGCTAGGGAATCATGGGAATTGTTTTCTTTCTGAGACATTGAGCCTTCTCTGTCAGAGAGCTCTGGTGTCACAATAAAATACAGTTCCCATGATTCCCTAACTCTAACCCTTAAAGAGGACTCAATTTGCACTATTTCTAGCAGTCTGCAAAGGCCCAACAAGAACAGAGAGAAAATGGCCTATGTTATCTTCTCAGGGGGAAAAATTCCAGTGTATCATGTGGATATTGGGGAAAGGAGGTGGATTTAAGATACAAAAAGTGGAAGCTAAGCATTGTGCTGGTGCAGGAATTTCAATTTTATTCTTGTAAGCTTCTAATCCCCTCTTTTTGTGCTCACCTAACAGTAACCTGAAAATCAAGCCACCACAATTTATGAGCCACTGAATCAGATCTGATGGTGTATGGCCTAGCAGGAACTGCTTGGCAGAGCTGAAGAGATCACAATAGGGCTGCAGTTTGATTTAAAATGTCTTTAATTAATGAGGTAATCAAATTAAAAATGCATGCATTTGCATGTGGGCAAAAATATATTTCTGGAACTAGACATAGGAGGCATTGTCTTAGAAAAGGCATTCCTTCCTGTGCAAGACAAAAATAGAGAATCTTGAGAAATCCAGAATTTACATGATGCTTGAGATATGGATCCGTTAACTGTGTGTGTAGAAACATACTAAAATATGCTGCTTGATCAGGAGCAGTATTTAAGTCAGTCTTTTTTCCCCCCCTGAACCAGTCATTTGATGTACATTTGCACACCCAGTTCACCCATATCCCAACTTGTTCAGAAATATAGCAGCCACAGTATCCCCATTTTTGGTACACTGATTGATTACAGATCTCTATTTGGTGTGCCTTCTCTAGTTCAAGAAGTTTTAAAGCATAAATCCAATTGCTAGTCCCAACTACTATAGATCCATTCAATGAATTGATGGGTAAGTCAACACTTATGTAAACACCATTGATTCAGTGGCTCGATGCTAGTTGAGTTGTAACTGGAATGAGGTCCAAGTATTTTTCTCTTATTATTATGCCACGTGGATTTTTTAAAAGTAGTTACTAGCAATATCAATAGCAGTTACATTTCTATACCACTTCATACTGAACTAAGCAGTCTCTAAGTGATTTACAATGTGAAAGCCATAATGTTACTACTTGGAACTTAGGAAGAGAATACTTGGGTGTGTACACAAAGCAGAAGATGAGCAGATAATTTAATTAAAGGCCATCTCATGAACAGCACTAGTAAGAACCAGTTATAATGCTACATAGAATTTAAAGCTACTTAACTTTTATTGCATTCTCTTTAATTTGAGGTATGGACTTTTATCTCTTGTTTTTATAGGGTTAATTTCTTGGCATGAATTGAAAGAGTGGAAGAGACAAAGGAAAAAAAGATTAAAGTAGAATTATTTATCTGCTCCCTTTCAACCAAAGAAAAATGTGCCCAAGATATCTCACAATATACAAAGTTCAACACACAATCACACCAAAACAGTAACAGCAACACATAAATGATAAATACCAATCAGCATTTAAATATCACTAAGTAAGTAATATACCTAGTAATATGCTACTTAAAATACTAAGTAATATATTACTTAAAATACTAAGTAATATAACAATGCAGTTTGTTATTTTTAAGTTTGTTTTTAAATTTTGATTGTTTAACTGTTTTGGGGGGGGGGGCTATTAGGGGACGTGATTGTTTGTTTTATCATGTAAGCCACCTTGGATGTATTTTACAGAGAGGCAGGATATAAATAATTTGTATTATTATTATTATTATTATTATTATTATTATTATTATGACAAGATACCAACATTTTAATATTTTAATTATAATTTTTTAGACGAGCCTTTTAGGGCCTATACATATGAGCAGGACACTATGAGCCAACCTTCTGGTATCCCACCTATGTTTCTGACCTGTTTCCATCCTCAGGCCAGCGCAGCGACAAGGTAATGTTTACATGCCTCCCTGCCATGGAGCTGCTGCTGCCTTGCAACCCTTACCTGTTGCTGCTGTGTTCCTTCTGAAGGCCCCCACCATGGGCTGTAAGAGCCAGGCACTTCCTTCCAAAATCACTGGTTGCAACTGTGGTCTTCAGAGGGAACATGGTGGTGGCAGCAGGTAAGAGGGGGTGCACCAGTGTATCTGCTGGTTGTCATGGTGGCATTTCCAGGAAACAACTGGATTGTTTATACCACACTAAGGGCTTTTTGTGCTGGGATCAGGCTAAATGTTGGATTGGCATCTGGTTTGGCTGATCCTGGCCTGAGGTTATCAGCCTGCATCATCCATACAGGATGGCCCCGTACCAGGGGAAACATGAGCCTTTTGACCTGTGTGTTCGGATCCTTAGAGTTATTGTTTAAAAAATCCTACCATCTCTACATAGATATTGAACCCCTCACCCCCCAAAAAAAGCAATTATAAGGCCATTAATGGGAGTTTTTAAAAGATGCTACAAACTGGATTTGCAGCCATCTCACACAATGCATATATCTCATGGACTCTTGGGACCTTTAGTTTGATGAACTCTCTGGTTGAGAATTTTAAACACCCTTCCCTAATCTACAAACCCTGAGATTCTAAGGGATGAAATGTTTTATCCTGTTTTTAGGCATGCTACCCTGAGCCTATTTGGGCCATTATTTGCCCCATAGTCCAGGTTTTCATTTCTAAAGAAGTAATTCTCTTGCCCTTGTAAGAGCTGAGATATTGGGAGGGGGGATGTGAAGCCACTGTCCTGTGAAATTGTTCTATAAGAAATAAAGCTGGCCCACCTTTCATACACAAGGGAAAGGGAGAGTAGGCTCTGCAGTTGGTAAAGGGACACATGAGGGACAGGGAGAGTTAATGGTGGTAGCAGAGGCATGTAAAAAGCAAGAGAAAGGCACCCTGCAGGGTGTGAGGTGAGACAAGGGAGGGAATAATAGAAGGAAAGGGGGCTAATCTGAGAGTGGTGGCACTTAAAAAACAGGGGAAGAGTGTATTGCAAGGGAATAGGAAAGTTGAGCAGTGTTAAGCAGTGGCATGTAAGAAACAAGGGTGAGAGAACCTTCAAGGGTGCAAGGTTCTTAGAGAGGAAGGGAATAGGAAGGAAGAGTAGTGAGCTATGCATGTAGGAAGCAAGGGGAAGAGACATTGCAATAGTGCAAAGTGATTTTGAACTCCTCCTCTCCATCTGCTTAGGGGCTTCTGCCCAAACCTACATCATTGCAGGGTTCTTCCTTAGCTACTGCATGATTTTAATTTGTAAGATGCTTTGTGTCCCAACCTTGGAGGAAAAGTGGGCTGATGACAACAACAATGTTTGGGGGAAATTAGCCTATTTTTAACTACATTTCAAGAGTCTTCCAGCCACCATTGCAGCTGAGCATACTGTTTGTAGTGTCACAGGGCCTTTGCAGACTGCCAGAAATAGTGCACATTGAATTGAGGCACTGCCCTGGCTCAGTGCTAGGGAATCATGGGAACTGTAGTTTATTGTGGCACCAGAGCTGTCTGACAGAGAAGGCTCAATGTCCCAGAAAAAAATACAATTCCCATGACTCCCTAGCACTGAGCCAGGGCAGTGCCTCAATTTAATGTGCACTATTTCTGGCAGTCTGCAAAGGCCCTTAGACTAGATTACTGTACTTTCTTTATAACTCTTTTCTGCCCCAAAGCTGGGACTCATATACATTTTTTTTTTTGGGGGGGGGTCAGGCAGCCGTAATTTAAAAAGTAACTTTACCAGATTCTGAGAAGGATCCATTCACTTCTTGCACCCAACCAGACATCCTTCTCCATCAAGATCAGGGTGCATGTGCGACCTAGATTGATATAATGCTCCCAAATCACCCCAAAAGTGTGTCTTTAGGAGCTTGTCTTAGACATGTCTCACTGCACTGCTATACCCAACCGGAAGTCCTTTGTGCCTGTGGTGCATCACTGTGCCTTTGGAACACCACTGCTTTTTGGGTTTTTCTTTAGTGTTTGATAACTCACAGGTCAAAGGCTTGCTCAGGCCTAGAGCCGCAGGTGTTTTCCTGTGAAGTACACCCACATTATTAAATGTTCAAGAGAAATACTACAGTTTTATCTAAAGCAAAGGATCACCTACTTCAAACCATGCACCAACAGTGACTTCAGGTTTTAAAGGGCTTAGCACAATGTATGGAGAAACTGTACAGTTGCAAAGTTTCAAATTTACCAGACCTGTAGAAATGCAGAAATTCCTTTTGGTAAGAGGTTTTCCTTGTTTATGTCATGTATTTTTTGCAGCAACCACCCTCTCAGCTTAACTTACCATATAATGTTGCTGTGGGAATAAATAGAGAGACAGAAGTAGGGCTTCCACCCTGAATTCCCTGGAGGGAGCAGGGAGGGACACAAGTGTAATAAATAAATAGTTGCTAATTATATGTCAGGAAAAAATAGTTGCTAATACATTTTTACAGCATACAGTTTATTGAGCTGTCATTGACATATCTTGCATACTAGTAATTTTATAAAACTTGTATTAGTGTATCAGATGAGGTACTGATTGAGACTTGAGATCTTTGTCCCTTAGTTTGCCCAAGGAATGAATAAATGAAACAGCTCTTCCATATTGAATTAGAAATTACTGCCCTCTACAGTAACTCCAGAAACATTGCTAAAGAAGGCCACATTTTTTCCTTCATGCAATTTCATTGTGCTCAGATATTTTTGGGGGTGGTGGTGGTGGTGGTGGTGGAGTGCATAACAGGACATCTTCCCCAGTGATATGGCTCAAACCACCTTGAAATGGTTCAAAAAGACTATTTTACTTTGGTGACAACAGATTTATTTTCTGCACTTACAATAATGGGAGCTATATAGACGGTTCTATTAAAATAATGTGATAATGCTTCTGTTTCTCAAAAGCTTTCTCAAAAGCGTATGACCATTTTAAAACAGACAAAGAATAAATTCCACAAAACTATTTTTCTGAAAGGTTTGCAAAGAAAATTGGAGGATTCTTGGAAGCATTTAGGATCAACAGGCATGAATAATTTTCAAAATCTGATAAGGTTGCACCTACTGATAGCTGCTGTTGTAATCCAAAGAAGAAGAAAGGGACAGAAGTAGTATTCAGAATAACCGTGCTGCAGAAGCTAGAGAAACCAGTATATAAAATGTTTGTCTCTATAAATCTGTGTTCAAAATCAGATCGTCAGTAAACAGAAGAAAATGCTTCCAAAATAGAACAAGGCAAAAGGAAATGAGAGAGAAAAAATGGAAGAGCATTTTTTAAAAAATACTGCATGAGAAGGAAAGGAAGAGAATTAATACGGTGTATTGTACAGAAATGTTTTCATTAATTTGTCCTGCTTCAACTACTGTTCAATATCTGTGAATTACCACAGGTCCACCATTTATAATGTTACATATTTCTATCATCTCCAGAAATATTTTTTTTCATTCAGCTTAAATAAAAAAGCAATGTTAGTCTGAAATCCTGACCTTCTTAATGAAAATACATTAATGACAATACATTAAAAGTCATTGGTCTATTAAAACAACATAAAATAGTAGGATGAAACAATATGGGTTAAAAAGTTCTGAAGAATAAAAAAAGTCTTTGTCTAGAGCTGAAAGCATAATACATTAGGCACATGGGACAATAATAGACAACAGTGTAGGCAACAGACATTTTATTTATTTATATATTAATTTACTTATGTGATTTTTATCTCACCTTTCTCTGAATATGGCACCCAAAGCAGCTTACAACATAAGTTAAAAGAAAATGGCTAAAATAGTATGTAGTACAAAAGTTTAAAAGCATCAAACTTAGTCCAATGAAAACATTAATTTAGAAGAGAGAAAAATATATACATACAGGTTGAGTATCCCTTGCCCCAAATGCTTGAGATCAGAAATCTTTGGGATTTCAGATTTTTTTCAAATTCTGGAATACTCGCATATACATAAGGAAAGGATGGAACCCAAGCCTTAACAGGAATTCATTTATGTTTCATATACACCTTATACACATAGCCTGAAGGGCATTTTATACATATATTTTAATAGTTTTGTGCATGAATCATCACTGAATCATCAGGTAGCAAAGCTGTCCCTTCCTTTCTCAGCTACCCATGTGGATGATTTTGGAGTATTTTGGATTTCCAGGATAGGGATATTCAACCTGAATTACAGTGGTCCTGAACCTTTTCTTTACTAGAGACCCCCTTGAACTTTTTTTTTTTTAACATGGGCTCAAAAGACTTAACTCAAGATTTAAATCCCTAACATA
The DNA here is from genome assembly GCA_026167975.1 of Phrynosoma blainvillii. Classification (NCBI taxonomy): domain Eukaryota; kingdom Metazoa; phylum Chordata; class Lepidosauria; order Squamata; family Phrynosomatidae; genus Phrynosoma; species Phrynosoma blainvillii. Next base: position 120,594,768 of record JANUYF010000001.1, on the reverse strand, counting down.
CATCAAATACTGCACTCACTATACAACTTGACTTGGGACAGCTGTGGTTGCCTTTTGCTTCATGTACAGTCCAGCTGCAGGAGAAAGAGGCAGGGAGGCTGAATGAGCCCTCTAGAGAAGCATGGTTGTAGTGGCACCCAGCAGAGGAGGGAGGGTTCTGCTCCCCATCCTTCTCACAAGCATCTCTTTGTTTTTTGGATCATACTAAAAAGTTGGTGATACCACAAAAAAGACTATTTTCAATAGTGATCTTTCTGACTTCAGAAAGTGGCAGCACTCATAGAAGGCCCTGCACCAAAAGTTGGAATGCATCTGTCTTTTGGAGCTCTAAGCTAGGTGGGAAATCCTGGGAACTGTGGTCCAAAAGAAAGTTTTTAATGTATGACAAGTTGCACATGGAAACAGGCAATCTTTGAAGTATTGTGGTCCTAAGCTGTAAAGACCTTTCAAGTGTTTCAAAAACAGTACTTTGAAAATATTTGTGGAGACTGAACAACTGGGAAATTATTAGATAAATTTTTCTTGAACAAATTACAAAGAATGAATGGTTTCACTACAATATATGAAAGTTCATACCAAATGATTACTCCACAAAAACGTTTAGACTTGGCTTATCTCCTAATCCTTCATAAAAGGATTAATTTTCTTATAGGTCAATTAGCTTTTCCACCTCTTGATGAATTTGATGATATGAATATATAGTGTCAGAGCATTGTGTTCGTAGACAGGAGCTCTGTTGCAGTAACTCTTTTGAAATTTGCAGCAGATATACTCCCACGTCTCCTTTTGAACTTTTTATTTCCACTAAGCATAAACTCATTCAGACACCTTGCAATTTAAAACTCTATTAAAAGCAGGAAAATGAGATCAGTGCCCTTGTGTGTGTGTTTCCCCCTCTTTTTACCTAGTCTGTTCCATCAACATGTGTCAAGCCTGTAATAAATTTGCCAGGCTGTCAAAAGCTGTCATGCTGTCTCCCTGTACTGAAAGCCAGTGAGCAAGAGAAAGATTTATCTTGGAGCCTAAGGGAAAACCAATAAAGTGGAACCATCACTTTCCTAACTTGTATCTAAAATTGAAAGGCTTTACTGACTGGGAGATCCAAGCTTATCTTCAGCACTCAGTCAATTTAATTTTGCTTTCCCTTAACTTTTCTCTCAGTATTAATTGAGTACAGTAGAAATTTAATGCAGGCGTCAGTGAAAGAATCTTGTATCCTCATACTGACAACTGTTCAGTTCACAGGCTTAATTTGGCTCTGTTTAATTTGTTGCTACATTATGTGCCTTGAAGCACTATGTACACTTGTCCTTATTTGTTAGGTGTTTACTTCTGAGATGTGCTGTGATTGGAGATGTGCTGTGATTGGAGGTTGTGGTGGTGATGGTGGTCCAAGACACCAAGTGGCATAATGTAATTACAGAAAATGCCACCAGATACAATTTGTTGTGTGCATTCAAGTCATTTCTGACTTATGACAACCCTAAGGTGAACCTATCATGGGTTTTTCTTGGCAAGATTGGTTCAGAGGGGGGTTGCTCTTGCCTTCCTCTGAAGCTGAGAAACTGTGACTTGCCCAATGTCACTTGGTGGGTTTCCATGGCTGAGCAGGGATTTAAACCATTATCTCCCATTGGCCTAGCCCAACAGTCAAACCATTACACCACATTGGCTCCTGATAAAACAAATATTGCTTTTGAAAACCTCTGTTTCTGTGTTGTGATCAGGAGTAGATCTTCATATTTATATCTCACAAATTGTAAAAAAAGAGAAGGCCATCACAACTTAAGGTGTATGTAGAAGGCAGGGACAGAAACATGAATTATGTGTTCTGTGGTGACGGTTTATGGAGCATCCTAGTCTATCCTTCATCAAATCTGTCATCCATTACCTTCATCAAACACATTTCTGAAAAGTTCTAAATAAGTGAATATATTCATTTTAAAGATAGCAGCCACTGAAGTTATTTTATCCTTTAGGAAGAAAAATAAATAAAATACCCCCCTCTGTCTTTCATAATTGGGTAATCTTGCTCAATTGGAAGTCAGGCATTCCAATGCCAGGGGTTCTGAAATCAAGTCCTAAATGAGTAATCAAGTGTCAGGAGGAACAAAGGCAGGTAATTTAATCCAAGATAGAATGTTAAATTCCTATCTAAAGATTGCAGAATCTAAAGATTAGAAAACCTCCAAACAGGAGGCAAAGGTAGGAATATTAGGAAGAGTGCCTTATCCCAGGTCAGATTAAGGGCCTCTGCAGACAGGCAGCTCTGGGCTACCCCAGGAAGCAGCAAAATGCCGATCCTTTTAGAGGCGCCAAAAGGCCCCCCTAAGAGCCAGTGCTGTGGCTCTTCAGCGCCCTTCCTGCACCGGAAGGGTATCCTGACGCAGCACGCTGTGCGTAATGATGTGCGATGTCAGGGCAGCATTGGAGTGGGGTTGAGGCAGCCAGTGTGCGGCTGCCCTGCCCCAACTCTACCTCCAGGTCAGCCCTTTGGGCTGGTCTGCAGAGGCCTAATTGTCCAATTAGCTCAGCATTGTCTAGTTACACTATCTGCAACTCTCTATAAGTTTACAGGCAGTGAGAAGAAAATTGCTGAAAGTATTTGTTGCTTTCCTCAATAAGAAACTTGAAGAATGACATCCTTAAATCATACTGTATGCCTGAAGGGGGCTAGGGTCAAACAGGAAATTAGTGGAACAGTACATCACACACAGTAATCCTTGGAAATGGTGCAATATGCAATTCAAATTATTTAGGAATGGAACACTTTCCTGGTAGCATAGGTTTATGTATTGTATAAGACTTTTTCTGTACAAACTATGCACCAAATCTCATACATTTCCACATGGTGTTTCTTTTGCTTATGATTCTTTTTTATTCTATCATTGAGACTACCACACAGCCCTTAAGAGTTGAAAGGCACAAACACAGTTACTAACAAAGATGGTCTTTCAGAATTTATCTTCCCAGCTGCCAAGACAATGATCAGCAGAAAGATTTGTAGTAACAATAGTCTGGGTGAGGAAGATCTGTCAAAAAGCAATTTTGCAATATATTAATATATCTGAGAGGAAAGTAAATAAAATTCCCAAGTGAACCATTCATAGCAAAGATGGTTATTTTTATACTCTGTCTGGAATCTCTTATTTACAGCACAAAAGCAACCTAGAATAAGAGAAATATAATGGTGCATTCCATGCAAGGAAAGATGGCTAATTGGCCAAAGAGAGCAGGGGGGGAAAAGGAAGGAGAACCAAAAAAAATAATAGCACAGGACTAATTAAAAGAAACTGTCCTTCACATAAAATGGGAGATGAAAGAAGACTTCTTTAAAGGGCTGTAAAATTAAAATTAGTGCAACCAAATGAAATTAAGCAGAGGGGTGGACAGAAAGAAGAAAGAAAAGACAGGAAAGTAATGTAATGTATGCAGGAGATGGAGGAAAACAAATTAAGAAAAATGGTGTGTGAAACCCAAAGGACATTAAGCACACTTGAGTGTGCCTTTGTCTGAAACATTTGTATTTTGCCAAGATTTTTGAGTACATAATATGATAGTACTGTATTAATAATTACCATGATAGCTTTTTATGCAGTGGCTCAAGCGGTTAAGATACTGACTCTGTTGATGCAAGATCGGCAGGTTGGCAGTTTGAGGCCCGGGTGCTTCATGATGGGGTGAGCGCCTGTCACTAGTCCCAGCTTCTGCCAACCTAGCAATTCAAAAGCATGCAAATGCAAGTAGATAAATAGGTACCATTTCTCAGTGGGAGGGTAAATAGCGTTCTGTGCAATCATGCTGGCCACATGATCACAGAGTAGTCTCTGAAAACGCTGGCTCTTCGGCTTAGTAATGGAGATGAGCACTGCCTCTATGGCTGGACACAAGTTGACAACCGTGTCAATGGGAAATACCTTTACTCTTAGCTTTTTACGTGCCTCTTAATACTCAGACTGCTAACATTGCTTATTGAATATTTTTAAACATATCATTAGAACCTTGAGAAAGGTAACCTACTTTGCATCAAGTTATACCATTGGTCCATCTTGTTCAGTATTGTCCATTTGATCAGCCATATTTAGAACCATATCTGGCCTATCTACAAATTCCTATATTTGGGAATTTCTTCTTTTACATATACTAATCTACTGATATGTATCCCCTATATTTCAGTTTATTGATTATATATCATACAAAAACAGTGAAAGAGAGTCTAATTAATGATGGCTAACCTATGGCATATGTGCCAGATGTGGCATGCAAAACCATTTCCCCAGCATGTGGAGGGCAGGGATGAGGAGGAAGAGGTGCGCACTTATTCCTCTTCTTCTCCCTTCACTCCCATGGGCCTTCAGCTGTCTCTGGAGAGGCAGCTGAAGGCCTGGGAGGGTGGGGGGAAGAAGTCACACCCAGTAAGTCATGCCCCCAGAGGGTGAAAGTCCCACCCCCAGCAATGGGTAACACCTTTGCTGGAAGGCCTTTTAGTTTGGGCACTCAGCCCCCAAAAGATTTGCCATCACTGGTCTAATTGTTTGATCCATAAAGGTAGTTTTTATGTGGAAATCATATGAACTCTTCTAGCTAAATCCCATCACTAGCTCCCAGTGAGATTGTCAATGCTTTTGTAAGTTCTGTTGATGTGGTGGGTTGACTATAGTGGCACTAGAGTGACCAGTTAGATAACTTCCATTTACTAAAGTAGACTCATTGAAAGTGAGTCTTACTTGCAACTTGCAGTTGGGTTTTAGGCTTTCCACTGCTGATGTTAAGTTGATCTGACCTGCTGTACTTACTGGATGGCATATTTTTGGCATCACGGGCAAACATCTCTGATCTTCCTGGAAGAACAAGGTGTCACTAGTGTCACAAACAATGTTTACACTTATAATTCTACACACAAGTGCATATTTGCTTTATTCAGGTGAGAAGCCTTTAAAAGGCTGGTGTCCCTGTCTCACTCTCTTTATGCACAATATATATTGCCTGAAACTCAGGGGTGTGGAGGGTGTGGTCTGCACTCTAAAGAGAGGTGACACCACTGCTTTCCAAACATCTGCCTTTTGGCAAAAATGTGATGCCCCTGTTGCCATGTATACACCATAACATCCCGTCCACCAGGTTTTACTCTGAGCTATATGTTTGGAAACAGCAAGTGTTGATATTCTGACTACAACGGGAGAAAATGGTGCTTGTGATATCCAAACCCCTAAACAGCATGAGACATCAATACTTGAGGGGTACCTCTCTTTATATACACTTCCCTGAGAACAGGTTTTGAAACGAGTGGTTCCCCACCTGGGAGGGTTGGACCCTCCTCTGTCTTTCACTGGAGGGAGCAATGCACTGGAAGAGGACCTTCTCTGCTTTGGTACCCTGGTAATGGACACCCTCGGACAGTGGTATCACTAGGAGGGTGCAGGCTGCACCAGGTGACACCCTAAGGGGTGGGGGACACCACTGCTCCTCAAACATCTGCCTTTTGGCAGAAATGGGGCATTCACCTATGGCTGTTTAAAATGCTAAAGAGATGGTGTGAGTGCAGTGAGGCTCAGTGAGAGGAGAATGGAGAGGCCCATATTTTTTTAAATCAAAATTTCATTTAAAAAAATTAAAAAATTTAAAACAATATATTATAAAAAATATTTTAAAACATCACATTTTACCAAATTTTCACTTTAACCACATGAAACCATGAACATGTAAGTACATTTGGACTATGCATATGATATTGTAATTTAAAGGTATAATTTTAATTTTGCTAGTTGTTGTTGTCACAACTATTATCTATCAATGATATATGGGAATTACAATTTATGAATAACATCAGTACAAAAGCATTACTAAGGGTCCTGTATGGTGTGGTATGGGGGGAGGTCAATGGGGTGGGTGGGTGAAACCATAAGTTACCACACCAGGTGACACCAACCCTAGTGACACAACTGCCCTCAGAAGCCCAATGCTGGCGATATTTCCACACCAGGTAAAAATATAGGTTGTAACTAAATGATCTATTTAGGATACTTTAGGATTTAATTGATTACATTTAAACTTGCATATTGTGTTTACTTGTTTTAACCCATTTTAACTGGGTTTTTAGCTGTCTTGTCTTTAACATGGCCAATTGCTATGTTTCTCATTTGTTTACATTACTTATATTGTATTAAATGCTTTACATTTGTTAAAGTAATTTTATTGTATGCTGCCCTGAGATTCCATTCTACAGGCCAGACTATTAACATTTTAATAAAATAATTAAATTGTGTCTTGTATCCCATGGAGTCATCTTTCATGCCACCTTTGAGCACTTTCAGTACTGGGTTTATGCTGCTTGTCAGGCCACATCCAATATCATGGAAATAGACTCCTTCCTTCTCTTCCCTCATATATACTTAAATCTGCCCCACATCATCCCCTGGCCTTGAGGAGACATGTGAAAGACAGCAGAGGGAAGAAAGAATCCATTCCCTCTGTTAGGCTGTTGGATGAGCATTATTGGTTTTGACCTTAGGGATGTCTTGGCTAATTGGCAATGCTGATTCCATTTCTGTCTTCCTTATTTTTTTTAGGGAGCTCCTGCTGTCTATAGCCCTTGGGCAAGTCCTGTCCTTCCTTATTTGTGGTATTAGCCTGACCAGCAAGTATTTGTCTGATGATTTTCATGCGAACACCCCAGTCTTTCAGAGCTTCCTGAACTACATTCTCCTGTTTTTGGTCTACACTACAACATTAGCTGTTAGACAAGGTAAGTCTCATTCTCTTGAAGGTAGAATAGTTATTGCATGTTCCCTTGATGTTTAGAGGCTATGCCTTTTATAGTAAACAGTTGTTCTCCTGTAACATACTGAAACATTCTCTAGTTGGTTAAAAATAAAAGGTCAGGCTCCTTCAGAAAAAAAAAATCCAAATGAATATCAATGTACCTACTTTAAACATGTCCAGTTCTTGATTTATCTGTACTTAGGCTTAGATCCTGGCTTATATCTCCCCATATGAGCCAGACCAAATCCTGAGATCTTCAGAAGAGGACCTTCTCTCAGTCTCTTCACAGACTCAGCTGCTGGGGACATGAATAGGGCCTTCTTAGTGGCTGTCCATAGGCTCTGGGTCTCCCTTCCAAGGGAAGGCAAAATGGAAACCTCCTTGTTATCCTACCTTTGGCAGGCAAAGACTTTTAGAACTGACTCAAAGACTCATTCAGGCAGGCTTTTAGAACTGAAGATTTTGCTTTTGCTTTTTAAAAAAGGCTTTAGAAAGAGCTATATTGTTTTAATTGAACGTGATATATATATATATAATGATATATATATATATATATATATAATGATATATATATATATATATATATATATATATATATATATATATATTAGGCACACATTGTACATTATTTAAATATTTAATACTTTATTTTAATGTTGACTTTTGTATGTTTTTTCTATATTATACTTGTTTTAAAACAGTCTCAGTTCTGGGGGGAAATGGTATAAGCATGATAATAATTATTAGGATTAATAAGCTTTGGAAAATAGCACTGGTGGTAGTTCTCTGCTTGGGTTCCTAAGTAATGGTAAATTTATTGCCATTGCATTAGGCTACAGGTTAGAGCAGGAGTCGGCAAGTTCTCCTTACCTGGGGCTGGGCCAGGGATCCCCTGGTCTTCCACGGGCAGCCGCTGCCGCCGCCACCCCCTCCCACCGCCGCGCATGTTGCACCGCCATTTTGTTTTTCAAAATGGCAGCTGCGACTTGTTCACGCATGTGCAGGAGTACTGTGCATGCGCAAACGAGTCACGGCTGCCATTTTGGAAAACAAAATGGTGGCCACGGCGCATGCGGTGGCGGGGCAGTGGTGGTGCGCACGGTGGCAGTGGCATGGCGGGGGTCGCCGGGGGGCAGTCCAAAGGCCTTGGGGGGGTGGACCCAGTGCGCGGGCCGTAGGTTGCTGACCCCTGGGTTAGAGGTTGTATTGTGGTCATCAGTGTTTTCAATTCTTCCTAGCTTTAAAGATACAAAGGATTTGGTAGCAACCATGCTGCTTCAGTTATATCACAGAGTTTCATGTCAGGCAGACTGTACCCCAAGTGAAAACTTACTTGCTCCCCATGGGACACTTCTGATTAAACAGATGTTGCTCTGTTCACCTGCAGGGAGGCTTCTAAATGAGGAGTTCAGTTAAAGCACTGTCAAACTAGCAGAGGATTGCCTCAGAGACTTCAATCTGCAATCTCTTTCTATGGAGAAAACTTGCTCCAACACTTTTCCTCCCCCCCCCCCCACTGCTTAGACTGGCAGAACTGTAGGGACTGGATACAATTCAAAACCTGTAAGCCAGCTGTGGTCCTTTCTCTATCTATTTAGTTTCCCAGCAAACCTACCAGAATATGACTCTAACCAAGATCCTACATTGTATTTGTATGGTGTAAATCTACACTCACATAAAGTTAAGTCACAGAGGCTGTGCACCATTCTTCTGGGGAATACCAACATGGCACAACCAATTGTGCATCTACAAACATGCCTGCTGTTTCCACAACCCAAGTGAATCAAGTGATACATTGAGGGGACTGTCAAGTAGTCACACACCATCCACGAAGGTACAATTCTGTGTTCAATAGTTTTACTTGCAGAACTCTGCTTAAACAACTGTTAACTAAATACAGATATTATGTCACGGTCAAAAAAAGTAAACCACATGCATAAGGAAACGTGTGTGTGTTGTGTGCCTTCAGGTTGTTTCCAACTTATGGCAAATCCCAGGTGAACCTATCACAGGGTTTTCTTGGCAAGTTTCTTCAGAGAGGTTTTCCATTGAGGCTGAGAAAGTGTGACTTTTCCTAGGTCACCCAGTGGGTTTTTATGGCCAAGTGGGGAATCAAACTCTGCTCTCCAGAGTCATAGTCCAATGCTCAAACCATGCTAACTAGATGTGCATAAAACACCAACAGGATGCTAGCCTCTGTGTTTATGTATGGGGTCACTTTCTCCAAATCTTTATGACAACAGGTTGCGGCATGCCCAAGCAATTTAAGCTGGGGATGGGAATAACAGAGCACATGCATTGCTCCTCTTCTTCCTGGAATAATCTCCCACCTCAGCTGGAGATGGTTACTATCCATCCCTTTTTCCTACCACTGCCTGCTTGCCCTTGATGTTCTTATTCTTGTTACTGTATTATTCTTATTTTAGCTCTTTAATTAGTTTAATCCAGTTTTAATGGGGTGGGAGGGTTATAGTTGGGTTGAGGGAATGTTTTTTAACTGTTTTTGTTTTAAATATGTTGTAACCCGCCCCGGTTGCCGAGCAGAGGGGCGGGCTAGAAATAAAACCTATTATTATTATTATTATTATTATTATTATTATTTTGGATTCAGGGCTACAGGATAAAGTTGATACCAGTTTTTCCAGCTTGTTACAGCCAGCCAACCAGCCCACACCACACTATCCTCCCTTGCATCTGACACTTTCCCCAGAATGTGAGAGTAACACATTTCAAATGATGTCTTTGCCTGATAACAAATTAAAGGGATTGAGAGTATAATGAAGTTACACTTTAAAAACAATGTTTTATGCAGCCCCTTCTCAGTCCTAAGGCTTTTCCACCCCAGAAAAGTAACTGAAAAGCAGTGAGTAACTCAATGGATTCCTTTTAAGCATTGTAATGAATAGTAAGTGCTTTTAAAGCACAGTAAGAAGTAGTGAAAACAATTGTTAAAGGTAGCTTTCCAAGCTGTGACTCCATCACAATGTGGATTACTGAGACAAGAAGAACCTGGTGTACTTCTCTTAACAAATTGAGCAAATTGTTTTTATGGAGAGAAGCAAAGCACAAAAAGGAAGAGTAGGAAATTAATAGAGGCGGGGACACAACGTGCAAAATAACTGGCTAACCCACTTAACAGCAGATCTTAAGCTATACAGAGAATATATGGGGGCAAAGCAAAATGTAAGCCAGGTGGTTGTACCTGGATTAAGAAAAAAACATTGCTGAGGTTATTGGATGGGTGCACCTACTCTAGATACAATGAATCTGTCTGCATACCCTTAACTGAGGCCATGTTTTTAAAAATTACTACAGGTACTTATTAATGTTGTGATCTCTGTTTTAATTTCATAGGGTAAACTAAGCTTTTCTTTATACAGATGTGCCTAATGGTTAATTGCTTTGTAGTAGTAGGGTATACTTCTGCTGGTGCTTCTGCATCTAGTTTTTGCCATTCCTCATTCCTACTGCAGCTCTATATGACATATCTCACATTGTGCTTTGGAATGGCCCTTCAGCATTTCTCCAGTTTTCAGGTGTACTTTGCAGGCACAAAGAGCAATAGCTGTCAATGAAAATCTGGCCTTGCAAAAGCAGAAGGCTACTATGGCGATTCACTACAGTGGGATCTAAATGAGTTCTCCAGTCCATAGCTCTGCTGAGAACACCTCCATTTATCCTAATTACTAGTTAAGCAAATACTTTGGATGATATGTGATATTCACTTTTCTACAAAATAAAAAGAGGAAATTGAAGTGCATTAGCAAATTGTTACCTTACTGTTTTCTTGAACATTTGTGTATATTTCTAGTTCAGCATTTGGCTTTTACAAATCATTTTATGTTTTGCTTTCAAGTATTTGCAGATGCTTCCCATCTCTATGCTATCTGAAGGCAACTAACGCCTCCTTCCTTAGAGTGGTTAATTTCCAGTATGTATATGAGTGTTAATTTTCACTGTGATCCTTTTGCATGCCTCTGTTACACCAACAGGATAGATATTTATGAAAGGTAATAGAATTGGTTATGGTTCTTTTTTCAAAAGAATAAAAAAAAAGTCAGTTATATTTAACAAGGTCACATTTTTTTATTTTAGTCAAGTCTGTCTGCAACACCAGGCGTTACAGAGGTCCATTTAAGACCTTACATTTATCTACTAAGCATTACTCTGATACATAGGAGAGAAGTTGGTGATTTCTCTGTACTGTATTCATTCTACATATTGCTTTGTTATATTAGTAGTGAGTTATATATTGTCTATAATTCTAATATTTTGAATTTCTAATGCTCATTGTGGTAAGGAGTTGACTATGAATATTGTCATTTGCTTAAAACTTTTTGTGGATAGGATATTTATAGACACCTGAGCTGCTGAAGAAGACTCTAGGTCGAAATGCATCTGGCTGGTGACTACTTGGGATTGAAATCACAGAACTTTTGCCAGAAAACTATGGAGCATTAACCAAGGACAATCAAGTCTGTGCACAGGCTTAGTCCTTTAAGGACTTTTGCAGTTGCGGAAACTGATTATTATTTCCTAAGGAATACTGGACCTTTGTCCTTATTATATGCATTTTTTTAATGGAAGTTATAATGTTTATGGTATGTGATTGATCTGTTGCAATTTGAATAGCAGATAAATGCTTTTTATATCTCTGGCACAGATTGTATTACCTTTCATAAACACTTAACACCTTTTTTTCATTCTTGTGAAATCATGTTAGGTATAATATCTTTTTACACCAACAGGATAGATCATTAAGATTTTTGAGAAATTGCTTTGCAATCCACTTGAATTTGAATGAGGAAGTGAAATATCTGATCAAATTTTGTGTTTAACATAATGCTTTGCTGTCAAGACATACTGCTTATACCACCTAAGTCTCATTAATTTTTGGTTGGGTCCATATTTTGAACTAAGTAAGGACTGAAGGACTAGAAATATTGACTTTGCTTGCTGATTGACTCTTATAGGAATATAGAGAAGGATAAAGGGCTTTGTAAGCCTTTATCTACAAGGATAAAAAAGCAGCAGAAGCTCTTGTCTCAGCAGTTCTCTTCTGCTAACTCAGCATCCCATTCTTACAGTTTTGTGAATTTTTCACAGACAGGATTGATCAGTTTGTGTAGAAAAGGGGAGACTCAGACAGCTACTGCTACTATTCACATTTGGGGTGTGGAATGAATCATACAGCAGCTGTAATGGATCACTGCCTAGAGGTGTGCTTTGGGTTTGTTTTGTGTGTGTGTTTGTGTGTGTGTGTTGGTTTTTGTGTGTGTGTGTTTACACTGGATTGGAGTAGGAAAAGAACACCTTTGACTATGTCCTGTTTTGCTGTGTGTGAAAACAGCTGAGTTCCATATGTTAAGAACCTGTAGATTAAAAAAATCTGATTGCTATCTTCTCTGAAAAGATTGAATATACATTTCATATGGAATTAGTAAAGTCACTTTTCTTTAGATTTCCTGCCTGAAATAGGCCTATTATAAATATGCAGTGCATACTCCCAAGATTGTCATTTCATTTTACAGAAGGATTAGCAGGTACTTTAGTTTAAGTAAAATCATCAAAGTAGCTCTTTTTACAGCATTAAACATTTTAATGCTTACTATCTGTGGCATGATTTAATGCTTTACTTTTCAAAATAATATTAATCTTTACTATTCAGAATTGTGTTTACCATGATAGGAAATAGTCACACTTTGAGCTGAGAAAATAGTTTATTTCATAAAAGTGCTTTCCTTGTTCAGTGTGCTTTGTTGGCATACCCTATTACCCATCAAGCCAGATATGGAGTTTTCAAAATTAATATATAGTGTGAAATAGGACTGGAAGCCATGATAGCCTGATACATGTTTTTGGGGATCACAATGACCCAAGGAAGCTAAAAGACACCAGTGTCAGGGTCACATGACCTATGGCATGCCAGACCTAGATAGAATAAAAGAACAAGTACCTTGGATTATGCTGAACATGACACATTCCTCCTACCTGTTTATTTTCCTCCTATGGGAAAGGAAATGAAGACAGCAAAGGAAGGCATTTTTCAAACTGACAGAGACCAAAATCCTGTTTTCCTTCTTTGAAGTTCCTAAATTTCCTCTTTCTATCTGATCATCCAAGGTTTGTTTCAAATCCATCCTTGGTGCTAAAACTCACTAAGGAGGGCTGCAAATGGGTGGCTCTGGGCTGCCCTGGGAAGCGGCAGATCAGGGCTGCGGCTGCCCCACACTGTGGCCCCGATCCTCCCTTTTGCCGCCCCAAAAAGAGCAGCAAAATGCCGCTCCTTTCAGGGGCAGCAAAAGGGTGCCCTAAAAGCCGGTGTGTAGCTCTTCCTCACCCCTTCCAGAACAGCACGTCAGGACGCTGCGCTGGGAGGGCGTCCTGACACCATGCACCGTGCGTAATGGCACGCAGCATCAGAACAGCATCAGTGTGGGGTTGGGCTGGCTGGCGTGCGGCTGCCTGCCCCATCTCTGCCCCCAGGCCAGCCCTTTGGGCCAGTCTGCAGAGGCCCTAAATTTTCTGGAGCAGTTTGTCCGTTCCCAGGAACAACATCAAAGCTTTGCCCATACCTTTTTGGGTGCTTACATGCATGACCTGAGGGAAGCTTTATGGGTATAAAAAGTCTCCCAATCTAGGCTATCCTTATTCACTTTCTCTGGGTATACAGATGCTAACTGATTGCTATCCAAACCTTCAGCATTTTTCTACATTCACTTTTCCCACATGCACCTTCAGATGCTGATCTAATCTTCAGGGATTGCTCTTTCTTGCCATTTCTTTGGCTATCCAAATTTTCAACATTTTCTTTCACATTTTCTTTTTATTGATCCTCCACTGGCTGCCTTCCTAGTCTTTCTATGCATCTTCCTCTGCTGGACTAGTAATTATTCCTCACTTAACCCTTAACTGCCCTCTATCCAAGTTTCAACTCCCCTTTCCATAAGCGTGTATGAATCTCTGGTTGTTTTGCTCTATTCATGTGTGTGTGTGTGTGTGTATTCTTGTGCACCTTTTGCAAATTTTTAAATAAAAATGTCTTATTTACTGCAAACTGGGTGTTTTTTGTAGTTACTTCTGGTATAGAGGTGTAAAAGATCCTAAGTTACCCATCTCTTGCATGTTTCCTTTTAATGAATGCCTGAACTTTCAAAAGAGGCAAACACTGCTGGCGGAAATCCCAAGTTCCCTCCTCCATCTTTTCAACATTTCTCTAATTTTAAAAATCCAGGTCATGGACCCTGATGATAGTTGATATAGTTCAACAAAAGTCTCAGAAGGGATGATTTTTAAAAGGCTAAGTGAAACTGTATAGTCTCTGATTTAGTCCAAAGCCTTAGCTTAGAAGTAAACATGGGCAAGCAAATTAACAAGTGATTATTTGCACCACACTAATTGAAACTTCAAATCCCTCTAGGTTGGGAAATATTTCTATATATTTTCAAGCAGCGTTATATGGGGGGAAAAATGGCTGCCACTGCATATCCCATTGCCTTACTTGGAAGCATTGATATTGAGCAACTGATTAATTTTGTGAACTTAGTTCTAAGCAAATTGCTCTCTTAGGGCTGGAACAGACTGGCAAATGGATCAGGGCCACAGCAAACACATGCCATGGCTCCAATCTGCCTTGAACCCAGCCCAAATAGGAGTAGAAAAGATCTGCTCCTATTTGGGCCAGAAAGAGACAGCTTTCCCAGCCCCACCATAGCCCCAGGATGGCTTCAAGATGCTCCAGCAGCATTCGACATGTAAACACCACACCACTGGAGCATCTTCAAGCCGCCCATGTCTGTTCAGCCAGTCGGCTTCTGGGTATCATTGGAGCATGTGTTGTATAAATGCCACACTCCCAAGATGCCCATAATGTGTTTTTAACAAGCCATCTGTTCTGGCCCTTAGTTTGTGTGTGGAGTGTATTCTCTTTTTAGGCAATGTGTAAGTGATTATTCTGTCTATTTCTTTTGGGAATTTTTCCCTGTGCAGCTAAGCTAAACTTAAGCACCGTTTCTTCCAGTACTATCTGTGTCTTCCTCCTACTTTTCTGTGTGACCATACACAGGACTAGAATTGCCAGTCACAGAGGGTATATATAAAGAGACTGTGCCTGAGCTTAGTTTAGTTGGGAATCCTCTCTGAGGCCATAAGATGCAGATTTTCATTCCATCAAATCAATATTCAATTGTCTTCACTTCTCCTGAGTACATTCCTAGATATTCACATCTATGTGTATTCTGTTGGCCACATGCAGCAACATTGCAAATTAAAATGGTGGGCAAGAAGTGTCTGTGAATTATTAGCATTCACACATAACTGGTTTCTGCACTTTATTTATTTATTTGTTTATTTATTTATTTATTGCTGTCAGTCAAAGAGGGGACATATGTGCTTCCACTTTCATTGCCACCTATTTCTGTTGGTGTCATTTTGGGCTATCAATCAAGGGGGGAAGCATGCAATTCTGCTTCTGTTGTCATCTGCAACCGCTGGTGTTGTCACTCTGCAAGCTTTGGCTTGCCATGTGGCTATTGTTGCAAACCACTATCATGGCTTTAAATAGGTTTTTGATCAAAAATGTAGTGTTCTTATTTTCTCTCAGAACAATGAAACACATAAAGCCTTCATTGGTGTTTAGATGAACAACCCATGACTATCCCTCCCATTCCCTTCCCAACAGGTTACTTAACATTGTACTTTTTTCCAGTCACCTACTGTTTGAATCCCTTTGGTTATTGTATGCTGCAAAGTATTCATCTTGTGGACCAGAGTTCTTTCTCTTTCTCCCTCAACCTTCCAAGCTTGAAACCTCAAAGAACCAAGGCAGGGTTTTAATGTAATTAGCCATCCCTTCTCCTTGCCTTCTACCTCTGGATGATGGACAAGATGAGAGGAAATAATGACCACCAGGAAGTCTCCCAAGATGCCTTCTGAGCCATGGATTGGTGGGGGAAATGGTCATTGTCCCTCGTTAGTGTCATGAACCGAGGTTCTCTGTTGTTCTTTTATTCCAAAGAGAAATTTGGCCACCCTAGACTATAGGATTTTCAATATAGACACACGGGAAACCAGATTTGGGTTTAAACACTATGCATGTAATTTTTATTAAGACATAACAAATAAGACAATAAGACAATGAGAAATAACAAATAAGACAACCATTTTAAGTATCAAGAGCTCTTGCACACACACATTCATACTCACAAAACATGGCCCTTTGCTGGATGGTGGATCAGTTCATCCTCAAAGGGGATGGGATGACACCTTGCCCGGGTAGGTGCCAACAAAGGAGAGGCTAAAAATCCCCTTTCTTTATATTCATGTCTTGCCAGTTCTTGGGAAGAACATGTTTCCCATAGTTCCCAAACATGCCAAGGTCTCATGTCCATTGCTATCTTGTTGACGTATGCAGCTCGGAGCAGACAGTGTTTGTATAAGTTTTTCCTTGTTTTGCAAGTTCTTTCTCCGGCCAAGTCAGCACTCCTTAATCTCTCACTTTCACTGTCCTTCAGCAATGCCTTGCCATGCAGCCATTTTACCTTTGGTTCAGGGCCATGCTTCCAACCGGAACCCATCCATTCACCACATTAGCCCAGTCATAACTTGGTGTGTGTGTTGGAAAAAAGTGAATGTTTATTTCTTCTTTAAAGTTAGTGCATGGGTATAGTGAACCAATGTATCAGGAGGTTGAAAGAAGGCAGAAGTAACTGGGATAGGGGAAGAGGGGGGAGATGCCGCTGGGAGGCCTTCAGACCCCTCTGCCCTCCTTGCCAATGTGAGAGAGCTGAGGGACTATTTGCATATTTTCTCCATAGCTAGAGACCTGTAACGTTTTAAATGCCCATTGCCTTTGGGAGTGAGGTAAAGAAGGTGGGAACTGAATACCTGTTTCCAATGGCCAGTTCAGTCTGAAAAAAATCAATTTAAAATGCTGTAAAATGCTAAGGAGAATAGACAGATCCTATATGCACCTAAAACCAAAGAAATCTGTTAGTAAAGCCCATCCACCTGCCCTCTGCTGAAATGTGCTGCCATGGAAACACAAGCAAATCAGTGAAACATCTGGTAATGTGCACCCTCGCGGATCCTCTTGTAGAAGTATGAATCTGTTTTTTGTGGAGTTTGAGGACTTTTTTTCTGGGGGGAAGGGCTGCAAAACCCCCAAAAATCCGTGAACCATGTGTGACAGAATAACATTCTATAAACATAGAATGTAAATGGATTTCATTGTGTAGACTGATCCTGAGTGTGTGGTTAGATGTATACAACAATTGAAGATGTGTAAAACCTGAGCTTCTGAACTCAGGCATTTCCCTGAATTGTGTGCCATAAGTCAGTGTTCCTCAAGTGGTGGTTCCTGGACTGGTGCCAGACTTTCAGTGATTGGCTGCCAGTCCCTGGCAAGTTTCCAGGAAAGAAAGAAACAGCTGCACCCAATGGGCACATTTGGTGCAGGTCCCTGGCACATTGAAAGCAGTAATTGCTGCCCCCTTCCTTGTCAAGCTTAGGGCAGTGCTTCTCAGGTTATCTCAGGAATAGCTTAGAGGCACCCTAAAGCCTTCATGTCTAGTCTATGAGAGTTTTTATACAGCTATGCTTGATCTCTGATTAGTGTTCATAATTTGGTTGAAAACTGCAGAAAGATCTCAGAATGGGGAGCAGTTTGCTTGCTCATTGACAGAGGATTCTTGCTCCTGAAGATGCAGATTTGTACATGAAACCCAACATTCCCTGCTTTGTTTGGTTTTTAAGAAAGACTCAGTTGGACTCTTTTTGACTTCAAGAAATGTGTTACTTGCTTGGGAGTAGAGAAAAGCTAGTAAAGGAATGTTGGTAGCATAAATAGTCTGCCTTTCAAGCAAGATGGTGTTGAGCCTAGGAGATGGATAATACCTTTGTCCAACCAAGTATGAAGCAAGCCTTCAAAGCTTAATAGAAGTCCCAGCACAAGCCTACAGCCCTGGGGGGAAATCTTGATATCATTTGACATGCTTTAAAGTTTCTCTTCTCCCATGAGGGTTTCATTGAAAACCACATCCTTGCACTTTTGCAACAATGAAGCTGTGCTACCTCTTTCTTTTCCAGTGCAGTTTGGGGGTTAAACCACTATTTTTAGTTATAGCTGTATGTGGGAAATCTGAATTTGTGCTACATAAGAGACATAGGCTGCATCCACACTACAGAAATAATGCAGTTTGGCACCACTTTAACTGCCATGGTTTGCCTTTTTCTTTCTCTGAGCTGAGAGACTGACTTGCTCAAGATTACCTAGTGGGTTTCCATGTCTGAGCAAGGATTCAAACTCTGGTTTCAAGACTTATAGTCTCAAATTATTACACCATCCTGCTTCTTATGAATCTTATAGAAGCATTCATTTCAATTCCTCCAAATAGAAAATCAATTTTTGAATGTGTCAGAGTCATATAAGAAAATAGAGCAGGGGGCAATGTACATGCATACACACACACACAAACAACGGTGCAGATGGGACTTCGAGATCTCTAGATCTCTGGATCATCACTAGACACAGTGGCAAGAGGCTATATTTTTGGTACATGCTAGAAGTGAGTGGCTAAGAACAGCAGGCAAGCAGTTCCATGCAAGTTGTCCTTGGAGAAGAATGATAGTAGTTTTTCCTCCTCCCCCCCCCCCCCCATGCTTTAAAAAGGAGCCCTAGTGGCGCAGTGGTTAAATGCCTGTACTGCAGCCACTCACTCATAGACCACAAGGTTGCAAGTTCAGTACTAGCCAGGGCTCAGGCTAGACTCAGGCCTGCATCCTTCTGAGATCGCTAAAAGGAGTACCCAACTGTTGGGGGGCAAAGAGCTTACAGTTGTAAACTGCTTAGACATCCCATAGCACGATATGAAGCGGTATATAAATGAAATGAAATGAAGCCGCTTAAAAAAAGCCATCAAGATGGATCTCTTTCAGCAGGCCTATCCAGAATAAAACCATCTTCAATCCTGATTTCTCCTCATTAGACACTCTCCTCTCTTTTATTTTTGCTTGCCCCAGAGGGCCTACTCTTTTAATTGATGTAATTTGCGTTTTTATTTTAAATTGTCTATGTTTACATTGTTTTAATTGAGACTGTATTTAATGTATTTTTAAGGGGGGGTTACGCTTATTATTGGTGTCAGTAACTGTTTTATCTGGAAGCCGCCTTGATTGCCACGGCAAAAGGCGGGGTATAAATAATTATTATTATTATTAAGAACATTT
This sequence comes from Phrynosoma blainvillii, assembly GCA_026167975.1. Lineage (NCBI taxonomy): Eukaryota > Metazoa > Chordata > Lepidosauria > Squamata > Phrynosomatidae > Phrynosoma > Phrynosoma blainvillii. The sequence goes on along the minus strand of JANUYF010000001.1, from coordinate 120,575,781 downwards.
TCATTCTTCTCATGTCAGTACAAATATTGCAAGCAATTCTTAACAAATAAAATTGGTGAACAAAATATTGCAGAGGATACATATTGCTTAATCTTCAATATCTTTCAATATTGTAGATGTTCCATCATATGGAAGTTGGTTAAGATTCCTATTCCATATATATAGATTCTTAAACTTTGGCTCAGTTTTAGGACATTAGGACATCATGCAGTTAGGAACTAATTCAAATCTAAGTCCATAAAATTTAAAGACTGGGCAACTTGCCATCTGTGAAAGCTAGGCATTTGTGTAATTGGAGAAAAATTGTGCAGTTTTTTGATCAGCTTTGGGTTTGATGATCTCAAGGATAATGTAATGTCAGTGTCTATGCAGTTCATATTTCTACATCTTGTGCATTTCTTCATAGGTTTATGTGGTATTAAAATGATTTTTTTAAAAATCTAATTAGTTTTCTGGAAAACTTATATACATGTTTTCTTGGATCAAATATTATCATTGTGTATTTATTAATACAATTCTGAAATTGCTAGATGGAAGATGTTAAGTGAGATATTATTGTGCCTTTTGAAAACATATGTTCTTGCAATCTTATCTTATCCATGTTATGCAGCCACAAAGACAGATGGAGAAGGAATACAATTTCTCTCTTGATTTGTCTCATTTCATGCTACTAGGAAAAGAGAAATGTAATTTTGTTGACTGATGATTAAGGGATGATAATATACAATACAAATCATGTTTCCTTTTTAAGTTAATTGTCTGCCCAAACAGTAATGGTTGCAATAATATAAATATAAAAATGAGAGAATCTGATTAGAAGACTGCATGAGAAAATAGAAAGAAGTCCAAAGACAAATTGTTCCCAGATGTATTTCAGTCAATTTGGTTGAGAATTTCAGTGATAGAAACTGTAGCTGAAATCCCAGTGGTGTGCTCTGGTTCTGTAAATTAATTGCATGAGCAGATGCATTTTCTCAGAGGTTGCCTAAGTGTGGCTCCTGATGCTGGCAATCATTTTGCAGCCACATACAGAACCTTCTCCCTTTTGATTCAGTGGATGATCTCAAGGCCATGTGCCCATTTCACAGTTGTCTGTGAACTTCATTGGTATATATTTATTGTTAATTGCCTTCAAGTCAACCTCAATTCATGGTGATTCTCTGAATAAGGCACCTCAAAGACACTCAGTGCTCAACTCTCTACTCAGGTCTATGTCCTCCTTGAGTAAGTGTATTCATCTGGTATGCGGTCTTCCTCTCTTCTTACTGCATGCTACCTTTTCAAGCATTTTTGTTTTTTCTTGAAAGTCTTACCTTCTCATGATGTTTCCAAAGAATGACAGTCTCAGTTTAGTCATCTTGATTTCTAGGGAGAGTTCATGCTTTATGTGCTCTAGGCCTCATTTGTTTGTCTTTTTAGCTATCCAAGGTATCTGCAGAACTCTTCTCCAGCACAGCAACTCAAATGAGTTTTTTTTAATCAACTTTCTTCACTATCCAGCTCTCACACTCATACGTAATGACAGGAACTGTATATGTGATATATTTGTATATTTACATTATGTTAAAAGTGTATTGCATCATGGCTTTTTGTTTTTACTGTAAAGGTTCATCTCTTTCAGTTATGCTTGTTACACCAAAATACTTGGATGTATCGAGACCTTCAGTAATGGGTGGGATTAAACATCCCATAGTGCTAGTTGGTTTAAATTTTCATCAAGGTCCCCCTCCCCCCCCCACACACCTTACTAGCTGTTTAGCATGTTGTAAACATACCCTTGCAGCAAAAAAGACTTGCAGTGCTAGTGTTAAATGCGAACTATAGGGGGGCTGCAGATGGGCGGCTCTAGGATGCCCCGGGAAGTGGCAGATTGGGGCTGTGACTACTGCACAGCACAACCCCGATCCTCCTTTTTGCCACCCCAAAAAGAGCGGCAAAATGCCGCTCCTTTCAGAGGCGGCAAAAGGGTGCCCTAAGAGCTGGTGCATGGCTCTTTTTCGCCCCTTCTGACGCAGCACATCAGGATGCTGTGCTGGGAGGATGGCATCAGGACGTCATTGGGCTGGGCTTGGGGTGGCTGGAGTGCAGCAGCCCTTCCCCATCTCTGCCTCCAGGCCGGCCTTTTGGGCAAGACTGCAGAGGCCCAGAAGTCTAGCAGAGGAAATAACTTAAATTCCCTTCTTTTGACACTTTGAGTTCTGTCTTTCCCCAAGTCTTTCTCTCCAATACAAATCATGATTTCTTTAAAAACCCTTTTCACCTGTTGCTTGGAGCTTTGGAAAACATTCACTTTATGTATACTTTGATTTGAAATATGATATTATATTGTATTTTTTCTTTTTCTTATGTCAGATGATAAGAATAAATTGGTTGCATTCTCCTCATTGGATTGAGTTCTAAGCAATGCCAAACCTTAAAAACAGGACTCCTTTCCAATTAAGGTGGAGTAGATCAGTTAGAATGCTGAGATATCGTGCAAATATTGTTCAAGTGAAACACATGAGTGATATGAAAAAAGTAATAAAATCCAAGGAGACAAAGGAAGGACTCCCAGAGCTATGAGCCACAACACACATCACATTAACCATCTCTGTAGTGGGTTTCTCACCTCACATCCCCTCATGAATCAGGGATGCCATATGGTACGTAACTCCACCTTAGATTGACATCAGTAGCTGTCATAGGTAACGCTCAAAGAGAAACTCTCTGATGGAATCATGCATGCTGTTATTTGTCCTAAATGAAGCATTTGGTAAGGATGCAGGTGGAGCATTTACTCTGGGGTTGCCAGTGCCAAAGATGACTGGCTTGGAACATAGGGAGGGGAAGATCTCCTGCTAAAAAAAATGTTTGTCTGAAACCTAGATAATTTCTGCAGTTTTTGCCCAATATGGGAGAAAATTAATATTTCAGCACAGTTTTCGCTTGGTAATTCACACATCCCAAAGTGTTTTAGAATATTTTTTTTGCTCAATAATACATATAGGTGTGTATATGAAATGTATGGTGGTGGTTGTTTTTGCAGAACCCTCTAATTTTGCACAAAAGATGTGTTTTTCTGAAAACAGTGGTTTTTTTGTGTGAAAATTCCCATGTTTTTCCCCAAGAAATGTTTTCCAGACAATTTTGTGTAAAAATCATATTTTTGTACAAAACAACCACAAATTTTACACAAGAAACATGTGTTTCTGGAAATAGTGTTTGTGCAAAAAAACAAAAGAAAACTCAAAACCAACCCTACATTTCTTTATGTGCAGAATAGTTTTCCAAAACAGTTCTAGATGTGCAAATACTAGCTGAAAATTGAACACAATTCTCAGTTCTGCATTATGCCCATCACAGAACCCATTTTGGATATGGGAAATAAATAATAAAATATATTCTTTCCATTCCTACCTTTTAGTTCATGGGATTACATTGTTTGTTAAAGTACAAGGTAGTAGTCATTGTGTACTAGCTGTTATGCAGGAAGTATGTCTTTCTACTACAACCTTACATTTCTCAGACACTAAGATATTGGTGGAAGGGAGTAAATGCAGAGAAACCTTATTGGTTCTTCAGTAGCATTGATGTCACACTGAAGAACTTTCTAGAACAACTTCTAGAATTCTGTTTTACAAGGAAAACTAGAAGAAATTCACCATTTATACAATCAGGCTTGAATTCATTTAAGCATTCTTTTAGTTTATATATTCAACCTTGGCTGGAAAAGAATCAAGTCATGGTATATGATTGCTGATGTGGATTAATTGATCAGTTACAGTGTGTAATACAGGGACTTTTGAAAAGTTTCTTGCTTGGATTACAACTCCCAGACTTTATTGGCAAGGGAATAGGGGGGTTCTAATGCAAAATACCTTGGTGTCTGCTGAGGTTTGATTCCAGGAACCCCTGTGGATATCAAAATCCATCAATATTAAAGTCCAGTTATATACAGTGGCATAGTAAAATGGTGTCCCTTATATAAAATGGCAAAATCAAGATTTGCTTTTGGAAATGTATATATTTTAAAAATATTTTCCAACTGTGGATGATTGAATCCATGCACACACACAAAAAATCCATAGACATGGAGGGATGACTGTAATAACTTTTCTGAGCTCTGACAGTAACAGTTTTAATTCTGTAAGCATGATGCCCCACAGAACATTGGCAGTCCATTTTGCCATAGTGGTGGGATGAGCTCCCCATCCCACCCCACTCAGACCATGAACCACCAATGCAATAAAAAGATTTACACAAAGGATTCTACTATTCTATGTATCTCCTTACCAGTGTTAAGAGAGCCTCTTATCTACCAACTACTGCCTTTTCTTGGATTTTAAATGTCTGGCACTTGTTGACATTGGTGATTCCACTTCCAAAAACACAGTCTAAGGGAAAAGAAGTAGTCACTTCTCCTTTCCCTGTACATATAAATTGGAGATATAGAGAGAAGTAGTACCTTACTTTGGGCTGGAGCAAAGGTAGAATTAAAAGCAGGCACTACCACTGAATGTAAACATGTGCAACTGTTGTTCACAATCTTCCTCTGTGTCATTTGAACACTAAGATACATGCGGCTCTCCCATGTGTTTGTCAGGAATCTCTACCCACTCCTGCTGGGTGCTGCTATATCCAGTGCTGGGCAGATTGAGGTACACATGAATCAATTCACAACCTATGGAGAAAAAGTACAGTCTGCAACTGGGTGGGGAGATTTCATTTGTCAGCATATTGTCAGATGTAGAATATTCAAAGATTTGAAGAACAGAATGGGCAGAGCTTGTCTACAGTGCTCAAAATCTCCCAACTAGAATGGGAACTGCAGTCCAAAAATTGAATTTTCCCAAGCTCTGGGGTGGCCATTTAGCAAGGTTTTCACATAGAGTTTTTCTTCCCATATGGTGATGTTCTAGATCTCTGAAATTGCTCCTTTTATACTGACCATGCATAATGTTCCTTTTCATCACTACTGAGTGAGTGGTGGCAAGACCCAGACCCCATCTAATTATCTGTCCCATGCACATTTTCTCCCCCCCACCCTGCAAAGTACAGTGGGCCCTTGGTATTTACTGGGTTTTAGTTCCAGGATCCTCCATGGAGACTAAAATTTGTCAATTCTCAAGCCCCATTAAATACAATGGTGTAGTAAAACGGTGTCCCTTATATAAAATGGCAGAATCAAGATTTGCTTTTGGGAATTTATATAGTTTAAAATATTTTCAAACCATGGATGCTTCAGTCTGTGGATAAGAAATCTGTGGATATGGAGAGACAACTGTATTGTACTGACTTTTTTTGGGGGGGGGGTCAGTGGCTGATGTTGAGACCTGTTCTAGCTAAATACATCAGACAAGGATTAATGGTTACATGAAAACAGCTTGTCTACCATACCTAGCCATAATCTGTGCATCCCTGCCTATGAATAACTCGGGAGAAAGAGAGAAAACAGATCCCTGTGGTGGTGTTTCTTGTTATGTAAGCAGATCATGTTGTTACCTACAGTTATGATTGCTATGTTTTGGTTATGCAAACGAGTCCCAGTTTATTAAAATATTTTATCAGGAGGTGAAATATAACACTAATTTATGTCCTGTGTACTCATCAAAATCTCAGGGAAGAGCCTCTCATCCTGCTGACAGGGATTCTTGGATTGGAGATGACAGGGCTTAAATCTGAAATTAATCTATTCAAAGCTTGTGATTTGCCACTAAACAGTAGGGCAGTGATGGTGAACCTTTTAGGGGCCAAATGCCTAAATTAAAAGGCCTTCCAGCACCGGGTGTTACCCAGTGCCAGAGGCAGGACTACTGCTCTCTGGTAGGTAGGGCTGCCAAGAGAGGTTTCAGGTCCTGGTGAAATGGGGGGTGGGTGGACATTTACTCATTCCTTCAAGGTCTCGTCAATCTTTGTGAGGAGAGGGGGAAGACAGTTATTGTTATCCACAATCAGCATCCTAAGCACCATAACCATATGCTCAACTTCCCTCTTTGACACACATCCAGCAGCTGCTCCCCTCCCACATCACCTGCCTCTCACTGGCCAATTCAGCCCAGCCAGGTGATGTTTAGGAGCTATTTTCAGAGGCAGAAGAGTTGGTGAAAAATTGGGAAAGCTGTTCATCCAAGTCATGGAGAGGGAGGCATTACTGCTGCTGCTTCCAGTCCTCTGGGAAGCTGAGACCACAGTGCACTGATCGTCTCCAGCTCTCTTTGTGTCACCATTGTCAAAGATCTTGCATTTTACCTGTGGATTTTTCCAGTGCCATCTAACAACCTGCCTCATCCCCTTCCTCTCTCTCACTAGTCCTACTGCATCACTTTGCTGACTTGTGACTTCCTTTCCTTCACTTGGACCCCACATGGGCTCTCTCTTGCACCAAGGGCAGACAGGTTAAAAATATTGAGTATTTTGTATTGTATATGAGTATTGCATATTGTATATATATCATTATTATTTTCTTTGAAATTAACTGATTTTACAGTAGATGTCAAAAACAATGGATAAATCATGGTAATAACTGAGAAAGGAGTTTATCACACGGGGGAAATCCCGTACAGAAACGGGGTTTTAAATTGGGGGAAAAACCACAAAAGCAGGCAGATTTTCAGGTGACGTCACTGTTCAAATGGGGTTAACCCGAATGGAAAGTAGTCAGAAACTGCTTCTTTTTACTTTCAGAAAATCCCGAAAGTAAAAAGAAAGCAGTTTTTGACTAGTTTCTGTTCGGGTTAACCCCATTTTAACAGCAATGTGTGTGAAAATCTGCCTGCTTTTGCGGGTTTCCCCCACCTTTTAAATCCTATTTCCGCACGGGATTTGCCCTGTGTGATAAACTCCAAAGACAGAAATGTAGTCAGGGCCTAGGCCCCATTCCAGACTGCCAGGCCCCAGTAATTTGTATCGCTTTCCCCATCCCACTTAGTTGTTATTCCTACTAGTAAAAGCCTGCACTTTGGCTTGTCTTCCCCACACCAAACCAGATAAATAATCCAGGATGTGCTGTAGGGCTGACTACCTTGCTTGACAGGAGGGAAGTAAGCCAGAGAGCTGACACTCTGCTAGGTCGGCATATTATGAATGAAAAGAACGTGGGTCAAAGATGGGAGTGATCAGTCAACATGTTTGTCCACCATTTCAGTGGATCCCTCACATGATGTATGAATTGGGCCAATAACTCTGATCTTACTTATTTCAATAATAATACAATGCACCTTGCATGCATTGCTTACCATGAGCCACCATGGAGACAGTTAGCAGTGAATACATAGTGTCATCTTTGGTGGCTGTATGTTCATAAGCACACTTTTCTTCCAAATGAATCTGTTCAATCTGAAACACACTGAATCAGAAACTGTGGGTTAAAAATATGGTCCTTTGCAAAGATACAGGTTCTCATAGCTTTTCTGATTAGATGCTAGTTGGTTCACTGTTGATTGTCTTGTGGAGAATGTTATTGGTGCCCATATCTTTCTAGGCATCCTGGGTTGCAAGCAAGCAGAATGCATTTAAAAAGTAAAAGAGTATTTCTTTGGAGCAGTGTCAACATGTTTATTTTCATGCAATTCATAAGCACCTCAAGGTATTTCCATTTAGTAAACAGATATTCCTTTTCCTTTGCCTAGGGGATAGTTGATGGTTATTTTGTGAAAGCTCACCAATTTGAATCCTACAGCTTTAAGCAAAATTCAAGCATAGAGTTGCTTCCCATTTTATCTGACTCCAGCTTTCACCTGCAGTTTATGGAATCTTTAAGTATTCATCAGTTCAAGCTGCCAGCAAGCGTAAGGACTTATGGATTCCCTTCACGTAGCCATAGCATTTATATGGCAGGTTTTGAAGTGTGGTTACAAGATGATAACTATATTGCCTGAGGCATTCAATCTTGCTTTGCCAGAATAGCGCTTTGTATGTAATTAGTGTAAAAATTCAGAGGAATGGAATTTATCCTTACTGTCGTCCTTATTACAAAAGGAATCATAATGGAGGAGTGGAGCAGTCCCAAATTGAACTGTCCTCCTTAAGTGTTCATTAAATCAGATGCTTAGTACCATTCTGTTGGGCAGAAGGCAATAGATGGCAGAACCAGAGATACTTCAGAATTCTGATATACATTGATCTGATCTACAGCAGCTGGACTAGTGTAAAGAACTGAACATATCGGATTTTGAAGCATCTGTCCAAATGCTGTTATGTAGGTCTCTTAAAACAAAAACAAAAATCCCTTACATTTGAAAGTATGGATTTTGAGATAAAACATCTTTTAAAATGTGCATCTCAAGAGAAAATGCAAAAAAATAGATATTAAAAAGAAAATTTTCATGATGATTTGTTTAAGATTGCAGAGGAATGTAGAAACACATGAGTGAACACAGTTTGAAAAGTGACATGAATCAAAAATGAATTAATAATAATAATAATAATAATAATAATAATTTTATTTATACCCCGCCTTTTGCTGAAGCAGTCAAGGAGGCTTACATCTAAAACAACACATAAATTATCCCACAATAATCAATAAATCATATTAATAAACACACTAACCCCCCTTAAAAATATATTAAATTCAAATATCAGTTAAAAACAGAGATTAAAACCATAAACAAAGTTAAAAACATTAGGCATTCTAAAAACGTGGGGGGTGATATGTTAGAAAACAGACAAGTAATTATTCTGGATAGGCCTGCCAGAAGAGATCCATCTTAATGGCTTTTTTAAAGCCTTCTAAGCTGGTTATCTGACGGATCTCCTCTGGCAAGGCATTCCACAATCTGGGGTCAGTAGCAGAGAATGTCCTCTGGGAGGTTGCCGCCAACCTAGTCTTTATCAGTTGAAGCAGCTTCCTCCCAGAGGACCTGAGGGTGCAGGGCGGATTATATGGAAGCAGGCGCTCCCTAAGGCAGGCTGGGCCCAGGCCATGTAGGGCTTTAAAGGTCATCACCAGCACCTTATACTGTGCTCGGAGACCAATAGCCAGTGGAGGGATCTTAAGATCGGTGAAATATTATCACTCCTCGATGTTCCAGTGATCAACCTGGCTGCCATATTTTGTACTAATTGTAGTTTCCGAGTTAGGTATAAGGGTAGCCCCACGTAGAGTGCATTGCAGAAGTTGAGTTGTGAGGTTACCAGTGCGTGTACTACAGTTTCTAGGACCCTTATTTCCAGGAAAGGGCACAGCTGGTGTATCAGCCGAAGCTGATAACAAGCGCTCCCGACAGTCGCACTCACTTGAAGTGACGAGTCCAGGAGCACCCCCAAACTGCGAACACAGTCCATAGCAGAGAGCGTGACCCTGCCCAGGACTGGAGGTTGCAGCCCAATACCTGGTTTGGGGGCCCCTACTGTAAGTATCTCCGGTTTGTATGGATTCAGCTTGAGTCATTTTTTCCTCATCCAGTACATTACTGCTTTGAGACATTGATAGAGGAACGATCTGCCATCTGCCATCATAGCAGTTGACCGAGACATGGAGAAATATATTTGGGTGTCATCAGCATATTGCTGACACCCAGCCCCATGTCTCCTAACAATCTCTCCCAGCGGCTTCATATAGATCTTAAACAACATTGGGGACAGAATTGAATCTTTATTCATAATTTCTCCTATCTTATAAGTAGTATGGGTGCAGCATTTCTTGGTGCAAGTACAATGTTAATTGTCTGATGGTTTTACCCATAGGGTTCTCCAAAACTGATTTCAGAGACATACAAAGGACGTTTTCACGTCCTCCTAAAGCCGGCTGGAGCCATTCCGGAACGGGTCGTGCCGCCGATTCCGGAATGGCTCCGCCGCCGAAAGGCTAATTCCGGTTGGACAGCCGGAATTACCTTTATGCCGCTTCAGCCGGAGTTATCTTTGGTTCGTCCGGAGTGACGCCGGACTTAGGGCTCCGTGTGTTTGAACACACGGAGCCAAAAGCCGGCCGGACGCAGGGATGACACCGGAAGGGGCGGGGTTTGCCGCCGCGTGTGTGTGAACACACGGGAAATGGCGCCGGAGCGAGGCCGGCGGGAGGCCGGCTAGCGTCCTCCTTTTGCCCAGTGTGAAAACGTCCAAAGTTGGAAGAAACCACAAGAGCCATCCAGTCCAACCACCTAGCATTGCAGGAATCCACCACTAATAAACCCCGTAGAGATGACCATCTAATGTCTTGTGTAAAAACCTCCAATAAAGGAGATTTCACTGCCTTCTTCTTTACTGGAATCCCCTTTCTGTAATTTGAATCCATTGGTTTTTGTCCTACACTCTGGAGCAGCAGAAAATAAGCTATCTTCTACATGACAGACATATAGAACGATAGAAATATTTCTATCACCTTTAAGTTTTCTCTTATCCATGCTAAACATACTCAACTCCTTCAACAGCTCCTCATAAGCTTTAGTTTCCAAACCTTCTGTCATTTTGATCCTTCCTCTGGGCACATTCCAGCTTATCCATGTCCTCCTTGACAAAGGATTCTACAGTATTAGGATTCTTAATGACCTAAAATTGTTCTTGATAGATAGCTGATCTTCTACAACATAGAGCCACAGGAGGGTGTTATGGGGAGATGTGATGTTTCTAAGGTCCTTTAGAAACCCACTTTTGAGTTCCTTAGTACTTACAAATACAATGTTTAAATCACAAACAGCTTGGAAAGTGGCGGGGGTGTATTTGCATCCATATTGTCTTCCTGTGTGTGTATCTGATACTACACAGGGAAGGGGTGGGCAATTCCGTGGGGTTGGGGGGTTGGTTTTTCACACTCAAGCCCCTGCAGGCTGCACTCCCACTTAAGTGCACAAAACATTCCCTTTTTTCTCCAAAATATTGACTGGACATGATGTCAAATCACTTCCAGACACCATTTTAACGAAGAAACAGAGAGCAAACAACTTGTTTGAGATTTGTGGAGAGGGTTATTTTTTGGCATGCTTTCATGCCAAAGGACTTTGGGTATGATTTTTAAGGTGATTATTGTTTTAAAATAGTGCCTTTTTGAGGTCTTAGGGAGCTTTGAGAGAATGTTGGAAGACTTCAGGGGGTTCAAAACTGTGGTCCATGGGCTGCACTTTCCCCACCCCTGACATAGGGACTCCTTATCTATCCCAGAAGCTGAGTTTTGAAACTCTTAAACATGGGTCTCATGCTAAGATCCACATGGGAAAAAACAAACTAAAAAAAGGAGGTGGGTTATTCAGATGAAATTATGAAAGGGGGAAAAGGGAAAGCAAGATGAGTTTTAAAGAAATGGTTGAGAAATGGATTGGTGAGAAAAGGGGTTTTCAAAGTGCACACAGATGTTGCTTGTTGTACAAAGTTCAACATGAGGGTACATGGGGAATAAAATAGTGGATGGAATTTTAACTGCTATTCAAGTAAAAAAAGGTAAATCTAATGTAATAAGATAGCATAAATTTAAATCCCAATTTAAAATTGCCTTAAATGTTAAACATTTTCCTATTTGAAGCTAACATTAGCTGGCATCATGTTAGTGACATCTGCATGTGTAAGTCACACTTTACGTGTGGGGTTACTTATTCATCATAACACAGTGGGTCTATTCTGCTGACATCAGTGGAGGTGGAGTGACACATACAACAATGTTGCATGTTTTGTTTGCACACTGCACATTTTGATTATACGTTGCAGGTGGATAATGTGCACTGCAATTGCACATGGCAGCTGCACATTGTCTTTTGTAGTTGTGCATTGCACATTAATTTTGTACGTCACACATTGTGCATTTCACAACAGCACACAATCATTGGCATGTGTTGTGCAATGTTGTTATTCTGCATGAAGGATGTAGGGTGGCTTATTGTACCTCTGCATGCAGATATTTATACTGCACTGTGGGGATGTTGGATTACAACCTATATATGCTAACCTTTCTCCAATAAATAACCTATTTCTGTCATCTGGATCGCCTTACTATAGATGCCAGGTTTAGGGATCTAGGTTTTATGAACTTGAGGCTATGGCAGGGAGAGACCCCACAAATATGTGCATTCTCTTTTGTTATTGGAAACATACACAAGTGTGTGGTAGTAAAAATGTGAGACTGCTATTATGGCTTTAATTTAACATCCAACATTCAGAATATAGTATTAGTACTGTTATGAAACTATCCTGATGCAGCACAGGACAAAATTTTGATTGTTATATAGGCTGTGTTAGAAAATCCATATAGATAAAGCTTGAGGGAAATATATACATATTTGACTTTGTGGATTTAATTAATGCAGAAAATTCTGATTCATTCTCGTGTCCTTGCACTGATCCAAATCAGATGGGAGTTCTATCTCAGCCCTTTGATTAATAACACAGAATGAAGAAATAATAATTTATATAGAACTATTAAATATTTCTTCTTGAACAGAGATATAGCAACTCCCAGGTAAGATAACCTTTTTGGTAGCTGCTGCCATGGAAACCAAACTGCTGTTTTCTAGTTAAAAGAATAGTCCCTTGTGGATGGGGGATCACAGTACAAAACCTCTAGATGTTTACAATTTCATGTGGCATACTGGTGGCTTTTTGGGGGGGAAAATCAATCACTTGCAGAGTCCAGTAGCAGGTGTCTAACTCAGCCAGCATAGTCTCATCACCACTGACTTCTAAAAATTTCATTCCATTTTATTTTCATTTCAGTTATGTACATAAAACAACAGGCTTTTTTCTGGCTGTGTGCGAAAGACTGAGAGACGCAAATGGCAAGTCCGCAAATGGCAAGGGATGAGTGTATTCCTTGTCCCAGTTTGTTCAGCCTCATTTGCTTATATCAACCATAATTAACCTGACACTACTTCTACAACTGCTACAACTGTCACCACCATAGATACCCTTCACTTATTCCTGGGGATACAAGAGAAAGCAGAATAAAAAATAGCTTGTGAAAACTCTGAATTAAATGTTGGAAAAGATGTGTTTCAATATGATGGAAGTGCAGAAGCACTATCACTACTACTCCCAATTTTAAACAAATGGTAGTGGTAGTGTATGACATCAGTATCATATAGTCTTTACTCTCTCCACTGCACTCCATAACCCTCCATCGGGTGTTTTGATTAGATGCTTAGGAAAGCTCTGGACCTGCCATGCCAGGTTGCAAGAACAAGTGTGATTATACCGCTCATGTTTTCTGTGTGATGTCTCAGTCATATTTACTTCTCCTTTCCACAGTTGATTGGTATTTCCCCTTTCCTTTTCCCCAGAACACCTTTACCTCTTCCTATGCAGGAGGTTGCGGGGGGGGGGCATGGAGAGGGTGGAAGGAGGTGTTGTGTAGAGCAAGGATGTGACAAGGGTAGGGAGAAGGCAGGGCATAGTGCTGGCTTGGGGGGGGGGAGAGATTTAAGACTTTCAGAGTTCAGAGTGTCTTGGTGGGATCATTTCTTTCTGGGGGTTTTCCTCCCTTCCAGCCATCTTTATCAAACATACTAAAATAAACTGGAAGGAATCCAAAGAACTATGCAACACATTCCACATGCATAAATGAACTTTTGCTATGCACTTTTCAAACAGGAGCCTTTTATGTCAAGCCTCTTTTTTTGAAGCTGTTCAGAGAAAATAAGCTTTTAAAAATCCAATGGGCATGTCAAAGCCTTTGAGCACACCTAAAATAGCTCTTTGGATTCTAGCCTGAGTTTCAAAAGCAGTTTGCTTTACAGAGGGGTTGGCTGCTGTTCAAGAAGCTCTAAGCCGGCATGCAGAACTTGAAATACATGGTTAAAATAACCCAATGCCATTCTGTGATGTTGCAACGGCTACTTTAAATTTTGAAAATCTCTTTATTGTTCACTTTGAGTAGTAAAGAATTTGTCCTTAAAGTATTTGATGATGAATGGGAACTATGAAATTTGTCCTTAAAGTATTTGATGATGAATGGGAACTATGAAAAGGGAGCTTTTGAAATAGGAGATGGTCTGTAACTCTTGGTCTTCAACTGCATTGGGCATCTGTGTTTAAAACATACCTGACAGCAGAGTGTACGGAGCCTTTCTACTGGTTTTGTATATGTGTGTGAGAGAGCTTTGCCATTTTGAGTAGTTGCCTTCCTTTCAGTGTGTTTAAGAAAAGGAGGCACAAATGTTCTCACTATAAAATATATCCGTGAAGAAGAGTTGACTGGCTATATAGAACTCCTTGATGCCAAATTTGCATCCAGATTTAGGCTGTATGTTTATGAAAGAGAGAGAATGAGATTTTCTAGTTCTTGGCAACCCCTTTGCCAGTGAAGGGCAGGGTTTCAGCATATGTCAGTTTGATTTTTTAAAAAAATCTCCATCGCTGTATGCTAGAGTTAAAATTTATGCCACCCATAAACCTTTTATAGCAGGATAATTAGAAGGGTGAATAATATTATCGAGGCATATCATTATTTGATTGCTATAGATAGTGATTGCAGTTGAACAAATTGCACTAATAACAATGCTTTAGGTGTGTAGTATAAATGAGAGCATATCCATTAATGTACCTGATTCCTGACTGAAGCCATGTGCAGAAAATTTGGTGTCTTGGCAGAGCCAATGATTCTCCAATGATTCATGGATAGTTGCTTCTTTCTATAGTGTTGATAATCTAGTAGGAGTGGTGTTATTGGCTCCACTTTTATTCTGCTCAGGGATTTTGCTGTTTTTATTTGAACTGCTATTTCTGTTACATTAGATAGTATTGAAAAGACAAGAAAAGAAGAAATTTCAAAGTTATGAGCTTTCTCTGTACAAAGGATATGGTATTTTCTTTGTGAAATAGTTCAATTATTTTGTTGGCTCATATTTTAAAGCTGCTTTATGGACTTAAAAAACCACCAAAGCTGAACTGAAGCAATAAAGATTCTCTTATTATCCTTTTAGTCTGTCTTAGTGTCTGTAAGAAAAGGAAAGCGGGGAGGGGGGTTATCAGGCAGTACTGACATATTACTAGTCTATTTTGGAACTATTTATAGTTAAATTTCTGTTGTTTCTTTTTATCCATCTGTAGAATGAGGCAGCTGCATGTTACTGTAATATCAGAGAATTCTTTATTTCTTAAAACATTTGCATGTTTGCCTGTACTTGATGCTTAATGCATGTGTATGACTGTCTGAAAGAGTCAAATGGCAGGCAAAAGCGAGATTTGCAGTGGGATCTGCAGTCAAATTAAGATGAAATATTTGGTTTGAAGTTTAAGGCAATGGTAATAAATTTGATTTAGTGTGGTTGGAAGAGAATGAAAGCCATTTGCTCTGACCAAATGGCAGGATAGCCCTGTCTATTCCTCAGTCCTTTGCAGAATGACATTGTAGCATCCTACCATAAAAGCCCAGGTGCCTGGCCTTCAGAAGGGATAATTCCAGGCAACTCTAGTAAGAGAGCCAAACTAGAGTTTGGTGCCAAAGTGTCTATCAAGTTTATCCCATTGAATATTTCCTTCCTTGCATATGGTGCTGAGTCAGATTCTAAACACAAAGAAAATCCTCTCACTGGTTTTCCAAAATCATTTTTTATTGGGGGAAGGACAACTGCAACTTCATACAGTAAGGTGGGATACAGTTGTTGATTTGAAGCTTGTAACAGTGGAAAGCACATCCAGTAGATTAAGTTAGCAATTGATGTGCATCTTTTACTGGATAGAGAAGAAGAATTTAACAGACATGTTAAAAGATGTTGAAATGGGGCAGTATACTGATTTGACATGGCGGGGGTGAGAACAAAACTACTCTAGCCATTTCAGTGGCAGTTATGTTTTCTTGACACAGACACACACAAATGCACACATACCCCTACACCATCTTGGAGGTATACAATGATATAACGTTGTTGTTGTGTGCCTCCAAGTCATTTCCAAATTATGGAGATCCTAAGGCGAACCTATCCTGGGGTTTTCTTGGCAAGAATTGTTCAGAGGGGGGTTGCCATTTGCCATCCTCTGAAGCTTGTGTGTGACTTGCCTAAGGAGAGTGTGTGACTTGCCTAAGATCACCAGGTGGGTTTCATTGCCAAGTGGGGAAATGAACCCTGGTGCAGAGTTGTAGTCCAGAGCTCAAACCACCATGCCACATTGGCTCTATAGCATCCTTTTCAGGGTAATTGTTAGGCTGGGGTGAAGTGAAATGGCAGCTAACAGCAATTGGGAGGAGCACAACAACTATGGGATAGCAGTGGGAGACAAACGGGTGGCAAAAAGGTAGGCCAGTTTTCTCTCTTTATGCAACCACCCCATTTACCTAAATTCTCCTCAGAGTGTTTTCTCTGGACTTACTTATTGCTAGTAAGAGAGAAAGCATATTTGCTTCTTCTTGTACCTGTCAGAGACCGAAGGAGAAGGAGAAGGAGAAGATAGGTCTTCCCTTCCTTTTTTTAAGTCACAAATACTAATAAAACAAAATTGAGAATGAATGGAGTGGCAAAGCATTCCCCCCCCACCTGTGTACTTTTTTAAAATCTTAAATGTATATTGTACTGTCTTTGTGAAGCTCAAAATCTAATGTTAGTCCCATTTGGAACAGAACTCTTTGAATCAATGGTAAGTCAACACTTCTGTAAATTCCATTTAGACTCCATAGGCAGGTTTTATCTTATTTTTATTTGTTTGGATGACTATGTAAAGTGCAGTGTAAAACTTATGGCGCTATATAAATAAACTTTAATAATAATAATAATAATAATAATAATAATAATAATAATGTGGGTCCTTTCTGCTCATGACTTATAACTTGTTTCCAGTCAAATTGTCCAAATTTTGATGCCAGGATCTCCAGTTCAAGTTTCCTTGTGCTTTATAGAAACTCTTGCTGTTTTGTTTGGTTTAAATATATAGGAGCATTCAGCAATGTAGCCTGAATGCTGTATCATGTTCTACAGATACTTTCTCAGGGGTGTTAGAATCATAGAGTTGGAAAGACTCACAAGGGCCAAATAGTCTAACCCCCTGCCTTTCAGGAATATACAACTAAAGCACTCTGGAGAGATGGACATCCAACTTCTGTTTAAAAATCTCCAAAAAATGGGGAGTCCACCACTCTTTGGGCAATCTGTTCTGCTGTTGAACAACTCTAACAGAAAAGGTCTTCATAATGTTTAGGGGGGATCTCTTTTCTTATATTATATCATGTTGTGTCATATTTCTCTAAACATGTGGTCTGGCCCTTCACTGGCTGTGCAATGATTCTCATATTCATCATTGTATTCATCATACTCTTATTGTATTCATTATACTCTCTTGGAGACCAGATAGCCTTTTAAGTCTCCAAGCACTTAATAAATGTCAAATAGCAATATCTTCTCCATTTGTGGTGTACATAGAGATTGTGACAAGGAGAATCCATTTTACTCCATAATGCCAACAATGGAATTTCCCTTAGAAAAACACAGCACTGTATAACAAAATGTGTGTGTTTAAAAAAAAGTTAAAACCACTTGATTGTTTTAATGGTATTTAAGACACAAACACAATCAGGCCAAGATACTTAGTTTAAAATTCAAATTTATTCAGCAAATCAGGTAAAAACTTGATTTACTCTCATTGTTTGATGAGACTACTGCTTTAAGGATCTGAGTAGTCCTTAATTATTTTCTGTATAGATTCTATTTAAAGACAGAAGTGCCTGTGAAAAATTGTCACGAAGCACAATTTTTAAATTAGCTTTGCTGGAAAATGCTAAGGCAACAACACCCTTAAAATGCTGGTTTTGAAATCCTCAAAGACAACCATGGATTACTAAAGAGAAGAGCAAGTCAGGGACACCAAGGTGAGATGGTCTAACTATTGAGTTGTGGACTAGATGAAATGAGCAACATGAAATGAAATCCAAACATGATCTAGATGTGCTGATCCTCACTGATCTAAAATAGAGAAATACACCTGTATCAAACCTTATGTCTTCCCCTGGAAATCTGGGTGATAGCAGTATAGCCTGGCTGTTTCACAATATGTCTGATATATCAAGTTTAACTTTTCATATGTCTTTTATTTGTTGCTTTGGTAACATCAAAGATTAATCACAGTGGTCTGCTCTGCATGAAGCTGTCCTTGAAGACTGTTCAGAAGCTGCAGCTAGTACAAAATGTTTTACTCCGTATGTTAGGACTATGCCATGAGGTACCAATGGATAAAGCATCAGCTTAATAATAATAATAATAAAATTTATACCATGCCCCTCTGTTGAAACAATTGGGGCAGCTTACATTAGTTAAAATTCTTAAGCTTAGGCATTTCAAGTCTGTCCTAACTGCTTCTTCATTTCCACACTCTTACATGACTGCATTTTTTTTTTTTTTACTATGGCGGAAGGTACATCAATAAATAATAATAATAATAATAATAATAATAATAATAGAGTTCCATAACAGAAAAATAAGAAAAGACAAATTTGGAAAACTCATTTTCACTCATTTTCACTTTCAAAGGGGATTCTTAGCATTTTGACTTGGGAAAAGAGCAAATAGCACACACAAATTCCAGTTCTTGAAACTTCATAAATTCTGAAAGCAGTTTTACTATCAATGGACGTTATCACATGGGGTCTAAAGCAGCCCCATGCCTGCATCATCCCTGCGCCATCGCTGCATCATTCCAGCTCTTTGTAATTCCTCTTTCAAAGAGGAATTATGGCTGCGCGACCAGAATCATTCCGGTATGGTTCTGGATTGATTCCATGCTGCTTTTCTTGCTGCTTTGAGATCCCTGGTGTGATAACGTCCAATGTTTTGAACTTACTTGAGCAGTAACAATAACAAAACAACCCATTATGAATCCCACTTGAATCCCATTATGGGAGAAAGGCCGGATATAAATCCTTGAAATAAATAAAATAAAATAAACAAAAGTAATATAATATGGTGGTAGTGGTGGTAGTAGTAAGAATATAAATAAAAATATCAATTTGATCATAATGTAAGCGAAGTTTTCACACTTGTTTCTATCAGATGTGTTCAAATGAAGGTTATAGCAGCAGCAGCATATTTAAATCCAGCTTTTTGGCCCAAGCAAGGGTCCTAATAAAGTTTTATACTTAAAGAAAAACAACATTGGATAACACCACTAGCAACAAAAATATGTTGCTAGTGGTGTTATCTCCTATGTAAACTCCTATGGATGATGATTATTGATGAGGATATAAGGAAGCTCATGTTTTTATCAATGACTATTCTCTTATTGACAAATGGAGCACATAACAACAGTCATCAGTATAGACAGATGCAGTATCAATACGAACAGATGCAGTTCTTGTATAGTACTTACTGTTACCTTTATGTTACTTGTTGAAGTATTTTTCCAGGTGATTGTGATGACTAAGAATCCTGTGAGGTTAAAATGATTATTTTTAGGATTTATAGCTTGATGGGCCCATTTGCCTTCAAAAGTTGATAAACCTTTCTCATTTATTTATTTTTCTGCCCAGCATAATCCTAATTTAGGGCCCTTTTCTCTTGGTCAAATCTTGAAGAAAATTTATTTTGTTGCAGGTGGAAGTTACACTGAGAGGTGAAATCTACTCTGGACAAATTATGAAAGCTGCTTGGGGGATGACTGATGTCTTTGTACTTGAAATGAATTAAAGTGGATATCTCCCAATACTATCCATTCTGCTTTATTTTTTCTTATGAAGTAAGATTTTGGTGGATGCCAGCCCATTAATATCTGCAGAACCCCCTGGACTTTCTCAGTAGTTCCCCTGAAAAGAGTGAATGTACAATGAATGCTTCTTGTTTTTCAAACATCTATACACTCTTTATTGGCAAGACGAACATCATTGATAGCTATTCACTGGTATGAATCACAGAATCATAGAGTTGGAAGAGACCACAAGGGTTATCCAGTTCAGCCCCTGCAATGCAGGAATACACAATCAAAATACCCCAGACACATGGTCATCCAGCCTCTGTTTATATGGGAGAAGAGGCATTCAGTGGAAGGAACTGATGCCTTGGCTTTTGCAAGTTGTTGCAATTGAAGCAAGCCTTGAAAGTGTTGATGCTGCCATTGGAAGATAGTTACTTGGGTGTGACTTCCACTTTGAGTGAATTAATGAGGCAATGGGAGAGTTGTTTCCTGGACGGAAATTATGCAGGTGGAGACATAGCAGAGGCATTAAACCATGTTACTAGCTGCTAGGAGGAAGTCCAATCTGGTCATTGCAAGGCTGGGCCAACATTCAGTCTACCAAATATCACTCAGGATATTCCTCATTTGTAGAGGAGATGAGGTTGGTTTATCTGATGCTGGAGGAGAGTTATTAACTGGATGAGGAAAATATGGGTGCGCACTGAAAATACTTGTGGGAGAAGAGAAGGAATTTACCTAGGCGGATTGCAACCTTTGATGAGTGGGGTATTGGGCATGTGGAGAAGATGTTCGTGCATCCTTGCTAGGAGGAAGGAGAACTAGGAAATATATTTCTGCAGAAATAAAGTAATACCCACAGGCTTTGTGGTTCAGGAATGACATTAGTACCTGGCATGATAAAGGGAGGTGACAACTAGCAGGTAACTAGGTTGTCACTGTTCAGGAAAGGGAAGTCAATTCATGAGGGAAGGCAGAGGCTGACACCAGTAGTGTTAAGGGCACTTAAGAGGCCAGGCCAGATTCCTTGTGCAATGTAGTAATACATAGAGCAGGGGTAGGCAACCTTTTTGAGCCGGGGGCCGGTCCCCCGAAGTCATCCGTTCCGGCGGGCCGAGGGGGGGGAATGGCAGCATGCGCGCTCACATGTGCGCGCGCAACCCCCGCCGCCGCACGCGACCCCCCGTGTGCGCCGCCGCTGCCACTGCCGCCGCCGCTGCGTGCGCTGCTGCAGCCACCTCCACACATGTCACGGCCGCCATTTTGTTCTCCAAAATGGCGGCCATGACACGTTTGATGCACAGGAGTACTGCGCATGCGCAAACGAGTCGCAGCCGCCATTTTGGAGAACAAAATGGTGGCTGCTACTCGTGACCGCCATTTTGTTTTCCAAAATAGCGGCCGTGACTCGTTTGCACATGCGCAGTACTCCTGCGCATGCGCAAATGCATAGCGGCCGCCATTTTGGAAATCAAAATGGCGGTCGCGCCATGCGCGGCTGTGCAGCAACCAAAACGTGCAGAACTGGTGGCGTGTGGCGATGGAGGCAGGGGTCCTCCTGGGCCGGTAAGCACGGGGCCCTGGGCCGGAACCGGCCCATGGGCCGTAGGTTACCAGCCCCTGACATAGAGGATGCAGTTTTAAGCCTATTGGCTGACATGCTACTCTCCTTCTAAAAAGTGTAGTCAGTTTTAATCCCAGTCCTGAAATCTGCCTCTTTATTTTCCCCCTTTTTGCAAACCCTCATTCTCTAGAGCTTGATGAAAAATCTCCTGAAGTATTTGAACTGGGTTACATAAATGTCTTCTCATATGGTTCCGAGCCCACACAGTTTACAGTGATAGCAACAATTATACCTCTAGTGTAGTGTAAGTAGCAGCTCTGGGTACCCTTCTCCTGCTTCTGCTGAGGCACTTTTGAAAACAGCCTACTCTCCCAATCTCACTGTCAGCAGAGCATGTCAAGGCCTCAAAACATACTATATCTGAAAACCATATCATCATTTTCTATTTTGAGACCAGTCCTACACCCATCCCCATTTTTTCATCAGTTTGGGAATGGTAAATTAATACCAATCATTCCCATTTCTTTGTGCTAACCAAGTAAATACAGGTGTCAAAATGATGCTATGAAATAGCATTTTCTTTTTGTCAGCCGAGTGGTTCATTTGATTTATTCAT
Source organism: Phrynosoma blainvillii (assembly GCA_026167975.1). Taxonomy (NCBI): domain Eukaryota; kingdom Metazoa; phylum Chordata; class Lepidosauria; order Squamata; family Phrynosomatidae; genus Phrynosoma; species Phrynosoma blainvillii. The sequence continues at coordinate 120,554,089 of JANUYF010000001.1, read as the reverse complement.
TCCAACAGGGCATAATAGGATTCCCCAGGATGATTTTCTCCCTGAGTCAGTCAATTAACCAGATAGATTCCATGCACACTTTGGCAGGACATATGATGGATTACAAATTATGAGAGAGAGAAAGAGAGAGAGAGAGATTTTGATTCCTGACTTATAAAAATGGACTTCAGGTTCAAGTCTGGGCCTTAAATGTTTTGTTGTGCTTCTTTCCAGGCCTCCCATCTTCAACACCTTTGGTCTAGGTCAGGGGTAGGCAACCTTTCCCCTTTAAGAGCTGAGGGACTTCAGCTCCCAGAATCCCAGGAGCTATTGGCCAACATGGGACTATTGGCCAACATGGCTGAGGCTTCTGGGAGCTGAAGTCCCTCGGCCCTTAAAGGGGAAAGGTTGCCTACCCTTGGTCTAGGTTCTTCCTATAAGTATCCCAGAGGGGGATGAATTATCTATCTATCAAGAGGAATAATGTACCCCATGGCCCTTCCCTAAAGAAGTTCCTCTCTCTATACTGGGATGGGCTACCCAGATTTTTGGACTGCAAGTCCCATACTCCCTTACCATTGGTCATGGTGGGTGGGGCTGATGGGAGTTGAAGTTCAAAGCACCAGGATTATGTACATTTTCACCATAATGAAGGTGTGTAGCTCATTACTGTAATGTGACTGCATGCATTCATCATTTTAAGAAATATAAACTGATCAAATTCCCCATGATTCTATTTCAAATGAAACATTTCATATATTGAAGTTTTGAACTCTAATCCTAAATTTCAGTATCAGCACACATACTTCTACCATACTGGTGCAATATCATGGTCAGTTCAAGTGAAGATGGCTTGACCTCACTCTCAGGTGTCAGGGAACCATGCAGTAGTTCTGTTTCAGTGGATTCTCCCATCTCTCATTCCACTGCTACCCAATATGTGGGCTGCATGAATGGGTTTACCTCAGCCAGCACATGGGTCAACTAGTGCTGGAGGCAAAGCCTATTCAGTTGTGAGTTTTTCCATTCCAGCTAAATGTGGTCTATACTCATTCTTGCTGAGGACAAAGCCCAACACTTCCCACTAGACCCAGAAGTATGGATTGTAACATTATGCTAGTCTGGCAATCAGGGTACTCCTTTTGTAAGATGCTAGTGTTGCTGTAGTCAAGAAATCAGAAGGAGACTAGGAATGGGAAGGGCAGCTATGAAAAAACTAAACAAGATCCTAAAGAGTAAAAAAAACCCACAACACTAAAATTAGAATCGTCCAAGCCATTGTATTCCCCATCTTCATGTATAGATGCAAGAGCTGAACAGTGAAGAAAGCAGATAAGAAGTAGATCTACTTATATGAGATGTAGTGCTGGAGAAGAATGCTGAGGATCCTGTGAACAGCCCAAAAGACAAAGAAACGAGTCCTTGAGCAGATAAAGCCTGAAATCTCCCTGGAAGCCAAGATTGTTACACTGAGACTGTTGTACTGTGGCCACATCATGAGAAGGCAAGACTAATTAGAAAAGACAATAATACAAGGAAAGGTAGAGGGTAATAGAAAGAAAGGAAGACCATACAGTAGATGGATAGTCTCAATCAGAGAGGTCACGGGTATGAATCTACAAGACTTAAGCAGAGCAGTGGAGGATAGTGGGGGTTTGGAGATGTCTCATCCACTGGGTCGCTATGAATCAGGGTTGACTCAAGGGCAGTTAACAACAATAAAGTGTTATTTCCTTCCCCAATAGCAACTGTATCTGTAATGTAAGCAACAAATCCTTTAAAAAATATGTGTTTGCAATTCAACACCTTCATTCTGTGTGTGTGTGTGTTATGACATGCTTCACCCTTCTGTTGTTATGCCGAATAATGCACTGAGGTATGAATTATCTCATTCTCTTACATGTCTCAGTGATTGGTACAAAACTTAACAGTAGAAAAATCAGTGCCAGTACAAAGCAAAATCCATATGGAGCATGACTGCAATGTCACAACATTTCTCAACATGCATTACTTATGAGACTTAAAATATACTCCACAATTTTCATCAAAGCTGCGTATCTAGCATGTGTGCTTTAACAAGAATAAATTCTATATTTAATCAGTATCAACGTGATTTTTGGAAGCAGATTTAAAAGCAAGTTATTTTCTTGCTGTCCTGCAGCTTTTAAAAATAGCTTCTTTGCATTGATTTTTTATCATTGTGCCAGACAGAACAGTTTTATGCTGGCACAATGTAACTATCACATTTAATAAGCTGGCTTTCAGGCATGGCTTCTTTGGTACTTAAATTCCCTTCAAATAAACACAACCTGGACTTCCATAAAACTGGGGGGAGGAAAAAACATTGGAGTGATGTTTGCCACTCCCCAACAATATGTCAAATGTTACTGTAACCCAGAATTTAGGCAAGATCAGGTGTTCCCAGTTTTATGATGGTTGCATCTTGTGTGTGAATGCTTCATCAGATGCAGCTCTTTACAATTAGTTTAAGGGTCCAATGTGGAGAAAGGGGAAACTGAGGAATAGTTGCACAGACATTTTGTTTCACTCTTATAGAACATAGGTGTATTTTGCAAATTGCTTCAGTGCTGAATTGTCTTCATTTTCTTGTACAAATTCACATCTGTTTGCCCTCCCTCTGACAAAAATGCATAGCCATGCAACTCATATGAAGTGGACAGACAGCAAACCATTCAGTAATGCACATATTTGCAAATACTTTTATAAAAACTGCAAATCCTTTTTCAGAGGAGTTTGTGGAGTTGCTCACAAAAAGAAAAATTCCTCTAAATTGCATGTGGCCGGATCACAGTCTATTCAATTTGAATGAGGATTATTTTAAGTCTATATATGCAGTTTCACTATTTCATGGGGAAATATATGAATTATTGTGCACACTTCCTGTAATATACACACTTCTATATTAAATTTATGAAGCAGAAAACTGCGTGGACGTATTCAAAGAAGTGCACAATTTGGATATCTGTTATGATCTGTATATTATCCCAACAGATACAAATCAGGTTGGGTTTCTTACAAATACAGACCAAACAAAAGTCACTGATTCAATCCTTAGAGCCCACAGACTGGCACCCTGTGTGCATTGGTTTTTGATACAATAAAGACTGCTAAAAATCCATCTCTTCTTTCTTTGTTGCTTTATAGAAGTATAGTTAACCCATTAATACAGTCTTCCGATCCAATAATGTCCCTGTTTTGTATTGCTCATCCAGGGTCTTAAAGTTAATAGCTTGTAGGGCTGAAATGTTATTCAGTTAATCTGTATGATTCAGAAGTTCATAAAGATATGTTGGAGCCAACTTCTAAGGAAAGGCATTCTCTGCTGTTGGCATTGTAAACAATCCACGTATATTGTTTCACAATGCCGTTTAAAATTATTATCGATTTTATAGCAAATAAATTCTAATCAAGGTTATAATTTCTTCCTTATAAACAACAACAAAAAAGAGTTAATCTGTTACTCTACCCACTTTTGGATCTGATTCCATACACTGCTTAATCCAAATATCAGCCACTGAAATCATACAAACTTTGGGTAGATAAAACTCATAATATTTTATAAGGAACTCATAATCTTTGTTCTGTATGTTATTGAGTTGTAGAGATGTTTACATTTTCTTATTTTAAAAAAATTACTTGGCTTATTCTTGTAACATACATGGTGGTCTATCTCTTGAGTTATAAAATGACAATGTGTAGTTATTTATCTTTTTTGTAAACAAAATAAAGAAACATTAATGAAAGAATGCTCCTCACACTCCCTTTTGGGATGCTTCCTGTTACTACATCAAACTACCTGTATCCTGCATTTCCTAGTTTCTGTGAGAACTCCATGTTTACAAGCCTTTCTAAATGTGGTATTGCTTTCTCAGTGATTGCAAACACATGCAATTTTAATAATGTCCCTGTTGCTTTAGTGTTTTAAAGGGATGCAGGAAAACACCACAGCCCATTTCTGCCGAAAGGCAGATATTTGGGGAGCAGTGGTGTCACATACCCCTTAGGGTGTCACGTGGTGTGGTCCACAGACCTCACATACCCCTAATGACACCCCTGCTCTTACAAGAAATATATTTACATTTACCTTAGCTTGCTTTCCCCCCTCTTTCCCCCCCTTCACTGTTTATATCTTACACTTTAATTGTAAAAATATTACATTATTTTTATGGCTCTTTCCCCTTATTTTCTCCTTTCTCTTTTTTTGTGTGTCTTTCCTCTGGTTTTTAGATGATTACCCACTTTTGTCAGGAAGCTATTTGTTTTGACTAATTTAATTATTTGGTAATGCTCCAAGTAGGCATACTTTTATGTATTTTTAAATTGACACACCTCCTTTCCAGTACAATATAGAGCTCAAGAAACTATGTACACATTTAAACAAAGTACTGCTAAACTACTCTGGAAATTGACATGTAGGAGCATTCTGATACATCACACCTGTAGTTGGATGCTGATACCACTTACTTGCCTAGTTGTTTTTCATTTTAGCATGCATTCATGTCCAAAAGTCCTGAGCTGTTGCTTCAACAACCAAGATGTTATTGAAATATTGATTTTTGTGGTGGTCATTTTAAACACTCTTGCAAACTTGCATCATGTGCAGCTTTTATGATGAATTGGCTGCTGTTGTTGCTAGGGATTATGAGGCCATTAATATTTGTGAGGTTTTTTTAAAAGCAAAACATTGTCTGGTAAATACTGGTGTTCCATTTTTATCAGTAGACCTGAGCCACTTAGTCAAGGGTGCTTTAAAAAAAAAAAGATAGTTAGCTGCTATATTTGGACCTAACAATACTATCTTTTTATAGGCTTTTCTTCTCAGAGCTCTTAAAAGAGAGGAATGCCTTAGGAAGGACCAAAGCCCTGCTACTTTAAGGGTTAATTTTACAAATTAAATATGATGATCGACATCCCCTTTTTGGGCAAGGTCCTTGAATATATGGTGGTGGTACAACAGCAGATATTCATGGAAGTAACAGATTATCTTGACCCATTTCAATATGGTTTTAGACTAGATTATGTACACAGTAGTGTTATTCTCACAGCAGGTTCCAATAACATTGACCATGATGTCTTTCTGAATGTGCTCTGTGGAATGAGTAGGGGGCATTGTGTTATGGTGGCTTGGGTCCTGTCTGTAGATCCTGTTCCAGAGACTGGCACGATGCACCATGGCTATTAAACAGCTGAATTCCACAAACTTCCATCTTATCCACTAGAGTTTTAATATCTATTTAAGCCACTGGGTGAGATCGTTAGGCACTTAGCAGATGAATGTTATCACTCTGCTGATGATTCTCAACTCTGTTTCTGGATGTCTGGATGCTGTAATGGGTTGAATGAGAGCATATAAAGAAGCTGAATCATGTTAAGATTGAGGCTCTGTGATTTGGTAGTTCCTGAGTCTGGGAATCTGAAAAGCACTCTGCCCTGGACAGAGTGGCACTTTGGGAATATTCTTGGATGCAGCTATCACTGGAGACCCAGGTGGACTCCATGGTTTAGAGCACCTGGGTAGTTTCATCTGGTCTACCAGCTACAGCCTTTTCTGGACAGGGATAATGTAATCACAGTAGTTTGTGTGCTAGTGACTTTCTGATTTGACTGCAGCAATGTGCTCTCTATAGGGCTGCTTTTGGACAATTCAGAAGTGCCTGCTAGTGCCAAGTGCAGGGCCTTAATTGCTTACTGGAGTGACTCATATAACATGCCACTTAGAAAGGGAGTGCAGAGGGAGGCCAAACCTTGGGTTAACAGGGGGAGAAACATTTAAGCATTTTCAAGATTTTTAAAAGATGAACAGCAGAGAGGGGTTTTTTGGGGTTTTTTTTTTAAACTTCTTTTTAACATCACAAATCAAGCACCTGACCTGTATATTGAGTAGTAACTCATCTGCATTTCTGGGACGGAGATATCCCTGATAAAAAGTTATATCACAGTGTAGTGTTGTTCCCTGGACATTCTTGGGGGGAATGACCCCCCAACTCCGGCCACAGTGAAGTTCATGGCAGGGAAATTTCCTGTGCCCTATCTGATGCTGGTGTGAAATTGCACCATCAGTGATGATATACTATATCCAATGTTGTTGTTGTTGTTGTTAACTGCCTTCACATTGGTTTTGACCCATGGCGACCCTATGGATGAGATTTCCGCCCCCCCCCCCCCGTCCTCTACTGCTCTGCCCAGCTCCTGCAAACTCTTATTTGTGCTTTCTTTAATAAAGTCCATCCATCTAGCATGTGGCCTTCCTCTCTTTCTATTTCTCTCCACCTTTCCTAACATTATTGTCTTTTCCAACGATTCATACCTCCTCATGATGTGTCCAAGGTACGACAGTCTAAGTCAGGGACCGGCAACCTATGGCCTGCGGGCCGGTTCTGGCCCAGGTCCCTGCACTTACTGGCCCAGGCAGACCCCTGCCGCCACCGCCGCACACCACCGTCGCCACGTGTTTTGGTCGCCGTGCGCACTGCGACCGCCATTTTGATTTCCAAAATGGTGGCCGCAACACGTCTGCGCATGCGCAGGAATGCTGCACATGTGCAAACAAGTAATGGCTGCCATTTTGGAAATCAAAATGGCGGCCGCGACATGCGCGGAGGCGGCTGCGGCAGTGCGCATAGTGGTGGTGGTGGTAGCAGTGGCAGCGCGCGCAGGGGGTTGTGTGCGGCGGCGACAGGTGTGCGCGCGAATGAGCACGAGCGCTGCCATTCCCCCCCCTCGGCCTGGTGAAAGGGACGACTTCAGGGGACCGGCCCCCCGCTCAAAAAGGTTGCCTACCCTGGTCTAAGTCTTTTCATCTTGGCTTCTAGGGATATCTCTGGCTTGATCTTTTCTAGGACCAATTTGTTTGTCCTTTTGGCTGTCCATGGAATCCTCAGCACTCTTCTCCAGCACCATATTATCTCAAATACATTGATTTTCCTCCTTTTTTCTTTCTTGACTGTCCAGCTCTCACATACATACATGGCAATACAGGGGTAGGCAACCTTTTTGAGTTGGGGGCCGGGTTGCTGTCCCTCAGACAATGGGGGGGGGGGCGAAGCACCAAAAATAAATAAATAAATAAATAAATAAATAAAATTTTAAAAAATTAAAAATTAAAAATTAAAAAAACATTTAAAAATATGCATGCACACTCTCTCAGCCCCAGAAAAGCCATGGCAAACCCCCTGTGGATATTTTGCCAAGAAAACCCTAAGAATAAGTAATAACAACAAAAATCAATATCATCATGGCGGGTGGCAGTGGTGGGGGGCAGTGGCGGCAGGACTGGCCTGGGGCCTGTCCAAAGGCCTCGGGGGGGGGTGCATCTGGCCCCTGGGCCTTAGGTTGCCTACCCCTGTGGTAATTGGTTCTGACTTTTGTGCTGAGTTGTATGTCTTTGCATTTTAGCATCTTTTCTAGTTCTTTCATAGCTGTCCTCCCCATTCTTAATCTCCTTCTGATTTCCTGACTGCATTCCCTGTTCCAATCAATGTTTGATCCCAGATATGAGAATTCTTTTACTATTTCTATTTCCTCATTGTCTAGTTTGAATGTGTGTAAGTTCTCTGTGGTCATTATTTTTGTTTTCTTTATGTTCAGCAGTGAACCTGTCTTTGCACTTTCTTCTTTGATCTTCCTTAGTAGTCGTTCCAGGTCTGTGAGGTTTTCTGCTAGTATTATGGTGTTTTCAGTATATCTCAGATTGTTGATATTCCTTCCTCCTATTTTCAGTCTTCCTTCCTCTGTGTCCAAGCCTGCTTTCCTTACAATATGTTCTGCATATAAGTTGAATAGGTAGGGGGATAGGATGCAGCCTTGTCTGACCCCTTTGCCAATTGGGAACCATTCTGTTTCTCTGTGTTCTGTTCTGACAATAGCCTCTTTTCCTGAGTACAGATTCCTCATCAGGACTATCAGGTGTGTTGGCACTCCCATGTCTTTTAGGGTGTTCCATAGGTTTTCATGATCTATGCAGTCAAAGGCCAATACAGCCATGAATTGAGGGGTTATAGGATAAGGTATCAGTGTGCTCAGTCTCTCTGCCACCCATATCTAACCTGTGTCCCTCCCCTGTTGCAGCCATTTTGTGGCTGTATCTTTGGCAGAACTATTGTGTTATTCTTTGGATACTGCATGTTTTGGAAATGTATTTTATATGTGGCAGCATGTCCAGCATTGCTGCAGCATAGTAGGGATCCTGATTTCATCTTCTTCAGGAGACATTCATGCTATTAGCAACTACAGTGGAACAACTGTACATGCTAACTCTAGTTGCCTTGCTATTTACCTTGACCCCAGCTCATTTACAAAAATCTTAAACAGCACCTGTCTCAATACAGACTCTTCAAATAATGCTGCTTCCTTCTGTTGATTGTGTAAACTGTCTGTTTATTTATCTCCTCTGTTTCCTGTTCTATTATTTCAATCCTCTGCTTCCTGGTGCCATTTAACAGTGAACAATGTTTAAACAGAATGCAAATTATTTAAGCAAAACTGTGTACAGATGTCTCAGTGCTAGTATGCATGAATTCTCTGGTGTCAATGAGGCAATTCATAAGGATACATGCACTTGTAATCCAGGAAACCTGGGTATTTCTACTTTGTAAGCTATACAAGCTCTACTTATAGGGAACCTGAGTGCAAATAGGTTTATCTAGTCTCTTGTCTGGACATATTCCTGGGGAGTTGATGCTGAGCTGTCTCTAGATAGTATGGATTCATAGTAGCATATCTCAATAAGAAATCAAGATCACCCTGTGACAGAAGCCTAAATTCAATAAAATTGTTCAACAACATTAATTATTTTCCTCCTGTGACACATAAACATCTCCCACAATATTTTATGGTGCTTGTAAAATACAATTTTTGTATAAACTCTCTTCATTGTGTGTTTGTGAACAGAGGCATAACCACTTTCCCCACCAAAGATGTGCATGCTGAGTATGGCAATGGACATGGGATTCCAGTCAATAACCAGAAAAGTAAATAAAATAAAATATAGTATTATATAATAAATAGTTATAGTACAACAGTATAAATTAATATAAAATAGTGATGACTTATATCACCCAATTGCTACTTCAAAGACAGTGCCTACCTTCAGGGATTATGTTGGATTGAAAGATGCTTGTCATCTCATGCTAAGAGCATGTGCACACAGTTTGAGAGACCCTTCTGATTAGTTTTAAATCCTTCTGCCATCAAACAGAAATCTTTCTGATTTCTGATTTGATTAAACATTCCACTTCTGCCTAAAAATATCAAATGTGTTCTCTGTGTCCAATGATCATTTACCAGCCCATGTATTGAAGGTTTATCTAGTTATTTCCAGAAAAGCACCAAACAACTCCCTGAAATTCTCCACATGTTCAAAATCTAGCTAGATGATTTCCATTACAGAAGGGACTCAAAGTCTGAGCTATAATGAGGGAAAGGAGAGGGGATGCTACACATCTGGGTCTTTCATTAGAAATAGGACAGAGTGCCTTGAATAATACATACTACAGGGGAGTAATAACAACTGCAGAAGATCTCTCTCCCGCTGTGAGATTCAGTACTGTGTGAATGCCAGCCAGACCCATGGCTGATTTGTTTTACAAGGCTTGTGGGAATGGCTCTCTTTGCACCATCAATATATAGTTGATGGATGCCATTGTTCATTAGCTTTGTTCTGGTTTCTGGCACACTCAGAGGGAACACGAGATATTTCTGTAAAACTGGCATGTTCTGCTTTTGCAAAAACATGCATGGGAAGATCAGCAGCATGCCCAGTTAAAGGCTGACCATGGGCCATAATGTCCCATTTCTGTACTCTTTTAGTACTGAATCCCACAATGCTATCATTATGCACAGAAATTAGGAAGCTGTGACTCTCCTGAAAAGGATGTGAAGAAGGCTCACAAACCCTTCATGTTCTCCCTCCTTCAAGTCATGTCTTTCAGATGCTGCATCTGATTTGAAACACTTTCATCTAGGTGCAGGATATTAGAACTGACAATGCTCTGTCGCTGTTGACTTGAGGGCAGATCAAATGCTGACTCTAGATAGAGTGGTGCTTTGTCAGTGGGAAGTTTAAGCCACATTGTGGTTGGTTGTCAGGGCTTAATAAATTATTCAACAAAGAGCAATATCTCTGTGTATGTCTCTCTTCCTCTCTCTGTCTCCCTCCCTTTCCACACACACACTCAGGTGTGAAAAAGCACCATCCTGATGCCATCAGTGGATATGTATGAAAGTAGTCTGTCTCCAATTCAGTTGTTTGTCTGGGGAAAATATGGTCCATTCACAGGGAAATTATTAATCATGTAGTTTCATTGCATGTTTTTTGTATCTGATAAAATCGTAATGTCCATACATTTATCTTTGTTTTTATTTGTGAAAGAGGATTGTTCGAAGAGAAATGTTCTTTAATATTCAGAAAGATGAAATATTTCTTAATTGGCCTTAAGCTTTTGTTGCAGCCTAACTTTAAACCCAGATATACTGGTCTCGTGTGAAGTGTAGCATAAAGATATGCCTTAAGTTATGCTGCTTTACAATGGCTAGAATATTGTCAATTGATTTGTCAAGTATGTGTGCCAGCTAAGCAAAGATTGCAATAGGGTGAGTGTATTATCATCTTCATTTATGTTAATAGTTTATACATTATGCTTACTTATACAACTGAGTCCATCACCTGCAACAAAACATTGCAATTCGGGATGCTCTTCTTCAAGATGTCTACCAGCCATGCCCTTTCCGGGATACCCCATTCTATTTCTTCTCCAACACCTAGAGTTCTTTTTTATGCCAATAGTCAGCATTCTGTGACCACTTGGCATGCTCACTAGATTTGCCTAGTGGAAGTATTTATGTAAACCATAATCTGAATCCCTCTGTTAATTTATGTGATCTATTCTGGAGCCTAGAAATGTTAGTCATCCTATTAAGAGTCTGTACGGGCACTTGTTCAATAGCTCCGTTATCCACTGATCCAGATTTGCCTTGTGTTTCTCCCATATAACAGTCAGCATCAAGAATGAATGCTAGTACACCAGTGCATAGGTTTATTAAAATACTAAGCTCTTTGAGTCATATGGCTGAGTGTAACCTGTTCCAAGAATGACTAAATGTTGTTTTCATTTTACTGTTAATTCAGTACAGTTACTTCAGTGTTGGTGGGAAGAGGAACAATAGAAGCATAAGGAGCTGTGGAGAAAGATCTTTCAAGCACATTCAGACCTGCCAAAAATAGTGCATGTTACAGTCCTTCTACACTTCAGCCTCCAATAGACATAGCATACCTGTATGCACCCTGTTTTATACTCCCTTAAGAAGAAAGATATCACATCAGAATAAGATGCAAGTTCAGGATATTTGTTTTCTCTCTGTTCCTGAAATATGTTTCTTGCAAACTGTATGGACATCCAGATATAATACTGTATATACTCATGTATAAGTCTAGAAATTTTAGTCAAAAATTGACCCAAAAAAAATCTGAGTCGGCTTATCAACAGGTCAATGTAAGTACCATACCTTAACTCTCATAAAAAACAAAAACAAAAACAAAAAAACCCCCAGAAACCATCCCTTGGTGAATCGCAAGAGTGTAATCTGTCCTGGAAGCACTGACCTTCCTCTTTTCTCTCATCCATCCATCCATCAGTGTGAACACAAACAGTTATGACTCCTGCAATTTTGTAAGTTCTTTCGCATTGTTTCCTTTGCTTCATCCTTAAGATCCTTTGTTACATGAACGTAAATCTTACTCTCTAATTATCCAAGGGTCATATCAAAATCCATAATTTTGGCACCCAAATCTGCACTCAACTTATACATGAGATCGACTTATAGCCAAATATATACAGTACTTATTTTTCTAGAAGTACCATTCCCACCCCCTAATCCTTCTTATGATGACATCAAGCTGATGTGAGGGCCTAATAAATTTTGGTGGCTGTCAGAGCCCCACCAAAAAGTTAGCCATCATGCTTGGATCCCACAGGATGTTTGACTGTGTAGGCTGTTTGTCACTTTAATTACCCACCATGCCCCAGAGTGATGCTGCATCATATGCATTCTGGATAATTAAACTGTAATGGGTTGTTCTCAGGTATCCATCATAGATTGCTTAAGAAAACTTCTTGCAGTTAAACCCAATTAACTGTGTTTGTTGTTGTTATTGCTGTTGTTTACCTGCAAGTTGTTTCCAACTTATGGTGACCCTAAGGCTACCCTACCATGGGGTTTCGTGGGGCTAAAAGTGTCACCCAAAGTCACCCAGTGGGTTTCCATTTCCAAGCAAAGAATCAAACCTGGATCTAGTCCTAGTCCTACATTCATGCCACACTGGTTCTCCACAGTTAACTGTGGTAGACCCCTCAATGTAGAGGTCACTTGCTGGGGAAACTCTCTAATCTAAAGGTAGATATAAAATTATCTCAGATGACTAAGAACCATATGGTCAACTCACTTCAAATCTACAGGTTTATGAGAAAAGGTTCACCTATATAGTTGACACCTAAATTATCACCTTTCTGCTGCAGAAAACCATGGAAGAGAGGTAGTGCTACAGTAACACATGTGAGTACTACCGTACTGCAGACTCATAGCTTCCAACAAGGATAATCCTTCTGTTCTCATTGAGTCAGGGAAGTGTTCCTAGAGTGTATTTAGCTTCTCAAGAGTGACATTAAAGTTGAAGTTTAATACATATAGGCCAGTCTTCTTTCTCAGTGAGTATCTGGTAGAAATTTCTGAATCTAGTCAGTTGGGATAGGTTTAGCTTTTTATTAGCAAAGGGCCTTCCCCACGTTTGAGATCTATGACTCCCTTTGAAATTTTATGCAATGATCTTGTTGGAAATTCGTCTTATCTTGACAAATTCATATCAAACTACCATGTGTATTAAAACACTGTGGGAAACTGAACTGAATATATCAATCCCAGAACCAGATTGGCGTGCTTTTTGGACATCTTCTGTGTTGAAATCAAGATCAGCTCTAACCAGAGAGAACTTTTTGAAGCTAGTACATAAATGATATTTGACCCCTGTTAGAAAATCTCAGATAATAAAATCCACATCACCTTTATGTTGAAGAGGTTGCCCAGTTTTAGGGACTTATACCAATATGTGGTTAGACTGTCCTAAAATTAACCACTTCTGGCATGAAGTGATCAACCAAATTGCAGCAATTACAAAACAAAAAATAATTTTTTGTCCAGCTTTTTTGTTACTTTCGATATATACAACAGCCCTGGTGGCGCAGTGGTTAAATGCCTGTACTGCAGCCACTCACTCATAGACCACAAGGTTGCGAGTTCAATACCAGCCAGGGCTGAGGCTCGACTCAGGCCTGCATCCTTCCGAGGTTGCTAAAATGAGTACCCAGCTTGTTGGGGGGCAATCAGCTCACAATTGTAAACCGCTTAGACATCCCATAGCGTGATATGAAGCGGTATATAAATAAGCTGCTTTGCTTTGCTTTGCTTTGCTATACAAAAAGTAATGAATCTTTAAAAAGTAGAAAGTTGATATCTTTTTTGTTGACAGCAGCCCAATTAGAAGTGACTAATAATTGGAAAACATGTTCTGTATCCCTGGATAGCTGGTGGAGAAGAGTTTGGGACCAATGGCTCATGGAGAAATTAGCAGATAATATGAAATGCAACTTAAAACAACAAAATCAAAAATCTTTTCAGGAAAAATGGTTTCCTCTTATAAACTATATTAATATAAATTTCATATCTGTTCTCCTCCACCTAGACATTGTGCTTTATGGTCAGACTTATTTTAAATAAATTGAATTTATTTTCAGATTTTAAGCCTCAGAAAAACCCACTTTTTAATTCCCTCTTTTTTATCCTGTATTTTTTTTCAAGACAATGTGAATATATGTATTGATTATTTTGTTTTATTTTGTATTGTGTCTGTGTATTTATTGTATTTTAGTATTTTATATTCTTGGAATAGTTATAAATGTTTTATTCTGTAATTACATGTCATATTTAGTTTGAATAAAAAAAAACATCTAGGAATCAGACATTTAACAGCTATTGTGTATATGATTTTGGGGAGTTGATGCTTGTCAAATATGTATTCAGTTTCCCATGGAGGTTTATTTATTTGAGAGAATGGTAAAAACTGAAATAAAATGGTTAAAAAAAAAAAAAAGCAAAGGGCCTTCCCCCAGAGGTTACTTTGCCAGTGAACAAGAAACCAAATTGCTATGTAACTAACTGCTTATCCTCTTCTCTTGCTTGTTGGCAAATCAGTTGTTTAGAGGAGTGCTGTTTTGAAGAAACAAAGAAGAAGCATCAGCTTTACTTCAAGGAATAAGGTGCAAATTGTCATTCATCCCATGGCAAATTATCATTCATCAAAGAGGAAAATGTGGCCACATGAAATAAAATAATGTTGGTCGGCAGCTGCTTTATTCTTTGGACATAAGAACAAACAGAGACAGAGACATCCCAGGGAGAGATGAGGATTCTAGTCTGCACAGATTTTTTTTTTAAGTAAGAAATGTATTAAGAAATACTGGAATCCTTTATCTATAACAACATCAGATCCCCAAGTTCTAGCTTATCTCTGATAAATACTAGCATCTGCTGTCCACAGATCTTAATTAACAGTTGGATGTACTACCCATTGGTCAGCTTTGAGCCTGTAGATTTGGAGAGCAGTAGTCAAATGCAGAGAGCCAACATAGCATAGTGATTTGAGTGTTGGATTAAGATACTGGGAGACCAAGGTTCGAATCCTTGCTTGGCCATGGAAGCCCACTGGGTGACCTTGGGCATCACAGTCTCAGTCTCAGAGGAAGGCAAAGGCAACCCCTCCCCCAACAAATTCTGCCAAGAAAACACCATGATAAGTTACCCTTAGGGTCACCATAAGTCAGAAATTACTTGAAGGCACAGAACAACAACAACAACTTAAAAACTGAAAGTTCTCTACAGTTACAAAAATAATTTGGGCTCATTATTTTGTAACCTGCTTGAGATACCACTTTGCTGATACTGTCTTGTCAGATGTGTTGTTTTTTAATTTCATGGCATTGAAGTAAAATGGTTTATTTAGTTAGAGGGAGAGAGCACAGAATCAGGTAGATCTTGACTTCTGGCCAGCAAGCGGAGGTATGGGGAGCTGTCCCACGGAGCTCCACAGAGATATGCTCCTCGAGTGAGTGCTTTTTACCCTTTCCCTAAGAAAGAAGCTTAGGTGACAGTTCCCCTTGGTATAGGGGATACTAGGGACCCCTCAGAGACTTGGTATTGACTCCAGAAAACCAGTTTTGGAGAAGAAGAGGGAACAAAAACTGGGTGTGTATGAGAAAGCCAAAGAGAGTCAAAGAATTGCAGGAAACCCAAGAGGCTTATTGCCAATAAACGCAGCTTGCTGGTTTTCTGTTTTCTTAAAAAGAAAAAGCTAACTTGGCTTTTTGAGTGGGGAGGGAAGAAGAGAAGGGAAGGGAAGAAAATAGAAGAGAAGAGAAGAGAACAGAACAAGAGGAAAGAAAGAGAAGAAGAAAAGGAGGGAAAAGGAGGATCCCTCACCCTTGAAAACACTCTGACACTACTTACTAATCTTTTTTACTTTTAAAAATCAAAAGAAAAGAAAAAAGAAAAAAGAAATAAACAAATGGAGCTGAAATAAATTGCTGGTTCTTTGAGGTAAAACATTTCAGCAGTTGCTATCCCTTGGACAGATAAGGAAATTCATGGTAAGAAGAAACATTTTCATCTCTTTGTGTATATGCTGAAATTCCTTAGATTAAGAGGAGAAGCAGCTAGAAAATAAGACTTTGGTGGGTGAAAAAAGAGAAGAGGAAAGGAGATGATTTGTTAAACTGTTTGTTAAATAGATTATTAAAATGGAAGTTTAAAAAAGAAAAAAAGGGAGGAAATTTGAGAGACTTGGTATCGGTGAAAGCCATCACTAGATAAATCTACCTGTTTTAATTTTTCATTTGAGAGGGAAAAAATGGACTATTAAACTGGGAAACTCTTATCATATCTGTTAAATGCCCTGATATTTGTAAAAAGAAATTGGAGATCCTAATATTGCTGTTGCCTTAAACTCCTAGAATACCTACCATAAGTGTGAAATATTTCTCAACTCAATTTTTTTTAAAAAGCGAGGGATACAAATTATTAACATCCTTTCTATCCAAAAACGGTATCTTTTATAGATGGGAGGAAATAGAAGGAATCTTCGTTTTTTATAAATGAAAAGGGATAAACTAAATACGCTCCAGAAAGCGAAAGATTGCTGGAAGAAAACCAGTAAAGACATAAGAAAGGGAGTGGAAAAACAAGGAAATCAATACTATAAGGAAAAACTGAGATCTGCAGTGTGCAACAATAAGACGAACAATGATAGAGCAGGAGAAGATCAAATCAACTTAGCCATGGGGGAAGAAGAGGAACATGAGGAGGAAGATGGGGAAATTAGCGGAGAAGAAGACTTATCTTGGAAGGACAAAAGAAGAGGAACCTCCTCGGAGGAAGAAAATTAAATAGGATCTTCAAGAAAAATCTGTCATTATTTTTTATAGACTTTTGTAGTTTCTTTATACTAAGAACTCTGTGGTCACTCTGTGCCTCTCTTTCTTTCTTTTGTTGTTGTTTTTTTCCCCTTTTCTATTCTCTTCTGAAATAAAAGTGAAAGTAAGGATGAGTCTTAGAGACATAGGGCCTAAACAGACTGCCAGAAATAGTACACATTAAATTGAGGCACTGCCCTGGCTCAGTGCTAGGGAATCATGGGAACTGTAATTTATTGTGGCACCAGAGCTCTCTGACAGAGAAGGCTCAATGTCCCAGAAAAAAATACAATTCCCATGACTCCCTAGCACTGAGCCAGAGCAGTGCCTCAATTTAATGTGCACTATTTCTGGCAGTCTGCCTAGGCCTATCATTTTTTTTTTCATGGAATGTTCAATGCTTAAACAATAAAACAAAAAGAAATGAAATATTTCATTTGATAAACTGTGAAAAATATGATGTGGTGATTCTTCAAGAACATATATCCAACTCAAAGTAAAAGACTGTTAAGAAACCTCAAATTGGGGAAAGAATATATATCCGCAGTTAAGCAGAAAAGAAAGGGTATAGTAGTGTATATATCTAAGAATATACAGTCAAAAGAGTTATTTAATGATAACAAAAGACACTTTGTAGGAATTGAATTAACAATTCGGGGGGGAAAGTTGTCTTAGGGCGTTTACAGACTGCCAAAAATAATGCAGCTTGAGGCCACTTTAACTGTCCTGGCTCAGTGCTAGGGAATCATGGAAACTGTATTTTTTTCTAAGACATTGAGCCTTCTCTGTCAGAGAGCTCTGGTGCCACAATAAACTACAGTTCCCATGATTCCTTAGCACTGAGCCAGGACAGTTAAAGTGACCTCAAGTTGCATTATTTCTGGCAGTCTGTAAAGGCCCTGAGTGACAATTTATGCCCCTCAGGAAAATAAAATAATTTTTTACAAGCAAATCAATGAAAAGATATTAGAATATGATGAAAATGAGATCATTCTTGGAGGTGATTTTAATGCCATTATACATCCACAGATTGATAGACTCTCCAGTAAAAAAATTAAAGAAAAACAAGATAAATTACCAAAAACCTTATTTTCAATGGTACAAAATCAAAACTTAGTAGAAGCATGGAGATATAAAAATGATGATAGAAGAGAGTTCACGTTTTTCCCAATAGGCATAAATCGATGGCTTGATTGGATATGTTCTTTGCATCTAAATCCTTATGTAATAAAATTTAAAAATAATAGAAATCTTGCCCAAAACATATTTGGACCATAATCCAGTAAAAATGACACTTAAATTAATAGAAACAGAATTTGTTTGGCAATTACAAGACTATTTATTAAAAGCCAAAAAATTGTGGAAGAAGCCAAACAAGAACTTTTTAAATCAGATAAAGAAAATAAGGAAGATATAGATAATTACTTTAAAGAGAACTTCATTTTAGAACTAAAGGAAGCTCAAATAACTGAGTTGGATAAACCAATAGGGTTATCAGAGCTAGAAGACGCAATTAAGAAAGCTAAAAAGGATAAAATGCAAGTCCAAATGGCCTAAATGTCAGCTATTATAAAATTTTCAAAGAGGAATTAAAATCACCACTTTTGGAGATAATAAATAATATTAGTAAAGGGAAAATCCCACCAACTTGAAAAAAAACAAACATAACTTTAATCTTGAAAGAAGGGAAAGATGATCAAAACCCAAATAGTTATAGGCCAATCTCTCTTTTAAACTCCGATTATAAACTGTTTACAACTATATACCAGAAAGGCTCAAAAAGGTATTAGTTAATTATTTGTCAGAGGAAAAATGTGGTTTTCTGCCTGGAAGGCTGTTAAAAGACAACATTAGACATATAGTTAATTTAATAGAACATTTTGATTTGCATATTGACAAGAAACTAGGAATTATATTATTAGACATGGGAAAAGCATTTGATAGCATTCATTGGAAATTCATGATTGGAGTATTAAAACAGATGCAATTTGGCCCAAGGTTTTTAAATTGGATTACCACAATATACAAAGATCAGACAGCTAGAATAAAGATCAATGGTATAAGGACAAACCCAATTCGGGTAAATAAGGGTACAAGACAGGGATGCCCTCTCTCTCCCCTTCTTTTCATTATGTCTTTGGAAGTGTTTTTGAGTAATATTAAAAAAGATACAAATATAAGAGGAGCGAAAATTAGAGGAGAAAATCTCATAGCAAGAGCGTACATGGATGATTTAGATGTGACTTTAGAAGATCCTTTAGAAAGCATTACACAACTATTGAAACAGAGAAATTAGAACAGGTCTCTGGTTTAAAAATAAAGAAAGGAAAAACAAGTGTCATAACAAAAAATATGACAAAGACCAAAGAAGAAGAACTGAGTAAGATATCAGGATTTAACATTAATAACAAAGTAAAATATTTGGGCATAGTAATTACAAATAAAAATTCTGATTTATTCAAAAACAATTACAACAAAACTTGGAATGAAATTTAAAAAGACTTAAACAATTGGAAAGATATAAAACTGAATATGTTGGGAAAAATAGCTGCAGTGAAAATGAGTGTACTGCCCAAATTTCTCTTTCTCTTCCAGACCTTACCTATAATTAAAATGATAAAGTGTTTAAGGACTGGCAAAAACAACTATTGGAATTTATCTAGGTGGGCAAAAATAAACAGAAGTACATGCAAGACACAATGGGGGGGGGGGGATTTGCGGTACCAAATTTAAAATTGTATTTTGAAGCCAGTACATGTATCTGGCTGTAAGACTGGCTGAAATTGGAAAACAGAAAATTATTTAATTTAGAGAGCTCAGAACTTAAATTTGGATTTCATGCTTTCTTATTTTATGATAAAATACAAGCAAATAATTTTTTTGAAAATTATTATTTAAGATCAGCAATATTTAAGACCTGGAAAAATATTTAAAAAAAGAATATGTCCAAAAGTTTGATGTGGGCATGCCCTCAGGTAGCACTGTTTCAATTTGACCCTTACAGAAAATAGAATTGGTTGAAATACCAAGATATAATAGAAAAGGACAATGGAAAACTAAGAATTAAAACACTAGAACAGCTAAGGAGAGAAGGAAAAGAATGTGGATGGTTTTTATACCATCAATTAAGAGCAAGATTTAATACCGATTTGAAAACAATAGAAATAACAAATTAAAAAAAAAAACTGACTTAGAAGAGAACATTTGAAATGATAAACCTGCACCACTATCTAGAATTTATAGAAAACTTATAGAAATGTACACAGAGGAAGAGCTTGTTAAAGAGAATATGATAGCTTGGGTGAGAAATTACAGACATGAGATAGCGCTTAGCCAATGGGAAAAATGCTGGAGAATTAAAATAAAATATACATTAAGTCAAGAAATCAGAGAAAATTACTACAAAATAATATACAGATGGCACTTATCACCAGACAGGATTGCTAAGATTTATAATTCTGGAAGAGATAAATGTTGGAAATGTGAGAAGGTAAAGGGAACATACTTCTATTTCTGGTGGGAATGTATAGAAGCCAAAAAAAAAATTGGGAAAATATTCATAAAAATATCATTGAAATATTAGAAATAAAACTGGAAAGAAAACAAGAGCTAATACTATTATGTATGTTAGATGAAAGGATTGGGAAAAAAACAACAGAAGAATTATATTTTACATGCTTATGGCAGCCAAGTTTATTTAAGTGAAATACTGGAAAATTAATAAAGAAATGCATATAGATGAATGGCTGCTAAAACTTATGAACTTAATGGAAATGGATTTGTTATCAAATGAAATAGAAGAAAATGTAGAAGACAGATTAACAGAGTGGAAAAAGTATGTGATTATCTTAAGAAGAAGTGGAGAGGTTCACTATATATAAAAAAGATGGAGATTTAGTTAATAACAGAAGAGTATGAATTACTCTAAAAAAATGTCAGATATAGTATGGGCAAAATTTAAGATAGTTATAAATAAGAGGCAAGGGGAAAACAAAATAAATGAATATCTTAGTTGTGAGAAATTCGGATAGAACAAGATAAATCTGATTAAGAAAAGAGGAAAGAAAAGGAGACCAGCATGAGGAAGTAACGATTGGTTTGTTATGTCTTTGATGTTTTTATGTATTATTTGTATTGTTTTAATCTTTGTTTTAGTTGTATGTTACGTATAATTGGATATTAATGTATGCTATATTATTGTTTTTTATGTGCAAAATAAAATAAATAGGGGTTGCAGACTGCCAGAAATAGTGCAAATTGAGTCCACTTTTAGAGTTAGGGTTAGGGTTAGTGAATCATGGGAACTGTATTTTATTGTGGCACCAGAGCTCTCTGACAGAGAAGGCTCAATGTCTCAGGGGAAAAAAACAATTCCCATGATTCCCTAGCACTAACCCTAACCCTAAAAGTGGACTCAATTTGCACTATTTCTGGCAGTCTGCAACCCCCCAAAATTTAAAAAATGGAGGGAAAAGAAACAGCTAGATCTCATCATACAGAATCTCATCAAAGTTAATACTAATCTATAAGGTCTTGAATGCAGTTTTGAGCTATAGTGTGGTGTCTTCTTCCTCCGAATTATATTGTATATTAAAGCAAGAGTAATTAACTGTACACAAGAGTGCATTTGGGTTATTGAGCACTCTGCTCCTTGCCCTGTGCTGGCTCAGAAGTGTGAATTGTGGAGAAGGAAATGGGGTAGAAAGCAGAAAGAGCCTCCTTCCCAAGAATCCAGTTGGGATTTTTGTCCTTTTCCAAACAGCCGCACAGCCGTCTTTCCTTTTTGTCTTTCCTTTCTCTCTGCTTGTTTTTTGCTTAACTGGTCCTGAATGGAATTACATGATCTTTAAAGAATAACTCATCTGTAAGAGTTTTCATGTTAAAGATCTGGCCAAATCAAGTGCTAAAGGCAAACCTCCTCCTCCTCCTTCTCTGACAGATTGGCAGCTTGACAACCTCTCCATTTTCTAAAAGAAAAGAGGGCAGCAGGACACCTCCTGCCGTCTGTCATTCAGAATGGAAGCAGGCCCATACTCTGCCAAGCAGCAGTTCCAGGGCGCCAGGCTTTTAAAGGCCTCAGGAGTGGGCAGATGCTGAGAATGTAACAGAAGGGTTTCTATCTGTGAGAACTAACACAAACAATTGATGTTGGGACCGTGGGCTTTAGGAAATGAGATTGTTCTGCCTGAGGAGAGTTGTAGTGGGGCGATCAGAATATGCTTTGTTTTCTGGTGTGTGTATATGTGCCACCATGTCTCCTATCAACATATGGTGACCCCATGAATTTTAGAGGGTTTCCTTAGGCAAGAAATAGTCAGAGGTGGTTTTGTCATTTTCCCACTCTAAAATATAGTCTGCAGCACCTGATATTCATTGGTGATCTCCCATTCAAGTACTAACCAGGGCAGACCCTGCTTAGGTTCCAGGATCAGACAGGATCTAGTGCCATAGTATGAAATAAATCATTAAAACTTCTGGGTGCTGAAGAGGAAAGTGTATGTAACATTTGAGAACACTGCACCTCATCGTAACATAACACAGTAGCACATTCATGTTATGTTATTTTTATCTCTTTGTAGATTTTACATTCAGGTGGAGATGGTTGGGGTTTTTGTTTTGTTTTGTTGTTGTTTTGTTTGTTTTGCACTGTTTTGTTGTTGTTAACTGCCCTCAAAACCATCTCGACCCATGGAGAGACCCTGTGGATGAGACTTCTCCAAGAACCATTGTCCTCCACTGCTCTGGTTAAATTCTGCAAACCCATACCCATGACCTCCTTGATAGAGGCCATCCATCTATCTAGCATGTGGCCTTCCTCTTTTCCTACCTTTCCTAACATTGTCTTTTCCAATGATTTATGCCTTCTTGTGATGTGTCCAAAGTACAACAGTCTAAGTCTTGTCATCTTCTCTTCTAGGGATATCTCTGGCTTGATCTGCTCTAGGACCCATTTGTTTGTCCTTTTGGCTGTCCATGGGATCCTCAGCACTCTTCTCCAGCACCACATTATCTCAAATGCATTGATTTTCTTCCTTTTTTCTTTCTTGACTGTCCAGCTCTCACATCGTACATGGTAATAGGGAATATGTTGGCTTGTATGATTCTGACTTTTGTGCTGAGTTGTATGTCTTTGCATTTTAGAATCTTTTCTAGTTCTTTCATAGCCGCCCTCCGCATTCTTAATCTTCTTCTGATTTCCTGACTGCAGCCCCCATTTCTATCAGTGTTTGATCCCAGATATGAGAACTCTTTTACTATTTCTATTTCCTCATTGTCTAGTTTGAATGTGTGTAAGTTCACTGTGGTCATTATTTTTGTTCTCTTTATGTTCAACAGTATAAGCCTGCCTTTGCACTTTCTTCTTTGATCTTCCTTGGTAGGTGTTCCAGGTCTGTGACCTGCACTGAGTAAGGTCTAAATACACTAAAGGCACCAGATCCAGTCTGGTCATAATACCAAATATTTTTCTTTGGATGGCTAAACTTGGTTTCTAAATGGACAATGGAAGTTTTAACTTACTGCCATGCTAGAAATTCAAAGAATTAAGCAATTTTGCATGCAGAATTTTTTTATAAAAAGCACACCAACAAATCACTGTTTAATGGAAAGCACCTAAGAACATGGTTTTGTTTGCACTAAGGGAGGTTCTGCTGTCTCCCACTTGAGCTCTCTCTTTAAGATCTTAGCAGCTGATAAACAGTGAACATAAGTCTTCAGTTGAGCATTCCCCAAAGAGAGCAATGCTTTATGGTAAGATATGTGCTACTGGGGCATAGCAAACTGTTGACGTGAGATCCAGGATGAGAGCAGTGCATGCTATTCAGAAGCTCTCAAAGCATTTTGTCCTTATTCTATAGATGTGGATTTTGTCCTGCAGCGTAGATACAAGGGGGAAAATGAGGGCATTGCCCCCAAAATAAGTATCCTGCCCCCCAATGAAAGTTTTCTTCAGTGTCCAAATTGCAGAGAATAAGGCCGTGAAAATCATTCATACTTAAAATACTGTATTTACGCTAGCTCTGCTCATACTACCAGAGCCTGCCCTTTTTCTCTGGATGACTAAACCTGATTTCTAAATGGTCAATGGAAGTTTTAAGTTACTGAATCTGCCAATCAGAATTTTTTAAAAATAAATCACCATTTAAAGCAGAAAACAGAACATGGTAATAAAGCAGCATGATGGTTTAAATCTCAATAAAACCAGCACATTCAACATATTGCAATATCTGGGCAAATAAAACTTCTCTTTTTTAAATAAACAGTGCTTTAATAAGAATAATGATGATTATTTTTACTCCTTTATTATATTTTGCTAATACAAAAATATCAAAATTATATAGGCTTGAGGCTCTGTCACACAATTATTATTTATTTATTTCATTTTTAAAGTGCTAAGATTCCACTTTAATACCATCTTATGGATTCCTGAGATTTGAAGTTTAGTGAGGAGCATTTAGACATCTCATCCAGAGTGCTCTAGTTCCTCATCAAATTAGATACCCCAAGGTACCGAGTATGTAGCCATGGCTGTTTAAGTAGAATCATAGTGTTATAAGTGTATTGTATGAAAGGGTCCCTGGCTCAATGGTTCCCATGAGGATTTTCTTGCTGAATGATATAGGGAAGAGTGATTCACTTATGCTAGTAAAATATGTGATTGGGGGTAGGAGGCTTTACGAAGATAAATTCTTATCTTAGAAGCAAAGCAGGGTCAGTTTCCTGCACCGGAGACCGCCAGTGAACATCAGTGCTTTATTTCAGAGGAAGGAACTGGAAAAGTCACCTCTGAGGATTCTTTGCCTAAGAAAACCCTATGAAATGTATGGGGTCATCATAAGTTGACATGTGACTTAAAGGCCATGTGCCACTTGGTGGCAATTGTGCCACTATTATTTCTGCCCTAGCTAAATACTGGTCAGGCTCCTTGGACTAGTAACAGTGTCTAATTACGTGGGCTAGATGTTATTTGCTTCCCTAAGAGGTTTAAAGAGAAGTAAACGCCAGGAAAATTTGTATGAAGTAACATGTCATGTGCAGTCTTCATATAGTAAATTGTTCTTTTGGTTTGCACTTTTATCTGCATAATTTGTATGCATTAGATCTTAGTGCACAGACAGAATCAAACTGCTTGTAGATATTTTTTAACAGTTATTGGTGAACTAAATGTTTTCACATTTCAAAAAACAATAAAGAATGATTGTAAATAGTCTTGGTCACTGGGGTTGTTATTGTGGGGTGCAATTTTAATTTCCCAGGGTGTTAAACTTTTAAAGGTAAACTAAACTTTGCAGGTATGAAAGTTAAACTTGTTAGAGTTCAACTTTCATCAGCGGAGCAGCAAAAACCATGGGTCAGACATGTAATTTGTAGTTTAAAAAACAAACAATGATGGCTTTAATAAATATTTACACAACGAACTAAATCCTATCCTAACTAGTATTAATATACCAGAAAGAGGCTGTTACTTCATCTTAGGAGTTTATCACACACTTAAACTGGTTTACCTGATCCAGCTTAAAAGTAAATGCGGGTGGCATCCGGACCCTATTGCAAGAGTTTTGCCACCAAAATCACCGCCCAGGACTATCCCGGGGCCATTCCCGCTCCTAGAGCAACTCAGTGCCACTCTTTTCGAAGCCAGGAGTTTTCTGACTTGAGTAAATGGCCATCAGAGCGGCTCCAGGAATGGGGATGGCCTCAGGATTGTCCTGGGCAGCGATTTCAGCAGCAAAACCCTTGCAATAGGGGCCAGACGCCGCCTGCATTTATTTTTAGAGGAGGCAGTTACTGACTGTTTACTGACTGCTTACTGGCAGTTCAGAATGTTCAGAGAGGGGCTATGCAGACGGGCAGGAAAAGGTGACCTGAAGGTATCTTTTCCTTAAGCTGCAGCAACTGCACTGCCTGCTCTGAGGTTGCCCTAAATGGGGATGGAGCAACCACACTGGGGGGAGTCAATGCAGCTTTTCTGAGGCTGTATTGAAGCCCCAGCGACCGCACTGCCAGCCCCAAGGACGCTGCAAAGGGAGTGTTGGTGTGTGGATGATGAGTGTTGTAGTATGCCTTTTGGCACCCAGCAGAGTCTGCAGGACAAGCTGGCTGCTGTGATCCACAGCCACTGTGTAGATTTGCCATCAACTGGCTCAGCTTCTCTTCTCCAGGCAATCCTGTCTTCCTCAGTCAAGAAGACACATTGTAAAGTCCAAAAGCATAGCTTTATTAATGCATATAAAAAGTAAAAACAAGATAACTAAGTAAAATCCATTGTGATGAACTTGTCCAGTTCAGCCATATAAGATTACATCGTTAACAATCTCAAAAGCATTAGGATCCAACTTGTTGCAGTTAAAAACACTGCATCCACACACGCTCACATCTTAAACAATAAAACAATTCTTTAGACAAAGGACTCTCTAGGCCCATCCCATACTCCACCTTCTAGGTGTTAACTTTATGTTAATTGGATAATGTCTGTATGATGTATGCCAACCCAGCCTCTTGTTGTCCATCATCCACCACGTGAGTAACTTTCCCAAGCTAACGATGTTTACATATAATTGTTATTACTTGTTAACCATAACAAAGTCTGGTTCCATTAGTTCTATCACTGGGAAAGTACATTGTTGATGTCTCTGTTACCACCTGGCGTTGATTCACCCTGTTTCTCTAAATATTGTTTGTGCCTTGTCCAGAAACTGTTCTCAAGTAGAAAATTACAAACGCACACACATCTTTACATTTCACCTTTGACTATATATCCCATTCATATCCTAACAATCCCCTCCTGAAATGTATAGATGTGTGAGAATTATTTTGTTGTTGTTATTAAAACCATCTAAGCACAATGTTTGACTCTATATATCTAAAGTAACACCTCAGCCTGTTATAATAATTGTTAAATGTTGTTTTTATCTCTAAAACCCTTTGTTAATATATCTATAGTGTTGTGTCTTGGCTTTAAACTCTAGACACACAATTTTATTTTTAAACCAGCTCTCCCTAGCATTTTGTTATAAAACTCTAACGTATCTTGACCTATATTTTTAACATTTTTTTAACACCTTTGCTTTTGTCATAAAAATGTATGTCTGTGAATCTCTATATATCACAACTGACAACTCACAATTTAAATCTTATAACTGTTTAATCTATTTTATCTCATTTAATGTTATATATATTTGTCTTATCAGCACTTAAAACTCTATCAACACTTATAACTATATATCTTTATTTTTAATCTATCAAACTATTAAGCTTGTCTATATTTAAACAACAATCTTTAAACTGACCATCATATCACATAACTTTAAAGCAAATGAACTATTTATAAAACACTCTATCACAATGTGGCTATTTTAAATCACAAGCTTTTATCTCTTAAAAAAACTTATCAAATGTTTTATTGTTGTCTAATCTATTATTTAAAACAAAACAATTTTTCTTAAAACACCTATAACAACACAATTATAATCTATTATTGTTAACTATAAACATCAAACCTTTCACAAAGCCTCTCTATAGCTGGATATTTAAAACTCTCTGTAACTTTATTTTAAACAAAACCTATTGACTTTAAACCTTTAAACCTCTGTTACCACCTGGCGTTGATTCACCCTGTTTCTCTAAATATTGTTTGTGCCTTGTCCAGAAACTGTTCTCAAGTAGAAAATTACAAACGCACACACATCTTTACATTTCACCTTTGACTATATATCCCATTCATATCCTAACAGGGAGATGGAGCAACTGCATGGACAGCGGCTGCTTTAATTTTTTTTGTTCTCAAATGCATGCGCACGTGTGCAGGACCATCTTTCCACACCTGCGCATCTGTGCAAGAAAACATCCCTGTGCACCTGCACAGGACTTGTCATAGGCTAGTATACAGCCTGTCACTCTGTGTACAAAGGCAACTGAAGTTTGGCATCTCTTTGCACTTGCACAGGACCTGTTATAGGGTGGTATACAGTCTGTTACTCTCTGTGTACAAAGTTGACTGAAGTTCGGCATCCCTGTGCACTTGCACAGGATCTGTCACACACCTACTGTCTGATTGTGCCACCCTTGGGGTGAAGGAACAAGTTTGTCAACTGAAAAGGCACCTACTCCATTATCCTCCACCAAACATGTCCCAAACAGATCATGAGGGAGGGGAGGGGTACATGCAAGGGAGGCTTGTGTGGACAGACTTGATACATGCAGCTGGTGGTTATGCAAAGGACATGGTCAACAGGACACATGGACAAACTTTATTCCACGAGCCCCCCCACCCACCCCCCAAAGCATGCCAGGAAGTGGTGTGCAGGTCTTATGCACACCTGCACAGAAGAGGTCACAAAAGCCTCTTTCATGCAAATTGCTGTGCATGCTGACACAAGATTACATCCAACAGAATGCATCTATTGTCATAACAGAGGACAGTTGCTAGGGCACATGCAGAAGGTTACAATTAGGGTTAGGGTTCTAATATTCTAGTGTACCTGCGCCAGTGCATCCACACCTGGAAGCATAGGGTGCTTTAAATTAAAGCTTGCATCGTAGGGTGCATGCTCTGGATTGCCGTCAACTTCCGCTGCATGTGTGATGGTGCATTTATATGGCTGTTTTCTGGTGCATCAGTGTCCCTGCATACATACGCAATGCGAAGGTGCGCATCATCACCGAAGGAGCGGGGAAAAAGCGACTCCTTTTTGGAGCAGCTTTTCTCGGCATATGACGGCTAGAGGGCGTTTTCCTGGAGACCTTTAGACGTGCGTCATCTAAAGGCCACTACCTACTGCAGGAGATGAAAAATCAAAAGCCAGATTGCTACATACTGTGCAATTGCTAGTCTATCTTGAATCTCAAAAGGGATGTGCATATGGAAGAAGCAGATATGTGTTAAAACTTTTTAATAACAAAAACAAGAGATGAAATCAAGAATGTGCATGAAAATTCATTTGCCCTGTTCTGGAAACAGCAGTGTTGGTTGCTGGGCAACTAAAGCATACTGATCATGGAAAAAACTTGGTATAGTAAGCATTATTCTGGAATACATTCTTGTCAGAAAGACAGCCTTGTATCAAAATTCCCTTTCTTATAGGAATTGCTAAAAGGCTTTCTCCAAATAGTACCACTGTCACAGATTCATAGGCATTGGTTCAGTGTTCTTGAAAGTAGCATAAAAGGCACCTGCGGTTTCAGAATCAAAATTTATTCATCATGGTGCTTTGGTTCAAGAACTAATCTAGGCAATATAGCCCAATGTAATGCTCAAGAAAGACCATCACTGTATTTCACAGAGCAGAGTTTAATGGGAACTCATTACCTCTAATGTGTCATATTGAGAGACAATGACTAGACAACAGCATAATTTCCCCCCGCCCCCCCCCCATGGTTTGTTATTAATATATTGTTGGGTTTTGCTGCAGTGAGTAGTATTTACTTGTTACTTTAAATATTCCTTATTAAGGGTCATTTTGAGGACTTGTACATTTTTTACATTTTGCTACATAATTTTCTGATTTAGTCCTGTATTGGTGTAGTCCTGTATTCCTATATATAGGCTGCCGGGCACAAGCTTCACCATCCCAGGAATCACTTTTCAGTGAATTTGTGGTATCGCAAGTCTCAGAATGGTGGAAGAGTTAAAAAAGCATAATTGAAAATATTAATCCTAATGTAGTCCCCATTATTGATCAACTTCTAACTGCTCAGGCATCTTCAGCTAGTATAGAAAGAATTTTCTTCTTTCTTTTTAGTTCATTCAGAACTTTGAAACAGACTGGGAACTGAAAAGATCTCTAGAGTTTTTATTCAAAGTGTTAATGCCAGTGCTGAGACTTAACTCCTTTTTTGTGTGTGTTTCTCTGAATAGTGCTTTTGCATTTTTGTATTACTATTTGTTTAGATTTAATTATAAGTAATAACTAAGACTAATGCTTAACATTAATTTATTCTTATTTTCACCTGTCTCTGAGAGTACTTTCTGTGTTTTAATGTGTATAGTCTAAATATATTCTGATTTAATAGAAATAATAAGCAGTAAAAATTGGTGTTTTATTGAAAGATGTAATAATCATATCAAAGCCTAATAACTTTGGATTGTTAATGTTAGAAATCATTCTAGAAATCTGGCTGGGAGAGGATAGTGCTACAACATGGACGCAGGCCCTCCCGGCCGGGTACTCTGTTAGTGAGCAGGTAAGGGGAAGTGGGCGGGGGGGTGGAGTGGCTCTGGTTCACAAAAACAACCTTACCTTGATCAGGATACCTGTCCAGAACACAGTCTACTTCGACTGCATGTACCTGAGCCTGAGAACCAAGAATAGTTTGGGGATTCTGCTAGTCTACCGACCACCTCGTTTTCTAGCAGATTCCCTAACCAAGCTGACACAGCTGGTCTCAGAGTTGCTGCTGGAATCGCCCAGACTTTTAGTTTTGGGCGACTTCAACATTCCACTCGAGACCAGTTTATCAAGTTTAACAGGTGCAGTTCAGGAGTTCATGGAATCCATGACAAACATGGGCCTATCCCAGTTGGTCCTCGGGCCCACTCATTATGCGGGTCATACCCTCGATGCAGTCTTTAGTACGGAACAGGAATATTCATGGGCGGAGATATTAAAAACCTCTGCATTGTCATGGACAGATCATTTCCTGATCAAAGCTGAACTGAGAACCACTGTCTGCCCCACCAGGGATGATGGACCCATTAGAATGGTCCGCCCTTGAAGGCTAATGGAACCAATTGGATTCTGGAAAGCCTTGGAGGGTTCAATGGTTGGGAATGCTGGTGATTCTGTTGAAGCTTTGGTGAATACCTGGAACACTGATCTTGCCAAGGCTATCAACACAATCGCTCCCAAGCGTCCTTTCCAATCTGCTCCTAAATGAAAGCCTTGGTATAAGAAAGAGCTGAGGGAGATGAAGCAGATTGGACAATGACTGGAGCGCACCTGGTGGAAAACTTGACTCTTATGTGACAAGAGTCATCATAGGAACTTTCTTTGGTCCTATCAAGAGGCAATACGTGGAGTGCAGAGATCTTTCTGCTCTGCATGTATTGTGTCTGCAGAGTCCCGTCCAGCAGAGCTGTTTAGGGTGGTAGTGGAACTGACATGGGTGCCACCTGCGCAGAACCCACTACTTAACCCAACAACAGCCTGCTGAGATGCATTTAACAACTTTTTTGCAGATAAAATCTCTCAGATAAGAGCCAACTTGGATGCCAGCATTGTAACAGAATCAACTGATGAAGTATCCAGCAACTCCGTTAATTAAATTATACTGGATAGATTCCAATCTGTGAGTACCGATGACGTGGACAAGCTCCTTGGTAGTGTGAGGAAAATGACTTGCCCCTTCAATCCTTACCCGTCATGGCTGGCCATCCGGAGGGGGATGCATTGAGACTGCTCTTCAGGGACATCATCAATGCATCCCTCAGGGAAGTTCATGTTCCATCATGTTTGAAGGAAGCGGCGGTCAGGCCACTTCTGAAAAAGCCTTCCCTGGACCCCCTGGATATGAATAACTATAGGCCAGTCTCATTATTACCTTTTATAAGCAAAGTAATTGAGAGGGCAGTTGCTCTTCAACTCCAAGCTGTCTTGGAAGAAACCAATTATCTAGACCCATTTCAAACTGGCTTTGGGATAGGATTTGGAGTTGAGACTGCCATGGTTGCCTTGACTGATGACCTTCGTCTGAGCATTGACATGGGTAGTGTGACCCTGCTGATACTCTTAGACCTCTCAGCAGCTTTTGATACAGTAGATCATGACATCCTCTTGGATCACCTGAGAAGGAATTGGAGGCACTGCATTGCAGTGGTTCCATTCCTTCCTCTCAGGCAGATTCCAGAGGGTGTTGCTCGGGGACAGTCGCTCCACTAAGAAGGAGCTTAATTGTGGCATTCTGCAAGGCGCCATCCTGTCCCCGATGTTGTTCAATATATATATGAAGCCGCTGGCAGAGATCATCTGGAGGCATGGGGCAGGGTGTTATCAGTACGCTGATGACACCCAGATATACTTCTCCATGTCTCAGTCATCGGCTATGACTTCAGAGGACGTCTCTCCTCTTAATGAATGTCTTAGGGCAGTAATGGGCTGGATGAGGAAAAGCAGATTGAGATTGAATCCAGACAAAACGGAGGTACTAACAGTAGCAGCCCCGAAACTAGGTATTGGGATAAAACTTCCAGTCCTGGATGGAGTCACACTCTCCGTGAAGGACTGTATTCACAGTCTGAGGGTGCTCCTGGATCCATCGCTCCAGATGACTAATCAGGTAAATGTGATGGTCAAGAGCGCCTGTTATCAGCTTCAGCTGATACGCCAGCTGCGCCCTTTCCTGGAAGTAAGGGACCTTGAAACTGTGGTACATGTGCTGGTAACTTCCCATCTTGACTTCTGTAATGCGCTCTACATGGGGCTACCTTCATGCTTAGTCCAGAAACTCCAACTAGTACAGAACATAGCAGCCAGGCTGGTCTCCAGTACATCTAGGAGAGACCATATAACACCGGTCCTAAAATCACTACACTGGCTGCCGATTACTTTCCAGTCTCAGTACAAGGTGTTGGTTATGACCTTTAAAGCCCTAAATGGCTTGGGTCCAACCTATCATCGGGACCGCCTCTTTCCATATAATCTGCCCCGCACACTCAAGGCCTCTGGGAGGAATTTGCTCCAGCCTATTAAAACGAGGCTGTCTGCAACCTCTCAGAGGACCTTCTCGACTTTGGAAAGGCCTGCCGGACGAGATCCATCAGATTACCAATCTAAACAGCTTTACAAAGGCTGTAACGATGGATCTTTTCTGACAGGCCTTTCCTGATTAGCCTTCCCAGCCTAAGGAGTGAGCTTTGTCCTTTCCTTATTCCCCTGCCATACCGCCACTGGCTGTCTGCTCTACTTTTATAATTTTGTTATCTGTTAATTTTGTCTGCGGTTTGTTAGTTGTTTTAATTTTATGATGTTTAATACTGTTTTAAGGGGAGGGAGGGTCTTGAGATTGTATATTGTGATATTTTATTACTGTAAGCCACCCTGATTGCATCTGCAGAGGGGCAGAATACAAATAAATTATTATTATTATTATTATTATTATTATTATTATTATTATTAAAACATGGTTGATGAAGCTTTCTAATAGATAAAAATGCTTCACAATATTAATATAATAATTCATTTTTTTATTAAATTATAAAAATCCTGGTTTAAACAAACAAACTAACAATGGCTTACATACACACACACACACACACACAAAAAAAAACCACCCAGGGGTGTTGGTTTGTTTTTAACCTGTTTTACCCCCAAACACTGTCATAATATCTAAGCTGCTTTCCAAAACAAATGGTGTTTGTACAAGAAAAATGGCTGGACACTGGCCATTAAGCATACAATACTTCAACTTTTACCAACAGTGAGTAAAGGCCTTTGCAGGCTGCCAGAAATAGTGCAAATTGAGTCCACTTTAAGGGTTAGGGTTAGGGTTAGGGAATCATGGGAACTGTATCTTATTGTGGCACCAGAGCTCTCTGACAGATAAGGCTCAATGTCTCAGGAAAAAAAAAACAATTCCTAGCACTAATCCTAACCCTTAAAGTGGACTCAATTTGCACTATTTCTGGCAGTCTGCAAAGGCCCTAAAACATAAATATTAAGGTAGCCCATCCGTAGGTGTGTCTCTTCTTTGTCCTCACTGCCCAAAACTGTTGCAAATGTTCTTTGGGAAGTGAGAAAAGCTACTATGATCAAGTTGGGCAGAGCAGCATAGGATTAGAATAGAATAATAGAATCACAGAATCATAGAGTTGGAAGAGACCACAAGAGCCATCCAGTCCGACCCCCTGCCATGCAGGAACTCAAAATCAAACCATCCCTGACAGATGGCCATCCAGCCTTTGTTTAAAGACCTCAAAAGAAGGAGACTCCACCACACACGGAGGGAGTGTTCCACTGTCGAACAGCTCTAAGTATTGGTTAGATATTTCCCCCCACACCCAGTTGTGTAGGAGACATATACCGTTTCTTTTTCCACACCTGGTGTTTCATAAAATCACTCATTCCCTTTGTTCTTGTATCACTAGGAAGCTAAGAGTGATTAGCAATGGGAGATTTTACTTAGGAAAGGGTTTGGCATGACCTTTCTGATTGCCTGATGAAAACTGATACGATGGGGCTCAAAATGCAATTTGTTACACAGTAGGAAACAGGAGCCTTTACCAAGCAAGCACAGCTCCAAGCTCTTGGTTTTTTAAGATGTCTCTCTAAGGTTGTCAACAGAACTTGGAAATATCATTATTCTTCTTTTCTTTTCTTTTTTTTAAACAATTCTTGAATTCAAGCCAGGGAAATGGGGGATGCAGAAAACTGTGGTCTTAAAGGATAACTTTGTAAAACTCTACCTATCACTGACTTTTAATCACTCCTACTTAAGTAAAATTCAGACCTGAAAAAATATGTCTTCAACATTAATATGCTTTCAAACTAGTGTAGCCATGTGACAGAAGAAGCTAGATGAGGGTATGTGGTGGTGGTGGTTGGGAGTTAAAGACAGCTAATTTATTTCTCCTATACAGCTGGATCTTTTCAGTCTCTTGACTAGCATATTGCTGTCTAGAGTAGGTGCCCCGTATCAGGTGTCCAAACAATGCTGGATCCATCATTCCCACCCAATTTAGCCCTCAGCCAGCTGGTGGAATGCTAGAAATTGTTGTCCTTTACCTTGTCTGAGTACCAGGTTGGGGAAGGCAGAACATTAAAAAAAACTTAATTTCAGGAAGGTTGATAGGAATCTTTACACAAGTACATACACATAATTAAGTAATTAATCAGTTTAAATCAATTAATTAATTGTATTAAATTCAAAATTATTTTAAATGTAATTATCTGTCAGCATAATTATTTCAACTCTTAGAATAATGTAATGTAATAAATTTTATTCCACCAAGGGGAAAGGATTACACATAATTTCATTTTGAATTTTGTTCAAAAATTATATGCACTCTGCTAATCACTCTTAAGCTTTCATTTTGTTCACTTGTATTGATTTGCTTATGTAGCCCAAGTCAATTTACTCAAAACAGCCAAATTCCATAATTTTATATAAGAATCCCTCAGAATTGTAACTCTTTTAGTTTGCAGTATTGAGCTGCCCACAATCATATGGAAAAGCAACTTCTCATAGCAATTTTTATTGCTTTGTTTTTAGAGGTAGGTATCTTCTACTATTTAGTGGTTCTTTTAAAACACAGAGATGATGGCTCTAATTAATATTTAGGAAAGTTACTTTCTTTATGGCAGTTCCCACAATCACCTGATCATGCTGGTTGGGGAATTCTGAAAAGTATCAACCAAGAGAGTAACTTTTCTATAATCTGTCTCTCATCAAATGCAAATCTCACTGTGATAGGCCTAGACTTTGGTACAGCTGAACCTTGAGGCTGAAAGTCCAGGACTCTGTACAGCCCAAGGGAAGACCACCTAGAGGGTGACAGATGATGGAACAAAAGCAAACAGGTCCAATGTCAGCACCCAGACCAACAGTAACCATGCTAGCTAGAAGATTCTGAAATTTATTAAAAATAATAATCCTATTTCCACAAGCCATGTCATGATAATTATTAAACAAATGGACATTCTCAGGACTGTTAATCTTCAGAAATATGTTATGTGTACTTGGTTTGAAGAGCACACTCATATATTAGTGCTGCAAGATTTATCAGTGTAATTAGTAAATTTATCAATGTAAATGTTGATTAATTGGATGGGGCAAGATTGCTTACAGCAGGAAAGACTATTAAGGGTCAAAGCCACAATATTTCAGTTATTTTGCATTGCTTTCTCTAATCATTAGAGTTGAGGTGCTTGGGGAATAGAATCTTTGACAATGCTTATCCCAAATGGTTTGATCTATATTTCTCCAGACAAAATTGCAGAATGTAACACCTTTCTGAATATTTTGATGCATTCTTTTCAGCAGTTTAAGCAGAGAAGTTGCAAATATCACTTGTTTGGACTACTATACTCTTAGAATCCGCTAGCGACTATAGTCTGTGGCCATGGTGGTTCTGAGAGTCTGGATATTGTACTCCAACAAAGATAATTATTTCAAAGTACAAGAATGCATTATATGGAGACAAAATTCTTGTTTAAATTTGCAAGTTGAGTGGATTAAAAATATATTAATAGATGAATGTGGAAATGGAATGGAATTTTGGTACAGACATACAAACCAGGCATGGGCCCTCGATGGGTTTACCCATTTGGTCTATTCCTAAACAGGGAGAACAAATGAGCCAACAATGCCAGGGGCATTTCTTCTATGCCTCTCACTGATGACTTTGTTTTCCCCCCTACACAGCAGCCTATTTTTCTTTCCTGCTGAGTGTCATCAAATGATTTATGAGAATACTATTAACTGCATTCTTAATAGCTTACTGCCAGCTTTTCTCACAGACTGCAGAGCTGCTTTGTCACCCTTAGCAAATGGGGTTTCCTTCTTATCCATCATGGTGCACATTATGACATCTGATTCTTCAGCACTGAACCTATTATGCCCTGGTCAGCGCAAGGCAAAGCCCAGCTGTTCTTCTAATTATTTTGTCTAGAAAGATGTCCACTATATTTTTTATGAGTAGGATTGATATGATGCAATTGATTTCAATACCTCTCCATCCTGCCCCCCACCCCACTTCTTTCTCCCCTCCCCGCGTGTACAAGTTGAAAGCAAATTGTAATTTGGGCTCGTTTCCTCAGGTTAGTTATACACCCCTTAAGCTGTGAAAGTGACACTTCATTTTTGTTTTGCTAGTGATGGAGTGTGCTTGTAGTAGGTGTTTATAAATGGAAGGTGACTTGCCAGCCTGTTTTTGATATGCTACGGTTGTGGCAATGAAATAATAATAGGCTTTCATCAACTCAAGTGTATCTGAGGGCCAATGCAGATGGCCCATAAGGGACGGCTCTGTGTCACTCCTGGGAGCACCGGATCAGAGCCACGGCAACCACACGCCGCAGCCCCAATCCTCCTTTTTGCTGCTCCAGAAAGATCTGGCAAATGCCACTCCTTTTGGGGGCAGCAAAAGGCCACCCTTAGAGCCACTGCAGCTCTTTTGTGCCCCTTTCGTGCAGCATGTATGCACGCTGCGCCAACAGGCCGCCCTGATGCCACACGCTGTGCTGTCAGGCACGTGGTGTGACAATGGTGTCAGGGAAAAGTTGGGGCAGCTGCCGTGTGGTCGCCCTGCCCCAACTCTACACCCAGGTCGGCCCTTTAGGCTGGTCTGCTTCAGCCCTGAGTGTGGTTGCAGAGATTCAGTAATAAATGCGAACCGATGCACACTGAACATTTTCTAGTGTGTATGTGGCAGAACAAAATGGATGGTATAGTTTGCTGAAGCCACCAGAGTAACCTTTGCTATCTGAATATTTAGAAGGGTCACCTGTATTAGAAATGGGTTAATGACTTCCTAATGAATTTCTCAGCCTTCAGCTGCCTCCGGAGAGACCTTGGGTTAGTTATCTATTTTTGGACAACAGCTCCCAGAATTCCCAGACAGCATGACGATCTAGGGATTCTGGTCACTATAGATCAAAAAAATCTAAATTTTCCAGGCTCTGAATTTCCTCCACTGATAGTTTGAATCATTGACCATAACTTTAAGCAAACATGTTGCGATCCTTATTTTTTTGTGAATCCATTGTATCATATAATGCAGTGATGGTGAAACTTTTAGGGCCGAGCGCCCTAAGTAAAAGGCCTTCTGGCAATGGGTGTCATCCAGTGCCAGGGGCAGGACTTCCATCCTCCAGGAGTGGGACCTCCATGGTGGGACTTCTTCCCCCCACCCTCCCAGGCCTTCAGCTGCCTCTCCAGAGACAGCTAAAGGCCCAGGAGGCAAAGGAGGAAGAAGAGGAACAGGCACGAGCCTCTTCCTCCTCCCCTGCACCATCTCTGGCCTTCAGCTGCCTCCAGCTGCAAAACAGCTGAAGGCCAAGAAGGGTCTACTAGGAGGAGGAACAGCTATGCGCCTCTTTGTCCTGTTTCCCCTGCATCGTCCTCAGCCTTCAGCTGCCTCTGGAGAGACATCTGAAGGCTGAGGAGGGTCTGGAAGGAGGATGAACAGGCACACACCTCTTCCTCCTCCTCCCCCCCACACTGTTCCTGGCCTTCAGCTGCCTCTGGAGGGGCAGCTTGAAGGTCTGGGATGGCCAGGAAGGAGGAGGAACAGGTGTGCGCCTCTTCCTCCTCCTCCCCGCCCTCCACATGCTGGGGAAAATGGCTTTGTGTGCCATCTCTGGCACACATGCCATAAATTCACTAGCATGGACATAGTGGATTGATTAGCAGCCTGAGATTTGTTATCTTCTCCTATAGCATGTGGATTGGGTTGAGCCAAATAGGTTTATTACACTAGTCTCCTTATTCTGTAAGCACCTGCCCCATGATTCATCCTAGGCATTCTTTGGTTATGCAGTGTACTGCCAAACTGTACATGTAGTGCACAGTTTAATCAGGTGTCAGTTATATAAATAAAAGGGGCTGGGGATGACTCAGTAGCCTTTGCACCCAGTCAGAAATTCCTTATTTTTCCCCTAAAATGTTTGCTAAAATGTGAATTCCTAAAAAAAATCCTTATGTTGTTAAAATTGCACTATCCACATGCAAGAGATTAATATTGCCAGAGAAGTCCCAGGATTTCTAAAGCTGAACAAAAGTCTTTCATGGGGAATGCTAATGATGTAAAGATGTCCAGAAATTTTGAAGACATAGGCAGGAAAGCAATGATATTTGTGTGTTTTTTCTGGTAGGAAAAATGAGGGGGGTGGACGGGGAATGAAAAATGTGATATTAGTATCCTTTACAGATTGAAAATTACTTTTTTTACTTTTTTACACGTTATAGCCTAATTTGGTGTAGCATAAAAATTGTTATGCTAGGAATATTTCAATTACAGTTTATCCAGACAAATAGAATTTACTTGTTTAAATTCACAGTTTTGCTACAAATGGAGCTACAAAATTCTGAGCTCTGGTGAATAACTGAACTGCAAAGGGCATGTTTTGTTTTGCCAGTTCATGAGTAACTAAACAATAAAAATAATGTATCAGCAAAACTGTATGTATATATACACACACACATACATACACACAGTGTACAATCATCATGTAGGACATTTTTAAACTGCATGGGATGGGGGCACATACATATATACTTTTCCCATATATATATGGGAAAACTTTTGTTAGCCTTCGTTTTGAGCAAATGGAATCAAATGTGTTTCAGGGTAGATACCAGGGTATCCCCTTTTTTGAAAGACTTTGTATATGCAGAGCTCCAAACGTTGAAGACCTTGCACATTATCTGTTGCATTGACAAATATATAATGATATTAGAGAGAAATATCTGGTTCCCATCCTCAGAAATTTGAGGGATAGGGATGATGAAAGCAAGTTGTCCTTATTATTGCAAGGAGTTGAGCCTTTCATAACTCTTAGGGTTGCCTTGTTTGCAATGAAAGCTGCAATTTTATGGAGGCAAGTGGTAGCCAAAGACCTCAAATAGATTGCTGTGCATCTGTACTTTCTGTATTAACATTTGTATTGTGTGGTTATTTTTGACATATTTAATCTTACCTCCATTCATGGTTAATGGCACCAATTAACTTCCGTATTACCATTGTGTCTTACCAACTATCTTGGTTAATTTCTCTGCCTACCTCTTTTGCCCTCCGAAACATTGATGCAATTTGATTGATTTAAATCTTGTATTCAAATATTTTCTTTTAACATTATTTTATTATTATTTTATTACTTTTAACATTTTGTATATATTTGAAATGGTCTGGAGACTGATTCAATAAAGAGATTTCTGATATATATAGATATATGGGAAAAGGCCATAAACCAAGGATAAAACACATGCTTTATATCAGGGGTAGGCAACCTTTCCCCTTTAAGGGCCGAGGGACTTCAGCTCCCAGAAGCCTCAGCCATATTGGCCAATAGTCCCATGTTGGCCAACAGCTCCTGGGATTCTGGGAGCTGAAGTCCCTCGGCCCTTAAAGGGGAAAGGTTGTCTATCCCTGCTTTATATGGTGAAAGCCCTAAGTTCAACCACAGCATTTTCAGTTTAAAAAGTACAAACCAAGAAGCAGACAATGAGAGAGGCTGCTTTGCATGATACCTTGGAGAACCACAGCTGAGCAATATTGAACCAAGTGGGCAAATGGCAACACCTGGAATAAAACAGCTTGCCTGTCTTTCTGTGTTTTAAATTTACAGGATATTGTCAAGAGACATGTCTTAATCCATCTTTCTCCAACTTGGTGCCCTCCAGATATGTTGGACTACTGCTCTCATCATCACAAGCAGCAGAGCCATGTTGGTTGGGAATGGTGGGAATTATAGTCCAGCACAACTGGAAGGCTCCAGGTTAAGAACAGATGTCTTATAGGACAAGGGAATGACCAGAAAAGGTAAATTTGCAATGTAGTCTTTGAACTATTGTCACAGTTTTATCCTTGAGTACCTTTTAAAAACCATTTCCAGACTTGCTTAGCAGGTTTATGCATCTTCATGCAGTCCTGCCTCTGAGGTATTTTTTGCTTGTCTTTGTTCTCCATTTGGCTTGACAAAAAATAGAAACACATATTAGCATCTTATGCATTTTCAAGGTTTCTTGTCTCCCTTGTGCTTTCCTTTGACTTCAAGAACATCTTTATTTCTACCTCCTTCTCCCTTTGACATAAATCTATTCTGTTTTTTCCCCTTTGATGCTTCCTGTTGTCAAACTGACAAAAAGTTGTTGCAGTACCACTTCCATGCACACTATGGACATTATTGTATGTCTTTTAAAGTGTCTTAAGGCCTTTGCAGACTGCTAGAAATAGTGCAAATTGAGTCCACTTTAGGGTTAGAGTTAGTGCTAGGGAATCATGGGAACTGTATTTTTTTCTGAGATATTGAGCCTTCTCTGTCAGAGAGCTCTGGTGCCATAATAAACTACAGTTTCCATGATTCCTTAGCACTGAGTCAGGGCAGTTAAAGTGGACTCAATTTGCACTATTTCTGGCAGTCTGCAAAGGCCTTTACATCTCCCGAATTGAAGTCTAATTCGGGCTGCATCCTGATCCTATCACACAGCTTTTGCCCCCCAAACCACCATTCAGTTACAGCCCCGCTCAAAAAGAAAGCTCCCAAAGTTGAAAAATGGCTGCTGAAGCAAGCTAAAGGAGCCACGTTGGAGCAGGGCTTTACTTGGGTGGTGGTTTTGGGGGCAAAAGCCATGTGATAGGACCAGGATGCAACCTGAATTAGACTTCAATTTGGGAGGGGTAAGACGGTTTTTAATGATGTACGATAATCTCCTACGTGTAAATGTATTCTTCTCTACAAAATCTGCATACTTACTAGAACCTTCCTGGAAAAGGAAAAACAATCACAGCATAATTATGGTTTGTGCACACACTCATCCTGATATGTCCTGCACTGTGTTTCTTACATTTTTATAGCTTGTCGGCAGAGTTTATCTTTTGGATTTCACCCTGTGACAGGTACACACACTCTTTCTTGGCTGTTTTACTCCCTTTCTGTTCCTTCATGTTATTTCAACTTTATAATACAAATCTTATCTTATCTTTCATCCTGAGATTCTTTTTGACTAACAGAGCTGGGGGACAACTCAAGGCTGCCAGTCTGGCAGAGGGGACCACGAGATAGCAAGAATAGCAAGAAAGATAGCAAGAAGGGTTGCAGGAAGAAGAAGCTAACACTTCAAAGAAAAGCTACATGCAAACAATTATATGTGGGGAGTGTGGCCCTCATGCCATATAAAGCACCCTGAGCTCATCTTGAAGTCTCTACTCTCCCCGTTCATCCAAAAACTTTTTGAAAAAATGTGTATTTTGGGGATGCCTCCCACACTCCCTGGGGGCTGGCCCCCAATTTCTACCCCGGCATCCTGTTTTCCACAGGGAATCACAAGTTGCCTCATGGAAATCCCTCAAGCAGGAGATGAAAACACCAACTCTCTCCTGCTATTATGACACAGCAGCTAGTGTTCAGAAGCAAGCTACCTCTGAGCATTGATGGCCCCATGATTAGACAAAGTGAGGCAAAAATGTCAGGGGGCATATACTGGGAGGTAGCAGTGGCAGAAACCTGTCCCCTACCATTCCTCCTGAGTACCTCAGTTAATTTCTCCTATATGATCTGTCCTGCACCACTTTGACCTAGCCTTCTGCCTTTACAATTGGTGTTCTTTAGAATAAGTGTTAACTGCTACTCCAGTTTCCTTTTTTTCTGTGGAATGTGAAGAGTGGGTGGGGTGAGAGACATCATCCTGTCCTGTCTCACCAAAACATATTGAGCTGATCCTGCTGGAAGAAATATATAGCTCTGATGGCTAGCATAGCCTCCAAAAATCCTGGTTTAGCAGGGACAGTCCTAGTTAATCCTCTACTGTACCACCTTTTCAATTGTTTTTAAAATGTCTCAGTTTCTCTCTCTTCCTCCCAGTTTCCCTTTTGCCCTCAATTTATTTCAGTTGCTGCAAAATAATTTCAAACTAAAAAAGTAGTTTGAACTCCATTAAATTAGGCAGAGGGAGAGGAGGAAGTTGAGTCTTAGCTTTCCAAGTAGGTTCTTCACCACCACCTTTGTTTAGCCTTTCCTAAACTCATTAATAAATTCCAGGGTTTCTCTGCTTTTCCTTTTCCTTTTGGATCATACCTCCCCGAACTCACCAGCCAGCATCATACTGTGGGGTGTTCTGGGAAGTATACTAAAAAAAAAAAAAAAAAGTAGTTTTGTGTGTTGTTCCCCATCACTAACTTTTTCCTTTTTGTTGCCTGGATGCATACGCTTGACAATAATCTGATGTTGCTTAGTGCATGCCTCCCATTTTTCACTGCTGAAACATTCAAGGGTATGGTCTGGTAGTTATTCATAGGTTTGTCTTTCATGAATTTTGTCTGTTGT
This sequence comes from Phrynosoma blainvillii, assembly GCA_026167975.1. NCBI lineage: Eukaryota > Metazoa > Chordata > Lepidosauria > Squamata > Phrynosomatidae > Phrynosoma > Phrynosoma blainvillii. Next base: position 120,511,599 of record JANUYF010000001.1, on the reverse strand, counting down.
TGTGTGCTTTCAAGTCATTTCAACCTATGACAACCCTAAGCAAACCTCTCAGGGTGTTTTCTTGGCAAAATTTGTTCAGAAGGGACTTGCTTTTGCCTTCCTCTGAGGTTGGGAGTGTGTGACTTGCCTAAGGTCACTTAGAGGGTTCCCATGACTGAGGATTTGAACCCTGGTCTCCAGAATTGTAGTCCAGTGCTCAAACCATTATACAACAATGTCTCTGATCATTTTTTCATCTCTCTTTAAAGCCAGCCTAAGACATTGTTGTATCACAAAGAAGCAAATTCCATGATTTGCTACCTGGAACAGGTAGAATTACAAAAGAAATTAGTCAACTCAATTTGTATGGGAAATAGATTTTTTCAGCACCACACACACACAACAGTGCAAGGACATGTGTTCATTTCATTGGCTTATACTGTAGCTACGAGAAACAGAGGGTGGGAGCTGTTAAGATACAGTGTTTGTTTTATGGCTGATAATCTCACAAACACACTTGTTTTTCAAAGGTTACATCTGTTTTTATAACCTGTAGACTATTTTCAAATATATTTCTAATGACTTCAGTTTTGTTTACACAGTGATGATATCCTTAGTATTGTCATCTATTGGCAAGGTTAGTCTAAAAGCGTCTTTGAACTTATGGAGGCAAGACAAAGGGAAGAGAGGTCTTTTCTCTCATGCAGTCTGTAATTAAGATGTTTTATCAAATTACAAGAGGCTGGAAAACAAAAACCATGAAAGGAAAACCAATGCCTGCTTTTATTCATCTGAAGAGAGGATCATGGAAGAGCTAGCACTGTTGGATAAATTTTTGATTCTGTTTGTTCAAATTTCTTTACTTTCCCAAGTGTCTCAAGCAAGATATGATGCAGTTTTAACAGCAGCAGAGCATTAAAAAGTAATGAATCCATGAAATAGAGTATGAGGAAATGTTTGAGGAAGCAGAAAGGAATAGTCACGCATGGTTTATTTTTATTTATCAGCATAAATTAATTTGAGCTAAAGCGGCATTGTGTTTTCCTTTGTTGGCTAAAACAAATGGCACTTGTTTGTTTTTACACATTCACTGTAGTTAAAAAGAAGTCTCTTTGGGGCTTAAATTGAAATTCAGATGAGGTGGGAAAGAGGGAGCCAAAAAAACCATTCTGGGCATCACTTCACTTCACTTCACTTCTGGTGTCTATGTCTGTGTGTACATATGCATATGTGCCTTCAAGTCACCTGCTGACTTGTGGAGACCCCATGAATGTCTCAGGGTTTTCTTGGGCAAAAAATATTCAGAGGTAGTTTTGCTAATTTGTTTCCATGAAATATAGTCTACAGCACCTTGGGGGCAAGTCATACTCTCTCAGCCTGAGAAGATGGCAATGGCAAATCCCCTCTGGAGAAACTTGCCAAGAAAACACTGATTGGTTCGACTTAGGGTCTCCATAAAGCTGAAATGACTTGAGGGCACACAACAACAAATTTGCTGGCTTTCTCTCATCCAAGGCTGACCCTCTTTAGCCTCCAAGATTGGACAGGATCTGGTTCATAGAATCATAAAGTTGGAAGAGACAACAAGGGCCATCCAGTCCAACCCTCTGCCATACAGGAACACAGAATCAAAGCACTGCCAACAGATGGCCATCCAGCCTCTGTTTAAGGACCTCATAAGGAGGAGACTCCACCACACTCTGAGGCAGTATATTCCACTGTCAGACAGCTCTGACTGTCAGGAAGTTGCTCCTGTGATTTAGGTGGAATCTCTTATCCTGTAATTTGAATCTATTGCTCCTTGTCCTAGTCTCTGGAGGTGTGGGAAACAAACCTGTTCCCTCTTCGATATGACATTCTTTCACATATTTCATCATGACCATCATGTCCCCTCTTAACTATCTTTTCATCAGGCTAAAAATTCCCAGCTCCCTAAGCCTCTAAGGTATTTTGGGAATTCAGGAAAGGTAATCGTAAGCATTGTTAAATACAGATATGTAGCTGAATGTATCTACAGGGAGAGCCAACAAAGTATAGTGTTGGAGAAGAACTCTGGGAGACCAGGGTTCAGATCTCTGGAAACTCACTGGGTGACCTTCGGTAAGTCATACTCTCTCAGCCTCAGAAGAAGACAAAGGCAAACCATCTCTGAACAAATCTTGCCAAGAAAACCCCATAAGTTCACATTGTTGTTGTTGTGTGCGTTCAAGTCTTTTCCAGCTTAGGGCAACCCTAAGATGAGCCTATCATAGTACTTTCTTGGCAAGTTTCTTCAGATGGGGTTTGCCATTGCCATCCTTTGAGGCTGAGAGAGTGTAACTTGCCCAAGGTCAAACCAGTGGGTTTCCATGGCTGAGCTGGGATTTGAACCCTTGTCTTCCAGTGTCCTAGTCCAAAGCTTGAACCATTACATCACACTGGCATAATATGTTCACTTTAGAGTCATCATAAGTTGGAAAAGACTTAAAGACACACAACAATTTACAAGGGAGAAAGTAGATCAAGTCCATTCATAATTTTTAGCCTTGACTCTGCCCCATGCAAGTGTACTGTAGAACATCAAAAATTGCTCACGTGGGTATAACCTGTCTGTGTAATTGGGTTCCTTGCCTATGCAACAGTTCTGGTCATCCCATTTCAAAAATTGACCATAGAGCTGGGAAGGGGGCAACCAAAATGGGAAACAGTTGCAGAAAAAAAATGTGGCAGTGGTGGTGTGCTTTAGGGGAAAAAAATAAAGACATTAGAAGTTTGTAAAATATGCCTAAGTATGAAGAAAGTGAATCCCCCCCCTTGCCCAAAATGTAGGGATATCTGGTTAAACTGACCTGAATAATATTCAGTACAGGGGCAGGGGAAGGAACTTATATTGAAAAGCAAAGCAAAAATGATTCATGGCATTCACTGACCAAAAGATGTGATGATGACCATTAGCTTAGAGATCATAGAGAGCCCTGGTGGCACAGTGGTTAAATGCTGGTACTGCAGCCACACATTGTAAGTTTGATCATAGAGGAGGGCTCCAAGGTCCACTCAGCCTTCCATATTTTTATAGGTTGGTAAAATGAGTGCCCAGCTTGCTGGGGGCAATTGGCTTACAGATTGTAAACTGCTTAGGTCGGGAGTGCTAGTTCATTGATAAATGGTATACAAATGTACTTGCTATTACTATTGCTTAGACGGCTTTAAAGAGGGATTCCAATTCATCATTGATAACTCTATCATTAGCTATTGATCATAGAAGCTCATATTCAGAGATAATAGGCCTTAGCATTGGAGCTTGGAAAAGTTTCTTTTTTGAACCACATCTTCCAGAACTCACCAGCCAGCACTATGTACAGTTCTTGGATGTATAATTGGGGGGGGGGGGGTTTCCAAGATCCTGCTTTAAATACCAGTTGCTGGAAAACAACACAAGGAGAGACTGTTTCCTTGACCCCCCCTGCTTGTGTGTTGTTGAAATATCTGTGGAAAACAGGGTGCTAAAATTGATGGGCTTTTGATCAAATTCAGCAAGACTGCTTTTAACTTGTTAAAGGCTATGCACATTGTGTTATGTGCCCAGACTCTTTCAGAATTTCTGCTGCATGTGCATATGGGGTAAGAAATTTCAGCAGCTGCAAGAAGTACTGCGCCCAGACCAGGACCTGGATGTGGCATATCCCAGCCCAATACTCTTAACCACTACACAGCACATTGGTTCTCCAGGAAGCACTAGGCACATCTCCAGCCCTGTAAATATCTTGACTGAAATTTTGTAGAGTAGAGCCATGAAACTCACTGGGTAACCTTGGGCCACATATTCTCACTCCATGTTTTGAGTCTAAAGCCAAGAGGAAAGCTAAGACTTGAAACCTATTGATAGTGCCAAGTGGAGCAGACCATTGAAGTTACTGAATGATAAATCCAAAAGTGATTAAAGCCCATTGCTTCAATGGCTCTATTCTAGTTGGGACTACTAATAAGTTTCTGGGCTAAGTGTGCCACTTTGCAACAAAAGGCAGGGCATAAATACAACCAAAACATATTTCTTTCTTTTTTAAAATTATGCTTATATTCTGTCTTTCATCCAGTGAGTTTGAGGCATCTACATGACTTTCTTTAACCATTATTTTGTCCTCACAGCAACTTAAGTTGAGAAAATGTGGCCCAAAGTCACTTCTGATTTAGACATGGGATGTGAATTCAAGTAGTTCTCCAGCCCTCCCTCCATTCCCTCCAGTTTCAGTCTCAATTTGCAATTAAAGTATTTGTAGGGTTTGTGCCCCCAAAACACAAACTCTAGTAGGGGATTGTAGTTGCTTTACTGCAGCTGCTGTTGTGAGAACTGGTTAGAAAAAGAGATCCTAACTTTGCTGCCTATTGTTCTATTAAGAGATCACCATCACTGTGAGGTGTCTTCCAGGTGGTATTATATTTTATCAACTACTGTACGAGGTTATGGAACAAAAGCATTGTTTCAGTATAGGACTCTTGACTTGCCCTCTTTCTGAGGCCGATGCACTCCTAAAACAAGCAGAATTGTAGAGAGAAACCTAGCTGTGCCGGCTGGGGGATTCTGTACCTTTTCAAACTCTGCATTAACTTTGATAAGAAAATGCACCTGAATATTTGAGTCCACCTTCTAATTCAGACCATGGAGTCCATTTAGCCTTGCATTGTATTGCATTGTCTTTCCTGTGTCTCAGGTTAAGATATTTTCTGGTCCTGCTTCCTGCAATCCTTTTGATGTCAGGGATTGAAACTGGGAACTTCTCTGCATGAAGTAGGTGTTTCACCATTTAAGTGTGGTTATCTACTCGAATATGTGTGTGTTTGATTGAAAACAGAAAGGTTTCTGTTCTTAAACACAAGACTCATTGACATGCATGTGGGCTGTGCAAGGATGCAGTTGTAGGTTTGGGAGGTTGGTGATTTGGCTTGGTTTGGTTTGGTTCCACTCCCCTCTCCCCATTTTGTATTAATTCCAACTCTTTTTCTTTTTACCCAGAGGAACTTTGTAAGGGATTGTGCATGTCTTTCATATAATATACATCACTAAGGCATTAAAAAAGAACCTTTGTAATTTATGTTTAATTTGCAAGCCTCCTGCAGGTAAATCTTCTTATTTATGCACTGTGAAATCATTTCTTTGCAAAAGCAGCTTATTTTGTGATCTCGGATTTGAGTTAACAGGCAGACCCTGGTCTTACAAGCTCAAGCATCCTGATTCTGTTGGCTGGTTGTACCAAACATGTCACTATGAGGACTCATATCATCATCTCCATAATGTAGTAATTAGATCTTTCCTGAGTGTTTACTGTCAAAAATGTAATGGATTAGAGAAACTGCTAGTCCAGTCATTGCTGATTATTGGCCAGAGAGACAGGAGAGCATGGCAACAGACATAACAGGAGCAGAAAATGGCACAAAACAATGTCAGCCCTCTAGATTCTGCATCTACAGAATCAACCATCCATGGCTTAAAAGCATTAAACAAAAAAATCCAAAATGCCAACCTTAATTTTGCCATATTATATACACAATTTTATTATGCCATTGTATAGGACATGAACATCCATGGATTCTGGTATCCATGTGGGACCCTGGAACCAACCCCAGCAGATACCAGGGGCTCAATATATCAGGGTTACACACCCTCCAACATTTCACAGATTAAAAACTGGACCATGTTTCACCAGACAACATGAGTCTGGTCAAGACAGCAACAATTATTAATGAGGATGAACCCACAATCAGGATGCTGCAGAAGTTCGCTTTTGTTTGAGCCTACAGGGAAGGACAAGATTCTGCCTTTTCTTTCCCCCAACTGAGTTAATTGTATACAAACTACTTTTGTACTTTGAATTCTGTTTGCACCAATTGAAGGAAACTGAGAATGAAAGTGGAAAATGAGGGGAGGAGAGATATTTGGGATATTTTAAAAAGCAGGTAAAAAAGTGGGACAATAGAAAATTAATTGAGACTGTCCCTGCCAAATCAGGGCAGTTGGAGGGTATGGGGTTACATGGTTTTGCAGCCTTGGCCTGATACAACAGCAGGTGCTTTGCTAGTGAATCTGCCTATAATCTAGTGGCCATAGCAGTACATTTCTTCTTCTTGCCTAAAGTAACTTTAGAACTTTGTCATCATAAAGTATCACCTAGCTTTTAGAGTAGCAAAAGTCAATGCAATAGTGTCTCAATGCAATAGTGTCTCAATGCAAATGAATTATTCTAAAACAGGAATGGTCAATGGGGGCATGGTAGGGAGCTGCATTAGCCCTCAGGAGATTGCTTTCACCACATTCCCACAGCAAAAAACTTAGAAATAAAATAAGTTTTCCCCACAACTGTCCCTTGGGGAGGGGGTAAAGACATTTTCACAATTTTTGAAGCCCCTGGACCATTTTATGCCCAAGAAAGCCTACAGGATGCAACCAGAAATGTCATAATTTTAAAAATGGCCTCACTTGAGCCTAAAATGGCCCAGAGGAGCAAAAATCTGGCAAAAAAAGGTCCCCACACCTTCTAGAAGGCATTTGGGGACAAAAATGGGCTTACTTTGTCCTCCCTTGCTTTAGACTTTGCCCCTGTGGTACTGGAACATTAGCACATGTGTAGACTTATTGTAAATTACCGTATATATTTGACTATAAATCGAGAAATTTATGCCCCAAAATTGACCCTGAAATCCTGGGTCTATTTATATACGGGTCAATACACCAATAATGCTTGTCCTAAAACAAGCAATCCTGATGCCCCAATTTCTATTTAACACCAGTTCCTTCCCTCTCCAGTCTGTTTTGCAAGAACTTGCTTCCTATGGGGAAAAACTGCCTTCAAATCCACTTTAAATCCACTTAACTCTTTCTCTCTAGTTTGTTTTGCAAGACCTTGCTTCCTATGGAAAAAAACTCTGCCTTTAAATCCACTTGCCTCCCTTCTCAATCCAATGTTGAAACTTCTCCTCTAGCACCTGGGAATCAGTGTTTGGTGGCCGGGAGAGGTCCACAGGAGGAGGGAGGGAAGTGATATTTCCCCCTCTCCATCCTTCATTATAGCCCCCTAGGTTTTACCCTCGGCTTATCCACGGGTCATATCAAAATCCAGGATTTTGACCCTGAAATCATCCCTCGACTTATACATGAGGTCGACTTGTACATGAGTATATACAGTATATTTAGATCCTACAGGAAAATTATCTGTCTAATGTTAGTACTGCTACCAGGTCATTCTTATGGGTTCCTACTATCAATGGAAGGACAGATTACAAACTTTATACAGAAAGTTGCAATGTTTAAAAGTAATTTTAGATTGCTGCTGACTATCTAAATGTGTCTTTTATTGTCACTATGAGTTCTTATTTTATGTGGGTTTATTGTTTTTATGATAAAATACCGGATAGCTTCTTTGCTCAGCTTCTTTTCCATTGTAAATGACTAAACGGCCTGCAGACCAAATAAAGCCAATTTGTTTATTAATTCATTCAGTATTTTGTGTGAAGTATGATGTGATTTGCACAAAATGGTTTTGGTGCAAGAAACAAAAGTTTGCAAAATCTTTACCAAAAAAAAGTCCCAAAAGTCTGAAAAATCATTAAAATACAAATACTCCCCACCCCTCAAAGTATTGCCGTCTTGTCCAGCAGAAGAAAAATGTATGGGGGGAAAATAAGCAAATATTTACGTATATCCTTATATGCCAGAATGCTCACAACCACCATGCTGGGAGCAAAAGAGACAAAGGCTGTTGCCACACTGCAGGAATAAACTGAGGCATGGCAGTTAAAGTGGTGTCAAATTGTTTTATTTCACAGTGTGGTAATAGCCTAAGACAATAGTCTGCCAAAATTACCACAAACCTAGAACCACTTTACACTACACAATTATAAAACCAAAGTTCCACTTTAACTGCCATGACATCCTATTGAATCCTGGGATTTGCAGTTTAGGGAGGGGCGTTTTCAAGAGAGCTCTTTTGCCTCACTAAACTGCAAAGTCCCAAATTCCACAGTATGTTACCATGGCAGTTAAAGTGGAATCATACCACTACAACTGTGTGGGGTAAAATGGCCCCTATCTTTAGGACTTTCTGCCTTGTAAGTATCTGCCTTGTAGATGACCCAGCATGGTATAGTGGTCTGAGCATTGGACTATGTCTCTGGAGACCAGGGTTCAAACCCTAACTCGGCTATGGAAACCCACTGGGTGACCTTGAGCAAGTCACACTCTCTCAGCCTCAGAGGATAGCAATGGCAAATCCCCTCTGAAGAAATTTGCCAAGAAAACCCCATGCCTTTACCATTGCTTGCTTTTTCTGCCAAATCCAGTTAAATGAGCTCCTTGTGGTTGGCAAATTTAATGCATCTGAAAGATGCATACATTTTCTGCTTGGTATATCTGCCCATAATTATTTTGAATGAAGGCACAGTATAATTTCAGATAGGCAGGGTGAGAAGGAGAGGGACAACAGCAGTGCCATAAAAATGAGAATGTCAGATCAATGCATAGTTGATTTCCTTTCCATCATAGCTTCATCTCTATCTAGGCAGTTAAGGCAAGCAGATGTCATGACTGTAGATTCATTTTTAATACTAACTTACTTCAGCTTGGTTTGATTGTACAGCAGTGGAACACAGTGATGGAAAATGTAGCTGGTGATAAACATCATAGGTAAGCAAAACTGTCAGGGGATTTTTCAGAGATATTTCCGATCTTTTCATAAATCCTTTCTCATGAGGCAAGGAACTACTTCTGGCTCCTCAGAGAAATGTAATGGGCAGAAACCTATAGCAATTTATATAGAATATCCATAAACTACAGGAATATGTTTTTGGCCATTGACACTGAATTTCATCGACTCGGGATTCTAAAGTGCTGTTTCTGGAGCTTCTAAGACATATTTGGAAGAGAATAGATGGAACCAGCTGGTTGAGTATGGATTTAAGACAGGCTTTCCCAATCTGGCACCTTCCTGATGGCTGTACTGGGTGTGGATGATGGAAACTGTAGTCCAATATGTAGGGGGGAACCAACATGGGGAAGACAGATTTAAGAGACTGTTATACTTTCTTGGTCCAGGACACTAGTTGGTGTGGTTGCCTCTATGCATAGATGCCTCTCTCTCCTTTTCAGAATATTACTCTCTGTCCTGGATTGTGGCCAGCACACACAAACCTACGCCGATGATGGCTCAACAACAGAGGTAGGCAACCTTTCTCCTTTAAGGGCCGAGGGACTTCAGCTCCCAGAAGCCTCAGCCATGTTGGCCAATAGTCCCATGTTGGCCAATAGCTCCTGGGATTCTGGGAGCTGAAGTCCCTCAGCCCTTAAAGGGGAAAGGTTGCCTACCCCTGCTCAACAAGGTAACTAGCTATGCATCTGGAAATAGTCCACCAACCTTGCAGGAAGTGAGAGAAAGTGCAAACCAAAAACCAGAGCTGGAGTCAGGAACACAGGGGTCACGACAGTCAGTTCAGTCCAAGGTCAGATCAGCCAGAGGGCAGCAATAGTCCAGTCCGGTCCGAAGTCAAGAGTCAAGGCCACAAAGAGTCGAGGTACAGGGAGCCAGTGCAAGCAGCAATCACACCAAAGGATCATGCAATAAACTCTAGCATTGAGTTGGCATCTCTCTGCTTCCTAAATAGGGGATGCCCTCCCACATACCAGATGAGGCTGATTAGCTAATTGCCTCGTGGCAATTCTCTGGGATCTGCGTCTGCCAGCACTTTCAGCCCTACGCTGCCTGAAGGAGGGAACCTTCAAGCCTGATTCCTCCCCAGAGTCACCACTAGGCTGCTGTACCACCAGAGGAATCCCATGAGCACTAGGACCTGGCTGAGCCTCCTCCTCTGGGGCTGGGAGATCAGGGCTGGGCTCTGGCAGAGCAGGATTAACACCTGGTGTGGCCTCAATTACCTCTTGCTCTGGAGCAGGATTAGCCCCTGGTGTAGCTTCAATTACCTCTTGCTCTGGAGGAGCCCCATCCTCCTCCTCATCATCTGAGACCTGCTCTTGGCTGGCCATGACACTCTCCACATGAAAAGAGCAATGGAAACATGCCGGGGGGCGGGGGAGCTAGTTTGTTCTCCCTCCTTATGTGTTTATTCTCTAAAGGTTGAACAGGACTATACTCTTCTTAGTACTTAAGACTGTGACATTTAGCTTTCTATCCCCTTATATTCAGCCTTGTAAAGTTCTCTTGTCTACTGAAGAGGCAGCTGTGATTGACAACAGTGATCTGAGCAAGCTTACCTGAGTATCGGACAAAAGTCTTCTGTGTAGAGCAGTCTGTGCTAATCCTCTTACACTGTATAGTAATCATCCATTGCTCAATGTTAAGTGCTTTTGAGCTCAAGATCAAGGGCACACATTCATTTACTATGGTACCATACACTAAGCTGAATTTTACTGTAACTTGCCAGTAAGCTGTGAGTTTTGAGAAGGGGTTGCTGTTGCTGTTTTAATCCCTAAATATTTTCTCATGTTACAGCAGTTCTGGCTGTTCTTTACAGTGTCTGTGTGTCATGACTTGTGTGAACTCATCTGCCCTGCAAGCGGACTAGAACAAATTCCTTTTGGTAGGCTAAATGTTCATATCACATTGTTTGAGGAGCATTTTCACAGCCAATGACAAAAAGTGAAAAAATCATTATCTATCCAGAGACAGTTGGTGACTCCAGTGTCAGAAGGCTGGTAAAGGTTTAGTCTGAACTTGAATCTCTGGAGCATCAAAAGAGGAAGCCTGGCAGGCTTATCCCTGTAGCAATGGGGGCAGTTTTTCCTCAATCTGTCAGTTTTTGACCTCCTCTCATCCTGGCTGCAGCTCATGCTATTTGAGCTATACAAGGAAAATATGCCAGTATGATATGAAAGTTTGGGTTGATCTAAATGGTTGTGGAACAATAAATGAATCACAACAATTAGCAATGTGTTTCCACATTTGTAAAGGGATTTCCCAAAATAAATAGAATTGACTTGTATTTTAAATAACCATTCTATGCACCATTCATCAATCTCAAATTGGAATTGGCTTGTAGAGGTAAGTCAGAAAGTAGTAGAAGGGAAGAATGTGAGAACTTTGCATGGATAAAGAACCCATACCCTTCAACTGTCCCAGTTTGACAGTCCCAAAGTCATCCCCTGATGTCCTACTTTTTCACCTGCTTTTAAAATGTCCCAGTGTCTCTGTTCTCCTCCTACTTTTGCCCTGTCTCTTCAGCTTGCTTCAGTTGTTACAAGTTGAGTTGAAAGTGCAAAAATGATTTTCACTCAACTCAATAGGAGGAGAGGAGGGGTTGGAATCTTGCCCTTCCTAGTAGGCACCCACAAAACTGCTGCTGCCTCTTCTAGCTTGTGTGTTCCTCTTAATAATATTTGTTGTTTTGACCACACTCTGGACGTTATCACACGGGGCCCAATCCAAACAAAATCCACACGAAATCCCGAACAATACCACATTATTGGCCCATGTTTTCACACGACATCGCACAGAACCCCGACAGAACCCCGACAGAAAGTGGAAAGATCCGAGATCTTTTGAATTTCGGTTTCTTCAGGAAATGCAATTGCGCGATGAGGGTGATTCCGCATTTACCACAAATGTGATCGCCAAATACGTATTGGGGAGCATTTCCCTGTCATTACCCATGGTTCCCGCAAGCATTCCTCTATCTGCGCATGTGCAAGAGGCTCATTTCTACTACATTTACGGGATATTTTCGCTTGTGTGTGGACGTTCTTTGCACTTGCTGTAAATTCGCAATTAAGGTAATGACGTTTGCGGAAACAAGTTTATTTTCGGTTTATTTTCGTAATGCCTCATTTCCACTTTTATTTTCACTTTCTGGCCCACGTGTGATAATGTCCTCTGATGTTGCTTGGCCACATACATCCCAGTTTTCATCTGTGGGTATGGGAGTCTCTTGTCCATGGGCCAAATGTAGATTCTAGAGTCCTTAGTTCTGGACATAAACCACATACCTAAAAACTCCACTCTAGAGGGGAACTTTGCACAAGGAGGGGGAAAGACCACCTCTATAGAGTTAACAACAACAAAAAAGAGTTAATCTGTTACTCTACTCACTTTTGGATCTGATTCCATCCACTGCTTAATCCAAATATCAGCCACTGAAATCATGCAAACTTTGCGTAGATAAAACTCATAATCTTTGTTCTGTATGTTATTGAGTTGTAGAGATGTTTACATTTTCTTATTTTAAAAAATTACTTGGCTTATTCTTGTAACATACATGGTGGTCCATCTCTTGAGTTATAAAATGACAATGTGTAGTTATTTATCTTTTTTGTAAACAAAATAAACAAACATTAATGAAAGAATGGTCCTCACACTCCTTTTTGGGATGCTTCCTGTTACTACATCAAACTACCTGTATCCTGCATTTCCTAGTTTCTGTGAGAACTCCATGTTTACAAGCCTTTCTAAATGTGGTATTGCTTTCTCAGTGATTGCAAGCACATGCAATTTTAATAATGTCCCTGTTTTGTATTGCTCACCCAGGGTCTTAAAGTTAATAGCTTGTAGGGTTGAAATGTTATTCAGTTAATCTGTATGATTCAGAAGTTCATAAAGATATGTTGGAGCCAATTTCTGAGGAAAGGCATTCTCTGCTGTTGGTATTGTAAACAATCCATGTATATTGTTTCACAGTGCTGTTTAAAATTATTATCAATTTTATAGCAAATAAATTCTAACCAAGGTTATAATTTCTTCCTTATAAAATAGGGCAATTAGAATAGCATTGATCAGCTTTTGGCAGTCTATCAGAACTACTCAAAATTCTGTGGATGCAGCTAAATATCATATGCCAGTCTATGCAATATCAGTTCTAATATAATCCATTGGGTTGCATCCAGACATTTCCCACTGCAAACTAAAGGAAGGATGGGGGGAACTGGGATCTAGTGCAGGCTTCTCTCAAGAGGAAGTGGACAGGATAGCAGTTCTCTCTGTTTATCCCTTCCATGTGCAATTGTAGTCCTTCCACCCATGCTTTTCTGGAGTTCAGACCCCATGGTACAATGTGTGGTATGTTGCTGGATTTTCAAAGGGAGGGGGAATCATAATAATGGGGAAGGTTAAAATTTTAGACTATAACTCCTAGAATCCTCCAGCCAGCTTGGGTAGCATCCATGTTGCCTAGTGTATTCTGGCAACAGCAAAGTCCATCAGAGGTTGGGCCAGCTTTTCTGTGTGTCCCATTCTTCCAGCACCAGCAGAGGCCCACTAAGCCAGAATTCAACCTACTGAAACTGCAACTATAAAGATGCTATGGGTTGGTTCAAAACCATGTTCAGTATCTTAAAGGTCACTGCTGAGTCACATTAATGAGAGAAATGGCATGTTACTGCACCCATCAGTCTTTCCATCTCTGTAAAAACATGGACCTTGAGACTTTAAAACAGGAATGGGCATCTGTGTTGGGTCTGGGAGGTCATTATTTGCCCTGGCAAGTGTCCACATCTTGCTGGTCTGTACCACTTTGTGGTTGCAAAGCAGAAATGTAACTCATATCCAGTTTTGATTTCTGGAGATTTGGGGCAGGTTTTGTTTGCTTTGGTAGCAGTTGTAGAGCTGTTCCAAAATAAACCACTGCCCCTATCAGCAATTTACTGTTTAGGACATTTTCTCTCCTTCCCCTTTGGGACATTTTTGTGGGCTTGCAGTGCTTGTGAAAGTTGTCAAGGCCTTCAAAAGTGCCCCTAGGGGGGCACATGCTTTAGGAACTTTCTAGCCACCCCCAGATGTGCATTGCAGTACTGTAATAGTGCTTATAAACACTTCAGTATAACAACTCTTGGGGATGTATTTTGACACTATTGAGAAGGGATTTGCTTTTAGACTCTACATGCTTTTTCATATGTTTCTGTTTTGGTACTCTCCCAAGTGTTGCTGGAAAAGGCATCCCTCAGTCATCTTTATGTAACCTAACCAAAGAGAAGCCTTTGTTCTCTTTCACTCTGAGCAATTATTACTTTGATAACAGTTTCAGTTCCATGGCTCCATCTTATGACATCCCACACTATGTAGTTTGGTGAAGCACTAGAACTCTTTGACTGAGGATCCTAAATAGTTCTCCCCAAATTGCAGATGCATAGAATGTTGCCATGCCAATTAAAGTGATATCAAAGTGCTACACAATTGGCCCTCCATTTTTGTGGGGATCCGTTCCAGATACACACACCCGCAAAAATGGAGATTAGCGAATATTCAAGCCCAATAGGCTTGAATGGGACACACCCCATTGATTTAAATGGAGGTCACCCCTCCGTGAATATGAAAAACCATGGACTTGAAGTCTGTTAGAATGGAGGGGTGACTGTAATTGTTATGGTGTAGAAGAGTATATGTCTGTGAGTGCGGTCCTAAGAATACTTTACTGCCAAGTATGCATGCCCAGGGTTGATCTATGTATTTTCAAATCAACAACAACAAAAATGTCCAGGTCGCATTGTGCCCCTCCACCCCCAACTATATCCCAACATGCAAGAAAGGAATGCTTTTATGGCCATTACTCAATTAAGGCATAAAGGTTAGCGGAACTGCATGATGATGTAGCAGAACAGACCAACTCCTTCTAGTACAATTATCCACTGAATGCTGTTTGGGTAAATTACTTTGTGTAATCACTAGTCTGGTCCCTGCTCTTTCTTTGCTTCTTTCTAGAAACCAAAACAAAAAACAATAACCAAAAAAGCCTGTTATTAATTTCCCAATCTCAATGCAATTGGTAGAACAAGGAATGATTAGAATGCAACCTTCACATGGCTAATTGGAAACATGTCTGATCATATTAGCAAATGAGAGGGAGAGTCATATTCACTAATGAGCAAATGACACTTGAATCAGGCTAACCTTTGATTCTGGCAAACCAAGTTGTGAAAGGCCAATCAAAGATTATCCAGAGTGTCAGAGAAGTGTGTCCTCCTTTCATTTCATTTCATTTTAGGATTTTCACCATATCTAAACAGTGGAACTCACTTGCAAGGAGGTGACTACAACAGCCTTAAAAACATGGATTTATTCACGTAGTAAACAAGAATAGGAGAGCATGATGAGAAGCAGAAAACTTGACTCTTTCCTTCTATTTTACTTCACTGCATTTCATAACTTTAAGCAATTTTCTCTCTGCAAGTCTCACTTTTGTTATTAGACTAAGGCTGGGGAAGACTGCTTTAAAATAATGTCAAGCTTGTACAGTTTAGGAAGTTTGGGTTTTATATTCATATAGACATTAATATTTCATTAAAAATATTTATAAACCACCTTTTGGCCTTCAAGAAATGTTTCCAAAGTGGGTTGCAATGTTAACAGTAACAATCCAAACTAATAAATTAATCCAATGTTCTTTGAATAGCCAATAAAATCAACCTATGAACAAGTAGAGACTGCCTACCCAAAAATAATTAATGAGGAAGCCATGCTAACCTCCTTGGGGAAGGAATCTTGCTTTTGTCCTTTACACTTCTCCTTGGATCAGAGGTAGATCCACAGATTAGCAAAGTTAATTTTTGACTACAATTCCCAGAACTCCCTGTTTGTCATTCCTTGAGAACTCTCAGAGTTATAGACTAAGAAAATAATTTTGCTAATTAACTCATATTATCCCCTGTTATGTATATAAATGGTACATACACTTAAGATATGCATGCTAACTCTGTAGGCCTAGTTTGGTCCAGAGATAGGAAGTAGAAAACTCCCAGTTCAAATCTCATCTCTGCAGTCTCACTAAGTAGTCTTGATTCCTTCCCTTTACCCTCAGTCCTTCCACTGGCAATATAGACCTGCCTTAAAGGGTTTTTGTATGGCTAAGAGAGCCAGCAAGTGACATTCTCTCAAAGGAAGGCAAACTCCCTCTGAACAGATCTTGCCAAGAAACTCCTGTGTTTGTTTTGCCTTAGGGTCACCATAATTCAGAAATTGCTTGAAGGCACATAGCAACAATTCAGATTATGTATGTGAAGAGCTAAAGCAGTGGTTCTCAACCTTTCTAATGCCGTGACCCCGCAATACAGTTCCTCATCTTGTGGTGACCCCAAACTGTGCTTCCTAGGCTTCTGTCCTCCGGCGCTTGCTGTGTCCGCCCACTGGTGACATCAGCAAGCGCCGGACACAGCAAGTGCCGGACACACGTAATGCGCTGCTATGGACTGTGGAGCATCCCCCCGCTTCCCCCACCCCTTAGACCCCGGACGGATGATGCGCGACTTCTCAGCGGCTAAAGCCATCGGAAATATGTATTTTCCAATGGCTTTTGGTGACCCCTGTGTTTTGGTCATTCGACCCCCGCCGGGGTCGCGACCCACAGGTTGAGAACCGCTGAGCTAAAGCATCATATAGGAGTAATCATTATTCATAATTCTTTAATTTAATTTAGGTTTCCTAGAAAGTAGTCCAGGTAGCCTGCACATTTTTAATCCAGGTTTCCTAGTAATTCAGGTTTTCTAATAAATGTTTGAGGAGTCGTGGAAATTTTCATTTCCGTCAGTAGCTTATTGTTTATAGGACAACCCTGGTGAAATCCTGTCCAAGACATAAATCAGAAAAACAAGGAGGAAGCTTAATACCAAATGGCTGGCTGCATGTTCATTTTCTTTTGCATCAGGCATAGCAATAATCCTTGGCCTAGCATTAAGACTATTTAACCCATGGGAAGCTCTGGATTTAATCAGTAGTGCTTGTTGTACTGACAGACTTCACAAAGTGTAAACTGAGGGTTTGTGATTGACAGGATTCTTCTGCAAGGGCATTGAAGAATGACATAGTACTTTGCACAAAACTGATTCCAGGAAGCTGAGCTACCAATTATGCAACAAAAAGGAAAAGGAAAACACAGATGGGGAGGAACGAACCTCATTGTGTATATATAACCTTCCTCAAAGGAGGTCCAATAAGTCAATGGCAGAAAACTGAAAGAAGATAACATCAAGCCTCTAACATTCATAAATGATGTAAAAGTTATTGTGCTACCTTTTGCTTTGCTGATGCCTGTCCAAGTTTATTGTCCCTTTTTGGGCAGTGCCTTTGTATTCCATATTTATATGAAGATGATAATCAAAGGAGTGAGGGAATGCTCCATGCATTGATGGGCTTCTGCCTGAGCCCTCAGGTGTACAAGCTGAGGACATATAGACTGTTCACACACTGTGCTGGAGTGAAAATAGCAAAGCAAAGCAAAGCAGCTTCATGTATATACCGCTTCATATCATGCTATGGGATGTGTAAGTGGCTTACAACTGTAAGCTCATTGCCCCCCAACCGCTGAGTACTCATTTTAGTGATGCAGGCCTGAGCCTAGGACGTTACCACACTGGCCCTAAAGCAGCGTCATTTCAGCCTCGTTTCAGCCTCATTTCAGCCTCGTTTCAGACTTTTTTTCCGTGTGTTCACACGACGTCGCAGCAAACCCCGCCCTTCCCTACCTCATTTCGGCGTCATTTCAGCCTCATTTCAGTCCTTTTGAATTCCGAGAGTTTTAAGGAATACACTCGAGCGGTCGGCACTATGCCGGAATGACGCTGATCTCGGCATAGGTATGAACACGAGATCCTTGTCATGCCGCATTTCCTCGTTTTATGGCTCATGGTTCCTCGCGGTATTCCCCAAGGATTTGAGGAAGCATCTTATGACGTGTACTTCCTGGAGCGGGCAACAAACGGAACGGGTAAACAATGTTCCTCTCTTCAGGGGTTGGGGGGGAAATCATTATTAGGGATGGCTTTGTAGCCCAGAATTCAGGGGGTTGCAGTAGGGATCTTTCAACTTGTGTGTGGACAGGAGATCCGGGCCCCCGGAGCGGAACCATTCCGGCATCTCACATTCCTCACTGATTCCATTCTAGTGTGGTAATGTTTTCCGCTTGCCGGGCACATTCCGGCATGAGCCCAAAATGGTTCCCAAATGATTCCGACCAGCTTTCTCGCCGCTCTCTTACTGCAAGTGTGGTAACGTCCCTAGCCTGAGCCCTGGCTATTATTGAACTCGCAACCTTGTGGTCTATGAGTGAGTGGCTGCAGTACAGGCATTTAACCACTGCACACACGCACGTGCGCATGCGCACACACACGCACACACACACACATGGCATGGTTCAGTTTTCAGCTCTCATCAGCCCCAGACAGCATGAGATGGGCTGGCCCAATACAAGTGCAGCAGAGTCCATCAATGGATAGAGGTTGGGCCAAGGCATGCCACTAGGATCCCAGTCTACCCTTCCTTCTGTTCAGACCTGCACAACCTGGCAGTAAGAAGGGGCCAAAATTAAATAGGCTAAATGTCTTTGGGCTGTAGATAGGTTTTAATTAATTAATTAATATTAAGAATTAATATTTTAATATTACTTCCATCCTCATCCTCCTCTGCCTGGCCCTCTCTTCAGGAGAAAGCTGAGCGGTGCAGGAGCCTTGCCCATCCTTCTCTTCCTCCATCTGAACTTCTTGGGAGAAGGCTGAGCAACAGAGGAGCCAAGTGGGGTGAGGGTTGGTCCCTCTTCCTCCTCCACTGCCCACAGGAGAATATCAGGTGGAGGAGGAGCCTTGCAGGGTGAGCATTTGCCCGCCTCCTCCTCCACCCGACCTTCTCCTCAAGAGAAAGCCAAGCAGCAGAGGAGCCTTGCAAAGTGAGGGTTCACCCATCTTTCTCCACTGCCGCCACCAGGCCTTTTCGTCAGGAGAAAGCCAGATGGCAAAGAAGGCTTGAAGGGCAAGTGTATGCCCATCCTCCTCCTCCTCCTCTGCCTGGCTTTCTCCTTGGAAGAAAGGCAAGCAGTGGAGGAGCCTTGAGGGGGTGAGTGTTTGCCCATCCTCCTCCTCCTCCTCCACCCAGCCTTCTCCTCAGGAGAAAGTTGAACAACAGAGGAGCTTTATAGGGTGAGTGTCTGTCCTTCTTCCTCCTCCTCCACATTGCCCTCTCCTCCGGAGAAGGCTGTGCAGTAGAAGAGCCTTGAAGCTGTTCCACATCTTTGTGGGCTGCCCAAAATCCTTTGGTGGGCTGCATGTAGTCCCCAGGCCGTAGGTTGTGCAGGCCTGCTTCTGGCCATTCATTGATTGACTAGTTGATGATGATGATTAACTGGTACACTGTTGATTTAGCATGTTGCTTGAGGCTATAAAATTCAAGACAACAGACATTCAGAAAAAGAGGCAATGAGGTGCACTGCTGGCTGTTAACTTCAATGTCAAATCCTCCTGAATTTTAAAGGAGCTATCCAAGGTGCTAAGCCCTACCATTCAATAGGTTCAGTAACTTGGGCCCAAACATACGATCCAAATAAAGTGGTTTCCGGCTGCTGTGGGGGTGTAGTATTCAAATAACGCACACCTAAGGTAGGCTAAGGCACTGCAAAAAGAAGCCTGGATAATCTGCCTCTTTATGGCAGCCAGCTTGGAACCACAGTGGTGGCCTGTTTTGAAAGAAGGCTATGCAGTCATCATGGTCCCAGGCCAATTGCGGCCAGAGCGGCCAGAGGCCTTCCTTTCCACCCATCTGCTTCACCCCTTAGATAATTTCTTTAGAGCTCAGTCTAAAACCTGAAGTTGACTTACTGTCCTAATAATAATAATAATAATAATAATAATAATAAATGTTATTTATATACTGCCCATTGGTGACCCAATCCGGGCGGTTCACAACATTAAAATAATACAGCCTAAAACCAACGTATTTCCCACCCACCCCTTAAAAAACTATTAAACCAGATTTAATTAAAACCAATTTTCCAACAAGTTTAAAATATACTATTATAAAACAACAATAAAACCCCTGCAGCTTCCTACAAGGGAAAGGTTATGGAGGATCTGCTGAAGGGGAGGAGGGCCGAAGCCGGGAAGGCCTGCCAGAAGAGATCCGTCTTGACAGCTCTTTTAAAGCTGTCTAAAGATGTTAATTGACGGATCTCGTCCGGCAGGCTGTTCCAGAGCCTGGGGGCGACAACAGAAAAAGCCCTCTGGGAGGTAGCTGAGAGCCTCGATTTTTGAGGCTTCAGCAAGTTCCTCCCAGAGGTCCGGAGAGCGCAGGGAGGATTGTATGGGAGGAGGTGGTCTCTGAGATAGCTTGGACCCAAGCCATTTAGGGCTTTAAAGGTGATAACCAACACCAATTATTGTCCTACTGGTTCTGAAGCCACCAACCACCCTGAAAGATAACAGATTTATTTATTTTGATTTTATTTTTTACTAGTTACCAGTAGTCACTTCAGTGTTGGACTAGGACTCCATGAGAACAGGACTAAAATCCCTCTTCAGCTATGGAAACTCAATGGTCGACTGTAGACAAGTCTCAACTTCTGGAGAAATCTTGCCAAGAAAACCCTGTAAAAGGCTTCACAATTGGAAATAATAACTTGAAAGCAAACAACAACAACTAAATGCTCTTCAAGCTGAAGTGTTCTTAACATTTAGCCTGACAACAGGGCTTGGTTCTACAGGCTGCTTGTGATCTGCATGGCAGATAAGTTTATACAAGGCTGTAAACCAGGGAAAGGCCAAATGCAATCCATGGGCACCCCAAGGTCATTTTTGTGTTCTCCAGAACCCCCAACGTGACAAAAAAGTGTAACCAAAAAATGCAAAGTTGTGCAATTTTGTTTCCTTCATCATACCTCCCAAGCACTTTAAAGGGTATGAAGTGTATTTCCGTCACATTTGGAGAGTTCACAGCTCCTACGTCCCAATGTCAAGCAACATTTTTATATTTTTGCAAAACAATGTATGTATATTTCATTGCCCACAAATGCTCTCTAGGGGGTGTGGGGGCCATTTAGTCCCAATAGGGACTAAAAGGATGAAAATCACTTCCTGTTGTTAAAAATGGTCTCTCCTGAGCCTAAACAGGCCCAGGAAGCCTAAAAAACATGGTGAAAATTCCTTCTCATCTCCCCAAAAGGTATTTGGGGCAGAAGTTAATTTTTTTATTTGCAGGATTGGATACAGTGTGTATGGGATGACACTCTACATTCTCAGGGAGGGCTAATGCAGTTGTCCACCCCTGATGTAAACCCTCATTTATTTCCTTCCTGCTTGAAAGAACAAATAATTTTAAGTAATTATATACATATATTTCCTCCCCATTCCACCAGAATACAAATATTTCTGCTTAGTTTTCCAGTGTTATTTGTACTTTGGGACTTTGTCCAGGGAAATCCATTGCACAAAAATACTTGTGATTTTTCCATGCAGAACAAAGTGATTTTGTACAGAAAAAATGTTTCCTACACAAAAATCAATATTTGCACACAGAAGCCAGTGTGTTCTGTACAAAATACACTGGTTCCTCTACAAAAGTATGGCAGTTTGTGCAGAAAATATATTTTCTGAACAGGAATTTGTGTAAACTGTTTATTGGCACACAATTTGTGTAAAGTTGCTGTTTAAGTTAAACCATATGCTTTTTTGCACAAATTTACCTGAATGATGCCCCAAAGTGCCAAAAAAAACATTGTTGCATTTCTCCATTCCCTATGTGGGGTTTCTTGAGTGTCAGGAGACCCTTTTCTTCATTGAGGATGCAAATATTACCAAATATTTTTTGCTTCTCTAGTGGGAACCCATAGAGAGTTGAAGTGAATGAAGATGTTTAGGAAAGTGATCTTGGTTGCTGGGAGAATGGAAAAAGGTGAGGCAGATCCAGTAGCCTCCTTGCTTCTTTCTGTTGAGAGTTTCCTAGAGTAAAGGAACAGTGTGATGTTCTGGGCTCATGTAAAAAAAAATGTTGTGTTAGTGAAAACAAAGTTAGTGATCTGTCTTGTTGGGAGTAACTGGTATTTGGCTGAATGTTTGAAATAATTTTTTAAAAGGCTAGGTGAATGTTGTTGTTGTTATAGTTATCTTATATCCTTCTTTTCTCCCAATATTGGGACTCAAAGCAGTGAACAGCAAATTTAAGATAATACAGTTTAAAAATGGTACAACATTAAAATGTATAAATATAAAATTTAAAAAACAATTGAACCATTTTAAAAGTTAAAACAGTTATGAGTTATAATCAAATGTTAAAATACAGACCTTAAAATTTAAATAGCAAAACATTCCCAGACCTTATAAATTTGCAAAGGCTTGCCCACACAAGAACGTCTTTACCTGCCACTGGAAGGATAGCAGGGATGGAGCCATCCTGGCCTCCCTAGGGAGGGAATTCCAAAGCTTGGGAGCAGCCACTGAGAAGGCCCTCTCTCTTGTTCCCACCAAATGCATCTGAGAGAGTGGTGGGACAGCGAGAAAGGCCTCTCCAGATGATCTCAATACTCTGCGGGGCTCTTATAGGGAGATATGGTCCTTCAAATAGCCTGGATCCAAGCCATATAGGGCTTTATAGGTCAAAACCAGCACTTTGAATTGTGCCCGGAAATAGACTGGCAGCCAATGGAGCTTTTGCAACAAGGGAAAGATTTTGAGTTAGTTTTAGATGCTTTCAATGAATACTTTTTAACTATTTGTTGAAATTCTGTTTAATAAATTATTTTTGTTTTATATACTTGTGCCAATGAGACGCCCAGTAAGGATTATTGGAATGCTTGAGTTACACAGTGTTTGTGGTAGTGGAAGTTATTTGAGTGTTGTTGTTCACTGGGGAGATTAGATCAATACAATCTCAGACAAAAACCACAGGGGCATCTAGAAGGTCCTTACATTTGATGCCACAGCAGTGAGACAAAAGGAGGTCCTCACAGTTAGCAGCAGAGGTGGGGATAGGTACCCAACTTCACAGTTGGTGGTAGAAGTGGGATAAGTGGACAACCCCATGACAGCCCCAGCTCTCTTCTTTTCAACTTAGTGTCTACACTACACAATTATAGATGTTTTGTACCACTTCAGCTTACCTTCAGTCACAATCAATAAGCACTATTTTATTTGCACCTATACAAATGGGTGAGTATATACAAATGGCATTTCTGCTACTTCACCTATCATTGGTAGTCCTATACAGGGCCCTGTGTAGCATTCCCTCATGAAATGCAATGAATTAGACTGTTAATACAATTCTAACATTTTAAAACCCTCCCCCCCCCACCTCTTTTCCAATGCAGGAGAAGAAAATTTACTGGCAATCTTGAAACGAAGATGGTGGAAGTACATGATCCTGGGGATAATAGATATAGAAGCTAATTACCTGGTAGTTAAAGCTTATCAGTATACCACTTTTACTAGTGTACAGGTAAGATTTCCACTTATTGATTGCACATATTAACAACCTGTTTGCTTGCTTGCTTGCATACTGCACCCCATATGCCCAATCAACATCGGAAGGATGTGGAGATTAAAGCCACTAGACCTGCCCTTGCTTTGCATGTGTCTGCTACCGCTTTCTTCCATACAGTCCTCTCCTCAAAACAGAGAATGGGATCATCAAATCATAGAGTTGGAAGAGACCACAAGGGCCATCCAGTCCACCCCCCTGCCATGCATGAAATCACAATCAATGCATCTCCAACACATGTCCATCCAACCTCTGTTTAAAGACCTCCAAGGAAGGAGATTCCACCACACTCCGAGGGAGTGTGCTCCACTGTCAAAGAAGCTCTTACTATCAAGAAGTTCCTCTTAATGTTGAGGCAGAATCTCTTTTCCTGCAGATTACATCCATTGTTCCATGTTCTAGTCTCTGGAGCAGCAGAAAATAAGTTTGCTCCATCCTCAATGTGACAGCCCTTCAAATACTTAAACAGAACTATCATATCACCTCTTAACTGTCTTCTCCAGGCTAAACATACCCAGCTCCCTAAATCTTTCCTCATAAGGCATGGTTTCCAGACCCTTCACCATTTTGGTTGCCCTCCTCTGGACATGCTCCAATTGGTCAACATTCTTTTTGAATTGAATTGGATCTACATGTAAAGACTGTATAGAGATCCCTGATCACATATAATGAACCCTGTGGAAATAAAACACACTCCCTCTTTTTATAGCCATTTACAGGCTAGAGGTGGAAGCAGCAACCACAATCCTGTTCCTCTCCACAATACACATGAGAAGGGAGCTGTGAGAAGGCAGCAAATATTCTGTCTTTGTAAGCTGCAGTCTTTCATTGTCTGCTGATATTAAATGTCATAAAGAGCTGAATGATGGGTATGAATTTAAAGCTACAGGCACAGTTCTTCAGGACATTATTCCATGTACACATGTTAGCCACTAAGAAGTTACACAGTAAGTAACCAGGTGGGGAAGCGCATCAGCCTGGAAACAAGAGATAATAGACAGTCAGGTAGCTATGGAAGCAGCAAACCAGGACCAAAGACTTACTGCTGCTAATGCTGATTATCCCAGCCATGCTATATGCAAACAAGACTACACTGTACTTCTGTACCATAGCCTTCAAATACAGGAAACTGGGTGTTATACAGTTTGCACTCAGCTGAGGTGTATTCAACAGGGCCTGGGCAACCTCAGTTACCAATGGCCTCTTCCAGCACAACTGTCTGGGTGGCAAACTTGTATTCCTTCAAGATTCCTCAGATTTCAACCATGCCAGCATCAACATTTAGGAGCAGCTGAAATTTGATAATGTACAGGGAAGGTTGCTTCATGGGAACAGCTATTCAGATAGTGCACTGCTCGGGCAGTTGTGTCAATTGAACTGAATGGTCACTTGAGTCATTCAACTATGAGCTCTGTCAGGAAGAGCCTTGACAACAAAGGTAATGTATCCCAGCCGTGACTCTCAGAAATGTGGTGGAGCATGGCTATGAACATTCCTAGGAAAAAAGGTCAGCACCTCCTTTTCCCCTCCCCCATCCCAATGTATTGCTTAAATGAGCAGCATATTGCCATTATCTCAGCCTTGTGTATTGGGATATTGCTCTTGGGTGCAGACAAGTAATGAGCAATGAACATTGTCCACCTTTCACCTTTAATTCTCCATGTGTTAATAAAAGTCCATAAATTTTGATTGGCCTTGGTAGCCAAGCCAAAATTTATGGCCACTGGGACCCTGCCTCTCCTTCCATGAAGGACAATGCTATTTACTCAGAAGAAAATCCCAGTATATTCAGGAGAGCTTATACCCAGCAAGGGATGCAGTGGCTCATGTGGTTAAGAAGCTGACTCTGTTGATTGCAAGATTAGCAGGTTGGCAATTCAAGGCCTGGGTGCTGCAGGATGGGGTGAGCTCCTGTCACTAGTCCCAGCTTCTGCCAACCTAGCAATTCAAAAGCATGCAAATGCAAGTAGATAAATAGGTACCACTTCAGTGGGAAGGTAAACATCATTCTGTACAATCATAATGGCCACATGATCACAGAGTAGCATCTAACAACAATGGCTCTTTCGCTTAGTAATGGAGATGAGCACTGCCCCGTATGGTCAGACATGACTTGACAACCTTGTCAACGGGGAATACCTTTACCTTTATACTCAGCACAGAATTGCAGTGTTTATCCCTATGTTCTTCTTGTGCCCCCTTGGGAAGCCAAATATAATCCCTTCCCCTTCATTACAAAGAATATTAGAGCATGAAAAGTGGAGCAGAAGTTTAATTGGCTCTTGTCCAGCCAATGAATTCTGAAAGCCCCTGTTCCTTGTCACCAAAATATTTCATGTCAGCCACTATTTTTAATGCCCTATGTGCAGGTCACTCTGGGAAAAGTGAAAGAAGCCTCCATTACCATTACGATAAGGCACCCTCCCACATGAATATTTAAATAAAGGACTTATTCCTTTAAAAATAGCCAAAATTGTTTCCCCACATTTCACAAGGGTGGGGGATTTGGAGATAACACTTTCCCTCAACTCTAGGTGTGGCAAGTAGAAATGTAAAATCCTGTCAGATATACAAGCTCATGCTGGGACAGCAATAGCTGTCATGATTGCACAAAATGACTAAAACTGTTCTTCTGCCAAGCAGCCCATTCACATCAAATGTTCTTCTATGAGGACATATACCTGAACATGTCACCATACTGAGGAAATGTCCATGTTTGTGTGACCTTCCATTGGTTAGTATGGTATCAAAGACTATCAAAGGAAGTCTATTGTAATGGATATGTTTTTTAACTGATGGTGATGAAATTTCAATAAATGAGAAATCTCATTTACATTTTTTAATAATAAGCAGTATCTGCACCATTTCAGCAGATGATCAGTTTTACTGTGCATTTCCTTTTTCACTTGATGTTTCTGCTCCATGATGCAAAACCTCACATGCAAATATACTACGCTTGTGGTGCTTTCTGGAAAGAAAGATTAGGCAGATCTCTGCAGAAACCTAAGCTTAATTATCAAAATCATTTTGAGTAGAATTTAATGCATTATTTTGTTTTTAATTTTAAATATCTCTAAGCCTCCTTAAAGATGTGTTGTATGATATCATCATGAGCCCTTGAATAAGCTTTTTTCCAGTGTCTATTGGAAATGCTCTGCTTAAGGCTTTGTATAATTTGCACTTACGACACAGAGAGAATTTTGGCTATTTTCAGTAGCAGCTGGTGGTCTAATACTTTGGGGTTTAGTGGGCAATGAGCTTTTCTCTCCTCCATCTCTTTTTTTTTAAACTCAAAGCTAAAGCTGTTGCTCTAATGAGAGCTGCCATCTTCCCCTTCCCAGGAATGCCCTCATATCATGACATTCCCATGAGATATTCTGTCCCTCATTTGAAAAGCACTTGAGAACAGAGCTGGGGAAAGTTACTTTTTGAACTTTTTTTTAAAAAAAAAAATCTGTCAGCCACTGAAACTTTTCCAAGTAAATTTTCCTATTTCTGCTCAGGAATGGAGTGCAACCAAGTCACTAACAGGCACAGTGGCTGAGTTTGCACACCTCCATCCACCATTTCTCTCTTTTATATTAACATTGATCTTTCATGAACTCAACTCACCCAAATTCCTCCTGTGTATCTAAAATGTTTTTACCTGACATCTTCACAAAAGAGCTGCAACCAAATTTTATATTTGGTTTTTTAAATTAAATGCAGGGGATCATTCAGGGTCAGCCAGATAAGTCCAGCTATTTTCCTGTAGCTGGATACATTGTAAGGGCATCATCAGCACCTTGTGGAAGCCTGTTGCAGTGAATCTAGTTATATGAATATAGGCCAATATGTCTCCACTTGTCACCCTCTGCTTTCAAACAAGTGTCCGTGCTGGAGTTAGAACAGAGATGTAGCTGTATGCCATCTGTATGTTTTCCAATGCAGGATTTCAGACATGAATGGGTTGTTTGTTTGACTGATTGTTAGTTTTAAGATTTTTGTATTTGAAGTTCAAAATCCTTTTCCATACTTATTGATCTCTATTATGTCTGGATTAAGCTTCCATTTGTTTGCCCTCATCCAGTCCATTGCAGTTGCCAGGCACCAGTACAGAAACAGCTTCCTTGGAATTAAGTGGAAAGGGTTGTTGTTGTTATTGTTGTTGTTGTTGTTGTTGTTGGGACTCAAAGCAGCTTACAATGATTAAAAAGCATTGTTAAATATCCACAAGATACAAATGTTAAAACACAATTAAACAATCAGAAAAAAATAAAATCAGATTAAAACATATATCATTAACACACACACCAGCACAATTGATCATAAAGCTGATAATATTGCTGGGTATCATCATCATACTGGTGACACGACCCCAATACTCTAGATAACCTCTCCCAGCAATTTCATGTAGATATTAAATAGCATATGGGACAAGACAGAACTCTGAGGGACTTCACAGGCCAAGGAGTCAAACAGGAATCCCCAGCACCATCATCTGAGAGCACCCTTACAAGAAAGAATGGAGCCACTGTTGAATAGTACCTCCAACCCCCATTCCCAGTAAGGTGACCCAGAAGGATACCATGGCTGATGGTAACAAAAGCCATTGAGAGGTGTAGCAGGGGCACACTCTTCCTGTCCTGTTCCCAGTGTAGGTCACCCACCAAGGCAACCAAAGCTGTCCCTGTCCTATAACCAGGTCTGAAAAGAGATTGAAATGGATCAAGATAATCTGTCTCATTCAGGAATCCCTGGAGCTGGGAAATCGCCACATATGTCAGTACCTTGCCCAAGAATAGGATGTTGAGACTAGCCTATAATTATCCAGTACTTCCAAAGAAATCTTACAATAGCCTCCTTCAGGCAAGTTGGAACCCTGCTTTGTTGTAAAGCGGTATTACTCACTTTCCTTACCTGTTTAGTCAGTTCCCCTCTGGCCTCTTTAATAATCCAGGAAGGACAAGGATCTAGTACAAATGTGGTGGCTCTCACCTCTCCAAGGATCCTTCCCACATCCTGAGGCTGCAAAAATTGAAAAATATCCATCAACACTGGACAAATAGGGGACACTGGACCTGTATCAACTCTCATGTCCATCTCAGAGCAAATCTGAGTAATTTTATCTGTGAAGTAGGGTGTATATTCTTCATAGTGGGCTTAGTTCTTGGAGGCACTTCAAACATTGTGAAATAGGTGATCTTGATGAAATAGTCTATGTTGCATATAAGTAAAGTGAGTGTAGGAACTTGTGTCTTCATCATAGGTTCTTGGAGTCTAATTCTATTCAGCTCCAGCCAGCACAGGTCAGAGATTATGGGAACTGTAGTCCAACAATATCTAGGAGCCCCATTGAGATCCTCCATTGAGGTAAACTACTTCAGGTCACCCCCTAGAATTAAATAAGCCATTTTTATGTTTGTATGTGGTATTTTTCTGAATTTCCTAGCTGTTCTGTAAGCCCACGCAAAAATCATGACTTTCCAAAAGAGGTATTTTAAGTACAGTTTGAATTCTTGTTTCTCAGTTGCACATAAAATGTTCTCTCTCATGTGCACTCATAACCAAAAACAAGATTCATATGCAGATAATAAAATTTTTTCACTTACCTGTCAGGTTTGAATCTTCACACACGCAGTATATTCTCTGAGCTTTCAGCTTCTGCATTAAGAAGATGTAAGCACGCCACATCAGGCATGCTGTATTTCATGTTACAGGGCTTTCTTTTTAAAATCTCATGCATTTTACATCACCTTTTCTAGTTAGCTTTTCTTTTCCACTATATTGAATAGCATTATGGGTCACGTTCTGCCACCAGCACTAACAATAAGCAGTGACTTAGGGGCTAAACAGACCGGCAGTAAACGCCAGCATCGGGGCAACGTGGGGGCGTGGCAGCCACATGCTACATGCCCAAATGCCACACGTCCAACCAGATGGCAGGCAGCATCAAGACATTGGAAAAGCTGCAGCAAGGGCAACTTTTTGTTGCCTTAAAAAAGAGCGGAATTTTGCCAGCCCTTTTTGGGCCAGCAAAGCACCAAATCGGGGCTGCGGCATGCGATTACCACAGCCCTGATCTGGCGCTGAAAGGAGCAGCGGGATGCCACTCCAAAGGGGAAGTCTGTTCAGCCCCTTAGTCTCTAGGTTTGATTTTGAGTGACAGCATTTGCAGACCACAGGTGTAGAATAATTCGCTCCAACTGTTGACTTGAAGTACCGTAGTATTTTAGTAGTTGCTGGACAGCCTCAGCAGTTAATTTCTTTACATATTTATGTGCTCAATGAAGCTGCACACAGGAACAAATGTTAACATATGTTTGGCTTTTCTCCCAGACTGCTGTACTTTGAAATTCATTAGCTCATTTTTGCTATGCCAGCCATTAAAATACCTCTTCAGAATTTTGCATTCTAATCCCATCCAGATCTGACATATGTCTAACTTTTTGTTCTTATTTTGAAATGACTTTTTTATATTTCCAGGTTGCGCATCTATTAATACAGGTGAATGATAAGAACATAGACAAATGTGCTTGGCTGACTGGGAGGTGTAGGCCAAAAAAGTAAACTTTCTAAGTTGTGTTAACAGCTGCCTCTGGGGTTATGATTCCACACTGGCCTGGCCCTACTATTAGGTAATTGCAGCAGAAACATAAGGAAGGAGGAGGAGCAGGAAAGTGTTGGAAGATAAAGCTACATATCTATCATAGCCTATCCTGTGCACTCTATACCAACCTGCTGCCCTCATTTGTAGTGGAAAACTCTGTCCTATCACCACTGTTGAAATAAGATGCAGATGCCAATCCCGTTGGATTTTGTGCATGCAGTGGGAGAGAGGATGCTACCTTGTCCTTCATGTCTAGCCACAAAAATCTCCTGGGCCAGCAAAACTTTCATCTCTATATGAATGATACAGCCATTGGATCAACAAGCTCATTTCTATTTTTCTGAGACCTCAGGTCTTAGCCGTGTGCTAGCCTAACGGGAAAAGCTGTTTAAAAAAAAAAAAGCCATGAAACCAGCTCCATCCCTATTATTGTGACATTCAGATGTCATCTATAACCATGTACTCTCACAATGAAAGAAAGCAGTTAAACTCCACTAGAAGGATTTGTGAAGGGGAACTTGTGGGTATTGCATAATAATACAGTGGGCCTTTGGTATCCTCAGTGGTTTGGTTCCAGGACCCCACATGCATACCAAAATCCATGGATGCTTAGGTCCCACTAAACATAATAGCATAGTAAAGTGATGTCCCTTATATAAAATTGAAAAATCAAGGTTTGCTTTTTAAAATTTACTGTATATATCCAACTATAAGTCAACATCATGTATAATTGGAGAGCAGGTTTTGGGGCCAAAATTATGGATTTTGATATGACCCATGGATAAATTGAGGGTAAAATGTAGGGGCATGTAACAAAGGATCTTCTAAAGGAGTGACGCAAATAAAAACAATGCCAAAGAACTTACACAGTTCTGATAGCCATAACTGTTTGTGCTCACCCTAAAGGCAGAAAGGATGAGAGACAGGAGGGGGGGGGGGTCAGTGCTTCCAGGACAGACTACACTCTTGCTTTCACCAGGGGATGTTTCTCTTTTAAAATAAAGTACAGTACTTACATTGACCCATGGATAAGTTGACTTTGTTTTTTGGGGTCATTTTTTAAACTAAAATTTCTAGACTTATACATGAGTATATACAGTATATGTTTTTTCTGAATATTGTGAATCTGTGGATGGTTGAATGTGTGAATAAAGACGCCATGGATACAGAAGGCTGACTTCCTGGTGTCCCATAAATATGTCTTCTAGTCATTTCAACATCAAAATGGTGACTATAACATTGGGGGGAGGACACAAACCATGTTACCAAAGCACCTTACCCACAAAACAGATACAGTTTTCATAAGGATATAATTTTATGAATGACTGTGTATAATTTTTTATCCTACATAATAAGATTATTTGCTATTCTATGGCATCTTGTGGCTTCATGTTGTGTCAAGTTGCTGTGTCATGCTCTGAAATTGTGAAACTGAAGTATTGAGAATATTTAAGTATATCTAATCCCTAGATAATTCTTTTGGTGTGGGCAGGTGTGGCAACATAGCAGAGGCAGGTGAAAAAGTCCATAAATTCAGTGGCAGGAAGGGAAGGGAAAGCTATCATCATAATTGTTAAGACAGGAAGACTTCTCACCCCAATCAAGCTATTTCTCTAATGTCTGCCTATCAGGAGAGGTCCTTGGGGCCTAGGGGCTCTGCAAAGAAAGCCTTAGACAATAACCTGTTCCATGGCATGGACAACTGACCAAGCCATCTTTCCCAGAACACCTGGGTTCCAAGCACACACCCCAAACTCTTTGCCTGCCTTCCTTCACCACCAATGTGCAACCCTGGAAAACTGTGAACTGCTAGCATAATGGACTCTTAGCACTAGTATACATGGTCATGGATATTGGTTTTTACTATTATGAATCTTTATCATTGATAATGACAAATTGATAATGATCAATATGAACACACTAGTATGTAACTGTCAGGACTAGCACAACACTTCTCTTTTTTTTGTGCTCTGGTGTGTGTGTGTGTGTGTTGCCCTCTGTAACATAAAATAATATCTACTCTATTCCACATATAG
Source organism: Phrynosoma blainvillii (assembly GCA_026167975.1). NCBI lineage: Eukaryota > Metazoa > Chordata > Lepidosauria > Squamata > Phrynosomatidae > Phrynosoma > Phrynosoma blainvillii. The sequence goes on along the minus strand of JANUYF010000001.1, from coordinate 120,479,803 downwards.
ATGGCTAGGGTGACAATGTGAATCTTATATAAACACTGCCAGTAATAAGACAGCATCCTCCGCCACACCTGAGTATAAAGTTGCTAGGGTGAATAATTAAGAGAGTTCCTGTACCATTATTGTTTGTGTAGAAGAGGGCATGTCTGCAGGTATTGCTTGTTCACCTGATTATATGACAATTAACACCTGCTGAAATTCCCTCTTCTGTACAATGTACAAGAGCCCTTTCAGTCTAACAAGGTAGATTAGAAAACATGGGTCAGACTACACACAATCCTCAGATATCTAAACACTGCTCTCCAGCATCTATCACCAAATGGTAGGGCCAGCTCTGTTAGCTAGTAGTTCTTTTGCTGCTTTCTTTAGACTTTCCCTGTCTCCCTTTTTGGCACAGCATCTTCAGTCATCTTTTTGTTTCAGTGGAAAACCTGAGCATATGTCTGTTGATGAAGTTAGTGCCATAAAAAGCAAAGCAAACATTTAAAAGGTAAAAAAAAAAATAGAAATGGTGATGCTGCATCTCCTCCTTCTCCGACGTTTGCTGTTTCACTGTGGTGTTTGCATTTATGTAGGTACCTTGTAGAATTTATGCACAGTAAGTGTGTTACTCCTGTTTATAATCAGCAAAAAACAGTGCCATGCATTTTCAGATATTCTTGGCTGGCAAGTTGAAATTTCAAACTTGAGCTGCTCATCCCTGAGCCAGGAGATTTTCTGAGCACTGTTTTATAGCAAGAGCCTGGAGTTATGTCGAGAATCAGCATTTCCCAGATCTGTCACATTAGACATGACCAGAGGGAAATTGCCAATTAGAAGAGGTGAGGTAGCAAGTGATAAATCTCTCACTGGACTAAATCTTAATTCCTCTTGTAACTGTTGCTACCATACCTCAGGGCCGATCACTGACAAACGGCAGCTGTGAGAGGATGAGTTTGCTGGGGGGCAGGACTAATGAGCAGCCCAAACGTGGCAATGGAGGGCTGTAATTGGAACAAGGGAAATCAGTGACTGAGAATCAGCTCAGCTGGTTCTTCTTTAAATCCCAGTGGGAGCTAGCTGACCAACATTTTGCTTTGATATTGCTAAAGAGCAGCATTTTTCGCCCCAGTGTACTATAAATCCCCAAGTTGTCCTTTTCCAGAGATTCCAATGTATGCATGCATGCATCACACATTTTGTATACTTGTGAGCACTGCAGCTAATGCTTCTAAACACACTTACCTGCTAAAACAGTTGTTGCCTTGTTTCCATCTACAGTCACAATATCTTGATGATACATGATGGTTTTTAGACTTCTCAGGATGTACTAGAAATTCACTGTGACAAAATAATTGGGCCTCCCTCTTTCTTCATTGTCTTCCCTCACTAAGCACAGTGGCAGAATCCAGAGAAAACACAGCTCCCTACTGCCACTGCTTTTTCATTCTGCAGCATGTCAAGCTAGGATCTTGGAAGGGGAAAGGAATTTTCTATCTACCCTGCATCCTGAGATCAGAACAACCAGCAGCAAACTGAGGCCTCAGTCCTGTTGATAGTGCCAACGGCTCTTTCCTTCCTGTATTTGTTTTGTCCAGTGGTGTTTGCCCATCTGTGTTTTTCTCTTTTCCTCAATATCTTTCTCTGTCCCTTCTGTGGCTTCATACTTAGGTATCTCTGGCTGTTTGTTCTCTTTCTTCTGTATGCAAGGAAGAAGTGGGGGAACTATATAATACAGTTGTCGTTGTTAGCTGCCCTCAAGTCGTTTCCGACTCATGGCAGACCCTGAGAATGAGACATCTCCAAGAATACCTATCTTCCAATGCCTTGCCCACATCCTGAAAGCCCTTCCCCATAACCCCCCCCCCTGATTGTGTCTATCCATCTGGTTTGTGGTCTTCCTCTCTTTGTTCTACCCTCTACCTTTCCTAGTATCGGTGTTTTTCTAGTGATCTATGCCTTCTCATTATGTGGCCAAAATATGATAGTCTCAACTTTATCATCTTTGCTTCCAAGGAGAGCCCTGGTCTGATCTGTTCAAGAACCCATTGGTTTGTCTTCTTGGCTGTCCATGGTATCCTATGTACTCTTCTCCAGTACCACATTTCAAATGAGCTGATTTTCTTTCTATCTTCTACTTTCACTGTCCAGCGCTTGCATACGTACATGGTAATTGGGAATACAATGGCCTGAACAATTCTGACTTTAGTGCTCAGTTGTATGTCTTTGCTCAGTTGTATGTCTTTTTCCAGTTCTTTCATAGCTGCCCTTCCCATTCCTAGTCTTCTTCTTATTTCTTGACTGCAGTCTCCATTCTAGTCAATGTTTGATCCTAAATAAGGGAATTCCTTAACTATTTCAATTTCCTCGTTGTCTAGATTGAATTTATATATTTCTTCTGTGGTCATTATATTTGTTTTCTTTATGTTCAGCATCAGATCTAACTTTGCACTTTCATCTTTGACCTTCCTTATTAACTGTTCCAATTCCTGAATGTCTTCTGCTAATATTATGGTGTTGTCCACATATCTTAGGTTGTTAATATTGTTTTCTCCTATCTTAACTCCTCCTTTTTCTGTTTCTAATTCTGCTTTTCTTATGATGTTTTCAGCATATAAGTTAAACAAGTAGGGTGATAGAATGCAGCCTTGCCTGACCCCTTTGCCTATTGGGAACCACTCTGTTTCCCCAAATTCTGTTCTGATGGTGGTCTCTTGTCCTTGGTACAGATTCCTCATCAGGACTATAATATGTAGTGGCACCTTCATGTCTTTGAGTGCATTCCATAGTTTTTTGTGATCTATACAATCAAATGCTTTGCTGTAGTCTATGAAACACATGCTGATTCTTTTTTTGGAATTCTTTGGTGCACTCCATTAGCCATTGTATGTTTGCAGTGTGGTCCCTAGTGCCCCTTCCTTTTCTGAATCCTGCTTGCACCTCTGGAATTTCTCTCTCCATGTATGGTTGGAGTCTGTGCTACAGAATTTTGATCATTATTTTGCTTGCATGGGAGATTAGTGCTATTGTCCTATAGTTGCTGCAGTCTTGTATCTCCTTTCTTATGGATTGGTATGTTTATCGAGCGTTTCCAGTCTGTTGGCCACTGCTTTGTTTTCCATATTTTTTGCCATATTTCAGTTAGCACTAAAGTTGCATCTGTCTGTAGGCACTGTAGCAATTCAATTGGGATATCATCTGTTACTGGTGATTTATTTTTTCCCATTTCCTTTATTGCAGATTCCATTCACTTCTTAGAATTTGGGGCTCATCTTCATATGGCTCCTCATTCCAAATATCATTCATTCCCTCATCTCTTTTGTATAATTCTTCTGTGTATTGCCTCCAGTGTCTTTTTATTTCTTCTTGTTCCTGTATTATGTTCTTTTTCTCTCCATAGAACATCTCTGCCCTTGGTTAGAACTTGGTTTTAATTTCTTGGATTTTTTGATAGAGGTCTCTCATGCTTCCCTTTTTGTTGTTGTCTTCTATTTCTCTGCATTGGTCATTGTAGTATTTCTCCTTATACCTGCGTGTCAGACATTGGACAGTTTTGTTCATACTTCCGGCTTTGTTCCTATCTCCCTTTGATTTTGCTTTTCTTCTTTCTTTTATTGCATGAAGTGTTTCATCTGTCATTGGTTCTTATTTTTGTCCATTGTTTCTTATCTTTCTTTTTGGCCACTGTTGGTATTTTCTTGCATTCGTCCTTAATTATGTCCTTGACTTCTGTCCACAGTTCTTCAGGTTCCCGGTCAATTATACTCAGTAGTTCAAATCTGTTTCTTACATTGTCCTTGAATTCATCTGAAATGTTATTCAGGTTATATTTTGGTATAATGATGGTTTTTGCTTCCTTCTTCAGCTTAACTCTGATTTTTGTTATGAGCAGTTCATGATCTGTGCCACAGTCAGCTCCTAATCTGGTTTTGGCCACAAAGATAGTTTATCCATCTTCTACTTACAATTATGTACTCTATCTGGGTTTTGTGTTTACCATCTGGTGATGCCTAGGTGTATAGTCTCCTATCTGGTTGTATGAAGCAGGTATTTGCAATGAATAGATTATTGGCCTCACAGAATTCTATCAGACACTCTCCTGCTTTATTTCTTGTTCCTAATCCAAATCTTCCTACTGTTTTTGATTCTTTTTTGTTGTATTATACTGTATATATAACACAGTACTTGTGTATAATATTTGAATATGGTTGCTAGGATTAGTGTGAGGTGTCATTTACCCAAGTGTTAGATGATCCCTGGCTGTAATTTGAAACAAACATCTTCTAAAATGCCTTCTGATTTGTATAAGCACTTCACTACTTACCAGTGCCAGTGTATATGTGCTGGACTTACCTTGCAGTGTATGGTTTGGCTCACCTCTTTTTCTATATGGAGATTGGTTCAGACTGCATTTTCTCTGTTGTTTCCCACATGCAGTATAACTTACAGTTGCTGTATCTACCATGATGGCAGACTCAAGGACCGTAGCTACAGGAGGGAGGCAAAATGAAGGCATTGCCCCAAATAAGAATTCTTTCACCAATGAAATTTTCTTTCAGTCCTGAAATGTCTAGGACTGCAATAACCTAAAGCTTCAGCTAAACATTCAGAAGAACAGTCCAAAAGAAAAGCGGTAGGAAACGTTACAAAGGAATATAAGCACCACAAATATTAGTTCTATTTGTGGACAGTTTTCAGTGTCTCACTCTCTGCAATGCTAGAAATTTGGGAAATGAAAGAAAATTTCATTTCTTAGGACAGAATTATTATTAGGAGGCAATACCCTCATTTTGACCCATATGTAGCTACACCTTTGGGCAGACACCACCCACTGAGGAGGCATCAGGTCCTGATTCTGGGTCCATCCAAGAGTGCTCCAATTTTCATTTCTGAAATTTGAGAGGGTATGGAGCAGAGATGGGAAATTTGTGACCAACAGATGTTGTCAGCTGGTGAAGAATGATAGGTGTTGATGTACCACAATCTCTGGAGGGTTGGTCCTCCCCATTAATAGCATAGAAATATCTGAAATATAATGCTTGGAACAAACATGATGTGGATATAGTTCATGCTGTGCACCAGTTAGGCCAGGGGTAGGCAACCTTTCCCCTTTAAGGGCCGAGGGACTTCAGCTCCCAGAATCCCAGGAGCTATTGGCCAACATGGAACTATTGGCCAACATGGCTGAGGCTTCTGGGAGCTGAAGTCCCTCGGCCCTTAAAGGGGAAAGGTTGCCTACCCCTGAGTTAGGCTATAGGCATTGAAGAAGCCTGAGTGCATGCTGCTGGCCTTATGGAGCCTGAGGGGTGTGTAGGTGCATCACCATTCTTGCCACTTTTACTGATAAGAAAGTGGCACTGTCAGATACTTTAAGCTGCTGACAGCACTGCCCCCTTGTGGTGAGGAAGAAGATGGTATTTAAAATAATGACATACATGGCAGCAGTAGAAATTCATGGCGACAAAGTGCTTATTTGGACAATTCTCCCCTACTTCCCCAGGGCTGGGCCAACTATTCAGTAGCATGAGGTAGTCATTCTAGGCAACAAGTGGTACATGACAAGAAGTAGCAGTGAGTTTTCTGAGGAGAAGACTCTGGACGTTTTCACACGGGGGCCCCTAAAGCTGGGTGGAGCCATTCCGGAACGGCTCCTGCCACTGATTCCGGAATGGCTCCGTCGGCGGCAGGCTAATTCCGGGTGGACAGCCGGAATTACCTGAAGCCGGAGTTAGCCGGAGTTAGCCTTTTGCCACCCGGAGTGACGCCGGACTTAGGGCTCCGTGCGTTTGAACACATGGAGCGAAAAGCCGGACGGACGCAGGGATGGCACCGGAAGGGGCGGGGTTTGCCGCCACGCACGTGTGAACTACGTCAAAATGGAGCCGGAGTGGGGCCGGACAGAGGTAGGATTGCCTCCTCAAAAAGCCCCGTGTGAAAACGTCCTCTGTGTCCTACACAGCTTATCCTCTGCCCCCCTCAGCTAGATTGTAGTCTTCTGATTCAGTTGTCCATCTGGTTGGCCTTTGTAGGTGAAGTGGGAGAGGCCAAATCACCAGGATTCCTTGTTAGTAATCCATTCTGGCTTTTAACCTGAACTTGCAAGGAGTTATCCAAGATGTGGGGCTCCATCCCTGCCAAACAAGCTGCCACCTTTCATTTGGAGCATATAGTTCATCACTGGGGGATAGCTCATGTACAGTTTACACTAGAGTAGATTCACTGACATGGGAGCAAGCAGCTGCCACTGGAAAATTTTTGGGCTGGACCTGCCCTTCCTCACCCACAAATTAAGCTGGGCTAAAGGGCAAGCCTACCCTGCCCAGATTGCCCTTTTCCTATGTATTGCATGCTTCAGAGTTGGGTCACAAATAGTTTACTGCCAGAAAGTAAGTACTAATCATAATGACACAGCAGAGGCCAACAATTCTGCTGGACACCGTTTTTGTTTCATCAGTCTCTGGTGAATGAACTTGAACTCCAGTCTTCCTCCCAGTCTTGGTTGAGGTAGGGTGGGAGGGAAGACTTATCCCTGTTATTTTGCTCCACTTTTTAGGCACTTGTTGCAAAGACCACCATATTTTGGGTAAGGTGCAAGGCCTATAATATGGATAAATATTTGTTTGATTAGATTAGATTGGATCAGATCAGATTAGATTAGATTAGCCTAGATTAAGAAAGAGAGCCCTCCCTCCAGTCCATCTGCCATGGTCCAGGCCTCAGAGGGAGAGAAGAAGAACTGCTGGACGTGATCCCCTTCCCCTCTGCCATTCCCTTCTCCTTTTGTGTCATGTCTTTTTAGATTGTAAACCTGAGGGCAGAGAACCCATCTAATTAACCATTTGTAAGCCACTCTGAGAGCCTTTATTTCTGAAGAGTGGGGTATAAATACTCCAAATAATAAATAATTAATAAATAATAATATTAAGGCTGTCCCAAGGGCATAAATAACTTGAAGATAGCACATCTTGTCTGATCTTGGAAGCTAAGCAGGATCAGGCCTGGTTAGGATTTGAATGCTGGATGGCCACGGAAAATCTGATGCTGTTAAGCTATATTCAGAGGAAGACAGTGGCAAACCACCTACCTCTGAGTATTCCCTATCTACAAAAATCCTATGAAATTCATGAGGTTACCATATGGTGACAGATGACTTGAAATCATACATAATGGACTAAATGTTGGCCCAAATATCTGGACCTCTGAATATTTTAGTACCACTACGGCAAGTCCAGACCAAACTTTTTTCCTCCTCCTTTTCTAGGAGATGAAATAGGATCACCACATCCTGAACTCTGAAGCTGTTGATAGCCTCAAACTGATTTTGGGGAGCAATTGTGTTTCAAACCCAGAGAGACCTTCCCTCCCCAGACTGCTTCTCTTACACATGGGCAGCAGCTCTTCTCCAAACAGAATAATGTCACTGGATAAGGGCAACAATTTTCAGGCCCAGAAAATGAGCTATTCTCTGGTCAGCTAAATTGCTATATAACAGCTTGGCTCTATTAAGTAGCTGGATATGAACACTATTAATAAGATGGAAAGCAGCTACAAGGCCTTTTGAATGGCCCTTTATAGGCAGCATTATGCATAGACATAATCAATAGAATAGCAACTCTATTACTTCAAATGAGCTCTTTCTTAATGGCTAGACAAAACGGCTGTTCCACTATGTAAAATAATCATATCACCCTTATTTTAACATTATTAAATGTAGCTGTTGAGGATAAGGGGTGTATTAAGCAGGGCAGGCTGTGACATATGGTAAGAAGTGCTTAGTATAATTTGCCCATTCACTCTCTCTGTTCTGGTTAATTGAAAAGCAAAAAGGGAGGCCAACCAGCCTTTTATATGGCATAGATAGGGCGCCTTCCACATCTGACTGTTGTAAATGGGAATAATTCCCATTTTCATGATTATGGACTGCACATTTCTCTACATTTATGTATATATTTTGCCTATTTTCTGCTCACACAAAGATATTAGCAAAAGAATGTATATTGATGCTATTTATAATAATGAACAGGAAAATAATGGTAAGCAATCTGGTTCTCATAAAGGACTTAAATGTCCCATGCCCTGAGATGTTAGTTTAAGAGCAGTATTGTTTAATATAACAGTTTAGTCTTTAAGGTACCATTTGAGATGTAAAATATTTGGAAATTTTGAAGACAACAGGGAGGGGGGAGCTGAGACCAAGATCCTGCTTCATTAGATGTAAATACAATGATGGAGTTCCATTGTTTAAGGAGACTATCACACAGGGAAAATTGGGGGATTAAAAAGGCATTTTCCTGGGAAAGTCACACAATTGCAGCAAAGATTTTCAGATGACATCTCAGTCTAAGAGGACTTAGCCCCGGGAAGAACCAGGAATGCTCCAGCAACAAAACATTCACGGGATTTCCCCGTGAATGGTTTGTTACTGGAGCATTCCTGGTTCTTCCCTGGATAAGTCCTCTTAGATTGTGATGTGTGTGAAAATCTTCACTGCAAATATGTGACTTTCCCAGAAAAATGCCTTTTTAATCCCCTGATTTTCCCCTGTGTGATAGTCTCCATAGTTACAAAACCCTACTTTTCAGCCTGCCAGTGCCCCAGCCAAAGGGCTTCTAGGGCTCCGCTGACTTGTGAATTGGAGAAATTATGTCTACAGCAGTCTCATATCACAGGATGTTTCAAGAACAAGCAATGGGAGAGGCCTCTCAGGGTTCTGCCACAACTGCTTGTCTCAGTGCATTTTGTGGCTGGGGCTGAAACAGCACCAGAAAAATAATGCAGTTGAATACCACTTTCATTGTCATGGATCCATCCTATGGAATTCTGTGGTTTGTAGTTTGTTGTGACACCAGAGCTCTCTGACAGAGAAGGCTAAATATCTCATGAAATCCCATAATTCCATAGCATTGAATCATGGCAGTAAAAACAGTGTCAAACTGCATTAATTCTGAAGTGCAGATTCAGCCTGGGATTAACAGTGCAGAAGTCATTTCCCAGCACCCTGATCTACAGCACCTCAGAAACCCTTTAGTTGGGGTGCTTCCATGCTGGAAAAGTAGTTGAGGGAAGTCATGTTTGGTTGTTAATGACTGTAAACGGGAATTCCCAATAGGTAAAAGATTGTAAGTCCATCTTACAATTTCATAACTTCTGAACAGGTTGTCAGCTTCCCTTTTATTTTCCCCTTGTGTGTGTGTGGGGGGGGGGGGGGAGGGGCAACAAATTTTGGAGAATTTTAAAATGCAATATTGGTATCTCTAACATGTTGAAAGCCACTCTGTTCCTTTAGGCACATGCTTTATACACAGTTTGGTTTGGTATGAAATTATCATGCTTAATATGTGAAAAGTACACTTTATTCAGAATATAATTCCAAATGGAATTCAATTGTTCAAATTTTAATTATTTGCCTGTCTGCCTTCACCAAGCTGTTCTTTGCCTGCTCCCTTGCTGGCAGGGATGGCTGGAGCGGCTCCTCCAGGTGTTGTAGTAGCTATCAGATCATATTGGAATATGAGGCTATTTTGGAAACTAGGTTCAGTACTTGGATGGCTTCTGTAACACATAGTCTATGATCTGCAGAAGAGGATGCCATGAAAATCAAGGATGGAGTTGCCACTCTGTAGCAACAGAGCCACTGGCTGTCCTTGGCTGTATATATAATGTAGTGCATCCTACAATGATAATTGATTTACTTGCCAAAAAGCTAGCTGTCTCTCATATAGCTTCCAATCTATGCCTTTTCTTTTGACTACAGTAGAAACCTCTTCTGATTATTTAGGTCTAAAAATCTGCCGTTTGGTAGCTCAAAAGTGAATTAGATGCTGAAACCTTCATATTTGGTACAAATCATGCTATAATGTGGATAGAAAATATACAGCCTTGTTCATATACCCTCCTTCAATTGAGGGTTTATTTTTTTAATCTATAAATGTCAGATTAGTGGTTCAAATTCCATCATTTATCCGAGTGACAGAATACCCGCTGAATCAGCAGGATGTATGTAGATATTGATTTGCCAAGTTCCTATTGATTCAGTGGGCCTAGTCTAGTTGGAAGTAATAATTGGATTTAGGGTACTAGTTTTTTTTTCTTTTTTTCTCTTTGCATGTAACAATGAAGCACTGCTATCTTTTCTATTGTTTATATCAGCTGACATTTAGGAGTTGAATTTGGGAATTTCCTTGACCTATGAAATTATGTTATTTCCTAATGAAAACATAGGTTGGAATCTTCTTGGTTTGTTGCACAAGCATAACTCATCATTATACCTGTGGTTGTGCTATTTAAGACAGTGGATAAGGAGGCATCTATTACTCCCATAAAGGTAAAGGTATTCCCCATTGACAAGGTTGTCAAGTCATGTCCGACCAAAGGAGGCAGTGCTCATCTCCATTACTAAGCCAAAGAGCCAGTGTTGTCAGAGACTACTCTGTGATCATGTGACCAGCATAATTGCACAGAATCCTGTTTACCTTCCCATCAAAGTGGTACCTATTTATCTACTTGCATTTGCATGCTTTCAGACTGCTAGGTTGGTAGAAGCTGGGACTAGTGACAGGGGCTTACCCCATCATGCAGCACCCAGGCCTCGAATTGCCAACCTGCCAATCTTGCAATCAACAGAGTCAGTGTCTTACCCACGTAAGCCACTGAATCCCTTACACAAGCCATTTTCCCATTTGCCAGTGGCACATGGGCACACCCCTGCCACTCTCCCAGAGCAGGAATTGCCTGTAGCTTATCTGTCCTCCATCTGTGACTATTGCATACTTTTTCACTGATGAGCTTTCCTTGTCAGTTGCTGCCAATATCACAGCTGTAGCATTAGATGGGCATGTGATAATGTCTGGGCTGAGGTCCTGCATTGTGCAGTCATGCGGTGTCAGTTTCCTTCTCTCACTCCCTGATCCTCCAACTGCTATTTCCAAACTTTCTTTCCTTTCCTCCCTGCACCTAAATCACATTTCCATAATACCTAAATTGTTTTTAAAAGAGAGAGAGAAATAAAAATAATCAAAAGGCATGCTGACAAAGCAATAGGGCAGGGAGTTGGGGTTAAGGAGTATGCTGGGAAAGAAAGTCCCAGACTGGCATTAGCTGCTACAGTGATTGCAGACATATGCAATGGTGACTGCTCACCAAGCCACTATGCATGCACTTCTTTTCATTAATACAATTGTGTTGAGAATGGGGGCTCATGTCATAATCTCCTAAATAAATAAGTTTCCTTTTAGAAGCTTCAGAAAATGAAAACATTGTTAGAATCCCTCCCCGCCCACCCCCTCTCTCACACAAGTTTTATCTTGTGTCTTTCTTTAAATAGATGATATTTACTATCCTTTTTTTTTTTCAACATTTGCCTGGATGCTATATGTTTGAAGTGCCTGTTCTTATGTTACAGATATGGATTCCTCCATTTCTTTTTTCAATGTTCCATTCCGTGACCACTTCCAGATGTTTCCCTTCTCAGTATTTTCTTCTGTACTTTTAATATACTGATTAGGTTTTTGGGATGGGAGTTAGGCTTCAATGTGATTTTTCATCATTTTCTTTCTAAAAGTATATTTTGTTTCATTGGTGTACAATAAATTCTTTCTATGTTTATTGATCAATATAATTCCTTTCTATTCTTTGACATACTCAAGACTCTTGTCTGTTCTTCAGCAGTTTATCTCACTTGTGAGAATCCCTAGGCACCAATGGGGGGGATGTAGACCAGGGTGTCGGGGACGCCCTGGGACGGTGCACCGCTGGAGCGAGGCACTCGCACCGCGGCGCACCAGCAGCATCCCTGAAAGGAGTGCCAAATTGGCGCTCCTTTCAGAAGACAGGGAAAGTGCGCCCTAAACGCGTCGGGTGCACTTTCCCTGGCTTTTCCGCTGCAGCATATGAGGACGCTGCGGCGGGAGGTTTCCCTCGGCGCACCGGCTGTGCGGAGGGCCAGCAGCTCCGAGGGCAACCTCGGGAGGAGGAAGGGGCGCCACTCGTGCGGCTGCCCCTCCTCTTCCTTGCCTCGGAGACGACACTATTGGTCGTCTGCCGAGGCCCAATATTACATGGTAGATATGTGGGGCGCAATTTTAGTTTCCCAGGGTGTTAACCCTTTTAAAGTTAAACTAAAACATGCAAGTATGAAAGCTAACCTTGTTAGAGTTCAACTTTCATCAGCAGAACAACAAAAGTGTGGGAGCTGACTATTTATTGTTAACCTGCCTTTCTAAAGAATAAAGACTTACTTAAAAGAATGACAAACATATACTTTGTGGTTTAAAAACAACAAACAATGATTGCTTTAATAAATATTTACATAAAAGAACTAAAACCTAATCTAACTGGAGATGATATAGCAGGAAGAAGTTGTTACACCATCCTAGACTCAGAGGAGGCAGTTACTGACTGAGACTGAGAAGAGGCAGTTCAGAATGTTAAGAGTGTCGATTAAACTGCCTCTTAAAACTGACAGTTAGAATGAGAGAGGAGGAAGGGGTGAAGTCCCTGCCTAACTAAGGAGAGACAGGATAATGCAAAGCATAATTTTTCCAACAAGAAAAAACTAATCAATATGGCTTTGAGGATGGTAAAGTAGTTTGCTGTCATAATTTACAGAATTTGTCTGTCCAGTGGATCTACCTCTACTTGAGTCTCATCAATAGTTCTAGCACTAGATCGAATAACTGGCATGGCCTAGACATTTATGAATGTATAGTTTTACCATTAAGTTTTGATTCTGAAACCTTGAGTATTCTTTATATCCTCAGTACAAGCAATCTCTTCTACTCCCTTATGTTCAATACACTCAGCTTCTAATAATCCCAAATATTTGTACCGTGTATATTTAACTATAAATCGACCTCATGTATAAATCGAGGGCACATTTTGGGACCATCAATGTGGATTTTGATATTCCCCATGGATAAGTCGAGGGGACTCTCTGTCTCTTGCCTCAGTAGCTGTTAAAAGATCTGTGGCTATGAGGGAAGAGGAGCATCTGGGGCAGGCTCTGTCCCTGCCTTTGCCTCAGCAGCTGCTTCTTTAAAAGCCCTGGCTATGGGGGGGAAGGCTGAAGGAGGAGAGACATTCACACAGAGAGGGGCACACGGGGGAACTCAAACGGAGAGACAAGCTATTTCCATCTTCCTTTCTGTGTGTCCCTGCCTTTGCCTCAGCAGCGGTTTCTCTAAGAGCTCTGGCTAGGAGGGAAGGCTGAAGCAGGAGACACAGAGAGAGAGAGAGGAGCACGCAGTGATTCAGACCAGGAGGCATGCATTCGTTCACTCTCCTCTCTCTCTCTCTGCCCTTGCATCAGTTGTTTGTTTTAAGAGTTGTTTGTTTCTGGATATGGAGAAAGGTGGATACCTATTATAGGAGCTTTATAAGTAGTGTTACTGTATTGTCCCATATATAAGTCGACCCAGAATTTTGGAGGCCATTTTAGGGCATAAATTTCTCGATTTATAGTCAAGTATATAATACAGTAATTTCCATCAAGACTGAGACTTTTACTGCTATATCATCATGGAAGTCTTTTCTTTCTGATTATGAATTTGCTGCAATTTATGAACCATGTATGTATCTGTCAACTCCAAAATAGTCTACCTTTTCATAGCCTGCCATGGTATTTCCTTTTCATGGTGGTGAGATTTTTTGTTTCCATGAGGCAAGAAATTATGCTGATGGTAGCATTACTGTTGTTAGGAGCTTATTGCATTACCTTTTAAATTGAAATTAGCCTCCCAGGATGTTGCTGGGACATGACGTGGAGGCAGGAATTATCACACTGTAATTCGCTACCGAATCACCAGGTGACTTCAGCCCGGGTACCAGACGCACTCTGCCGGCTGCCATTTAAAACTCGGGATCTTTTCAACTTTGAAAAAGTGCTGGCTGAGCACAGCTGGGACCCAGGCTGCAGTCGCCGGTGATTTGCCGGTGAATTACAATACGATAATTCCCATCCCAGCTGCATCTCGGGAGCCTTATTTTGATTTAAAAGGTAATGTGATAAGCTCCTTAGTGTCTTCCACGTCAGACAGGCTGTTGCTGAATAGCTGCACTGAAGTTTTCCAAAACCATTAAATATGGTGCAAAACAAACAAATCCTGTTACAAAGCAGATTAAGTCATCAAAAAAGAATGATTATGTGACCAAAAATGGCATATTATTGAAAATAAAGTTGTTATTCTTCTTGTTAATGCCACCTAAATTACCTGTATTGCCTGAAAGTGGCAGATATGTGGCTGAGGTAAAGTGTTCCCAAATGTGTGTGGTATTTCTAGGAATATGCAACATTTCTATTTCTGATTCCTTCCTCCCCCCCCCCCCACCCTCTCTCTCTCTCTCTCTCTGTCTACATATGGAGAGAAAGCTCTTATTAAACATGTTGTTCAAACCACTATAAAAGCAAATAAATAAATATACGCTGATAACTTCCCATTCTCTTTTTTCACTTTGCATTCTTGTTGGAGTATGACAGGGAGAATAACTCAATGGGTTATATTCTTTGTTTAAACAACTGACAGTTGTTCCACTATAAAAAAATGTCCAAACCTTCTTCATGATGGTAATACTGCTTAAGGGATGCCATTATTAAGAAGCATAGATTTTCTTTCCAAAGGACACTGGCCCTATTTAAGTTCTGTTGAGGGCCAGTTTTAAAAGGATTGTTAGCACCTAGTGGATTCAAACCTGGCACTTCTGTTGGGTGTCAGAAGAAACTTGCAAATTCCTCGGTCTCACCCTTGATCCATTAAACTATTAAGCTTATCTCACGGCACTTTGAAGAACGGGAACAGAACGGAATGCAAGGGAATGGAACAGAGCAAAAATGCTTTTTACTGTCCCCAGCCATTCCTGGCAGCCGATTTTTGAAAGACGTCCTTCAAAAATCAGCTGCCAGGAACAGCTGGGGAACAGATCGGGGACTTCCGGCGACATCGGTGGCATTCTCCCATGTAGTAAAATGCGTTTTTGCTCTGTTCCATTCCCTTGCATTCCGTTCCATTCCCGTTCTTCGAAGTGCCGTGCAATAAGCTTAACTGTGTCTGTCAGTTTGCTTCTGTGCTCTGTTCTGCTTTAGTTTCTTGCCATGTAGCCTCCATTGAGAGCAAGGTGCACTGCAGTGCTTTTCTTTACAGTTGTCCTTCTCTTTTTCTTACAGCTCCTAGATTGTTTTGTCATTCCAGTTGTGATATTACTTTCTTGGTTCTTCCTCCTGGTACGGTACAAGGCAGTACACTTCGTTGGCATTGTGGTCTGCATTCTGGGCATGGGCTGCATGGCAGGAACAGATGTCCTGGTTGGAAGACAACAAGGGGCAGGTGGGTGTTTGCAGGGTTTTTTTCCATTTTGGGGGAAATGTGGCTGATTAATAAGTTTTGGGTTCTGCCTTCCTCAGTTACTTAAAATAAATACAATTTACTTTCAGCAATTGAGGAAGGCAGAAGCATGTTTTACTTATTAATTGAATTATTAAGTTTAGTTTCTTAATCACTTTAATAAATAAATACATATATACATACATGTTCGCTTGCAAATACATACAGCTGTAGGGAAAGAAGAACGAATTTTAACAGTGAGACCGGAGGGGAATCCAGCCACAAAAGAGAAGCAAGGAAATGAATCCCTGAATTTCTTTCCATTCACATAATGGATTCTAAGCATTGTGACTTCTGTGTTTAATCTCTAATAGCTATCCTATGTTTGACCTGACCTAAATTCAACAGGAGAATCCAGTGGCAGAACTGCATCTGTTAGCAGAATCACAAGAGGTGTGATCTCCTCTCTTGAGTGTGGATGCCTGTATAATACCTAGAATGTGTTCCAGAGGTGTAAGAAACCTTCTGGAACTGGATTTTGGAAGAGCTGTAAAGGAAGAGAATAAAATTCAGTTGTATTGGGTGCTACAATACCAGCATAATGTTGGGTGTAGATCAAGGTGGGCATGCTACAGAGCCCAAAGAACTGCACTACACCATTTCCATCATCTCTTAAGCTCCAGAAGACCACCATGACCCAATGCGGCTGTCAGTTTCCATGACATTGTTGGGAGCTGTTTTGGGGTGCCATTCCTCAAATGTGTGTGTGTGTGTGTGTGTGTGTATATTTGCCTTCAAATCTCCTGCCTATTTATGGTGAAACAATGAATTTCATAGGGTTTTCTTAGGCAAGGAATACCCAGAGGTGATGTTGCCAGTTCCTTACTCTGAAATATAGCCTGACTGATATTTATTGGTGGTCTCCCATCCAAATACTAACAGACGTGAGCCAGTTTAGCTTCCAGTAGACAGGCCTTTTGGTTATCTAGGCCTCACCCCTGAAATATCATTACTTTAACTTGGGTCCAAAACAGACAGACCCAAAAGTGCAGCTTCTGGCTGCTTTGGGGGCATGGATGCAGATGATGCACGCCCCTGGATCAACCAGAAGCCACTCTGCAGCCACCTAAGGCAGCCCAAAGCGACTGGAAAAAGGAGCATGGAAAAAGTGCTCCTTGCCAGTGGCCTGTTTAGGACTGAGGCAGCAGACCACTTTCAGAGTGGTCCTCAGCTGATTGGGGGCTAACTGCGGCTGGAGCCACCAGAGGCTTCACCCCTAAATTTGCTTAATCTATTAGGGGGGGTTAGCTGAAATTTGACTGGAATTGCTGGGAGCTCTGGGCAAATGATGAGTGTCTCAAAAACCACATGATAACTCCCTCAAAGAGCCAAATATGGTCCATGAGCCACATCATTCCTGCCCCTGATTTAGTCCAGTGAGTGTGCATGTGTAAATTTGCCTTCAGAAGGAATAAGTGATTCAGCAGTTAAAACTTTAGGGCACAAATGAGTCTCTAACTGGTGAGGCCAAATTTCTGCTAACAAATTATGGTATGCTTTTTATATATATACATATAATCTTTTTACTCCTAGGTGAAAATAAACTTATAGGGGATCTTCTAGTACTAGGCGGAGCTACTCTCTATGGAATTTCCAATGTTTGCGAAGAGTACATCGTACGGAACCTGAGTCGAGTAGAGTTCCTAGGAATGATTGGTCTCTTTGGATCCTTTTTCAGTGGAATTCAGCTGTAAGTATACAAAAGGCAGCAGCCCACCATTATGGTGGCACAGTCACCAAGGTATTGCCACTTATTTCACCATTTCATTAGGAATCTCCTAATCACAATCATTTCCAGCAGAGCTTAAATGACTGGTTAGCCATCTAAATTTACACCACCATTGGTTCTTCTCACCCTTTCATTCCAGACAAAATACCTGATGACAGGCAAAAAGTTCGTTTTTCAGTTTTGTAGCTGCCAGAAAATTATTTACTGTATTGCTACACGGTCTGTTGTAAAAGCTGAGGACCAAACACGGTGTTACTTCTTTTCAAGTTTATCCCATTTGTAGCTAGTGATCTACATGTGGTAACTCCACTATAAAGTAAGTTCTGCACCTTCAGTAGGTCCCTAAATCCCAGTGTGGATTCACATCCCTGTTGTTATGGAAGCCACTGGTCAACACTGAGTGCCTTATTGCATTACAAATGTAAACTGTGATGCAGCAAAATAAAAGTGATTTTCTGCTTACCTGTCTGCATACCCTCAAAGCATTTCCAATCTCCTTCCAGAGGGAGATGGTCATAAAAGCATGCATTTTGCCAAACTGATTTTTCCACTGTGACAAAAGGCATGTTTGTATTACTGTCTCCTACAGGAAGAGAACAGAAGTGCTTTGTAGCATGCAGAAAGGTAAGCAGAAAGCCTCTTTTATCTTGCTTTGTTACTTTTGTAATGTAATAAGGCTATGAATGTACTTTCAGCAAACTGCTTCAGATATGCAGAAAAAAAATAATATGGCATTATTCTTAATGGGCTGTACTGTTTATGTCTCCTATGGGAAGAACATATCACTGAGCACTCCCTTATGTTAAGGAACAACTCATCAAGAAAAGTAGCGTAGAGAGACTACTAGGTTATTTATAGCACTATGATTCCTGTATCCTGAGGAATCCTGGGAATCCTGGGATTTGTAGTTTAGTAAGAGGCACCAAAAGAGCTTACTAGCTGAGATTTCTAACTACTCTTCCCTAACCTGAAAATCCCATGGCCCTTTCACATTATACAACTATAGCACCATCATTCCACTTTAACAACCATGGTTTTATCCTATAGAATCCAGGTATTTTGAAGTTTTGTGAGTTATTTAGAATTTTCAGCAAGAGAGCTCTAGCACCTCACCAATTCCCAGGATTCCATAGGATGTTACTATGGCAGTTAAAGTAGGATCGTAGTGGTATAACTGTGTAATGTGAAAGGAGCCCAGGATTCCATAGCATGTTGCTATGGCAGTTACAGTGGAATCATAGCTATAATTGTGTAGAGTGAAAGGGCTTCTTGTCTCTGATAATGGCAGCTTTCTATATACAGGCAGGTTCGTTTACATTGTATGGTTGTTGTTGTTTTTAATTCATATCATAGCTTCTTATAACAGCTATAAAAACAATCTAACAAAACCAAAAATTGCAACAGAAATAAAACAGCTGAGAAGATAACGTGTATGTAGTTTATTACATAATAAAACCATTTTCAACATTTATAAAGACCTGGGAAAATAACCTGAGCCTGATACCCAAACAGTAGGAATGAGACCACCAAGCAGGGCTCCCTGGAGAAAACAGAACATTTCATACTTCATATCCAGTCCTTACCTTAATGCCCATGCAGCATAGCTTCAAATACCAAGGTCCTAAACGATATAGGACTTTTGTAAGGCCAGCCTTGGACCTTTGAATTTGGTCAAGAAACAGATTGAACAGTGAGTAAAGTTCAAAACTTCCAAAATTTATCCTCTCTAGAATTATGAGCATAGTAACAGGGCATGTTCACATCCCTATAACTGGAAATAAAGGTCTTTGAAAGGTAGCATACAGGTTACTCTTAAAAGCAAGCCGGATTCGCAGGATTGTGAAATTCTACATATTGACCACAAACAACAAGTTGAAGAGCCGTAAACTGAGACTAGTCTATTCAGTGCGAGCATTATATTTCATCCTTTCAAAGTAATAAAGTCTATGCAAGAAATTCGTAAATTCCAGTCATCCATTTCTGGTAAAAAGTGTGAACTCTAATGAGTGCAACAAAATATTGCAGCATGGAATGCTTCTGTTCATCATTCCAGTTAGCCCTCTTTGTCCTCCTCCACCATATTCCTTCCCATTACTTCTCCCATTCAGTTTTCTATTATTACCCTCAGCAATCAGTGTTCTGTGATAACTGGGCATACGCAGTCATCACTAGATTATTTTGCATGCCTCTTCCCCATTAGAGTTGTTTTCCCCTTAAGGTTTTGTTTTGTAGTTTCTCCAAACTGCAAGCTCCCATGGCTTTCTAATACCTTCCTTTTGTGTTTGTATCCAGTAGTGCAGTTTTGACTGAATAAAAATTGGCACTCACAGCATGACCATTTGAATTTTATTTTATTTTACACTCCTCTCTCCATTTTCATAGACTTCAATCCTTTGCAGACCAGCAAGCGGGGAGGGTTAAAATGGCATGCCATTCAAGCCTGTGGGGTTTAAATATTTACAGATTTCCATTTTCGTAGGGGTGAGTGGGTGGGTATATCCCCCACAAAAATGGAGGGATGACTGTATTTATATCTCCCTCCCTGCAAGGGATTCAAGGCAGCATCTGTATTTTTAAAATGTTGTATTTTAAAGTGTCTCCGACTATACGCAGGCATCAGAACAGAATGTTGTGGAAAATATTTCTAGGTCTTCGTAGGTAACCAAAGTATAATTACATTGAATATGTCATTATAATTATACAATTATTTGTAAGTGAGAATAGATTTTTAAAAGAGGTCCTTAATTTTTTGGCTCACAGCTCTCCAAATCACGAAAGTCGTGGCTATTGGCCATGATGGCAAGGGGAATTCTAGGAATGTAGTCCAAAAGAAGTAACTGCTCAAGGTTGTGCCTGAAACCAACATGCTTGGACACTGATTAGCCTGCTGAGGCATGAGTTTCCCCTGAGCTCATTCAGTAGGATGCTTAAGAATGTTGAACATAAAGAAAACAAAAATGACCACAAGGACCTTCACAAGTTCAACCTAGACAATGAAGAAATAGAAACAGTAAAAGAATTCCCATACCTGGGATCAAACATTGATAGCAATGGGGACTGCAGTCAGGAGATCAGAAGAGGATTAAGAATGGGGAGGGTGGCTATGAAAGAACTAGAAAAGATTCTAAAATGCAAATATACAACTCAGCACAAAAGTTAGAATTATACAAGCCACTGTATTCCCTATTACCATGTATGGATGTGAGAGCTGTACAGTTAAGAAAGATGATAGGAAGAAACCCAAAGCATTTGAGATTATGTGGTGCTGGAGAAGAGTGCTGAGGATCCCATGGACAGCCAAAAGGACAAACAAATGGGCCCTAGAGCAGATCAAGCCAGAAACCTCCCTGGAAGCCAAGATGACCAAACTGAGGCTGTCGTACTTCGGACACATCATGAGAAGAGAGGACTCTTTGGAAAAGCCAATAATGCTAGGAAAGGTGGAGGGAAGTCGGAAGAGAGGAAGGCCACATGCCAGATGGATGAACTGTATTAAGGAGGTCATGGGTATGGGTTTGCAGGAATTTTTTCCGGACCAAGCACAAGGGTAGCCCCATGTAGAGAGCATTACAGAAATCAAGACGAGCGGTTACCAGCGCATACACTACAGTTTCAAAGTCCCTTACTTCCAGGAAAGGACGCAGCTGGCGTATCAGCCGAAGCTGATAACAGGCGCTCCTGACCATCGCATTTATCTGATTAGTCATCTGGAGCGACGGATCCAGGAGCACCCCCAGACTGCAAACACAGTCCTTCACGAGAAATGTGACCCCATCCAGTCTATGGATCCCCCAAACGTGCAGAGAGCAAGGACAGACCTGGGGATATATTGACACTAAGGCCTGGAACAGTGGGCCACTTTCTCTTCCACACACTCACAGAAGGATTATTTCTGAAAAAGGTTTAGATTCTTTTTAAAAGTTTGCTTTCCAATATACACTTTCTCACCCATCTTCATAGCAGGTCTGTTATATTACAGTGAGCC
Source organism: Phrynosoma blainvillii (assembly GCA_026167975.1). Classification (NCBI taxonomy): domain Eukaryota; kingdom Metazoa; phylum Chordata; class Lepidosauria; order Squamata; family Phrynosomatidae; genus Phrynosoma; species Phrynosoma blainvillii. The sequence goes on along the minus strand of JANUYF010000001.1, from coordinate 120,458,739 downwards.
TTTGGTATCCACTGGGGTTTGGTTCTAGGACTGCCCCCATGCCTACCAAAATCTGTGGATGCTCAAGTCCCATTAAATACAATGGTGTCCCTTATATAAAATTGCAAGATCAAGGTTTGCTTTTAAGAATTTAATATATTTTTAAAATGTTTTCAAACCATGGATATTTGGATCTGTGGATAAAGAATCTGTGGATACGGAGGGATGTTTGTATTACTCTCATTCTGAAGACAGAGAGCTGAACCTGGAACAATTGTCATGTCACAGACATGAGATTAAAGGTGTGGATTTCAGGGTTGAACAGTGATAAACTAAAGAACCATGTTAGTCACACTGGTGCAACAGTTCTAAATAAGTCTGCATATGCTACAACTGCAAGTTCCATACAAACCAAAGCAGCTTCATTTATATACTGCTTCATACTGTGCTATGCAGTGTCTAAGTGGTTTACAACACATAAGCTCATTGCCCCCCAACAGTTGGGTACTCATTTTAGCGACCTCGGAAGGATGCAGGCCTGAGTCAAGCCTGAGCCCTGGCTAGTATTGAACTCACAACCTTGTGGTTTATGAGTGAGTGGCTGTAGTACAGGCATTTAACCACTGCACCACCAGGGCTCCTTGAAAACATTACATTTGGGGGGCTGTAGCTCTCAAAATCTACAGCCAGTATAGCCTTTGGCCTGTTGATGAAATCCAGGAATTGTAGTCTAAAAATAATGTTTTTCATCTTGTCTGCCCGCATCCTGCTTAGTCCTATCTGGCTGGCATGACAAGCAAGTATTCCCCACAATTCTCTGCTTGGCGGCCACAGTGACTCGTCCCAGAGGAGGAGTCTACAAAAAAATTCTATAATATTCTTTTGGAAGTACATGAAAACTGCCTTTTCCCCAGTGGATACACTATGAACTTATTCAACATGTTCTTCCTGATCAGTCACTGTCAGCTCATCCCTCTTCAGTGTATATGTACAGTTGAATTATTATTTTTCCCTGTTGTGCATCACTGTAACCTTGCATACATTTGCAATGCTAATGAACATTCCCCCAGCTCGGAAGGAAAGATCTTTTGGAAATTCTCTGCTGTTCTTTTTCAAATTAACCACCCTGAATAATTTAATGTTAACTAATCTGGAAACCTCAGTGTTCCCACCCCCATCTCAAGAGTTTTTATAAACAAGTCAAAATGTTCAGCTGCTAGTACAGATTATTGAGGAATATCAATATATAAATCCCTCAGTTGTAAGAAATGGCCAGATATTTCTCCTGCTTGTTTTGTCTTTCACTAGCTACCAGTGCCCCGTCCCAGTGACCAAGAAGGACATACAAGACATTTAGCATGACTTCCCCTACAGGTGTAAGGTCATGTATGTATTTCCTTGATAGGAAAGAAACAGAACTGAGGAACACAGGGTCTTTCACTGCCACCTCCCACCCACCCCCTATTCCACTCATGGGTTTCTCATATCTTGTCCAGTGTCTTGCGGCAACAATATTTCCGCCACAACTCTGCAGTTTCTTTGATCTAGTTGGGCTCTCTATATCATTCAGAGCCCTCTGGAGGACTTTATTTGTGCCTGAGCACAGTGAAGTAGGAATCCATTTTCAGTTAAGACAAAAAAAGCCAGTAAATGCAAACCTTCCCTCCAGAGAAATCCACTCCAGCTTTCCCTTTTTCCATTGCAGCAACTCTTTGTTGTTAAAACAGCAGGATGAAAAATGAGTTGCTATACGAATCCTGTTTTCTCTTCTAATTAAGAGCAATAATGTTGCCTGGAGTCCAAAGAAATCTGGAAGGCTACAAGTTCCCCAACCCTCTTACAAGCACTACCCTGTGTATTGCAAACCTGCGTTTAGTTCCAGAATTCATTACATATTTTTGTAAACCTCTTTTATTTCTTCTGCCTAGCTAACCAATAGTGTTTCCTTCCCATTTAATGCACTTTGTCAATTTGAAGATCTTTCCTGTTTGGATATTTCAGATTCCTCTTTAAAACTTGCCTGAGCAGTGCTTATCTATGTCTGTACTTTAACAGCAAGTAGCACACTAGAACAGCCTTTTTCAATCTGTTTACTCTGAAGGAACCCTTGCAATTAGTTTCAAGTCTCAGGGAACCACTGAATAAAAATTATTGTATCTCCAGCTTTTTAAAAAAAACTGTATTTTTTACTCGATCACAACGTCTCACAGAACCCCTAGCAATTTTTCACAGAATGTCTTTCACAACAGGTATCCCTTTAGTTTGGAGCTTCTGGAAGCTGACTGCATCATACACTTGCTGTTCTTCTTACACCCAGTTCTTCTGATCTGTAGCCATCTAGTTTTCAAATGTGTTTATGTCTTCTTACTTCTCCATAGGATGCTAATGCTACAGGGCAAGGGAGGTATTCAGTTTTCAAAGCTAACTGTCTCGCATGGAAATATCCGCTGCAGGTGAATGAGATAGTAATAATTAAGAGTGATTTAAAATTTCCTGGTGGAAGTCTTCAGTAAAAAAGAAATTCCCAGTGACTTATTCCCACGTTACCTTCAAATCGATAGGAATTACTTTTGAGTAAACACATATAGAATCATAGTTTGATGCACATTGAAAAATGGTGATCTCAACCTCCTCAGCCTTGATCGATCCTTTTATTATGCCTGTTCCATGGTGTTTTTTTCTACGTGACCTGTTACTGCTTACGTCTAGTTTATTTGGATTTTTCTTTGCCACAGAGATTGAAAGAAAGTGTATTTAATATAAAATACCTTGTTAATATTTTAGTTTGAGAGTTCTCAAATATATTGATGCTTATAATAGATGCTAGTATATAATACGGAGTGAATATACAGCTTTAGGCTGTATATACTTATTTACTTACTTATTTCTACTTTCTACTTATTTATTTAATTCACTTATATCCCACCTTTCTCCCAAAATGGGATCCAAGGTGGATATCCTATTTTGATTAAACCAGTTCAAAATTTTAGTGACTTTTACTATTCTGCCACTTAGTTTTTGAACACATAGAGATAATTTTTATTAAACAGCATTAATTTTAATGTTTATTAAACAGCATTTATCATATGAAAGAGTTGTTCAAGTTTGTAGTTACAGAGCTAGAAATATCACTTTAAGGAAGTAACTGGAAATCATCTGAGTTTCCATCATCAAACTTTATCTTTATTTATTTTTCTCACCCTCAGTGCCATAATGGAACACAAGGAGTTGTTAAAAGTTCCTTGGGACTGGCAAATAGGTAAGAGCTCAAATTGTTGCATTATTAGTTATGGTTGAAAAAAGAAATAATGTTTGAGATGAGTCCTAGTATTGTTAGAATGGTGATGTTTATAACTTCTTTCTATAGCAAGATTGAAATAAGACTGGATTATAACTTGTAACCTGATTTTCACAGGTGTCCTATATGGAGCTAGAAAGCATACCTGGGGCCTTTCCACACTATGCAGTTATAGTGCTATGATTTCACTGTAACTGGCATAGCAATTCAATTCATTTATTACAGCACACAGCCAGCACAAAATAATAAAATAATTACAAGAACAGCAAAATATCCATGTAGTGCCATAGCAACATCCTTTAGAATGCTGGGGTTTGCAGTTTAGGGAGGATAATTTAGAATTCTCAATGAGGCTCCATCTGCACTGCAGAAATAATCCAGGTTGACACCACCTTAACTGCCATGGCTCAATGCTATGGAATTTTGGGAACTGTAGTTTGTTGTGGCACCTGAGCTCTCTGAAAGAGAAGGCTAAATTTCTTACAAAACTACAATTCCCATGATTCCATAGCATTGAGCCATGGCTGTTAAAGCAATGTCAACTTGGATTATTTCTGCAGTGTGAAATAATAGAGAGAGCTGTAGCGCCTTACCAAACTGCAAATGCCAGGATTCCATAGGATTACCTATGCTAGTTAAAGTAGAATTGTAGTGCTATATTTGTGTAGTGTAAAAGGGCCCAAGAAATATACTAGGGGTGGAAAGAATATTCAAAAATAGTCTAAAAATAGTAAAAAAAAAAATCATGTTCTGAGAAACCCTGATGAAAAGAATCCTGGACTGAAAAGAATCTTCGGCATTCAGGACTTATTCTGTGCAAAATTTGCATTTGGTTGTCTTCTGCAAAAAACAACATTTTTGCACCTAAATTAATGTTTCTGTTTTGAAATATTAATTCCTATACAAAAAATACTCTTTCTGTGCATGAAATGTAATTGGGGGTTTATTCTGCATAAAATCCACATATGGTTGATTTGTACAAACAACAACATTATCTCTACAGAAAACAGATTTTTTTTTTGCACAGGAATTGCCATTTCTACATTGAAATATTGGTTTCTGTGCCATAAATGCTGTTTTCTGAGAAAAACAATAACAGCCATAGTCATTCCTGTGGCGCACCTGTACAGCCTCCTGAGGGAAGGGTCTCCTTACTCCATTCTCATAAGAGTGGCAAGCCCAAGAGCAGCAAGGAGGGGCAAGTCCTGTAACTCTGTCCCTTGGACCACTCTTTCAAAGCTTTAAAGTGTACAGTCGGCCCTTGGTATCCACGGAGGATCTGTTCCAGAACAACAACCACCACCCTGCAGATACCAAAATCCATGGATGGTCATGTCCCATTGCCCCTAATGGCAGTGTGGCCGTGTGGTCATGCCACTATTAGGGACAAATGCACTGAAGTCCTCCCTCCCTCCCTCCCTCCCTCCCCCTCCTTCCTTCCTTCCTTCCTTCCTTCCTTCCTTCCTTCCCCTCCCTTCCCCTCCAAGGCTTCTGCCCCAGGCTTGGCTTCAGGGGCAGCTCAGAGGCAGAGGTTGGAGCCCCATCGGCCAGAGAGAGCTGGCACCTGGGCCGGGGCTTGGGTCTCGGAGCTACCATCCCATCCCATGCCCAACACCCAGGACAGAACCTCCAGGCTCTGAGACCCAAGCCTTGGCCCCATTCACTCTGACTGACAGGGCTCCAGCCTCCACCTCCAAACCACCCCCAAAGCCAAGCCTGGGGCAGAAGCCTCGGGGGGGGGGACTTCAGTCCAGTTATCCCCAATGGCATCATGGCTGTATGCACATGCTGCCATTGGGAACAATGTGGGTTTGCCATCCATGGATGATCAGATCTGCAGGTGACAAGTCCGTGGGTACAGGGGTCCCACTTGACTGCAAACCTACTTAGGGAGGTCTGCTAGCTAGTGACTGGAGATATTTCCAGAGAATTCAAATGCACCAGTACATTTTAATTAATTAAAATGAATAAATGCTTTAAGGAAAAAAGAATATGAAGATGCATAATTGTAGGGTCCCTTCATATGCATGCCAAATTTTGGCTTCTTAGTCTTGAAACCTAGAATCATGGCTCTGACAGACGGGCAAGACATTTTCTTTTGTTATTTCAGTTTATTGAGCAAAACCTAAAGGGATGTCTAGCTGTTGACAAAATCCTGTTAGACTATGCACTACATCTGCCTAACTGTACTGAACCAAATGTTCCTTTTTAAATTGAAGGAACTCAGCTACAGGCAAAGATCTTAATCTGTTAAGCAAATATTTTTCTGTATAATAATCATCATTTAGGTAGAATGTCTTCAATAAAGATGTCATTTTACCTTTGCAGTAACAGAATAAGCTAAGAATAAGATACAGAGACGGGATAATATGAACTGGCATGTTTAACACAAAATGGCACTTGTAATGAGAAGCTAGATAAATTGTTGAAAATGCATCTACAGCTCCCTGTTAACCTACTTTCAGAATGCACATCAAAAACAGCAGGTTAAAATAAAAGTGCCCGAGTCAGCTAGTGACAATGGGAAATGCCTGAGCAACACAGGCATGATAAGCTACGCAAAAGACCCATTTGCTCCCCTTGGGCTTTTACTCATTTCTTCTTATCCCAAAATCTTAACGGGGCCATGCACTTCTGCCATAAGGTTCTGCTGCAAGAAGTCTTAGGAGTTTTACAATGCAGCTCCAAAGCTAAAAAAGAAATCAATATGAAGCACAGTTGCTCTCTTTCTTGAAGCACTGGAGAGGTTTAAGTGCCTTTTGGAGCTTATTCCCCTTTTTAGTGAGATGGAGAAAATGAAGTTTTGTAGTATAAATTTGCAAGTTTATAGATTAAGCTGACAGCACCAGAAGGTCAGGATTTTCAGAAAGAAACCCTCCAGCTCCTATAAACCTGAAGGGGCTAATATCAAGCTCCTTTCTTCCAAATACCCTTCTTCTTTAGCAAAACAACATGCCCTTCACCAAAACATGTACTGATGAGCTTGGAAAAATTATTGCAAGGAGGGTACAATCCTCCAGTAGGCAGATTAAGTGACTATACTGACTGGAAGAGTTAGACTTGTAGTATTTTTAAAAAATACGTTTTACAAGCTACTGGGACATAACTGCTCATTTTGGTGCCGAAAACTTTGGAAAGTTAGGGTGGAGCAAATTAAAACTGTCTGCATGTGGGTGCACCCCACTGAAATCAAGGAGAGCACAAATATGGCAATCAGCCTTGGCAGAGTTACAAACCTCTGGCAGAGAATCATATGGAAATATAGCCTAGAACTAGGTAATTTTAAAAAAAAAAGAATCTGTTCTTATATTGGCAACCAGGAATGGGCAACAACAATTCCACAGGCTATTTCTGGCCTATAGTATCTCTCCATGTGATTTGTACAGTATGGGCCCACATACTCCCTGAAGCCCTGCTCCTTAGGGCTCAATGAAACAGGTTTGTTGAGATCTACCACTTCAGGGCACCTGGAACACCTGAAAATGATAGGCCCCAAAGATTTGTCCTGCATTTCTTCTTTTCTATCATAAAAGGTATAGGGCAGAGGAAGCTAGGTACATCTGGAACAGTGTGAAGTAGTATTTCCCAAAGGAGCATACTCCTTTTTGCCACTGCTCAGCTTGAACCCCATCCTCCAAGCAACTGAGCAGCACAGGGGGGGAACCATGGAGAAAGGAGTTTAAACCTTCCTTGCATGTTTTCCACGCCATATATGTATGCAAAAGGTATGTGCTTGCATATGAAGTATGATTCTTAATGAAGTAATTAAAACATGAATTAATCTTCATGTTTAAGGAACAAGAGTCTCCTCTTACTGAGGACTCTGGGAGTTATTTTACAAAAAGCAACTTTTCTACATTCTGGATCTACCAGTGATGCTGTCTTTGGGTAGACTTAGGAAAGGTCCACCTAATGCAGCCTGAACACACAGAGAGAGAGAGGCAATGGCACCAGAGAAGCCCACTAACAGCATTTGGTCTGGAATGGCATGCCAAGGATCTGCCAAGGTGAATGGCACTTGTCATAGACTCACTTTTCTCTTCTTCTTTTAGATATATTCTATAGTTAGGGGGCAGCTGCTCAGGTATGTACATAGTTACAGATGCTCATTTTATAATTTACAAAAAAATACACATATTATCCCTTTCTATAATAAAGCAGTGCTCATTCCCACATCAGTAAGTTTAGCATAGGGATCAAAGTCTTTGGTTATTTTATTCATGCATGCAAGAATGAATAATTTCAAAGGTTTTCTCCCTATTAGTAAAAATATGGGTGCTTTTGAAAAATTTTCAGTGATTTTTCACACTTCAGGACCTTTTCTGTATGTAATATTTTTTTGTGTATAAAATTTGAATTTTATGCAAAAAAAATTATAGTATGTGAGTATATGTAGAAGAACTATCTACATGCATTTTTCAAAATTACTAAATTATGATCTTACAGTTGCCAACCAGGGTATCTTGATGTATTAACACACTCTTTCTCATCAGGAGTGAAAAAATTCCAGAGTTCTTCATTTGCTTAGCTTAGCATGAGTAAAATCAGATTCCATATCATTTTGGTTAAATTAGTGTTATGACTGGACTTTAAAATGCAAAATATACATGCTTAGAGTATTTCAAGGCCAGTGAATTGTTTGGTGATTCTAGCATACTGGGAATGTAGAAGCACTTGTAAAGCACTTAGAATGTCAGATTGTAAATGGAGAAGAAAACTGTTACTTGGATGATTTACAACTGAAATAATACAACATGGCCATCTAAAGGAGACCTTCATACAGCTATTTAGTCCAGGATCAAAAATCACTTTGCTACATCACCCTGTGTCCCTGTCTCAGTTAAATCATTTCCTCTCTTTATGGAAACAATAAAGCCATCTTCATTTGTATTTCACCAAACTGGCATGGCAGCCTTTTTTCTCCCAAACACCTTGAAGAGATCCTATTATTCTTCTAAATGGTGCAGAGTTCCTAACATTGTCCCTCCCAGACCAGAAATTGTGCCTCTAGAGTACTTTTCTCCAAGATAATACTAACAGGTAGGGTTGCTAGGTGTCATTTTTATAGGGAATGCCCCTTCTTTGAGGCCTGGTAAACTTGTCCCTAAAAGGGATGGCAGGTGTCCCTTATTATAATGGGTGTCTCCTATTTGAGGGTTGAAAAACTTTTCATTTCATATAGGCTTAACAAGATGCCAAAAAATCCTGTGTTTGATGGTGTAGGCCTTCATAGAGCCAGAAAAGTTTAGTGGTTTGGGTGTTGGACTCCAGAGATCAGGGTTCAAATCAGCCATGGAAACCCACTGGGTGACATTGGGCAAGTCACACTCTTTCGGCCTCAGAGGAAGCTGAAGGCAAATTTTCCCTGAACAAATCTTCCCAAGAAAAGGCCGCGTTAGGTTTGCCTTAGGGTCTCCATAAGTCAGAAGTGACTTGAAGGTTCACAACAACAATAACAACCATGGCTCTTGTTAGGAGTAAAAATGTGTGCATATGAATGTGGGCAATATGTTAATTTTACAGACAAATACATGGCTAGGTTAACATGGTTAGAAATGAGAATAAAAATCAACAGAACAAGATTTATTAATAGCTTCTTCCAGATTGTCAACTCAGCATGTCATGAATTTTGACTACGTCTTATTGCTAATTTGAAAAACTGGCAGCACTACTAACAGGTGGTTTCCCCCCCCCCCTTATTTCTGAACCTTTTCTTCTTCCAGGTTTGCTGTATGTTGGCTTTAGCGCCTGCATGTTTGGTCTCTACAGTTTCATGCCTGTGGTCATTAAGAAAACTAGTGCTACAGCAGTCAACCTCTCCCTGCTTACAGCAGACTTGTACAGCCTTTTCTGTGGATTTTTTCTCTTCCACTATAAGGTAAATAGAACAGATTTGTACTTGAATAATTGATTACTCTCTTGCAAAGACATTGTTAATGCCAAAAAATCAATGGAAGGAAAACGTAACATCTCTGCCCTGCTTTCACTCCAGTATTTATATGCGTAGCATTGTATGGAAGAGCACTAGTCTATCGCAGACCACATCCATTCTCTGCCTCATGGGCCCTTTTTAGAGCTGTGCACTGTACTTCCTGATTGTGATTGTGCATTCTGACCAAGAGATACAAGCCTATGCATTTCTTGAGAGAAGTACAGATGACCCCTCCATGACCTCAGAACATCTTAACAAAGAAATGAAAATAAAAATTAAGCCTGTGTCAAACCATCAACAGTTTCATTAAAAATTAGGATTTTGATGAGATTTTAAAAAGAATTAAAACCCATACATTTATGTTCTTTTTCATGTTAAATTTATACAAGTAAATTGCTGTCCTTCTCTTCCCTGAATTTGTCATATTGTAAATTTAACCTGGGGTGGGCAAAGTGTGGCCCTTGGGACCCTGAAGTGCCATCCTTGCAGCTTCCCAAGCCCCCAAATCTCAGATAATTTTTCTCCATCCAAATGGTTCAAATACAGTAGTTGTGTCCACTGTATTTGTGTCCAAGTTGTGTCTTGGAACTGCCAAAAGCAAAGGGATTTTTAAGAAGAAAAGGAAAAAGAGAACAAAGACAAAAATCAGCCAATATGAAAACCAGAAGTAATGCAATGTCACTTCTGGTAGAAGCATAGAGTTGGAAAAGACCACAAGGGCCACCAGGTCCAACTCTCTCCCATGCAGGAATACACAATCAAAGCACCCTTGGCAGATGGCCATCCATTAAAAACCTCCAAAGAAGGTGACTTCAGCACACTATGTGTAAACATGTTCCACTGTCAAACAACTCATAGCGTCAAGAAGTTTAGATAGATAAAATCTCTTGGTGTGGCCCACCAGCATAGATCACATAGTACAGAAATGAGCCCATAGAGGCTCCTACTCTAGTCCTTCCATCTCCCCCAACCCCCAGCCCCCAGTCTCTACCAGGGAAAGAAATCCCCATTGCTGTCTCCCGTCTGTGATTTCAAGTGGCAACAAATATTCCCTCCATGGGGACAACGGGCAAATGAGGTTGCTCAATAAACATCCCCTTCCAGGAACCAGCTAAATTTTGAGGTCAGTTGATTCCAAGATGCTGTGGCTGAGTGCACTTCACTTCACTTCCCCTCATTCCTTCCATCTTCAGCTACCTAAACAAATCATACAGCTCCTTGGAGTCTGATCTTGCCCCGAAACAAAAAAGAAAGAAAGAAACCCCATAAAAAATGATGTACCCAGTATTTTTTATTTAGCCCCTAATTATTAAAAAACGAAAAAATTAAATAACCTTTAATCATTTGTTGCACTCTAGAGCACATATTCTTTAAAATTTTAACACTCTCTTTCTCTGATTAAAGAGCTAAAACAACTGACTTCATTAAATACTGTACATAGTTTACAGTCAAGAGAGACAAAATTCAAAACTGCTGCCTAAAACTAGCATAATGCCTTGAAGATATATGCTATATATAATTAGAACATAAAAGCTTTTATAGGCCTACAAAAAATTATGACACACGAAATGAAAGACTCATGTGGAAAGAGAGTTCCATAGTGTCATAACCATTGCAGAGATATCCCATTGTTTTGGTTTTCTTGATACAATATTGCACAACAGTTCAACAATAAGATCCTTCCTATTCTTGAGTTATATTAATATTCTGAAATCTATTTCTAATTTTCAATATTAATGTGCTAATGATTACTTTACAGCTATGTTGTTGTTGTTGTTGTTTGTTTGTTTGTTTGTTTGTTTGTTTGTTTTAAATTCTATACTTCCTTATTTTGAGCCAGGAAAGAATGTAAAGCTTTGCAAAACTCACTACCTCTTTGAGGTGAGCAAGTCAAGTTTCCTGAATCTTTTATCCAGACCCACACCTATTGACCTTTGTTGGCACTTTTGGTCAGATGCTCTTGAAACCCACCTTAAAAGCCAAATAACTGTACCAAGTGAAGGAGTTCTATGGTGCTAGCATGTGGGGTGCTGAAGGATGATGCATCCAGCCCAGACACACATACACACACCAGAGAGAGCTGAGGTATGATGAGGAGACTCCACTGGGATCTCTGTTTCCGCTCATTGCTCCATGATGTACTAGTGAGAATGGGCTGGACATGTCATCCTTCAGCATCCTGCTCACCAGCACCACAGAACTCCTTCACATAGTACAACTGACAAATTTTTAAGTTGAGTTGTAGGAGGTCAGGTTGGAAGACAAAACATAACTAGGATATCATAGCTATATGACCCATGCAGGATCTCAGCCATGATAGCTAAGTGCCTTCATGCTAAATTAGTTACAGTTGCCCCTCCATTTTTGCAGACTTGGTGTCAGTGTCCCTCGCCCTTTTGTGGATGGCAAACAGAGGGGGGCAGAATGGGGTGCCCATGGGCGTACACCACCATTCAAGCCTATGGGGCTTGAGTATTTGCGATTTTCCATTTGTGCAGGGGGGTCTGGAACAGATCCCCATGAAAACGGAGGGCAGACTGTAGCTTTCTCACCTTAACTCCAAAATCATGATAAGCAGCAGATTGAGCTGTTCCTCTAACAAGCCTATGTAGCTTTTGTTTCTCACCGTGCTTGCAGAGTGAGTGGAAAGATGGGGAAGCTACATCAACAGTTGCTCTCTGCATGTTATTCTTCTCATTCTTATTTTATTCATTTATGTTTCTCCGTTTGCATAATATTGGGACTCACAGTGATTTACAAAATATTAAAACTAATGTATTTTAAAATACATACAAAAGCATCAGTAAAGATTTATAAAAGCTATTTTACAAAACATTGCTGAAATTCCAGGTTTAAGATGTAATACTTAACCAATGTATTTTGAAAGCCAGGGTTTTCAAATCAAGATTTCATATCCTGGTTTTAAAATAAACATGCTTCAGAGGTAATACTGAAATGTGGTTAAGGATTAGAAGCTATGATTAAGCATGCCTAGGTTGCTACTGGCTGATCAAAACTTGGCAGGGTTATAAATTTTACTATTTATGAATAACAGAAACATTGATATGACATTTGCAAATTATAAATAGCACATGTATCAAATAATCTATATTCTTTGACTTGAATTCAGCTTCCTGCTAATTGAGTTTGTAATTCTGTATATTCAGTCCTGTAATTTGTTTTTGTTTCCCCTGGCATTATTTTTATATGAGGAAGGCAACCTTTTAAAGTGTCTCCAGTCCCTTTAAGCAGAAAACATTAGCATTAAATAGTGTCTATTAATTATCCTGCTAAGGTCTGTTTACTCGGCATGTTTTCCACCTGTTTCTGTTTTCAGCCCAGCTGCACCCCTTCTTAGTTGCACTAATCCCTCTTGTTTTATAGCCGATTGACCAATGAGCGAAAGCCTTTCTTCAGTGGAAAATAAATGGCTTCCTGCTAAATTAGAATCATCTGAGCATTTTAATACCTCTTGCAGAACATGATTTTATGATGCTTTCAAGTAACTGCTGTGATTCGCCCTCTCTGTGCTGCTACTTTTATCATCTGACAGGTTTATTGCAGCTACAGAAATAAATCTCTGGAAATCAAAAGGAAATGCAGAAAACTGGTTTTACTGAGATTTTAGAGCTTTGGAAGCTAAATGAAAGAGGAAGGATTTCTCTTTCTCTCCCCCCCCCCCCCCCCCATGTTTTGTTAGGATCTCATTTTACTGTATCGGGGTTATTTCATCTTGAAATATGTGTAGGACTAATCTTCCATCAATAGGTGTGATGTGCCCCACAGAGGTTGATGTCATAACCTACACTGATTCAGAGGTAGAAGGTTCTAATAAATCAGAAACCTGGGGTGTGAATCATGACAACTTGAATGCGCTATTTTGACTGCATGGAAATGGATAAATTGACATATCTACTTAAACACAAATCCACTGATAAATCAGATAAAGAATGGACACCAGTAATAGAAAGAATTAAAATAAATATCCAAGGTTTATAGAAAAAGGTAATGTGACAGATTCTTCAAAGGAAAATTGAAAGATTTAAGAAGGGATGATGGATAAATAGGAGATAAAAGAAATAGTGGTTTAAGAAATAAACAAAGGGTCTTGAATAAATAAGGAAAATACTGAATGGAGAAACAAATCTAATTGGAAGACGATTATATTATATTTTATTAGAATGAGCTATAGATACTTGGAAGTTGTTTTACTGAATGAAAGAATATTTGTGTTAGTTAGGTGAACAAGTGTTGTATGAGTTGCATGAATGACATGTTGTAAATGTTTGTTATGTCTTCTCTTTTTTATATAACAAATGAAAATTTAATAAAGACTATGGGGGGAAAAGAATGTGCTATTTAATTTTACATTTTAATTAAAATGCAGTTATTTGGGGTTATCACTTTGGAATGGACTTTGAGATCACAAATTACACTCCCCCTATTTTGTCAAATGCTTAGTTGGGAACAGCAACTTTATGTGCCCCTGAGGGTTTAACCAATAAGCATTGATCCTGAAATTGCATTTCCAATAACCAGGGGTAACTTGTTATCAATCTTCTCCCCATAGAACAACTTCAGCAGAAAGTTCTACATTTACTCTGGTGGATTATTACTGGCATAGTCCCACCCAGAATGGCCCCTGATGGAAGGATCCAGACTTCACTAGCTGTAGTTAGGTACTAAATTCCCTGTATAAAATTCAAGTGTGATACTTAGCATCCCTTGGAGAAAACTTGAAAGTTAACAGCGTGGACAGTTCAGATAAACTCTTCTGCCTTTTTGGGAGACAGAAATAGGTGAAATGCTCTTTTCAGACACACAGCCCCTCCCCACTCTTTCCTTGAATCAAAACAGTATGAGATACCCATCTCTTCTTTCTTAGCATGAAGGTAGTACAGAAGGAACTGCCAAAATGTAAATTCCTCTTGACTATCTGGAATGTGCAAAAGTGAAGTGTTTTGTTGCTAAAATAAGGCTACAGTTGTTCAAAAAGGCCAGTGTGTGCATATCAGTTTCCATTCTCCCATGACCTTTCACATCTCAGCTTCAAATTCACCCATTATTCAGAATACTGTCACATCCTATTTGACTCGGCTCCTGTTCTTTTTCCATCTAAGTAAAATGACGATATCTCAAGGCTACAATCTATGGGCTGCTTCAGTTCAAGGACCGAATAACTGCAAGCCTTTCTAGCCTGAGCATTCACCCTTTTCCTCAGTCAGGAGGAAGAGGAGGAGAGAGAGGATTTGGGGAATAGAAGAGACCACAAGAAAGAAGTCTGTGATAGAGAAGGAAATAGGATACAAAAAGGCTCTGTCTCAACCGCATGCTGGGGTAAATTAAGGACGCACATTTCACTATTCCTCATTGACCCTAGCAAACCTTTTTGAACTATGGCTTCTGAAATCTCCTGGGCAACACAGTCACTGGCATAAGTCACGGTGACTGGGGGATTCTGGGAATTTCAGTCCAAAAAGCTAACTTTTCCAAACTCTGGATGCCCGGAAGGCTCATTTCCTGAAGTATGTATTATATTTTTTGTTTCTCCAGTGCCTTACCAACTCCAGTGCAGGCAAAATAAAATGCATATTTCATCAAGCAAATTTAGTAGTCATTTGCCTCAGTGTTAATGCTAATTTAGATTTCTTAGATTCTTATGTGCTTCATTTGTGAGCCATATGCCAAATTTTAGTTATTATAGGAAAATTACTTTCCCACTAAAGCAAAAACAATTTAGCCCACATTCTCTGCTACCAAAACCATACTGAGTGTGCTCTGAACATGAAGGCCCCAGAATACAGTATTATGCCATTAATCAGTAAGCCAACTACACTGAACTATATTCCATACTGGCAATATCTCTTGTTCTCTTTTATCTCCTTTTTAAAGCAGTTGCTGTGAAAAACAGCATTGTGGTAGTTTGAAGAATTTGGATGGAGTATCTGGATAAGGAAAAAGATAGAGATTCTAATTTAAAGGGAGGAGAGAATGTGGGAAATACACAAATGTGTGAAATAGAAAATTCCTCCACATCTTATAGCACTATAAATGTTTCACAGCCAAATATAGAAGAGACGTTATTCATATTATTAGGAATGGTGTCAATAATTTTTTTTAAAGTAAATTGCAAGAGTCTGTGAACCTTGTGTGGTATGAGGCTTTAACCTTTTGCCCTCCACTTAGGATTTCCAGGTGTCCTTTAGTGTTGTCAGGTGTACCCAAGCAACCTTGGGTCCCAATCCCAAGAGAAAGGCCAGGTATAAATTCTAGAAATAAATAATAAGATGATGATGATGATGATGATGATGATGATGATGATGATGGAAGAAGAAGGAGAAAGAGGAGGAGGAAGATAACCCCTATTTGAGTGCTGGAAAGCTTTTCCCTTTAGACTGAATGGGATGCCAAAAAGGCCAATATTTGAGGGTGTGGGTATTTGGAGGAAAGTTTAGGTCAAGTTACATAAGCAAGTCAACACATCTGAAGCTCTCTGCCATCATAGATAATTATGATATGATAAAAATGAATTCAGGACTGTTGAAGCATGCCAAAAAAGAAACCAAGTTTGAATTTTCATAAATACAAAGAAATGTCATCCCCACATGTCATGAATTTTCACTGTCCATTTCCATATTTTGAAAACTTGGAAGCCCAACTGTCAGTACTAAATAGCAGTACTGCAGTTGCTAATTGGAGGGAGAAAAGAAGAATCTCTTAATTCCAGCAGGATCTTTTCCTTCAATACAGACACCTGGTGCTAGGCTGGGATAGGATCACAGTAAGATGGCTCCCATAACTGCAAGCCAGTTAGATCTTGCCTCCCACAATTGCAAGTTATTGTCAGTTCTAGGGAGAGGGGAATCAGGAAGCCTGTGACCTGAAATTGGATGGAGAGGAGAAAGGTTCATTCACAATATTTCTACCCTAATTACCAGTGAGAGCTCCCATGCCACTGTAGGTTTTAGTCCAGACTTTAAGAAAAGGGTAAAATAATTTCTCAGTCACAAAAGGATGTGGCAAAATGTTGGCCAAATCCAATTGTTAGATGAAAGCAGAATAGAGACACTGAACCAATGTGAAATTGGTTAATCAATTCTTACACAAGTTTCATTGATTTACCAGTTATCCTCTATACCAGCTATTCCCAAACTTTGGTCCTCCAGAGCTTTGGGACTTCAGCTCCCAGAATTTCTGATCGTTGGCCAAGTCAGGAAGTCCAAAACATGTGGAGGGCCAAAGCTTGGAGATCACTGCTCTATACAAAAGAATCTTGCTGTACCATTGAGACTAACTGAGTGAAAGAAGTTGTAGCATAATTTTTTGTAGACTGGATCTGCTTCTTCACATATGTAGACCAAGTTATGAAAATTTAGGTTTCTGAATTCTAAATTACCCCCAAGTTTGCACTAAAAATGGATTTAGACAATAGTATGCCATGCCTTCTCAGGTGAAAACTTCATGAAATGTCCTTTAAACTTAACACACTGGGAACAGACAGGAAGAACATTCAAATTAGAAATGAAAACCTCAGTGAATATGGAATGCCTCATATGGTTCTCCCAAAGGAACCTAAGAAACTATGCTTTGGTGTAAGAGTTAAAACTTCCTAGGCTGTCCTTCTCCATTCAAAGGACTACTGAACCCTTAGTGTCTTATTTGGGGTCATAAGAGCATCTTGCATAAATAGGTTCATGATCCAGTATGTTTAAGTAGGGGAGCATAAAGCTTTAATGTAAGGCTGCACTGGAAATATAGATCCCTTGGCAGTTCTCTGTACTGTAGACATTCCTTATTGCTCAGTACTCCACCACATATTGATTTGCTTCTTAGGGAGAAGGACTGTAATGCAAGAGTAGAGCACATAGGGGGGTTGCAGACTGCCAGAAATAGTGCAAATTGAGTCCACTTTTAGGGTTAGGGTTAGGGAATCATGGGAACTGTATTTTATTGTGACACCAGAGCTCTCTGACAGAGAGGGCGCAATGTCTCGGGGGGGGGGGGGAACAATTCCCATGATTCCCTAGCACTAACCCTAACCCTAAAAGTGGACTCAATTTGCATTATTTCTGGCAGTCTGCAACCCCCCTTCGTCTGCATGGAAACGGTCCCAGGCTCAGTTCTTGGTTTCTCCAGTTAGGACAGGAAAGAACTTTTATCTGAAATATTGGACAGCTCCTTCCAGGAAGTGTAGGCACTACTGATCTAGATAGACTCAGTGAGCTGATAGCCTCAGGCAGTTTTCAATGTTGCTGTTAATAATAAAGCAGAAAACAGTGAGGAGACAAGCTCCACGTGCTCCAGAATGGTCAACTGTTTATTCAGTGTTTAAAAAGCCTAACGTGTTTCAGCTACAATGAGAAAAGGTCTTCTTCAAGGGCCTTCCAAAGAATTAAGTGGAGTTGTAAACACTCTCCAAAATACAGGACCATAGAGATTAATTAAAGCCCTGTATGAGAATGAGCTACATTTGTATGGGGGTGTTTAAAATTACTTATTCAGTATTTATTTCGTTTTTAACACTGAATAAACAGTTGACCATCCCAGAACATGTGGGACTTATCTCCTCACTGTTTTCTGCTTTACGATGCGCTTTTCAGTGCTCTTTTCATTACTGTTAATAATAATGCAAGGATAACTGGCAACATTTTGTACTATGCATTTTGCTACTGCTGCTGCTAACTTTATTGATACCCACCTTTCCCCAAAACTGGGATTCACAGCAGCTTACAAATTAAAATGAGTATGATATAGTTTAAAAAAAAACATGCAAAAGATCAACATTAAAATAGAATTAAATTATTAACAGTATTAAAACAATTTAAAGCATACACTTAATGATAAAAAGCAATTAAAACATTACAGCACCCTCTTAGCAGCTTTTCTGTTAAAACTGATTTTTTTTTTAAAAAAAGAAGTCTTTGCTCCCTGATAGAAGGACAGCTATGGAGACAGCCATTTTATTCACCCTTCCAGAGCCTTGGGGAAGCCACCAAGAAGCCCCAGTGCTGGGTTCCACCAACCATACTTGTGATTGGACTGAATGTCTTCCCGTTGTTCTGCCAGCTTCTGCAATGGAGATGAGCCAGTCATTCCAGAGTCAAGCCTCTTCTGCTCAGGGACAAACTACACATTTTAATGCAGCAGCATGTAATATGAAGTGGATGGCTGCTTCTTTACTGTAAACCTCCTAAAATCATGTTTAGGTCTCCAAAAATAGGTGTAGCATATTTCAGGAGCAGTGACGGCTGGTACCCATGTCAGTGGAACAGTGAATCTAGTCCAGGTTTTAATCCAAACTTTTGATAGGGTATCTAAAATGCTGGAACAATTCCACTGACATGGAAACCATCAGGCCCCATTGCATAGGAGAAAATCTGTGTGTATGAGTTTTGAAGAAAGAATGTGAGCAAAAATAGAATGGATGGTAAATAGGACCTTCCCTTCATGTCTCCATTAGCAGTTGCCCCTTTCAAGAACAGTGAAGAAGTATCTATCAAGCTCCCATTACACAGAACTGTATGTATCCTGTAATTTGTCCCCCAGTCAAATTGTTGTAAGCAGAGATGGGAAAATCAGTAAAATTGCCACTCCATTACATTTTTTAAAAACACACCTTACAATAATTACAGTTACATTGAAAAGGGCATGTTTATGTAATATTACATTGACATTTAATTTTACTTCCTGGAATGAAGTTTAAAAATCTCATCCATAATATTGCTCCCTCCCTCTTTTCTCACCCCACTTCTCCCTGTTTTGAGCCTGGAAGGAAAGAGCTGCATGGATTTTTGAAAACTCTATTTCTCACCCCCTCACTCATTGAAAATGAATAAGTGAAGCTAAAAATAATAATATCATAATATTGTGGCATAATAACAGTAAAAATGATGGAGCAAGATAATTAACAGAGAAGCTACCTTGATGGAGACCAGATAAAAAATGTATAATGAATAGCAAGGAGGAGCAGAGATCACAAATGGAGGCCAACAAGTAAAAGAGAATGCACAGAAAAAAGCTAAGGAGCAAACAAGGATTGGCCATCAAAGAACTGGTGATCACTGGCAATAAAACTTGCAGGGGGAGCAGTGAAAAATCATGTTCATGTATTGCACAGTTGCTTTCTCTTCCTCCTCCTTCCTTCCTCCCTTCCTGTCCTATTTAAGTCTGCCTCATTTTGTACTATTTGTAGCTGCCTGCCACTGAGTGAAAAACTCCAATAAGGATGGCAGGGGAAACACTTAAGGGGGTGATCAAAGAGCAAACAAAAGCACTATCTCCCTGATCATTCCTGGAGAAAGGCTCTAAAAATTACATTAAATGTTGTTGTGGAGAGGAAGTACTTTACATTTTATTTTCCCCCCAAAATGTAATTAATATATCATTACTTTGGTTTTGATCTCTAGTGCAAGGGCAGAGCCAGTGAACTACTGCCATTTGAAGCAGGCTGAAACAGGCAGTATAGGTTACCAGACCCAATAATGCAAAAGATCAGGCTTGTTCTGCTGCCTGTTTTTTCCAACAAATGCTGCTTTATGGTTAGACAGTAAAGGCAGCTACATTCATCAGCATCAGCTGAGTGAACCCAAGGGGTTCCCTATAAGCGCACTCTATCACACTTGAATTGTGATATGCTTGGTGAGGAAAACTGACCACCGCTACTTTACCCTGCAGCACATCAACTTATTCACTTAGAAGCACATGTCTATCTTCTCCTTGTGTTTTCAGATACAATGCACTTGATTCCTGCTACCATTTTGTCCTGGCCATGTCAGTTAGACTGTGAAACCCATGATGAATTGACATTGAACATCTATATATGACAGGATCAGGCATATAAATGTTCACGTTTACCTTCTTCCACCCTTACAATTCCATGTTACTCTTAGTGATCTTTTCCAGGTGGTTGTGAATCACACCCATTTGCTGCTCAGCATGTCTGTGAAATTGTGCTGCATGCACACATGTTTGGATACAGATGTAAATGAAGCCTTTGAAATGCTTGTAATCAATTAGTCAGGATAAGGAAGGAATCAATCATACTTCCAAGTACTAGATTAAGTATTAAAAAATAGTTTGCAAGGCAGGAGAATTGAGATGCATTTCTCAGGCTCAGCTGAGTGTCTTGTTGTCTTTTTGCTTTTCTTTGTGAAACAGAGATAGCCGCCAAAACTGTAAACCAAAGTGTCCTTTTGACAACAGTGAAGGAATTCAACTAAACCTCAGAGGTGGAAAGCTACTGTTAAATAAAATGGTTTTAATAGAAGACATTCTCAGTAGTACCAGCAAACCAGTACTGAGACACAGCTATGTTCCAAAAGGATGGTTTATATATCTCCAAGGATATTTAATTAATCCTGTTTTCCATTTCAATTTACTATTCTTAAATCATCAGCTAATGAATTGTAAAATAATTTGTCATCACCAGTTCTAGTTCATCATCAAATAGGCTGCAGCTAAAATACGGGGAGGGGACCCTAAAGTAGCATGATGTATTCCTCATCAGAATATTTCTTTTCCTTTTCTGATGTTAATGCTTCATAAATTTTAGCTCAGAAAATTAAAATACTAAGTAATATGCTTGTAATATTCTAAGAAACAAGGGTTGTCAAGTTTCAATATTGACAGAATTACAGCACCCTACCCTCCTGAGGGATTGAACTCAATTTGGATCTAACCCAAATTATTTGGCAATAATTGCCAACTATTCAGTGTCATAATTTGATTCTTGTAGGTGTTTCTAACTCATGAACTTCTCATTGGCTCTAATATCACCGTGATATAGGTTAAGCATGTTGGATAATTTCTTGAGGTTTAGACTTAAACCTGGAATGGATTCATTGCCCCACTGATAGGGGAACAACCAATCTTCACTGAGCTTAGCTATTCTGACACTAATGGTTTTTTTAGTCCACATTGCTATGTTCATGGGGAAAATGGGGACCCCTGGAGTCTTGATCCAAGCTTTCAGTTATACAACAAGAACATCAGAATGATTGATAGATGCAATATCTCCAAAGTAGCATATTCTGATAAATTGTATTGTATTCCCTCCCCCCCCCCCAGGCAGGCATATGATTGATAAGAATGAATTAATAATGGCAGTGGGATTCTGCCCTTTGACACTACAGTGTGGTATATCTAATCTTAGAGATGTATTATTGTATATGTCATGGACTTTAGTTTCAAAAATCAATAAGTAATTTGATGAAAGAGCTCCAGTTGTTAACTATTTTGATCCCATCTTTGTGTACAAAAACATGACTTCACCATCATGAGAGGGGCTGCAGAGAAGAAGAAAAATTATGAGTGACGTAGATGTAGTTTCAGTCTACTGGTGTCTTGGACCTCCATATACCTTCATAGCTGGTGACAGCCTTTCTGTGCCTGCAGGCCACTGACATCTCTGGAGCAATTTGTTTCACTGGCCTCACACAAGCTGATCTTGAAAAAAAAGCATAACAACATCCACCCCTGTGTAGGAACACAGGAAGATGCCTTAGGCCGGGGTAGGCAACCTTTTTGAGCCGGGGGCCGGGTAGCTGTCCCTCAGACAATTGGGGGGGGGGCAAAGCACCAAAAATAAATAAATAAAAAAATAAAATAAAAAAATAAAAATTTTAAAAATTTTAAAAATATGCATACACACTCTCTCAGCCCCAGAAAAGCCATGGCAAACCCCCTGTGGAGATTTTGCCAAGAAAATCCCAAGAACAAGTAATAACAACAATAATCAATATCATCATGGCGGGCGGTGGCGGTGGCAGGGGGAGGCGGCGGCGGCAGGACTGGCTTGGGGCCGGTCCAAAGGCTTCAGGGGGGGCACATCTGCCCCCTGGGCCTTAGGTTGCCTACCCCTGCCTTAGGCAAATCAGATGTTGATCTATTTAGCCCAGTATTGTCTGCTCTGACTGGCAGTAGCTATCCAGGGTCTTAGCCAGAGATCTTTCACATTGCTGTCAATTACTTTTAATTGAAGGTGCCAAGTGTTGAACCTGGGATCTTCTTCACAGAAAGCATCAGTGCTCTGTCACTGAGCTATACTCCTTCTCTGCAGTAAAACTCACAAAGCCAAAGGTTGGAAAAATTAATTTTTTGAACTGTACCTCTCAGAATTCCCTAGCCAGAAATTCTGAAAGCTATAATCCAAAAATAGTACCTTTCCCATCCTCTGCATTAAGTCATAGTTTTCATTGAGCACAATCTATACTAATTCCCCAAATCTGTGGGAGTTTTCTTGTACCTTCTGGAATTTCTCCATGGTGAGCATTCTAGGTCAATAATGCATTAAAAATTAAAATGTGTTTCCCTTCTGATGCCTGTTGTCAGTCACTTTTCAGAAATATTAGCAAAAATTGTATAGCCTCACAGATGACTGATGTAAATGAATTTCCTTTAACCAGAAAATAAAGTGTTTTGTGTAATGAAGGCTGAAGTAACTCCTCTTACTCAAGCTGGGAGACTAGATTTTTTTGTTACTCACCTTGAGGAGTAGGAAGAGAAGAAGATGGCAGGACTGGCTGTTTAGGTGATGAAGTAGGAAGAGGAAAAATCAACATTAAATTTGATTTGCAAGTATGTTAGTGACACAGAACAAGTCCAGTTAAGGTGCTTTGAGACAGACGGTGCTACAAATAAAAAAAAGTTTCCGCTTCATTGGTGTTGGAACTGAAAATGAGTGAATGTAATAGGCACACAACAAAAAATGGATCCCCATTTTCCCTCTGCCCTGCAGAAGCTGGACTGAGCAGAGAGTGGGATGGGATGATATCTGGAGGACTTTCCTAAAGGATCCTTCAGCTGACCTGTTATCCCAATATGGCCCAAACAGAACTAGTGGGGTATATCCCTCCTACTGGAGACAAGGGGAAGGGGAGATGACAAAATAGCTGTGCACCCATCACAACACACCTCTGATGGTTCAAATTAGGAAATGTTAGGCACTCCATTGTGGATCTGCACTGTGCACATTGGTAGGATTACTCCACCCTAGGTGAAGTTTGTTCATTATGCTGGAGAAACAAAATGCCTCAGTGATAATATCTACTATATGCAGCAAGACATGTGCTAACAATAATGATTTGCATGGACATTAAGTTAGGGAGCAATGCTTTGTGATGGCTTTCTTCTTGTAGCAAGTCAATCTTACGTGGTTACTGCTACCATCCCTGAAGCAGGATTCAGGTGGTGGTAGTGATTAAGGGTATGAAATGGCAGCATCTTCACAAAGCCAATTGGCTACATTCATGAAACCCAACCTATTTACAATTATGACAAGTAGCTTCCTTGAGCCTCATGGTTGCATGATCAGCCCTAATAACCAAATGAGTTACAACAGCTTCTTAAATGCATTTGCATTTTGGATGGTAAGAGTTATTTCCAGTACCTTTTGGGAAGTTTTCTAAATAACACCTTTCAGCCTTTTAATTCTATAACTTAATATACACATTGTATAATCTCACATTGGCTTCTTTATTGGTACTGCAGTGGGTACATACTTTTGATAGTTTCTGGGACCAAAGCATGGTTCAAAGCTAAGCAAGTCTCAGTCTGCTGGGTGCAAAATGATGAGAGTGCCCACATGTCTCACATGACCTACCCACAGCTTTTTGAATATATAGCATGTAAATAATTTGAAAAAAGAGGCAGGTGTTCATTCAGCAGAAAAAAAGAAGCAAAACCTTGAGTTTGATCCATCTTCATTTCCATTCACAGGGGCATGCCCTGCATAGAGTTCCTTTGAGAATGCTAGTGGAAAATGGAGGGAGGAATCAATTTTTGGCAACTGTCCCTTTGTTTACAGCCCCCAGGACCACCTCTCCTACTGTTTTGGAGAATCTCCAAACCTTATAGAAAAGATTTGGGGAGGGACAAAGGGAACTGCAAGGAGAGGGAAGAATTGACAAAGATTGGCTTGGTTCCATTCTGGAAATGGGATTCCTCTGCTAGGTTACAATATTCCCAAGGGCACATGAAACCCATTTTTGGGATGCAAGCTCTTATCTGTGAAGAAAATTTAAATCATAGGCAGGCTAAGATGGAGCTACCTACAGACTATGGTCCCACCATAGCTTTCTTGAAAAAGAGCATTCCACCTTCTTTCACTTCATAGGATGCTATTCAAATCTGATGGCGTGATACTGAGTTTTTCCCTTGTGTGGCTGCTGGGGAGAGAAATAAATTCATTTTCATAGTGCCAAGATGATGACATGAAGGAGGCTCTATGACACTTAAGGGAAGGAGAAAGGAGAGGTGTGTATACTGTGGCTGTTTTCAAAGGCAGCCACACACTGTTCTGTTCTCCCTGAAGTATCTCTTGAAGAACAGATCTGCAGCACAATGGAGATCAGACCTCACTCATCCTTCAGGGCTAGTTTGATATGAACATCAAGTGCAATGCAGTGGCTGTAAAAGACTTTGAAGGAAAACAATGGCCAAGCATGATGGCAGACCTACACAGAAAGATCAACATTGCTTTCTTCTTGGGTAACTTGCATAATAAATCATGCTGAATGAGCAGCAGCTGTAAATAGTCAGCACCTCTTCTCCCTTTCAGTCTCTGTATGAGAATGAGCTCCATTTGTATGGGGATGTTCAAGAACAGAATCCTCTGGCAGTTGTACTGTATGCACACATTGTAAGACTCAGCACAGAAGGAATAAACAAGAGACCCAGGCTGAATCAATTAGGGTAACCTTGCTTTTGAGCATCATTAGTTTCAAATATAGCAATACAAAATTGATTACTAGAAGCAGCTGGCACTTTTACACCCACAGACAAAACAAAACATGCACACATAAGGAGATGGCTGGCAACTGGGATCTGATAAAATGAATCATGAGAGAATATTCCAGAGTTAATAAATGGGAAGAGTTAAAGGGCTTTATTCATAAATGTTTCTGAATTGACAACTTTAGTATCATTTTGAATCAAAGAAGTATAATGTAGTAAAGTGCTCCAGAGATCATCCTATCCCACTCTCTGCTCAATTCAGGCTCTACAGTGCAGGATGTAGTTATGGATCCCTGACAAATGGCTGTTTAGCCTCTGCCTAAATAACGCCACCTCTCCATTTTTGCAGACTTCAAGTCTGTGTCCCTCACCCATTCACAGGCGGCAAACAGAGGGGGACAAAATGGGGCACGTGCCCATGGCGCACACCTCCATTCAAGCCAATGGGGCTTGAATATCCACAATTTTCCATTTTTTCGGGGAGGTCCGGAACAGATCCCCCATGAGAAGGGAGGGGCAAATGTATCTCCAGAAAAGGAGAACCTACCATTTCCAGCACATTTCCTTATACTTTCACGTTCACTCTCTTCATTAGGAAATGTCTAATATTTTGCTAGAATCTGTTCCCTTGCACATTCCAGGATCTCACTGTCTTGACCACATTGCTTTAGAAGTATTCTAGTTTGTCTACATCCTTCTTGAAATGTGGCACCAAGTACTAGACACAGTCCAGAGTATGACTAACACAGCATAAAGGGAAGCTATTTCTCTTCATGACAGTACATTTTTGTTGATGGAACCCAAGATTGCATAATTTTTTAAAAAAGCTACGTTGCACTTTTGGCTCTTTTTCTGTTTGTTGTCCACTAAAACTACTATGCCATTTTTACATGGTCTTTTGCCAATCCAATCCAAATTAGGAACATAATCTTTCACTAATTTCATTCTTGAAAGAAGCATTGAGTAATTTAGCAACTTTCTTCCTGCTATGAGAAAGTCTTTGAAAACTGGACTATTTGCAGTTTGGGATGTGTTTGTTGCAAAATACCCATTTGGGGTTTTTTTTGGGGGGGGGTTGCACAGAAAATAGCATTTTATGTGCAGCAAATGCAATTTTAAAAACAAAAATAACATGCAAATTTTGCACAAATTAAGTCCCAAACTGGGAAGATTCCTGTCAGCCAGGATTCTCCTTGTTGGGGTTTTTCCACTCTTAAGAAACATGTTTTTTATTTACATATATAGATATAATAATAGATAATATTCTTTCCATCCCTAAATCAGCTCCATCTTATACTTGTATCTAAATCTTCATGTGTCAATATGATATATGAAGATTACAGTTTCTAAAACATTGAACTGTGGTCCAAGCCAAATCTCATGGTACAAAGTAAAAGATGAAAGAAGAGAAGTAGTTAGTGTGGACTTAGATTAGATATGCAAGTCTGGGCTTCCCTGAATTTTAAAACATGGCAGACTAGTGCCAGCAGCTCTCATCCTAAGACTACATACATATGGGCCTTTGTATGTGCTGAGAATATTCAAACAAGATGAAGAGTTGGTGTGGAACATTTACAGGGCTAGAAATAAGGATAGAAATTTAGTTTTTAAAATAAGTAATTAACCATTATAGTTTCAAGGATCCTCTCCCTTTAAAAAGGAGTTAGCTGCTGTCAGAGATCCATTTTAAAAATAAATCTTCCTGTGTTATAGTAAAGGCAACTAAGGACCTATACAGACTGCCAGAAATAATCCAGTTTGAGGCCACTTTAACTGTCCCAGCTCTGTGCTAGGGAATTGTGGGAGGCACTGAGCCTTGTCTATCAGAAAGCTCTGGTGCCACAATAAACTACAGTTCCCATGATTCCTTAGCACTGAGCCAGGACAGTTAAAGTGGCCTCAAACTGGATTATTTCTGGCAGTCTGTAAAGGCCCTAAAACAGTGAGTTTTAAATAACTTGAAAATTTCAGAATACTACAAGCCACTTGCCTGTTATACAAAACACACCTATGTAAGGCCACACATCCTTTGTAACTACAAAAAATAGCAACTAAAATTTTATAGTTGCCTTAGAAAGAGTGAAATTTTCCCTGTTATGTTACAGGCAAAATATGCTTGCTTATTGCCACATCAGCATGCCATTTAAGCTGTCTTTAAGTACTGGAAACACAGGATATTTATATGGGAGAATGAGCAGGCTTTTGTAATAATATTTTATTATATGCAATTATAAATATACAAAAATATACTTTCCCCCTTAGGGAGAAATAATCTGTTAATGTCTGGGTACATTGCTTTCATTACATTACCTAATGTGGCATATAAGGCATCATACTTTCATTATATTACAAAAGATGGCAAGTAAGATGTTATACTTTCATAAGAATCTATATCTCTGCACCTCTTTTAGCAGGTTCCTTATAACAATCACATAGAGAAACATTGCCATCTTTAAAACAATATCATTCAGCCATTCATCCATTTAGAAATACTGTACCATCTTATCTGTTGAGGATCCATACAACCACTCCCTTTCATGGGTGAGAAGCCTCCAGTCTGCTTTCTCACAGTGATTCTGTCCAAGGTCTTGCCTTATTCTGACCTAAACCAAACCCTTTAAGTGTCTTATTTCATGTATTTGCCTTAATCTGACCATGCCAGATTTGACCCTGCCTCATCAAGACTTACCTTGCCCTTACTGGATGGGACTATTCCTTACTTACCTTGACATTGTCTTGTCAGTATTTGCCATTATTGTGGTCATCTTCCCCATTGAACATAAAGCCTAGCCAAAACAGGATGGGGAGAATTCCTCTACCTGGTGCCCTCTAGATATGTTGAATTGCATATCCCATCACCCCTATAGCTGTGCTAACTGAGGATGATGGAAGTTGTTGCCCAGAGGGCACCAGGTTGGTGAAGGCTATGCTAAGGCACCAGGTTGGTGAAGGCTATGCTAAGGCACTTCAATATTCAGGGCATTACCACTACAATAGAAAAGCAGATTTTGAAACTCAGTGCTGCTGAGCAGTATCCCTCTTCTTTAATGAAATGAAATTTGAAGAGAAGGAACAAGCAGCCATTTTTAAATGCAGAAACAAAATCATTGATTTTGTCTTTTGTCGTGCACGCAGTGTGGTGGTGGGTATCAACAACTGTCCCAAGCTATCTATTTACTCTATGTCTAAAAGTGGAAAACTTGACAAGTCCAGCAGATATTGCAATAGGTCTATTTCCTACTGTGCTGCAAATCTTGTCTGAAGACATTTCATGGGGTCAGTGCCATGTGAAAGCTACTTTTCAGCATAACTGCTGTTTGATACGATATTTTCGGCAGACAGGACAAAAGGTTAGTTCTGTGAAATCACCCAGTGAGGTAGCACATGAAAGCCAAGTGAGATGCTTGAAAGGAAAAGCAATTAACAACTTCAGGTAGACTTGAGGTCAGTTCTTCCCGCTGAACAGCCCTCTCTTCAACACACTCCAGATTTTCCTCATTAAGACATCTCTGATTCTCAAGTGTACTTGTAACATTCTGGCTATAGAAGACCATGGTGGATAAAGACTTCATCAGGGGATACAGGGCAGGATTTTTGTTCTTGTTCTTGAATGTTGCTGTAGTTGTTTTTAAAGCTTTAAGTGTTTTAAATGACTGTCAACATAGTGAATGCTCTAATATTAACCCTGTCCCTCATGCCCAGAGAAATGAATGGTGTTGTTTTGAGAGGTAAATGTATACTCTAACTGAGCAATATTGCAACAATGGAAGGAAATATTATTTCCCCCCCCCCAATAATCCCTACTTTTTAAGTAGCCCTGGTGGCGCAGTGGTTAAATGCCTGTACTGCAGCCACTCACTCATAGACCACAAGGTTGCGAGTTCAATACCAGCCAGGGCTGAGGCTCGACTCAGGCCTGCATCCTTCCGAGGTCGCTAAAATGAGTACCCAGATTGTTGGGGGACAATCAGCTCACAGTTGTAAACCGCTTAGACATCCCATAGCGTGATATGAAGCGGTATATAAATAAGCTGCTTTGCTTTTTGCTTTAAGTCTTTTGAATTGCATTGACACAGTGTCTTCTTGAGAGCCAGCATGGTGTAGTGGTTCAAGTCCTGGGCTAGGATTCTGGGTGAACAAGGTTCAAATCCCTGGTGAGCCATAGAAACCCACTGTGAAGTCACTCTCTCTCAGCCTCAGAGAAAAGCCAGTATTGCAGAGAAGCCAGAATGTTTTGTTTAGCACAGTTGATTATATCATGTTTTACTCCCCTCAGGTATCTTTTTCCTCTCAACTTAGCTGATCAGTGTCTTCGCTGTAGCTGTGGTGTGCTGGGCTGATCAATAATATATTTTTGTGTTGTCTTGTGAGCTATCACTGTTGGAGTGCAAAGTATCTGGCAGTGGCTTGGTCTTGAGTGGGAAATTAAGACCCCTTACCTTTGTAAACAACCTGCTCCTGCTGTAGAAAAAAGGTTACTAGAATTTATTTGTTGGCATACAGCACTACAGGTAACATTTTTGAAGTCCTTTTGTGGAAAGTGGCTGTGGGAACTGTCATGGTGAAGACTTGAAATTCAATTTTTCCCTCTATACCTCTGTCTAGAACTGCCTTAGGTTTTGTTTTTTGTTTTGGTACTATGATTAACTGTTCCAAAGCTTCCTTTGATTACTAAACACAGTGACATATGAAGGCAACATTCCCTTTCTTTATTCCCTGCTTATTTCTGGAGTGAACGAAAAGCTATTTAGAGTTATCCCACTTGCAGACATATAGCCAAGTCAGAAACCCTAGCACTTCTTTGTCTGATATAGAGCTTCTATGCTATGAAATTGGCAGGCTTCACAGACAGGCACCTACTTTACACAACTGTATCCAAATGTAATACATAGCAGCTCAGATGTCTTTGTGATTGTGACACAAAAATTAATCTAGTATCAGCTGAAGTACTATACTTTTAACTTAATGCTGCTGAAATGTTGTTGCTGTTTTGTTTTTGTCTTTACTTTTGTGCTGTTTTAACTGGTTGCCCTTAGATGTGACAAAATTTTTCTTGCACTCTGTTCTTATATATGTTTTAAGAATGTTACACCTTTTATCACTGTTTTTTTGTTACAGCTGTGAAGAATAAGAATAAGAATTCTTGGAAACAATAATCTTCCACTTGGCTCCTCACAGTTTTAGTCAGAAGTGACTCACTGCATTAAGTTAGGCATATTGCTATGTAACTACATAGGATTACAGCCTTAATTTATCTTTGCACTGTTTCACATCCATGCAGGTATATCTTGGTAGAAATCTCAAAGGATCTGTTGTTTTCCTGTTTACAAAGCATTAAACTTTCCAGAATGGACAAAGTCTTTTTCACTTTCCTTTGTGCCTTGATTGCCTTTCAAGGCAATAGAGCAGTGTTCTATGCCAAGAAGTTTTTAAAACTGTTGATATATTAGTAACAAGACAGAGAGTTTAGATTTTTGCAAAACTTCAAAGTATGAGATGATATAGGATAAGCAATTTGCATTTTATAAGTATGAGTGATTTATTTTTGGCCCTGAGTTTTGATTTGATTTGATACAGAAGATAAGTAAAATAAGTAAAATCTGCAGAAGAAAGATTTCCTCGATATAACTCATGTATTCTGTAGGGCATTCTATGATATTCTTCTTACTATATTCTGTGATATTCTACTGTGATATTCTACTTGGATGCTTTTTACTAGCTTTAATCTTGTTTCTCTTTAGTTTTCAGGACTTTACCTTCTGTCATTCTTCACAATCCTTGTTGGCCTGGTGCTGTACTCCTCTACATCCACATACGTTGCTCAAGATCCACGGGTGTACAAGCAGTTCCGAAACCCTTCAGGACCTGTTGTAGACTTGCCAGCCACTGGGCAGCTAGAACCTTCAGTAACATACACCAGCCTAGGCCAGGAAACAGAAGAAGAACCTCATGTCCGAGTTGCCTAAACTCAGGCCTTTGCCATCCCTTGGTGGAGTTTGTATCTCCATTATCTCTGTATCATTCATAGAGAAAGGTATTTACTGGAGGCAGCTACTCCGGTGGGCTTCAAGGTAGCAAATAGGGAAGGCTTATGAAATTATAGACTAAATTATTTCTAAGTGTGCATGACTAAGAGCAGTGAC
Organism: Phrynosoma blainvillii; assembly: GCA_026167975.1. Classification (NCBI taxonomy): domain Eukaryota; kingdom Metazoa; phylum Chordata; class Lepidosauria; order Squamata; family Phrynosomatidae; genus Phrynosoma; species Phrynosoma blainvillii. Next base: position 120,427,655 of record JANUYF010000001.1, on the reverse strand, counting down.
TCTCAGTCTTTTGCTCTTCTAACTGGATTTCCTCAGCAAGTTGTCAGCAGGTTCCTTAGTGAGAAATTCAGAAATGGTGGGTAAACATCCCTGTAAAACTGCTTGCCTGCTATAAAGCTTCCCTTGGATTATGTGCAGTTGGCATGTCCTTAGGTACACACTCAGTTTGATAACCAACTTGTCTAGCTAATGCCATCTCTGAACTGAGTGTCTTCCTAAGAACATACCCCCAAGGTATGGTAAAAGGTTCTTTAGCAGATATTGATGTGCCAAGTTGGCAGGATCAAGATGGCTGCTGCCCATTATAAACAGAGCATCTGCTCATGAGCCTGGAATTCCTGCCTTTGCCTCGTCTTGCCTCTTCCCCAAGGCAAAAACCCCTTTACCATAGGGAATTGAGAGGCAGTAACAGGTGCCCCCATTGATCAGTGGATTTGGACCTTTTTCCATTGGGGAACCCATCACTTTGTAAGGTCCAAGGACCTTTGGCAGAAAAACACTCTTTGCTCATCAGTTCCTATAGAGAATTATTTGGTGGCAAATAATCTGTGGAGTAACTGTTCCTTCCAGGGAGTTGAGACTTCTAGTCAGTGGGAATGCTCACCAGGGCCATCTCTTTGTCCCCTCCTCCTTCTTCAAGGTAGGGGTGGTTTTGTGTTATTTTGTTTTGCTCTGGAGGAGAAAAGGTAGAGACAAGAAGTGCTCCCAAAACAACCCCCCTTGCAGTCTCAGGAACCCCAAAGATATCCTGAGGGTGAAAAGCCTGGCAGCCATTTGTAATGAGAAGTCATTCATGCAACAAGGCAAAACTCCCTGTAAGTCATACTGAATAATGTCCACAGAAGCTCAGAATTCCATAACAAGCAAAAATGATATTTCTGCACCTCCTGTGCCCTGGCATTGCCAGGGTTTTTATGATGTTTCAGTAAAGCCTCATTTGTATACTAGGGGCCTTTCACACTACATAATTATAGCACTATGAGTCCACTTCAGCTGCCAGGGCTGCATCCTATGGAATCTTGGAGTTTGTGGTTTGTAATTTGATGAGGCACTACAGGAGCTGTCTGGCTGAGAAAGGTTAATACCTCATAAACTGCAAATCCCAAGATCCCATAGGATGCAGCCATGAGCTTTAAAGAGGAATCATAGTGCACCAATTCTGTAGTGAGAAAGGACTCTAGGTTCACATGCACACAGACGCTTTTAACCAGTCGTGGTTTGTTTCATGAAAAGGGCAGGTTGGTCACAATGCCCATATCTCGGTGCCATTTTGTACATTCAGCCTTCTTAGCTTCCTGACTGCTCCCTCATTAAGGTAGGCTTTTCCAGCCTGCTGCCTTGCAAATGTGATGGGTTATGGATCCCATAATCCCCAGACAGAAGGTGTCAGGTTAGAGAAGGCTGTCCTAAGAAATAAACTATTCTGAGAAACCAGGGGATGGACAACTACCAATATTCATCTCTATTCTAGGAATAGGTTGAAACAAAATTAACCTTTTTTAAAAAAAAATTACAACTGAAATTGTCAGACATCCATCTTTGGAAAAAAATTACAATACACTTACATGGCAAAGGTTTTCCATTTGGTGATAGGGAAATTGAATTTCCACTTCAGTGTCTTAATCTTGCAGGTGCAAAACCAATTTCTTAACCTTTTAAAATAATAATCTATACTAAGGGGTACATTTTCTATTTTTTAATTATTTATTTTAGACTTGTGCCTAAAGGGGGTGAGAATAGAGTCCAGTTTTACAGACTTTCTGCATATGAAGTGAACACAATAAACAGTCTGCTATTGGCCAGACACAGTTTGTTCAGGAAGCATTAAGAATCCAAGTGCACATTTCTCATGGAAGACCCCTAAGCTGTTCACATTTATTTTTCAAAACCTTTTCCCCTTATCTCTTTTCTTTTTAATATCAATTATAATATTTGCCACATGGGACTTTATTTTATTTCCAGTGATTATTGTTGGGCTGCAAGTGACATTCACTGTAGATGCTGGGCACCCCCATGCCAGTGAGTTCCTTACACTCACCTGCATTCCCAGGGCACCACTCACACTTTGTGTGACGTCATGTAACAATTTCCAAACCTTCTGTACATCACTGAAACAGGAAGCTCAGTACAGATTGACCGGGACTCACAAAGTGAATGGTAAATTTGGTATGAGAAATATGTCATCTTACTGTTTTCAGTCCCGGAGCTTAGAAACATTTTCCTCCTCTGCTGCTCCCAGAATCTTTCAACCATGGAATACTGGCTGTAAGACTCCAAGAGCTGTAATCCAAAAAGTAACTTTTCTAAGCATTGGTCAATTCACACTCAGTGGCAAGGGTAATGTGTAGTTAGATTCTTAATATGGCAATGGGGTTACAGATCATTTTTCTTCACCAATGCCCATCTCTGATTTGGATTGTTCTGTGAAAAATGACAGCCAGCTAATATAATTAATTCAAAATATCACTGCAGACTCCTTTTCTACTGCTGTTAAAACTGGTTGGGAGAAATACACTGTGCATTTCCCCCTTTATTCCATTTAATAGAATCTGCTGAAGATTTGTTTCCCTCAAGGACACAGTGAAATCCCTTTTCTAATAGATATGTGTGCAAAAACAATTTTTTTAAAGCCTCTGATCATTTCTTGGTAATCGTTTGGATATATTGCATCCTAATCCAAAATATGTTTACCTAGAAGAAAGATTGAAATGAAACTTGACATTAAATATTTCCAGCATTTGCAGAGTTAAGCCATCCACGTCCATTGCATTTTTGCCTGCAAACCAAGCTTTATGGTATAACAAGCCTCTGCAATTGTGATCTCCATGTTGCACATACAAATGTACATTTGAAAGTCACAGTGAACCACCCTTTTAAAGTATTAAACGGGCTTGTCATTCCATAGTTTAATCATAAAGGCAGCAGAATGAAAGAGAACATTTAACCTCTTCCTTGCCTGTTTTCTTCTGAAAAATCATATCCCCATCTGGCAGATGGGTAAGCCAGATAGTTCTTTACCTTTACACGGTAAATATAATTATTATTAGGTCCTCTTTTGACAGTACCTCATTGGTGTGGGAACTGCTGTCTGCCTGGTTGCTTTGTGGCATAGATATCTCAAATCACAGTAGAGGAGCTGCTAAACTGCCATGTTGCTCCAGCTACCAGACTGACCCAGTTTATAATCCAGCAAAAGGTCAGGAATACTTGAATGGGCTTAAAATACTCCTCACTGTGTGCTGAACTGTGGCTCAAGGGGTTTTTTTAATTAAGAGGCAATAGTGTACCCAACCATCCACAAACACATGCTAGAATGATCTTTCTCTGTCAGGCTAAAAATGTTGCAGATTTCATTTGGCTAGTCAAGATTTGTGTGCTTGAGTAGAAGCTTATCTGAAAACAAAGTGTCATTGATTTCTCTAGAGCCCTCATGTCTTGAAAGAAACAGGGAAGGGAACTGTGCCACAGTGATAGGAAAGTGTTTTTAAGATATTTCCTTACAGTGAAAGGGTCAAATAACTACATTTGCAGCTCAATCTCCAGATGACCATGGGAAAATATGAGTTTGCCTGGCTCTAGGGAATAAGAATAAAGAGATGAGACTAGAAAGGAATTGGATATTTCCTGAATGAGCCTGAGAGTGCCAGGAAACATTTTCTTAAATTCTTAGCACTGAAAATACAGGGCTTGCAGTCCATTCGAGATAAATGGTTGCCTTTTTATGTCTTAAAATTATGTTAGCTGAACACTTTATTTCTGAAAAGAACTAGTCATTGTTGAACAGATTAGTAATTCCTCTTTGGGAAGAATTGGAAGCAAGATTTATGGTCCCTTAAAAGCATTGTTCTTCTGAGAAACAGAAAATATTGCCATCTTGAGAATTACATTGCATGGATTTCAAGTCTCAGCCTGGACCTATGGTAAGGAAATTATGATCCAGATTCACACCCAACTTGTATTGTGCTCAGACATCACCATGGCGGTGCACATTCCTAGCTTCTCTGAGAAAGTGTTCACACTACTAATTCCTTTTAGGAGTAGGATTACCTTGCATAGAACCTGGATACTTTTGTACATCATTTTGTACAACATCATTTCTAATCACCAAGATCCCCACCTTTTATGTGCAGGTAGAAGAATCTGCATTGATGGCTACTTAGTTAAAAATGTATTAGAAGCAAAACGTCAACCCAATTCCTCTTCGCAGTCTCACATGCTGTGAAGTAAGAGGGGACTAGAAACATCCTCCTTCTTGCACCTGAACAGACCTATTTTTCTTGACGCAGCTGCTGGCTGTTAAGGTGGGTTGTGAGTGGGAGAGAGTGTTTTTTATTATTGTGGCAATAGTGGCACAATTGTGACTGTGCAGTCTTATTGAATATAGAACAGTTCCAGATCTCTAACACTAGGTTACAAATCCATAACTGCAATATAGAATGCCAGGCCTAGTATTTAACTATGGTGAGTGCTAAGTGCTTAGCAGGAATTATCCCACAGTGCTACGAAGAGGCATTTATGTTCAACTTCATTTTACATACACACAACTAAGTACAAACCAGTAATTCTGTGACTTCTATATAATATTCTACATCTGGCTTCTGTGGCAAAAAATACTACAGTCTGCCTTGCATCTCCCATCTGCCCTCTTCAGCTTCACTGGTAGGGCTGAAACTCACTACTCCACAGGATACCATCTAAGTAGTTTTAACAGGTAAGTAGTAGGGCTGACATCTAGACCAAAAAGCAGTTATATAGATTCAGCTTTCAGGTAATATGTTTAGAAGTGGGGTGTTCTTGTTAGATGATCATTCCGGTATTAGATGCCAATGACTCTAGCAGTGGTCTACCCAAACCCCAGGCACTGCTTAAAGACCATTTACATCTTTAACTTAGCACTTCATTTATGCTTAAATATTGGCTTGACTCCTCTGCTCAAGCCATTCTCTACAAACAGAGGCTTCAATTCTGAACACGCTTAGATACACCTAGAATAGAAACTCTGGAACAGGGTTTACTTGTATCCAAGTGTGTACAGGAAAGGGGCCTTAATTGTTTTCTCAGGTTTCAAATCAGGAGTCTACTGATGGACATTGCCATCTCCCAATCTTTTTTGCTATCTTTTATACCAATTAAATACCTTTCTCTGAGTCGGCTGTTCCATGTTTGATCTTAACCACTTCTTGAAGAATTTGTGTGTTTGTTTTTCTGTTTAAACACATTCATTTGCATATTGGGGGGGCTTTATTGAGGACCTCTATTTTTAGTATTTATTTTGTAAGCCAAATGTTCTTGTACGGTTTTCCTTTAAATATCTCATTTTTATTACACTAATTTGTAGATTAAGTCTCAATGAAAACAAACAGGATGGAAATCAGTGTATCAGTCAATTCACTGACAAGAGTTTTTATCAAAATGGGGTTGGAATCTCTAGATGGTTAAAAAAATTGCAATATGGAGTTATTTTTCTAGGATGTCTCATAAAACTCCATTGTATTGGGGACACAGGGATATGCTCAGTGATGTACTGTTCACCTAACAAAACTGTATTCACTCACATCACTGAGCACATGACCCTATGAAGCTGCCTTATACTTAGTCCAATAATGTTTACTCTGGCTGGCAGCAGCTGTCCGAGATCTCAGGATGAGGTTTATCAGTCTATAGGGTCCTTTACTTGGAGTTGTGGGGATATAATCCCAACACGTCCCCATGCAAAACGTTTGTTTTGTTTCTGAGTGGTGGGCTTTCCTTATTGAACACTATCAGATATTAGGACAGGTGAACTGGGGATTGTTTAAATTTACTGCCTCCAATTAAATATCTAGTTTGTTTATGTACAATTGAAAAACAACACTACAATAAATTTGTAAGTCTAATATAATGGAAGCAAGGGCCATCAATGAAATTTATTTTTTCTAATAGTTTGATTTCCTGCCATTCCAAGAACTGCAATGGACACCAGCAAAGACCCTTCTGTCCAGCAGGTAGCTATAACACCAGCTAAAAATAATGACTTCGTAAGTACTGTATAGGCCAATTCCTGGAATAAAAATGTATTTAGCTATCTTGTTGGTGCTGACTGGATAGTAGCAAGACATCTCAGCTACTGGATGAAAACTGCAGTAAGCAGCTCAGTTTTTCTTTAATGGACTTAAAAACACAATTACCAACAAGAAGAGACCAAGTAATTGACATCTTGCACCACTGTGTCAGATGAAGACGCTTCAGTGTATAGTTTAGATATTGCTAACTTGTGCCATTAACATTTTCAACAAGTGTGTAGTATTTTCTCTTTTTAAAAAAATCATTTTAGTATTCTTGAGCTAGCAACATAAAAACAAATTTTACCCCATGGGTAGGATTTTAATTGTTAAATGCCATAATAAAGCACATTAATTTTGACACAAATTGAAGTATGAACCAAAAAACAACAACAATGTCCAACAATTTTCACTGAGAAAAAATTATCTTTTGTTTTGATATTTGCATGCTCCAACATGGACTGGCTGTGGCAATGTAATGCCTGTATAATGTTTTCAAATAAAAAGAATACATCCTTTATGTAAGCCCAGGGTTGTTTTTGTTCTGAGACAAAATCATGCTGATGCTCTGAATCAATGAGAAATGCATTTTTGCCAAGATGAAGAAAGACAAAATGGTGCTCCCCACACAGCAGAGAGACTTCCTTCAATCCAGTCTGTTTCCAGTACGATTGTTCATACATCTTACTGCTTTCTCTCGTGTCTTTTCCTAGTAACTCTTGTGGCACTTTCCTTTTCTTGTTTATCTCTTTAAAAAATTATCCTAGATTCAATGTTCTTTCATGACGGTTAGGGGGATCTTTTGATTGTATTTGGTGAACACTTGTGGTGTTTTGGTTAGACCTGATAAAGATTATTATCCAACTTTATTTGTTTGCAGTGGAGCAGCATGATCACCTTGACTTTTTGATAGTTGCTAAACATTCTACTCATGCAAGAAATCAAGAAGTAAAGGTATTTCTTTCATTTAAGGCAGGAGTACAAGAAATCTAGCACCACCTCCAGATGCGACCTCAAACTATAGCATAGAACAGCAAATGAAACTGACCATAACAAGATGTTATTTTATTTATTAGCTGACTTCTGATGATTTACTAGGGATGATTGAAACATTGGCTACTAAAAATGACTGTATTTACAGGACAATTCTTATAGCTTCAATACTATTTGTTCCTCAATCCAAATAAATTATGAGTTTGAGTATTGTGCAATGGGTCAGTATCTTTTCCTCTTCTCATGACAGCCAAAACAAGAATATTCCAATATTCTAGAGTTTCCTTGGTACCATATATAGTTTTACCAAAGGAGGAAAATAATTTCATGTCAAAGGAATACTGAATTATTGCTTTTTTATATATCTTTGGGAAATGCTAAAACCAGAATGCAGGATGCAGATAGGCAGATAGAGATTTATATCTTTTATCAGACTGACTATTGTTGGAGGGGCTCAGCAATCTCTCATATATAAAATTCTTTCATCAGTTAAAACTGGACAGAGTAGAGCAAAGGCTGTTTCAGCTGATAAGACAGAAATCCTGTAAAAACAACTACTGGACATTTCAACTTCAAATAATCTACAGTAAAAGAAGTCAGCAGCAGGGGTTATTTCAATTAATTTCCATCCATTTACTCCTGGTGAGAAGCTTAGATTTAAGTGATAATTTCCCCAACAAAGAGTTTCAAACTAACTTTCCTTTTACTGTTACTTTAAACCACACCTTCACAGTGACCTTTAATCAGAAAATGAAGAAAACAACCCATTTTATGCTGGTAAAACATGTATACCCCAATCTTTTAGTGATATACGTAGAAGAGACATTACACTCGTTCATCAATTACCCACTTGTGCAATCTCTCATAGGAGCTCACTGTACATATATAGGAGCTCACTGTCATATTAAGTGTGGGGGAGCATAAGCAAACCCTGTGTAGATTGGTCAGGCTAGCTATATCATGCCCGCCCCCCTGCATAATAGGGTTTTTTTGTTTTTGGAGTTTTTTGTCTGTGTGGAAGTGGTTGCAGTAGCACTGTACTATGGATAGCCCTAGGTTTCCTTCTAGATTGGACCTTCCACATTATTCATAAATAGAAAAGCTATTCACACAAAACTCCCACTGCCTGGGGAAGATGGCATTTCATAACCTCTGTTCTTTCCACCAAGGTGCTGAGCAGATGGAGAGGAAAAACTGGGTTGCTTCCAGGTTTTCCCAAATTGGGTGAAACCCCTTCTGTCTGCACGGCCCACTTCCACAACAGACTGAACATCCATGGGCAGTCTGCACTGCTCAATTCTTTTATTTGACCTCTCCTCATGAATGCAGACCATCACACAAACACACCACCTGTGACTGCCAATTACTTAACTTGTCCTGCCCAGCTGACATCCCATTGGATGCCCAGTGTGACCAGCCAAACAGTTGCATGAATAATACACTGCCTATACAGTACATCGGTGCACCTGCATTAACAAAGCACAATCATGAAGGCCCCCTATGCATGCCCCCTTCACGCCCATCACCCCATAGCTCCATGTGGGCCTGTCTAGTTTGCGTATGTTTTTATGCCATGTTTCTCGTAATTTCACTTCATGAGGTGTGTGACGACTCAATTGTATGATTTACCATATCATGAGCAATGGCACTGGCAGCTGCATGTCACTGGGTCCAGGGTGCATGCTCCACACTGTTTCCATAAGCCACCTGGGCCTTCCTGAATTCATACACTCATGTGCTGTTCATATGCCGGTGCAATAAAGCACACTTTCTGTGTTAGAGCAGAGCAAATTGACATTATTTTGCTCCAGTTTTAACCCCTAGAGCATGGCTTCATCCCAGTTTCATCTGATTTTGCTCCTGTGCATCGTTTAAACAACTGATTTTCACATTGGGGTGAAACTGCTGCTTTTTTTGTCCATGTGGACAACCCTCAAGAGAACTTTCACACAGAATGTCTCTGAATGATGACCATTGCATTTGCTAGTTGGCTCGTTTTATTTCAGAATTAATTTTATAGGAATGGCTTTTTCAAAATAAAATTAATCATTCTGTATTATTTTAATCTGTCAAAAACTATTCAGAATCTTCTGCCAGAGCTTTTTTAAAACCATATTTATAGCACCATTAATCGTCTCCTGCTAATTCTAGCTAAATTTTAACTGGATACCTTTGTTAGCCTAAAAATAGAGATTCCCTGGAAGCCATCTATAAATACATCTTTCTTCTGAATAATTTGTACGTTTTAACTTTATAAATTGTTTGATTGTGCTTTTAAATCACTTTTATATTTATACTTTTTTATTAAAGTTTTGTATAAGTTTTCATCTGTACTATTTTTAATAAATTGTAAGCTGCCTTGAGTCCCATAGGAAGGGCGAGTTGGGATATAAATAAATAAAATAAAAAAATGGCTGGAATTTGCTACGGCAGTTAGGAATGTGTAACCTAGAGTTATGCATTTGTGATTGGTTCATATTCACAATCTCTATGTTTAGGGATTATATAGGAACTGTGATGGTCCCCTAATCCCTACTTACCAGGCAGATGCCTCTGCGATCAAGAGAGGTCTGCTCTCCTGTCAACTGGGATACAGCTGACTGATGTTTCTATACCCTTACCACAAGTAATCTCAGGTGTGAGGAGGGATTGTGACAGGGACTTCTACTTCTTCGTGTCACACCAGAGATCATTTATGGAGGGGTGGGGCTATCAGTCAGTTGCTTCTCAATCAAAATGAGGACAAACCACCATTAATCACAGTGGCTGCCACCCAAATGGTTGGGCCAGGAGACTACATAGCTTCGGAAAACTGCCCTAGTGAATGCTTTCAGCCACATCTGCATGGAGAAAAGCTAGCCAAAAAGAACAAATTAACAATGCCTTATTGTCCACCACTACTAGACTTGCATAGCAATACAACTGGCCCTTCGTTTTTGCGGGGGATCCATTCCAGACCCCCCCCCCCCCGTGAAAATGGAGACTCGCCAATATTCAAGCCTCATAGGTTTGAATGGGGCTCATGCCCCATTGATTTCAATGAAGGTTGCCCCTCCATGAATATGCAAAATCGTGGATTTGTAGTCTGCGAGAATGGAGGGGCAACTGTACTTCCCACCAAATTGTATTTTAAGTTGCAGAACAAACCATATTCTAGTTACAGTTTTATTGCAATAATGCAGTGAATTATATGAAATTGTTCTGTCACTAAAGAATAACGACTAGTAGTCTGAACCTAAGTAATTGTCAGAAAATTCTGATTTCAAAAGAGCTTTCATATTGTATTGGGATTGGCACAAAGCCCCTAAGCACTTGAATGTTGGTATATTAGCCAGTGACTGAGAGAAGTTAAACTCCATCTGGAAGTCTGGTGTGTTCATGCCTCACTAAGCCAAGCTGGACAACAGTCTGTACTCCATTGCACAATAAATGGAGACTTGGACCTGTGGGCAGATTAATAGCCATTCAATTCCCTTACCAGCACAAAACTGGCATTGTTATAATCCTATCAGTCAGCTACCAGAGGAATCCATTTCAGCATGGCAGAGGCAGGAGCATACTCTATTCCAAAGCATATTTTTATTAATAATATACAGTACTTCATATGTACCAATTGCCAAGGCAAGATTGATTTGTTGTGATTGTGGATTGTATTTTCCTTTTCACATCTATACTTCTGAGTTAATAGGGTCTATATTTCATTCAGTTTATAATCAGTGTGAAATTCATAGACATAAATCATGTTTACACCATGGTCTGGGACTTCGTATCTCTTGACTCCAACATGCTCCATTCCCTGACTTCATGGATATGCAGAAGTAACAGTGCAGATGCATCTCCCCTCCTGTCAATATGATATCAGAACTCAAGCAATTTTCCTGGATTTGGGTGGAAAGGAAAAGAAGAGTTTGGTATCATCTGCAAAGTGGTGAAACTTAGCCCCAGAACTCTAGGCAACTTCTCACAGAGGTACCATTTATAATAAGAATAAGAATAATAAATAATAAGTTTTATTTATATACCGCCCATTGGTGACCCAATCCAGGCGGTTCACAACATGTATAAATTATACATTGTGAAAGGCATATGCTTTTGCTGCTGTATACTATAGAAGCTTTATATAGTTGCATAGCACTATGCTTTATTACACAAATCAACTAGCATGTGCTCATATCAGAACATTCACATTTTATAAAACAGTTTAACCTTGATTTGAACTAGTGATTCGAACTGGTCTTTGGGAAGGGATTCAAGCTGTTGATTAGTATTGATAAAAACTGTGTTTGAAATCTCCACCACCTATCAGAAGAATTATCTGTATAAATGGGTTAGGATCCAGACAGAGCCACACTTCTAGTAAACCTACTGTTATCAGACGCAACACAACCTTATTGACAAAAATCCCATTTAATTCAATGGGTCTGCCCTATGTATGATAAAGTTTGGATCCAACTCAATCAAATTTTGTTCTAAAGGTCCCTGAAATGCAGCAATTGTTTATTACTTTCTCAAACAATTTACTTTGTTGTGCTTTTAAAACAGTATTTCTTACTAAATTATGTGTCAGTAACACACTAAGAAAATACTATTTTCTTTAAATTTATAGTTATTTAAGAATTTTTAAATATATATGCATAGGATAGGGGAGTGCTGCTCAAGGTTGTGGTTCCTCAGACAATGATGGTCTGCAAGCCATTGACTGTCAATTGGGAGAGTTTCCAGAAATGAAATGAAAACAATTGTAACCAATGGTCACAAATACAGTACCAGTCTCTGGCATATTACAGTAAAAATTTTGCTGATATTCTACATCAGATAGCCTGAGAAACACCATGAGAAGGGACAACATGGAATCTTGAGGGACTTTACAGGCCAACAGTCAAGGAATCAAACAGGAATCCTACAACATCACTTTCTATGCTTTCTCATCTAGGAAGGAATGTAATCAATGGGAAACAGTGCCCCTAACATCCCTCCCAAAGATATTATGGTTGATGGTATAAAAGATCTCAAGTGGTCAGCAGGAAAATACTTCTGCCCCATTCCTGGATCAGTTTGTCCATCAAGGGAACCAAATTTGTCTACTCCCCATACCCAGGTGTGAAGCCAGCTTATAAACCCACAGATCTTTGACTTTAACTCTGAGGCCTTTCTCAATAACACACTGCAGCATACATTAAATCAAATTCTGCTGGTGACAGTCCCTATGTGTTACGATACTAGTTTATTTTCCCATGAGAAATGATTACTGCATAGAATGCTACAGTCAATAAGCTGTGGGCTGAGCTTTACAAGTGTAGAATTTCATGTGTGGCAGTGGATCAGTTACTCAGTTTGGCCTGTTACTGCCAATGCCCTCCAATTTCACATCTTCAGTATTTATTTCTTTTCTTCTTATCAAACTAGCGATCAAATGTGCATAGAATCGTGGAATTAAAGAGCTGCAAGATCCCATAGGCCACCTAGTTCAATCCCCTGCCAGTGGAGAAGACCATTTAACATTCAGCGAAGGAGAGAGCACCACTTTCTGAGGCAGTGTACAGTTGCCCCTCTGTTTTTGCAGACTTCGAGTCCACGATCTCGGTCTGTGAAGACACACCCAACTAAAGGTGGTGGCAAATATGGGTGTGCAATGCCAATGCCCTGGTGAGATCAAACTCTTTTATCCAAAAAGGCTCCAATGCTGAATGTAAAGTCCAAAAAAGGGGAAACTTTATTTTGAAGAACAAAAGAAAAGGGTTTCTCCTCCCCAGCTCTAACAGTCTTAAAATAAAAGGTACTTTACAGTTTAGGTTTCAGCAATCTTCAGTGTTGTCATCTCTCTGGGTTTGATCTTGATTTGATCTCCTACTCAATGAAGCTGGTGCAGGGTCTTTCAACTTCTGGTGCTCTTGACTTCTTTGTTGTTGATATTCAATTTAATTCACTGCTTTTGGTAACTAAATTGGCTAATGGTGTAAGAAATGCCCTTTTCGTCTGTCTGTGCCTGTTTGCCACCAAACAGATAAAGCCAAGCCTGCCTAAGAAAAACTACAAATCCCAAGCTGAAGCAGAGCTTGCTGGGAAGGGGCAAACCAAAAACTAGAAAAATGCAGGGGATTCCTACAGCTCCTCCCACAAACTAATACAATGGAATATTCCTATGCTCAAACATACTAAGGACTACTCTAAAATGAAAGAAAATGCAAGGGAGAATTTAAACAGTCCAGGCTGGACATCACATGGTCCTTCATGGACTGGTAAGCCCCATTGGCTAAAATGGCATGTGTGCAGAAGCACACGGCCATTCAAACCAATGGGGCTTGCATATTTGCAATTTTCTGTTTTCGCGGGGGCGGGGGGGCGGAACATATCTCCCGTAAAAATGGACAGGCGACTGTATTCACTATTAAAGAGCTCTTACCATAAAAATTCTTCTTTGAGTTTAGTAAAAGAACAAAAAACCTCCATTGTTGCACTGTGAATCCATTGATTGGATCCTATTTTAGAATAGCAAAGCAAGTTCATCTTTTATATGACAGCCCTTTAAAAATGGCTAGCATATCACTTCTCATTCTTCTCTGCCATCTACTAACTATAACCAGCTCCTTCAACTGTTACTTATGTGGCTTGGACTCTAGACCTTCTTGGTTGCCTTCCTCTTCCTCTGGACATGCCTGTACATGTTCCAGCTTGTTAATGTCCTGGTTTTAAAATTATTATTTTCTTACATTATATCATCATGAAGCAGGAAAGGCCAAGGCTAAATAACACACACACAAAAATCCAAACCAGTTTTATGTGGTTAATACTTTATGTTGCAATACTATAATGCAGTTTTAATTAAATAGACTTTTAGATGCTAAAGTAGGTCATACTTGCTCTGGCTGCTTCTATATCTGTTTTATATTTCAAAGGCAAATTTTGCCTGCATTAATTAAAAAACAAGGAGAGTAGGAAGAGAAGATAGTTTGTGAAACGGTGACAACTTGATTCTATTAAGGCAGATGGAATTATGATGAGTTGCACTCCCTCTTATGTTCATTATTCAATGAAAATGGGAGAAATAAATATTTCTGGGGGGAAATACACTTTTTACTCACCCTTGTGTCTCTTCACTGGTACTGAGTCCAACAAGCTTATTTCCAAGCACATCTATATAGAGGGTAGTGTGACATAGTGTGATTTTAAACCATAGATGTTCACAAGTTGGGAGAAGACAGAAGAAGGTGAGCTTGCATTCTTGGAGTCAAAGTTGATTGTTTGATTGATCAAGCTGTTTGGGGGCATGTGTTGATGTGTGGCTGAGCTAACCAGAGGCTTTCTTTTGGGGTGGTGTGCTTTCCCTGAGCACATGGTATAAGGGGACAGGGCTTCTGTGAACATTATCACTGACTTGGTTGGGGTTGAGCTAGCCAGTGGTAGTTCTATATAGCAGCTTTTGCAGTTTCTCTGGAGCCTGGCAAACAAGAAGAGGAAAACAGGCATTTTGTGTGGGTATTTCCTGGGGGAGTTTGAGAGGAAGTCCTTAAGTGCTATGTTGTTCCCTACATAGAATGACTGGGATCCATGTAAGAACTTAAAGATGACTTATATTGAAGTAGAGATGGCATTTCCTCCAGATTCTCTCTGAAAGGTAAGCAAAAGTGCAAGTTAGGCTGGGGAAAACCTGCCCAAACCTGGACTCCTGGATCTGGTTCTTGGGGAACTCTGCTACATTTCTCTGGGGCAGGGGTAGGCAACCTTTCCCCTTTAAGGGCCGAGGGACTTCAGCTCCCAGAAGCCTCAGCCATGTTGGCCAATAGTCCCATGTTGGCCAATAGCTCCTCGGATTCTGGGAGCTGAAGTCCCTTGGCCCTTAAAGGAGAAAGGTTGCCTACCCCTGCTCTGGGGGCTCATCCAGGATCCCCAGTAAGCCAGATCAGGGAGGTGCCCCTGGGGGCTTCGCAGATCTGACGGCTCTCTGAGCCACGACGAGAACATTGGTGCACTGAGAAGGGGCCCCACCACATCAAGACCAGTGGCTGACTTCACGCCTAGGCAGTGGAGACCCAACAGACTGCGCCAAAGTTCTTTGTCCTGAAGGCAACCACCCTGGGTTCCAGTCGACTGGAGGGGAGAACTGGAGGGGAGAACTGGAGGGGAGAACGGAAGACCTGTACAGGTGAGTATTTTTAACAGCTGTTAAGTCTGGTGTATGAGGGTGCCCCAAGACTACATCAGCAATGGGGGGGGGTAGTTCAAAAGGAAAGGAAACCCCGCTCGAATGTATGTTGAATAACTGGAGTAAATTTAAGGTGTTTATTTCTAGTGGACCTAGGAAGCAGGAAAGTTGCGTACTTTTTGTGAACTTGAGTGGCCCACCTTTGATGTAAGTCTGAGATGGCAACCTGAGGGGTCTTGTGATAAAAATGCTATTAGACAAATTGTAAATTATATGGGAGAACACCACCCGGATCAATGGGAATATGCTACAGCATGGCAGGAAGTGTTAGAAAAGAATCCACCCTGGCTGAGACATTGTTGTTCAAAAACCATGGTTGTATCCACAGATAAAACAAAGAAGGGTGGTGGGGAGAAACCAATAGAGCCTTTACCAGATTTGGGCCACCCACAGGATGACCTGGATATAAGTGTGCCCCCACAGCCATATCCAATTTACCCGCTACTGCCACCACCATCACCTCCTCTGGCCCAGGTGTCACCCCCGCCCTTGGTGCCCACTGCACCAATTCAATCATTTTCAGCGACGCCAACTAACCAGCTCAAATCTTCAGAGAGATTGGAGCCTGCACAAGCCTTGGCACACATGAGAAGGGAAGGGCTAGGGAGGAAGCCAAGCCTGGAATCACAAAGGAGAGTTTACAAAAGCGAGCTTTGGAGATGCTG
This sequence comes from Phrynosoma blainvillii, assembly GCA_026167975.1. Lineage (NCBI taxonomy): Eukaryota > Metazoa > Chordata > Lepidosauria > Squamata > Phrynosomatidae > Phrynosoma > Phrynosoma blainvillii. The sequence continues at coordinate 120,411,753 of JANUYF010000001.1, read as the reverse complement.
GTGCTAGAAACTTCTGAAAGTCTTGAAGCCCCTTGCTATCCTCTCAGATTAGTGAATCAGATAAGGGCAGTCAACAAGGTTATGGTACCTTTGCATCCCATGGTACCAAACCTATACACCCTGTTAACTTTGGTGCCAGCAAAGGCTGAATACTTCTCTGTTTTGGATTTGAAAGATGCCTTCTTTTGTATTAGACTTTCCTCTATTAGCCAGCCAATTTTTGCTTTCCAATGGGAAAATCCCCAGACTGGACAAAGGGTTCAAATGAGTTGGACTTGAATCCCACAGGGGCTATGCAACACTCCAGGGATTTTTAGTCAAGCTTTAGGCCAAGATCTGTTGCCTTTTATTCAAAGTAACCCAAAATGGACCTTGTTGCAATATGTAGACGATCTGCTGTCAGCAACAGAGACAAAAGAAGAATGTTTGCAAGGGACTGAGTTGTTGATACATTTACATCAGAAGGGATATAGGGTCTCAAAGAAGAAGGCACAAATTGCTCAACCCAAAGCTAAATACCTGGGTTTTAGACTGACACAGGGGATGAGGAAATTAGAAGCTGAAAGAAAAGAGGCTGTGTGTTCTATTCCCACCCCCACTACCCAAAAACAAGTCAGAGAATTTTTGGGTGCTGCTGGGTTTTGTAGAATTTGGATCCCCAATTTTGCAATCATGGCCAAGCCTCTACACGAAGCAACCAGAGGAGGGCCTAAGGACACCATTTGTGTGGGGACCAGACCAGGAACAAGGATTTTTGGCTATCAAAAAAGCACTGATGGAAAGCCCAGCTCCAGGGCTCCCAGATTTAGATAAGTTTTTCACCCTCTGTGTGAACGAAAAGGGGGAAATAGCTGTGGGTGTATTGACGCAACTAGTAGGAGGATGGCCAAGGCCAGTGGCGTACTTATTGAAGCAAATGGACACAGTTGTGAAAGGATGGCCCCCCTGCCTGCATGCAGTTGCAGCAGCAGCAGCGCTCCTAGTGGAAGAAGCGGCAAAGCTCACCCTCGGACAGGAGATACTGCTGAAGTGCCCACATGCCCTTTGTCCAGTCTGGGGATTTTCCCATTGGAAAGCAAAAATTGGCTGGCTAATAGAGGAAAGTCTCATACAAAAGAAGGCATCTTTCAAATCCAAAACAGAGACCCTCCTGGAACATAGAGGACACCGATAGATGTCAAATGAGAAACTGTTGAAGTATGAAAGTATGCTCATAGATAATCCAGCTATTAAGCTGTCAGTTTGTACTACCTTAAACCCAGCTACCCTGCTGCCAGTGACGGAAGGAACCCCAATGCAACATGATTGCCTGCAAGTAATGGATGAAGTATATTCAAGCAGACCAGACTTATTTTTTTTTTTTTGAAAATAGTTTATTGATTAAAAACAAAACCAGAACAAACATACAGTTTATGTTTAAACATAAGACATTGTGCAAACACTATCAAATTTTACCTAAGCCAATACCTCTTGAAGTCATATTATAATAGGCATGTTAATAACTTGATAGTATTCTACACATAAAAAAAAAGAAAAGTTAAAAAAGAAGACAAACTTCCATCTATTGGTTTGTCCAATACAAAATAGCCCGTTAAATTAACTTCCTCAAGCGATCAAAAGAAAATTTTATACATTGTTCAGTATGTCAAGTACTCTGTATTAACTATGACACTTCACGTCTTGTTCTCTATGCTTATCATAAAAGCATTATTATCTGATATGATTCAAGAAGAAACAAAGGAGAACAAAGGATGTGAGGGCGATCTGGCTGCGACATCTGTCACCCCATTGATCGCCAGGGTTGATTCGGCTGATCTGGCTGGCTAGGCGGGTGTCCCCTTCCTCCCTCACTGCTCCACGTGCGTCCCTCCCGAAGCTGCATGCTCGGTGGAAGAGGGCAACCATCCCAGATAGAAGGAGTGTACCGTTCTTCGGTCAAGGGTATACGATAGCTGCGCTCCCCTGCTAGAACCTCCAAACAAGCTCAAGCAAACCAGACTTAAAAGACACTCCCCTTGAAGAGCCAGATGAGGTCCTGTTCATGGACAGCAGCAGTTTTGTGGAAGGTGACTTGAAGTTGGCAGGATATGCAGCCATACAAGGAGATGGTGAAGTTTTGGAAGCATTTGCACTCCCTACTGGAACATCAGCACAAAAGGCAGAACTTATAGCTCTACGGATAGCTTTGGAACTCATGGAAAGCAAAAGAATTAACATATACACTGATTCAAAATATGCATTTCTAACAATTCATGCACATGGAGCCTTATACAGGGAAAGGGGATTGCTTACTTCAGGAGGACAACAAGTGAAGCATGCCATAGAGATCTTGGATTTATTAGATGCAGTCTGGAGACCAAAAGAGGTAGCAGTCATGCACTGCAAATGACATCAACATGGAGAAGATCCTGTAACAAAAGGAAATTGAAGAGCTGATGAGGTAGCCAAGCAAGCAGCGAAATCGGGTACACTAGGAGGAGAAAAAGTTTGTGCTATTCAAATTGAACCTTTGCTACCAGTCAAAGTACATTACACCCCTGAAGAGGAGCGATGGGCCCTACAAGAAGGGGCCTACCAGAAAAACGGCTTTTTCATACTCAAGAATCAAAAGATTTTCATCCCTCAACAATTGAGCTGGGACTTGATTAGACAACTTCACTCACAGACTCATATGGGACAAACATCCCTAGCTCAGTTGTTAAGTAGACAGTGTTATATTCAAGGATTGCATGGGCTAGTACTCAAGGTGGTTAGGAGGTGTGAAGCTTGTGCTAGGATGAACCCAAGAACCAGATAGCAGCAGAAAATAGAAAAAGCATATTGGGGCTGACATGCAGATTAGAGAAATCAATTAATGCAACTGGTATTATGATTTGTGCACTCCAGTCAGAAATAGAAGAACTAAGCCAGATGGTGATCCAACAAAGGTTGGCCTTGGATTATCTATTGGCTGTAAAAGGGGGTTACTGTAAAATGGTGGGACCACATTGTATTGTAAAATTCCATAATCTGAACAAAACCATTGAACACAATTTGGATAAATTACAGGAAATGATTTCACACAATGAAGAACAAGAGGGTTGGTCACCATTTTCATGGTAGCAACAAGCCAATTGGAGTTAGAGGTTATGCCATGTAATGCTGTGTGCTATGCAAGTAGAGTGTATAAAGGAAAAACTTGAGAACATCTGCGCGTGGCAACTCTTTAAGCACCATTTTGGAGCTGTTGTCACCTTTTGGCCAAAATAAAGGTGTTCTTGCCTTGGACAAAATTTGGACTCCTGGATCTGGTTTTTGGGGAACTCTGCTACAATATTACCTCTCAGTCTTCTCTTCTCCAAACTAAACATATCTAGCTCCCTAAGTATTCCTCATAAGGCTTGGTATCCATACCTTCAATCATTTTGGTTGCCCTTCTCCGGAAATGTCCCATCTTATCAATATCCTCCTGTTGAAATTTATTTTGGTAGTTTTCTGCCTCTCTCCAAACTATAAAGGCTATTTTGAATTTTCCCCCTGCCCTTTGGGATATTAATTCCCAAAAAAGAGCAAATAAAAGCACTGTTGCAATGAGCTGCAAAATCTGTGTCATATTGATTTTTTTCCAGGGGATATGAGAGGCTATAGCTCCAACAAGTTCAAATTGGTTGCCCTTCTGGAAGAGAAGCAACAGCAGCAAAACAGACTCTCCTTGATGGGTAAGACACAAGGGATGCCTATAGGGAGGGAAACCATTCCCTATAACAAGAAGCAGAAACTTGAAAGAACTGGGACATACAGGTCTTTCCTGGGCCTGTGTTGTGCAACATCTTTATAAATGACTTGGGTGATGGAACAGAAGGCATACTCTTCAAATCTGCAGATGACAGAAAATGGGGGGGGGGATTAATATCCCAAAGGACAGGGGAAAAATTCAAGCACACCCTTTTAGTCACAGTCATGTGCCACCCAGAGCCCCCTCTGCACTGGGTGACATCAAGGGTGGGCTGAAATTTAGTTTGATTCTGATCTAACAGCCATCATTTGTATTTTCATAGTATCAAAATGAAGCCAACACATTGTAATTGATTGCCTTCAATGATCATTTAGAAGTCAAAAGTGATGAACCTGAAACACCTTGGGCTGGATTTCTTTGTTTATACTAGCAGGGGGGTTATATTTACGATGAAAATTAGATCTATCTACATCTATTCTGATCTATCTAACAGCCATCATTTGTATTTTCATAATATCAAAATGAAGCTGATGCTGCACACATTGAAATGGATTGTCTTTAATGATCATTTAGAAGTCAGAAATGATGAACCAGAAACATCTTGGACTGGATTTCTTTGTTGATCTTTTTTGTTGGTTATTTATTTATTTATTTATTTATTTATTTCAGTGGGACCTCGGTATTCACAGTCTTGCTATTCATGGATTTGAGCATCTGTGGATGGCAAGCCCACATTATCCCCAATGGCAATGCGTGTATGTGGCTATGCCGCCATTAGGGACAATGGGACTTCACTTGAAGTCCTGTTGTCCCTAATGGTGGTGCGGCCATGGACACGTACTGCCACTGGGGACAATGGGACTTCACCTGAAGTCCAGTTTTCCCAAATGGCGGCACAGCCGCATGCACACACCGCCACTGGGGACAATGCTAGCTTGAGCATCCATGGATTTTGGTATCCGTGGGAGGAGGGTCTGGAACAGATCCCCCACAGATACAGAGATCTCACTATACTATCAGGGCTTTCATATCTAAATTGAAAATTAGATACATAGTTTTTTGCCACAACATATCATAGCTCTGTTATCTTTGGGGGTTTCTACAGTACAGTAGAATCACAGTCAAGCAATTCAGCTATCAAACCTGTTAGTTTTCAGTACTCAGATTACTTATTTCTGGAGACAGTCTCACACCATCATTGCTGAAGAACACAAGTTGCCTGTGGGATTGCAGATGCAACATATTAATGTAATGTGTTTTGCAAATGGCAAGCTTGCAGCAAGTATGCTCGTGTCACCTGTAAGAAAGCCAAGGAAAAGTGTCTGGACTGTTAACTCTCTATGGCTGGTAATTCTGGGACAGCTATCATATGGTAACAGTTTTCAGGAAGTGTTTGGAAGTTGATGACAGGTTTTTAAACTGCATATGTTTTTAATGATAAATAGAAGTCTGACATCAGCTGCAGCTCTAGGATGGGCAATGATCATGCTGGTTGGGAGTAATGGGAGTTGTAATCCAACATAGTGTCTGAGGATCAGGTTGGGGAAGGCTGCTTTGGGCTAAGAAAGGAGAGTTGAGCTTTTGCTCCATTTCTACTTTGTGGTTCAATGTGTCTTTATTCCGAACAAATGCAAAGGCAATTTTATTGACTACAGGTATTAGGAATATTTTGAACATTCATGACTTCTGCTGAAAAATCCAGAGTGAAGAGAAGTAGATTTTAGCATTTATATTGGAAGCAGCACTACTGACATCTACAGAGAGAGAGAGAGAGATAAGCCCCATCTTCTGATTGTTATCACAATTCATTTCTGTCCCCTGGATGGATTTTCCCCTTCAATCTCAACTTTTAAAAGATCTGAAACATTTATCTGCCTTTCCCATGATCCCCAAAGATGATTTGGCTCCCATACATGCAGGAGAGTTCTTATAAAATGCTAGCTGTGTGGGGTGACCTTTTGAGACCCCTGCTTTGCAAATAAATCAGGTGATACACAGACGTTCATTTCAGCCTGTCTTTCTGAAATCTTGAAAGCTAATCTTTAAAATTTATTTATTGTATTTTTAAACTTCCTGATATAAAAATTCTCTGATATCCTTTACAAGGGATACTAAACAAACAAACAAACAAGTATAAAACGTTTAAAAATATAGGTGTGGTGTAGTGTAGTGTTTTGAACATTGGACTATGACTCTGGAGACCAGGGTTCAATTCCTTGCTCGGTCATGGAAATCCATTGGGTGATCTTCAGCAAGTCACACCTCTCAGCCCCAGAAAACTCCATGATAGGTTTACTTTAGAGTCACTATATGTCAGAAAACAACTTGACGGCACAGAACAACAACTGCTATTGTCAATTAGAATAGACCCCATTAAATCAATGGCATTTACAAAAGTCTTGATTTACCATTCATGACCTAAATCAATGAGTTTGCTCTAGCTGAGACTAGAAACTTATGCCACATATAACAGACCATAAAAATAACTAGAGACACCATGTAGTAAAAGCAAGATAAAACTAACAAGAAAACTAAAAACATTACAGCCAGTAAAACCAGCAACAGAAAAGTGGTACAATCTTGAAGCAGTAAAATCAGTTCCTTAAGTAACTGGGAGAATTTAAAAAGGCTTCAGCTGTTTCTGCAAAAGTTCTATTGTAAACAGCTGGCAGGCTTCTGGGGAAGGCATTCCACAAAATGGTGCCACTACTGAGAAGGTGTTGTGGCTACTTGCTTTGCCTCATTTGAAAGGTGTACTTGGAGAAAGGCCTCAGATGAAAATATAGGATCCAGGTAAGTCAGTATGTTACTGAGTGATGTGGTTTGTTGAATGCATTACTATCATATATGCCATTTCAAGACTTATCTGTCAACAAATCACAGGTTGTAGCCCTGGATGGAGGCCTGCCTTACCACGTGGTGTAACTTGTCTTCCCCTTTTACTAAAAATCTCTACTTCAAGTTCCATTTCATGGGCTGATCCTTGCTACTCAATGTCAATCCTTTGAATGTCACCACTAATGGCTTGAGAGTGTCTACATGATAATGGTCCATGCATGCATCATATGTAAGTTGCTAATGTGATTTTAGTTTCTGATGGTATTCTGGGACATGGTTCTTACAGTGACTGATCCTGTAAGTACAACTTGCTTAGAAAACTGAGGTTGTTTTTTTTTTTAATTAGTTCAAGCTTTCCACAATATCCTTATTTTATTTTATTTTATTTTATTGTTAAAGATTAGTCCTCACTACCACCAGCAGCCCTGCACAATATTTTGTATGAGATGAATACATACTGAAAATGTATTTTCATTCTCTCGATTCTTCTGGTCCTTGTGAAAAGTTATAATTGCTTCCATAGAATTTCAACAAAAGAACATTTAATTGTTGAGGAAAAGTGATTTGCATCAGAAATGTTCTCTTTCCCTGTGGATTAAGGGTGTGTGTGTGTGTGTGTTTCATTCTCCTTAAGCTGAATTCATTAGCACATGTCCCTCAATGAAAATGTAGAATGCCAACAAATGTAGGGTGGTTTTTCCCCATTTGTGATTATTCTAGCAGAGGATTTATCTCTTAAAAAGCTTGTGAATAGAATGATTGGTTGTCCTGTAGCCATTGCTGGCTTTTTAGTGGGAATTCAGAGAAAGGCTTAAACCTGTCTCAAATCTTTTCTTAATCAAACAAATAGCAAGGGTCACTCTAAATGCCATTGTTGAATTATCATAGTGAGTGAACAGAAAGCTATTAAACATTAAGCTGATTTGTTCAATGTGATTTGTCATTTTTTTAAAAAAGTTAATGCATTTCATTATTATTACTAGGACTATTCCAAGCCTATGTAATTGTATCTGAAAATGTAGCCCAATCTCTTTGATGCAACATTTTAAAATGTCAGAGTAACGGTGTTAATGCAGCAGATGGAAATAAATGTGAGAGTGATTTTTTCATGTCTAATGCTGTGTTAAGACATCTGTTGAAATGTCAGCTAAACTCTGACCTCTCTGGATTTTTTAAAAAGGTCATTCTCTTTTTTATTGTTATTATAAGAAGGATATCATTTTAGAGAGTACTGGGCAAATGATGAGATTGTAATAAAAGTCATGAAATGCAGTTCTTTTCAAGACAAACATGTCCATTAGGGCCTATGCCACACAATCTTTAGTGTCTGGAGAAAGTGAGTGAGGTCACCCTATGCTAGCCACATCCTTGCCAATGAATCCACTGCTAGTCAATAACCATATTTTTGTAGGAACTGTGAAATGGGGACCTTTCTCTATTTATGGAAGCCCTTCTCTGTGATTTAAAATCCAAACGCTGCAGACTTCCAAAGCAGAGTGCAGAAATGCTTCTCTTTGACTACAATTCCCAGAATCCCTCAGCCAGCATGGCCAGAATATCGTGCGGGATTTGTCACGGTAAATTTGTTATTTGGGCTCTGTGTTTCAGAAACCAAAAATTTAAATGATATTTGTCTCTGTAGAAGGAAAGGCAAAATTAAATGTGCAAGATTGAGGTCTGCTTCTTGGTGAATAACATTGCCAAAACGAAAGTCAGTCAGTTGGTTTCTAGGTCCTAGATATAGTAATAGAAGATATATCATAGAAATATATCATATACAGCTAGCAGGAAGCCTCAGCAGGAAGGCAGACATGACTTTTTTTGCTTCCTGATGCAGTCTTATTTTTTCAATTATTATATCAAGTTTCTTCAATTAAGTTTGGTTGAAAAACAGAAAAGGAAATATATGGAACAGCTATAAAAGGTGTCTGGGTACATCAATTAGGGCTTTTGCTCAATGGCCCATTTGTTGTATTTTTGCTGTCCACGGTATCCTCAGCACTCTTCTCCAGCATCATATCTCAAATGTGTTGGTTTTCCTCTTACATGTCTTCTTCACTGTTCAGCTCTCACATCCATACATAGTGATGGGTATACAATGGCTTGGATGATTCTAACTTTAGACTTCTGCTTTTTCTTCTATGCAGCTGCTGCTTAGATTAGGGACTGGAATCAGCTGGCTACTCATCTCCCCCTCCGCATTGCGGAGTTGACCATAGTCTGGGAGCGGATATTCAGGTTGTGTGGGGGCAGGGAAGGTATGGTGGTAACAGAGCCAACATATGTTACAAAAGAAGGAGGGATCGATGCTTAATACCTATCCCTCCTTCAGTTTGCTCTGTTTCCCAGGATAACTTGGAAAGTGTGCCAACCATTCCACTGACCCTCAACCTGCTCCTTTGCAATGCCAGGTCAGTCAAAAACAAGACCCATATCATCCACAATCTTTTAGTGGATGAGGCGGCCGACCTGGCATGCTTCACTGAGACCTGGCTGGGGGATGCCAGCTCCATGATATGGGCACAGGCTCTCCCAGCTGGGTACTCAGTCAGTGAGCAGGTGAGGGAAAGTGGGCGGGGGGGGGGCGCCATAGCCTTGGTCCATAGGAGCACCTTAACCGTGATCAGAAAGCCTATCCGGAAAATGACCCATATCGAGTGTATGTACCTTAGCCTGAAGACCAGGGATAGTTTAGGGATTCTGTTGGTATACCGGCCACCCCGTTGCTTAACAGACTCCCTAACCGAGCTGACCGCCCTGGTTTCTGAGTTGCTGCTGGAATTGCCCAGACTTTTGGTTCTGGGCAATTTCAACATTCCACTCGAAATCAGTTTACAAGACCTAACCGGCGTGGCTCGGGAGTTCATGGATACCATGACAAACATGGGCCTATCCAGTTGGTCGACTGGCCCACTCATTGTGCTGGTCATACCCTCGATGCGGTCTTTAGTACGGAGCAGGAACATCCATGGGCGGAGGTAAAAAAAACCTCCGCTTTATCATGGACGGATCATTTTCTGATCAAGGCAGAACTAAAGGCTATTGCCCACTCTCCCAGGGGTGGCGGACCCATTAGAATGGTCCACCCTCGAAGGCTAATGGAACCAATTGGTTTCTAGAAAGCCTTGGAGGGTTTAATGGTTGGTAACGCCGGTGATTCTGTCGAAGCCTTGGTGGATACTTGGAACACCGATCTCACCAGGGCTATTGACACAATCGCTCCCAAGCATCCTTTCTGGCCCACTTCAAACTGTAAGCCCTGGTATACAGAGGAGCTTAGGAGGATGAAGCGTGCCGGACAACGACTAGAGTGCGAATGGCGAAGAACTCATCTCTTATCTGACAGAACTCGCCTTAGGAAGCATCTTGATTCCTACAGGGAGGCTTTGCGTGCAGTGCAGAAATCCTTCTGTTCTGCACGCATTGCGTCTGCAGAGTCCCGCCTGGCAGAGCTTTTTAGGGTGGTGGGGGAGCTGACGAAGGTTCCGCCTGCACCAAACCCCCTACTTAAACCAACGATAGCCTGCTGTGAGGCATTTAACATCTACTTTGCAGATAAAATCTCTCGGATAAGAACCGACTTGGACGCCAGTGTTTTGGCAGAATCCATAGACGAGGCATCCAGTAACTCCATTGATGGCATTCTACTGAATCAATTGCAATCTGTGAGTACTGATGACGTGGACAAGCTGCTTGGAAGGGTGAGGAAGACGACTTGCCCCCTCGATCCATGTCCATCATGGCTGGTCGCCCAGGGAGGGGATGCATTGAAGGTGTTCCTTTGGGATGCCATCAATGCGTCATTCAGGGAAGGTAGTATACCATCTTGTTTAAAGGAGGCGGCGGTTAAGCCACTCCTGAAAAAACCTTCCCTGGACCCCCTGGATAGAAATAACTACAGACCAGTCTCCTTGCTTCCCTTTTTAAGCAAGGTGATTGAGAGGACAGTTGCTTCCCAACTCCAAGCAGTCTTGGATGAAACCAATTATCTTGATCCATTTCAAACCGGCTTCAGGATAGGATATGGAGTTGAGACTGCCATGGTTGCTCTGACCAATGACCTCCACTTGGGCATCGACAGGGGTAGTGTGACCCTGTTGGTGCTCTTGGATCTCTCAGCGGCCTTTGACACTATAGATCATGCCATCCTCTTGGATCGCCTGAGAGAGTTAGGAATTGGAGGCACTGCTTTGCAGTGGTTCCGTTCCTTCCTCTCAGGCAGATCCCAGAGAGTGAGGCTCGGGGACAGTTGCTCATCTAAAATTGAGCTTAATTGTGGCGTCCCTCAGGGTGCCATCCTGTCCCCGATGTTATTCAACATCTACATGAAGCCGCTAGGTGAGATCATTCGGAGGCATGGAGCATGGTGTCTTCAGTATGCTGACGACACCCAGATATATCTCTCCATGACTAGATCATCGTCTCAGACTTCAAATGGCATCTCTCCTCTTAATGACTGTCTCAGAGCGGTAATGGATTGGATGAGGAAAAACAGATTGAAGTTGAATCCAGACAAAACGGAGGTACTCACAGTCACAGGCCCGAAACCAGATCTGGGAATACAGTCTCCAGTCCTAGATGGAGTCACACTCTCCTCCAAGGACTGTGTTCACAGTTTGGGGGTACTCCTTGACTCGTCGCTTCACATGACTAGTCAGGTGAATGCAAGGGTCAGGAGCGCCTGTTATCAGCTTCAGCTGATACCCAGCTGCGCCCTTATCTGGATATGAGGGATCTGGAAGCTGTGGTACATGCTCTGGTAACCTCAGTCTGGATTACTGCAATGCACTCTACATGGGGCTACCCTTGTGCCTAACCCAGAAACTTCAACTGGTGCTATACATGGCAGCCAGGCTAATCACCGGAACATCTAGGAGGGAGCACATAACACCGGTGCTCAAATCCCTCCACTGGCTAACGATTAGTTTCCGGGCACAGTACAAGGTGTTGGTTTTGACCTTTAAAGCCCTACATGGCTTGGGTCCATTTTATCTTAGGGATCGCCTCTCCCCGTATGATCCCCCCCGCGCCCTTCAGTCCTCTGGGAGGAATCTGCTACAGCCAATAAAAACTAGGCTGTCTCAGACCTCCCAGAGGGCCTTCTCTGCAACCACTTCCAGACTTTGGAATGGCCTGCCGGACGAGATCCGTCTCATTACTACTCTTGCTGCCTTTAAAAAAAGCAGTAAAGACGGATCTCTTCCGGCAGGCCTTCCCGGAATAACTGTTGTCTGGTGGGAGTTGAGCCTTCATTTTGTTTTTATTATTCTGATTCCTTGTTTTATTGTTTTTGTTTTATTGTATTGCTGTATTTTAACTTTCTTCTAGTTTAATTCTTTTTTAAGGGGATGGGAGGGTTGGATTGTGGGATGAGGGAATGTTTTAACTTTGTTTGTTTTAAAATGTTGTGACCCGCCCTGATTGCCGGGCAGAGGGGCGGGCTATAAATAAAAATTATTATTATTATTATTATTATTATTATTATTATTATTCTTTATGATCTAGTTAGGAGCTATTTTCACAGAATTGGCTACAAGAAATAGTTTTAGCTGGAGATCCTGGATTGAGTAGGGGATTGAACTCAGTGACCCATGGGCCCCTTCCAGCTTGATGATTCGGTGACTCTATAACAGTATGACTGTGTCTTTTATGCTGCTTGCTAATCTCCATGATGTATGAGAATACTCTGGATGTATAATATTCTCATATAATATTGAAAAGCCAGTGAACAAGGTTAAGGGGGGGAAACCCTCTCTGAACAAGTGAAATGTAAGAGGTGTGATGCTCATGTACTACAAATATTGTACAAGATTATGTTTCTTACCACTAAAATGTGCTACAATGCAACACTGATGTACTACAAGCACCATGGGCCTTATCAATATGGTAAATTCTCCTTAGAAGAAGTATCATAATTCATCCTGAAAAAATGGACATAGAAGTATTCAGACTTGGAGAAGCCTCTGTGTCCAGATTTTGGGTCCTCCTCAGAAGCTGATCACTTATAGACAGACAGTCTCCTCTTCATGAGGAGACCCTGCATGAGTCTGAACAGATGGACACTGAAGAGAGGCCATCTTTCTTTGCAGAATGAAGAAACAACCCACTACTCCTGGAATGTATTAAGTAAGAAATGCTGAGCAATTAGCCAAAAATATAAATTAGCTGTAAATCTTCCAGCCACAGAAAAAAAAATCTCTTTGAAGACAACCATCCACCAAACTGGTGTATGCACTCATGTGCTCTCAGATGACTTGGATTTCAGACACCAGGACTGGCTTTAAGTTGTTTCAGTTGGGAAAAGAAAACTGAGTTCTTATTAATTTAACTGCAATGGGAGCTGGGTGCCTTCCTCCTGATCTCCCGTGCCCAGTACACAACAAGGGACCTTATCACACGGGGGTCTAAAGCAGTCCCATCCCCGTGGCATCCCCGTCCCATCGCGCCTCCTTACCCCATTCGATCACACAACATCACAGGGAAACCCCGCCCATCCCTGTCGCATCCCCGTATCATCCCACGACTTTTGGCTTCCTGGTCGAAATGGGAATTACATTTCCCGCGACCTGAAGGAAGCGCAATGGGACGGGGATGCGACTGCTTGGACCCCGTGTGATAAGGTCCTATGGTTGTGTGTGATGTCCTTGACTTTTTGTTTAAAAAAAGTTTTATTTATTTAAGTAATTTGGCTTTGTATGCATTGTACCATGGAGGTACATGGAAACCCACTGTCACATCCTCACAGCCTCAGAGGAAGTCAAAGGCAAACCTCCTCTGAGCACACCTTGCTAAGAAAACCCCAGGGTAGCCCACCTTAGGGTTGCCATAATTTGGAAATGATTTGAAGGCACACAATAGCAAACAATGTAGAAGCAGCAACAAATATATCTTCTCAGACAGGCTTGTTTTTTTAAAAAAAAAAAAAAAAAACAACCCTGAAATCCAGCACCAAATAAAGAGAGGCTGACATAATAACTGATGCAAATACAAAGATGAATACCCACTTTATCCCTGTGTAAGGGGATTCTTGCAATGTGCAGCACTATACTTTGTCAGTGCACTTGGACGTTCCTTGGCAGTGTGCTGATGGCTTATAGCAGTGATAGCAAACCTTTTAGGGGCCAAGTGCCCAAACTAAAAAGCGTCCTGGCACCAGGTGTTACCCAGTGCTGGGGAGTGGGACTTTGGGGGGGGGGGGAATGGGACTTTTAGGGTGGGACTTCCACCTTCCAGGGATGGGACTTCTGGGGGGAAATGGGACTTCCAGGGTGGGACTTCTTCCCCTAATCCCTAAACATACACTCTCTAAGGAAATGGGGAAGAGCTCTTGAAGTCTGCCAGGCAAGTCTTGTGACTGTTAAGGCCTCAGCACTTGGTCCAAAGCCTCAAGGCTACCTTTCTCCATGGATATTCTAAAAGATATTTTTTAAAAATATATATATTAAAAGGCAGTTCAGAAGTCCAGTAGTTGAGTCATTTCTAATTAGAGCCTGCCAGCTTATAGCAAGTGAGATGATTTTTTTTTTTTTTTACCTTCAGTGCATTAACTGTGGCCCTGCTAGACTCAGTTTTGAAGAGGGGTGAACTGAAAGATGGCATCTCCTCCCTAATATTTTTATACAACACAGAAGAATAAAAAAAAATAAAGCTGAACTAAAATTCATGCAATTTCTGTAAAATGAATTGATATCACATTTGTTTGGATACTTTCTATTTAACACTCTGTGAACAATGGTCATCATGACTGAGTAGCAAATGGTTCCTGGGTCTGGGCAGAGCCCTTGGGTCTTCTTGTTGTCACATAGTATAGAGTTATTGTTGTTGGCCAGTATTCTCTATCAGTTATTTAGTTTATGCTTAAATAAGTAAACTCTCCAGGCCCAATCCCAAAACCTAACAGAAATGTCATTCATCCATGCTCTGATCACTGACAAAATGGACCTCCTTTTCCTCATGCTGTTGATGCCAAGTGAAGTAGCTTGGAGGAGTATGGTCTTGCAATAGTATAACAATTGTGACTCAGGCCCCATTCACACTATGAAATAACCTGGTTTGGAAACTGGGTTATTTCCCTGTTGTTCAGAATTGCACCAATTGTACTCAGTGCAGTTTGGGGGGGGCAACTGAAAAGCCCATTTAAACTGGTGCATTTGGCACTGGATACCTTAGCAGTTCTTTTTTAATGATCCACATCTCTGATACTGTGAGTAAGCTATCGGATTGAAGTGGAGGCTCCTCCACTTTGATCCAAATGGGAACTTCAGACCGGATTTAAATGTCATGCCTTGTGAGAACAGTGAATCTCTCCTTGCAAAAAGTGTAAGTGTGACTGACCCCTTAGGAGCAGTCATAAGTACAGAATAGTTATGGATAAGTAATCTAGGCAACTGTTCTATATTCATGATTGCTACTTAGTCACAATTGTGGCAAAATTGCCATGATCATAGCTCACTTCTCCAACCTACTTTACTTGGCATTAGCTGCATGGGGAAAAGATCCATTTTGCTGGTGATCAGAGCATGGGTGAATGATGTTTCCACCAGGGTGGGAGAGGTTATTAAGTTACACGTAATTAACTAAGTAAGTAATATAGAATACTAACCATTTTCTAAAAATCCTGCAGGCTTTTTGAAAGCAGGAAATTCTCTATGTTTTTTCCCCTTTAAATAAACCTTGCTATATGCTTTTACACTGCATCCCAGAGGTTTCTTTTCAGGACAGCAGCCCTTTTAGTTCAAAAGACGTATCCTCTCTATCTTTATCAAATTTTTCTCTCTAGACATCCTGTAATGTCTACCTTTTACTCAGACCCAGCAGAGAAGAGGTGTAAAAGGAAGTGTGGGTGAACCATGTTTCCTAATTCAGATCTTTGCTGTGCAAATCCAAAGGCCAGATCTCATCAATGCTCCAGGAGTTGCTAGTGGCTCTAACACAGGGATGGAAACCAGAAGTGTTGGACAGAAGGTCAGGACAGTAGGATTTAAATAAGAAATAAGAAATTTATCATCTGGGATAAAGGGGAAATCTGGATTGAGACTGGTAGACCCTTATTTCTCTAACTAGGGGGCCAAAACTCTTAAAGCAGTCACCACTGAATTTTTGTTCAGCCAGATTTACGCATAGTAGCAGTAAGTGTCACAGGGCATCTCTTACTGCTTCATACATGTATCTGTAAACCAGGATCATAACGCTTCATTTTACAGCATTTGAGCTACAGACCCCACAATCCACCAGCCAGCATTTCATATTCTGTTTCAAAGCACTTATATTATTCTCGTCTTATTCTGTGTTGAGGATGGAAGTCCATAACTGGAATTGTGTTGGTGAATTACAACCGTGTATGTCAGACTTATGCCATCACAACTCACTCTTTTAGCTGTTGCAGAGGTTAGAATTCTGTTCTAACAACACAAAACCAGTACCCACAACCCACCTTGCAAGCAGTACAGCTCACTCTCAATATGGTAATTTTTGTGTTGCTAGAGAGCAGGGGAATCAGTAGGGGAGCATTCAGTTATTTTTCTGTAGTTGGGTACACTGCAAGGACATAATCTGCAGGGACCTCCTGAGGATCCCTGGAGATCCTTGTGGATTTATGTTGCAGCATATCCACCTACAGCAATGCATCCTTGCAGATTCTCTTGCTTCTTTCTGACAACGCAGAAATGGCTGGGCAGGAGAGTGTATTGTTTAATATGAGGATTTCATAGAATCTTGGATTTAGAAGGGACCACTGGGGCCATCTAATCCAATGCTCTACCATGCAGGAATACACAACTAAAGCAGTCCTGAAAGATGCACATCCAACCTCTGTTTAAAGACTTTCAAAGAAAGAGAGTCCTCTACCTTCAGCGGAAACCCATCCCACTATCAAACAGCAAGATTTGAACAGGTAACATTGGCAGGTAGCTATGGAGACTTTGCTATCCGATATACATGCTCCTGAAGTAGGATTTTGGCCCAATGTAAGGATACACACCAATATAAAAAAAAACCAAGCTTTTTTTTTTTTTTTTTTTGCATGTTTCCTGTCAACACTGTACATTTCTGCATTATAGTAATTACTATGCTATAAAAATCCACTCGCACAGATCACATAGTATTGCTGATGTCTCTCTTACAAATGGAGGTGACTGTGAGATGTGTGTGCTCTACAGAAAAGATTGACTAATCACTGTTAAACCTCAAGTCTCTGGCTTAATAACGGGAAGGCTTCCCCCCCCCCGCGCTATATTGGATGTTGATGAATTATGAAATTATTGTACCAATACAGCTTCTACATTCGCTTTTTGCCAGTTACGTGTCTGAGCAATGAGCCTTGTGACTTGCTTTCTGAGAAACCATACCACATGTGTAATGGTTCTGTTTTTATAAGATAGCAAAGGATCAAAAGATATTGGGCAGGAAGCCAGATAAGTAAGCTATTAGAAGGGGAAAATAATACTGCATGGAAAGCTGTGCTCAGAGTGTGTGTGTGTGTGTTGGGTAGAATGATTACTCACAATAAACAAATCAAGTCAGACCTGCTCTTGCCACAGAAAGAGACAGTCTATGGAGTCTATCACACAGGGGAAATTGGGAGTTTAAACAATGATTAACCCATAAAAATCACTCAATTGATATTAAAACATGCTTAAAATGACATTAACGCAAGTGCCATTATCCCATGAAGAACCAAGGAATAACCAGGCAAAATACAGCAAAAAAATCATTCATGGGAAAATTCTGTGAATGAGTTTCTGTTGTTTCCTGCCTGGTTTTTCACAGGATAATGGCACTTTAATCACGTTTCGTCTCAACGTTATGTGAAAACCATTAGTGCAATTGTGCACAAGTGCGGGTTAATCACAGATTCTGCACGGGATAACAGTGCTTTGTGCACTGATGATGTGTGAAAACCATTTGCGCAATTGCAGGTTAATCACCGTTTATACTTCCAATTTTTCCCCATGTGATAAACTCCTGTGTCAAGGTCACACAACCTCCCTCCCCCCAGAAACATTTTGCTGCTTGAAGGGAAAGAAAAGATGGCTTCTTGCTTTATGTAAAGAAGCTAACTGAACTGCCCAATGAATCTGTCATCAACAGTGGCAGTGTCTTCCACTCCATCTGTGGCCGGAGGCTAATGTAGGAGCATAGGGCAGGCCGTGTAGTTGGAGAACCCTCTCTATTCTTCAACGCTTCACCACTCTTTCTCCTCTTACCCACTCAGTATCCACTCTCTGAGATGGTCACCTTTCATAGCCAATTGGTGGGCATGGGCATGCCATTACAGCAAAGCAAGGGTTAGGCCCACACATGCATCAGCATGATGTGCAAATGGATTGGGAGAACTCTGTGGTGCTGCCTCAATAGATTGATGCCATTTCTGAATACTCACCTGTATAAAAAGCTCCCTGAAGTGTGTGTGTGTGTGTGTGTGTGTGTATGTATGTATGTGTATATATATATATATATATATATATATATATATATAGTACACATGGAGATTCTAGCTTAGTCCATTGCCTATACTGTTGGTTTTCAAATCTGAGGGAGGTTGCATCTGCACTGCAGAAATAATGCAGTTTTACACCAGTCTAACTGCTCAATCCTGGGACTTGTAGTTTGTTGTGGCACCAGAGCTCTCTGACAAGGAGACAGGCTAAATATCTCATGAAACTACAAATCCCAGGATTCCGTAGTACTGAGCCATGGCAGTTTAAGTGCTGACATTTCTGGAATGCAGATGCAGCCAGAGTTTCTAATGAAAATTAAACTTGTAATTTGACATGATACAGCCCATTTTCTTACTTCAACACACCAGTCCCTCATTCTGGAGTGTGTATAAATCAGTCTGTTGCTGTTTTCTGACTGGAGGCATGTGCAAATATCTTCTGTTATTTTATTTCATTTTTAATTCCTGCAGGTTGAAAATCCCCGCCCAGCATTTGGGGTCTCTGCTTGCAGGAAGTGTGTGTGGGGGTGTGTGTAGATCAGAGGCATCTCATTTGGGAATCATCTACTCCAGGGGTAGGCAACCTTTTTGAGCCGGGGGCCGGGTTGCTGTCCCTCAGACAATTGGGGGGCCAAAGCACCCAAAATAAATAAATAAATAAATAAATATGCATGCACACACTCTCAGCCCCAGAAAAGCCATGGCAAAACCCCTGTGGAGATTTTGCCAAGAAAACCACAAGCACAAGTAATAACAACAATAATCAATATCATCGGGGGGGGCCAGCGGCGGCGGCAGGACTGGCCTGGGGCCGGTCCAAAGGTCTCAGGGGGCCGCATCTGGCCCCCGGACCTTAGGTTGCCTACCCCTGATCTACTTTGTTCCCACTATGGACTTGGAGCCACTGCCCTCACAGGATTCAGCTTTTTCCTCCCCTCTCATTCTTCTGTATGCCTATGCCGAATAAGATAGTAGAGCGAGGTTAGCATTAAGACTCTCAGTTAAGTGGAATGGCATATTCATAAAAGTTTCCCATTTGTACTAAACAGACATTGACATTTATCCACCAACATTTTCCATGAGGGAAAGCTTGGGTAATCCAAACAAATGTTCTTCTGTGTTCTGGAAAACAAATCTGTAATTCAAGTAGCAAAGCTTCCATTCATTTGGGAAGAGTGAATGAAAATGGTGAGATAGAAATAATCACATCTCTTTGGTTAAACAGGGATGAAAAATTCTGAATGTAGTGCCAAAGAACTTGAAATATCCAGTTCAGCCTGGGCGTGCGTTGTAAGCATGTGATATTCACTCTAGTCTAAAAATTGACATCTTATCTGAGTGGCAAACCACCTCTGTCAATCGCTGTAGGACGTATTGCTGAGTACCCATGTATAGATTTGTACTGGAAATGTATTTTCCATTTTGTAGGAATGTAATAGTTCAATTTACTATGTTTGATTTGAAGACTGGGCGAGTGAGAAGACTCGGGATGCACCTGCACTGCAGAATTAATGTAGCTTGACATTGCTTTAACTGCCAGGGCTCCATGCTATGGAATCCTGGGATTTGTAGTTTGCTGTGGCACTAGAGCTTTCTGACAGAGACAACTAAATATTTCACAAAACTTAAAATCCCAGAATTCTATACCATTGTCATGGCAGTTAAAGTGGTGTCAAACTGCAACATCCTGTGGTGCAGATGCAGCCTCACTTTGTCAAATATTTAAAAAAATGTGAGGGGTACACAAGTTGGACATAGAGGACATTGCTGACATCCTATCTCTCTGTGTGTATGTTCCTTCCAGTCTCCTGTCAACTTATAGCAACCCCATGCATTTCAGAGGATTTTCTTAGGCAAGGAATATGCAGAAGTGGTTTTGTTAGTTCCTCCCTCTGAGCACCTGGTATTCATTGATGGTCTCCCATCCAAGTACTGCCCAGATCTGACCCTGCTTAGCTTCCAAGATCAGAGGGGATCTGGTGCCACAGATACTTCAAGTTCTTGCCCCATATAATTAGCTTGCTTCACATACTTCACATGCACTTTGTGTCTTTACTGTGTAAACAGTGGTTGAGATCCTGTTTATATATGTCTGGCATGTAGGTACATCTCTGTAGCTATGACTCCCAGTGCCACTCCCCCAAACTGAGTTTTTTAAGTGGGGTAGCTGCCCCCTGATCATTTCTGTCTCATTGTTTTCCTATAGCTATGCAACAGGCCTCCACAAGAACTTCCCTGGAGCTCCTGTATGATGATATCCAGGCACCACATCCAGATACAGGAAAATAGCCAGATGTGTCTCCACTGAGCAGCAACCAACCCCATCCAGTGCTGCTGCTAGACTATGTTGCACTCTAGGCAAGGCTGACTACTTGAAACCACCTCCCAAAAAAATACTAACACTGCTTTTCAAAAACAAATGTCTTGTTTTTTAAAAAAGCACAAAACTTGAAACTGCTAAATTATTCTAAATTGCAAGAATATCCAGCTGTGAACAACACAGGTTGCCTACTAAGGATAAGAGGTGTTTTTTCTTAGCCAAAAAATATCACTACCAGTAAATTTCAAAAACAAAAATACATATAAAAAGGATGAATAAGAGAATAAAGTTTTTATAAGGGTTTATAATTTATTATATTTCATACTGCTCTTGAGGAATTTATCTATATATCTATCTTTCTATCTATCTAGTTTTTACAAGGATTAAAAAAATATAATACAGTTGGCCCTCTTTATCTACAGATTCTGCATCCACAAATTCAACCATCCACAACTTGAAAATATTCCAGTTCCCCTCCCCCCAAAAAAACTACAAACATTGATTTTGCCATTTTATATAAGGGACACCAGAGCCAGTGTTGTGTAGTGGTTTGGATGTTGGACTACGACTCTGCAGACCAGGGTTCAATTCTCAGCTCAGCCATCAAACCCACTGGGTGACCCTGGGCAAGTCACATTGTCTCAGCCTCAGGGGAAGGCAATGCCAAACCTCCTCTGAATAAATCTTGCCAATAAAACCCCATACCTTAGGGTCACCTTAAGTCAGGAACAACTTGCACGCAATCTCATAAGGGACACCTTATGATATATGACTATGATATTGCATTTAATGAGACTTGAGCATCCATGGATTTTGGTATGGGGGGGACCAAACCCCAGTGGATGCCAATGCATAAAAATGTACCCCACAAAGGTCAGTATTGTGCCTTCTGAAGTCAACTCCTTAGGCAGCTGCCTAGTTGGCCTATTGATAGCACTGCCCCTGATTCCCTCCCCCTTGAATGACACAGAGATTACCATGTTGAAAGTGCACTGCTTAAAAGCTGGTTTGGAGCAGATTTTGGTATTGCAGTCAGTAAAGCTTCCAACCTCTGCAAGAACCAAAGCAGTGGGTAACAATAGCTTACATTGGACTAACACTATCATAGCTCCCTTCCATGATGCTAGAAATTCTGTTACTCATTCAGCAGATTGAATTTCCAAGGTGCTGATAGCGGCTAGCAGCACACTTTAGCAATCACTGTTGAAAGCTGTAGGATAATCATATAACACAAAGGATTATATGAATTAATGCTCCATATAGCAGAAGGCAGGGACATCTCCTAATATGTATGTATACAACACCTAAAGGATTTGCCTGGGGAAGCTGTATTCAAATAGCACCAAACTATAAGCAGAATGTTATGACATTATGGAGATGGAATTTGTAGAGAAGATAATATGCTAATAGATGAATTTATTATCTCTGGTGGAATGGTATGTGTATGCTCTCTCTTTCTCTGTGAGTGGCATTTAAGTTGCAGGCTGTTAGGCAGGTAAATTATGTCCTAGTTAGGAAAGGATTCAGAGACACTGCTGTGTTCTTAGGTGTAAATGCATAAAATTCATATTCAGAGCTGTATGGCTTAAATCTCAATGCAGTATTCATATAAAAAAGGTAATTTTCCTGTTACCTTACTGAATATTGCATTTTAAATAAAGCTTATTCATACAAGAACTAGCAATCAATTTGATCTGGGAATCAACTATTTATGACATATTAACATGTCAGACTGCTGAAGGGAGTGTATTCAACCATGTTCACCAAAGCAGGGGCACATCACACTTGATACTCTTTAATCAAAACTCAAAGTTAATAAAATCTGTGGACTTTTTGAGAACTGTGGCCATACTCCAATTCTAGCGAGCTGCTTAACGGCATCCAAAGATGTCTCCAGTTGGTTCAGTAGGGACCAGCTGGTCACAATAGAAATATGAATATCCCTTCCCTATTTTAATTGTTGTTGTTGTTTTACTAAGATCCAGTGCATGGTTTTCTGAGTTTCTTAGGGCAATAGAGCATTTGGACAGATGGATAGAGCAACAGTGGAGAAACACTTGGAATGAATCTGAGTCAGTACAGGTTAGGGACTATGCTAGAAACTACTTCACAGGAGTGAATCTTTGAGGTTCCTATTACATCAGGCCAATCCAGTCCAGTGCAGTGAAGGGATTATTATATTCTTGATCTCAGGCTGCTGAGAAGGAGTTCCCAGAAATGCACTGTGAGAGACTGGCCAAATATTTTTGTGGAGAAAATTGCCCAGATGCATTCTGACTCCATTCTAAAAGTAGAATCTTGGACAGGTAATTGAGGCATATATTTATCTGGTTTTAGTGGGTTCACATAACAAGTGAAGCCAGCCACTTGTCCGTTAGACCCATGTCCATCTTGGTTTATTTGAGCTGCTCTATAGAGGAGGGCCAGCCAATTGGAAGGTGGGGGTTATAAATGCTTCTTCGAAAGAGGGCTGCATTCCAATCCCTCTGAAAGAAGCAATTGTAAGAATATTGTTGATGAGACCTTCACTGGACCCCATTGTCCAAGATAATCATTGTAATCTCTTTTAAAGTGGTCTTCGAGCAATTGCTGGCAAAACAACTCCAGGCTTTCTTGGATGAAAGCATAGGGGTCAATGCTTTTCAAAATCTACCTGAATCCCTGGGGGGGGGGGGGTCATCCATAGTTTTGGGGTCAGGTGTCATCTATGCACTTATGATAACCAGTTCTGTGTCTCTTTTGCAATTGATGCCAAGGAGATTGTGAAAGTACTGAATCACTTTCTCAATGCAGTGAAGGACTGGAGGTGAATGAATAAAGTGAGACTCAATCCAGACAAGACAGAAATTCTGTTGGTCAGTAAGAAAGCTAACCTGAGCTGGGATTACAACTTGTTCTGTATGGGGCTGCACTCTTTGAAAGATCATGTTCATAACTGAGAGGTGCTCTTGGACCAAGCACTGGCCCTGGAGGACCAGGCAACTGCTCTAGACAGTAGTGCCTTTGCCCAATTTGGGTTGGTGTACCAGCTACCATCTCTCCTGGGGAGTGTAAATCTGATCACACTGGTTCTTGCTTTAGTTACCTCCTGTTTAGACAACTATAATGCATCCTGTGTGGGGCTGTCCTTGAAAAGTGATCAGAAGCTAAATGCAGTGGCCAGACAATTATCAGATGGAAATTTTAGAGACCATATAACACTAGCCTAGCAAGAATTGCACTGGCTCTCAATTTCCTTCCAAGCTCAATTCAAGGTTCTGATCTTGATGCATAAAGCCTTGACTGACTTGTGGCCAAGACATATGAAAGACCCCCTCCTCCTTTACAATCCTGCCTGAAATTTAAGATCCTCAGAGGATTTTATGAAGTGGAAAAGGTCTGAATCATCAAGCACTAAAATGCATGTGTTATTTTCAGCACCTTTCAAATATACATGTTCAATGAGGAGTTAGATAGGCACAGAGACTCAGTTATTTCTCCTGTTCATTTGTCCATCAAGCTGATCTTCAGTTGGTTAACTTGAGATTAATACATTCCAGTTCTCTAGTGCTCTAGAATGGAATAGCAAGCGAACCATCACAGGCGCTAGACTGCTAATTCTGGAGGGAGGGGAACAAGGAAGACCTATGCCAGTGTAATCCATAAGTTTTTGTGTTGATACTGCTAGAAGGGCAAATGCAGGGACCCATAGCAACTAATGTATTTGAGCAAGCCATAAAGTGGGTGGCAGTCCTGGATGATGAATTTCCCTTGTGGGTTTTTTTAAAAGAGCAGTTATTCCACACCTCCCAATGATTTTAATCTGTATGATGGGCAAACCCAGTTTTCGTGTTATGGGGAGTAGGTGTAGGGATTCCAGCTTTTATTCCACCACATTGCCACTAAATGTAGGGCTTCCAACCATCTATATGAGGGTTCCACCCTTTATCCTTCTGCTGTGGTTACTAAATGTGGGCATTTCCCAACCCTTATCCCATCTACTGTAGGGTTCACACTTGTGCTATCCAACTAATGCTGCCAACTGTGCTGAAATGTGGGGTTTCTTTCTTTTCACCCATTAGTTGTGAGGACTTCACAGTACTCACTGCAGTCACTAAGAATGAGGACTTTCCTTGATCCTGGATATATGACACCAACTTTGGGGCCATCTAAATGCCCTCAAAGTACCTATGAAGGTTTATTCAACTTGACTCCTGAATGCACATCACCCCTCTATATATGCTAGGACAGAACCTTGTCTAATTCCCTGCTACAAAATAGTGTTTCCGGAGGCCAAAAGTGCATAAAAATAAAAACAAACATTGTTTACCAAAGTTAAACATATCAAAACAGATTATTTATTACATTTAGAACATTGCAATCTCTTTGTCACACACTTCCTCTCAAACTAACATAGGCCCAAAACACACTGCAGAAATAATTCAGATTGAGACAGCTTTAACTGCCCTGGCTCAGTGCTAGGGAATTCTGGAAAGGGAGTTCTACCCCAGTCATAGAATCATAGAGTTGGAAGAGACCACAAGGGCCATCCAGTCCAACCCCCTGCCATGTAGGAACTCAAAATCAAACCATCCCCGACAGATGGCCATCCAGCTTCTGTTTAAAGACCTCCAAAGAAGGAGACTCCACCACTCTCCAATAGAGTGTGTTCCACTTGTGAACAGCTCTCACTCTCAGGAAGTTCCTCCTAATGTTGACCTGGAATCTCTTTTCCTGGAGCTTGCATCCATTGTTCCGGGTCCTGTTCGCTGGAGCAGCAGAAAACAAGCTAGCTCCTTCCTCAATATGACATCCCTTCAAACATTTAAACAGTGCTATCATATCATCTCTAAACCATCTCTTCACCAGGCTAAACATACTTAGTTCTCTAAGTCGTTCCTCATAGGGCATTGTTTCCAGACCATTCCTGGACACGCTCCAGTCGCCCTCCTCTGGACACGCTCCAGTTTTTCAACATCCTTTTTGAATTGTGATGCCCAGAACTGGACACAGTATTCCAGGTGAGGCTTGATCAAAGCAGAATACAGTGGCGCTATTACTGCGCTTGATCTAGACACTATACTTCTATTGATGCAGCCTAAAACTGCATTGGCCTTTTTAGCTGCTGCATCACACTGTTGACTCATGTTCAACTTGTGGTCTACTAGAACTCCTAGATCCCTTTCATACATAGTCTCACTAAGCCAGGTATCCCCCATCTTATATCTATGCATTTCATTTTTTTGCCCTAATTGCAATACCTTACATTTCTCTGTGTTGAAATTCATTTTGTTAGCTTTGGCTCAGCTTTCTAATCTATTAAGGTCATTTTGAATTTTCATCATGTCTTCTGAGGTATTAGCTATTCCTCCTAATTTGGTGTAATCTGCAAATTTGATAAGTGTGCCCCCTATTCCTTAATCCAAATCATTGATAAAGATGTTCAATAGCACTGGGCCCAGGACAGAATCCTGTGGCACCGCACTAGTCACTTTTCTCCAGGATGAAGAGGAGCCATTGTTGAGCACCCTTTGGGTTCAGTCAGTCAACCAGTTACTAATCCACCTAACAGTTGTATTGTCTAGTCCACATTTTACTGTCTTGTTTGCAAGAATATTGTTGGGGACCTTGTCAAAAGCCTTACTGAAATCAAGATATGCTATGTCTGCTGCATTCCCTTCATCTAGCAAGCTGGTAATTTTATCAAAAAAGGAAATCAGATTAGACTGGCATGAGTTGTTTTTGAGAAACCCATGTTGACTTTTAGTGATTATGGCATTCCCTTCTAAATGTTCAAAGACTCTCTGCTTAATGAACTGTTCTAGAAACTTTCCTGGTATTGATGTCAGACTAACTGGCCAATAGTTGTTGGGATCCTCTTTTTCCCCCTTTTTGAAGATGGGGACAATGCTTGCCCTCCTCCAGTCCACTGGGACTTCTCCTGTTCTCCAGGAGTTCTCAAAGATTATTGCCAGTGGCTCTGAGATTACAGTTACAATCAAATATCTGTATGTTGCATTTTCCTCAGGGATGTAATGGTTTGTTCCTTTTTTTCTAAAATATATTTTACATTTTTTAAAATCGGAATGGCCAAAGGTTTTTCTGTGTTGATATAAAGGCTCATTTCTAGATCAACAATAATTTGTTGCTTGCATTTGTATTGCTACTGCTGCTGTTGCAGAACTCAAAGTGGTGGACCATGGATTGCTGCCAGTCAATGAACCATTGGCTGATGCCCCCTGGCAAGTTGTGTATGGGCATAAACATGGTAATGCTTCCTGGCACATTGGCTAAAAAGAAAAGATCAGTTGCCCACATCACACAGCTTGAGATATGCACTGGTGTATAGAGGAATTAAAAAATAAAAAGGTAAAGCTTTTGCAGAGGGTTATGGAAATGTCTAAATGTCAGTTACAATGAACTAAAAGAGAACCAGTTAAGATTTCTGTCAAGTTACCTCTAACTTGGGGACAGTGTATGGGTGGCCTTCAATGGCAGCCTGCAGAGAAACAGCAACGCTGATATGCTTCTCTTAGCTAAAAGCAGGAATGGGAAAGGGCTGACAGGTGACAGTTCAGCAGCTGGCTTTCACCAATGTTTAAAATATATACACCAACTTAAAATTGCTTTGCATGGATTGGTATCTCCATAAACTGACACTAAACAATGGGGATGTTTTAAGTGGATAAAAGATGAACTTTTTGAATTCTTTCAAAGACTTTCCAAGGGTGAAATGGTGACTCAAATATGCTAATGCCTGCGAATAAGCAGCATGGGACAGTAATACTCTCAATCAATTCAATATAGAAAATGTGGTCTTCGACATACAGTGCAGTCAAGGAGTGCGGAGGAACGGCCATGAGTTAATTTGGTCAAGGAATGCAATTGCACCTTCTGGGAATGAACAGCAGAAAATGGCCATGGAGAATTTATGTGAAGTCTCCTCTTATATCATCCATGTTTCTGTGAAACACATTGGCGGCAATCCATGCCAATATCCCCTCAGTGTAGCATAAAAACCTGCATGTGGAAATACACCATGTGAGTGTTATGCAACCCCCACAAATAACAACGTTGTACTGGCTGCATCAGCACTGCAGAAATAATGGAGTTTGACACCACTTTTTAACTGCCATGGCTCTGTGTTATGGAATCCTGGGAACTGTAGTTTGTTATGGCCCCAGAACTCACTGACAGCAGCTAAATGTCTCATAGAACTACATATCCCAGAATTCCATAGCATTGAGCCATGGAAGCTAAAGTTGTATCACACTGCATTATTTCTCTAGTGTGGATGCAGCCATTGACCAGGTGCCATTGTACAATGCGCAATATATGATGCACAACTGCAATGCAAAGTGTAGGATGCACAATGCACAACCACAATATTAAGTGTAGGATGCACAACCACAACGTACAATGTGCAACTACCATGCAAAATATATCATAGACAATAACAATACATATACAATACAACTGTTAGGTAGATTAGTAACTGGTTGACTGTCTGAACCCAAAGGGTGTTCCGCAATGGCTCCTCTTCATCCTAGAGAGAAGTGACCAGTGGGGTGCTACAGGGTTCTGTCCTGGGCCCAGTGCTATTAACATCTTTATCAATGACTTGGATGAAGGAATAGGGGGCATGCTTCTCAAATTTGCAGATGACACCAAATTAGGAGGAATAGCTAATACCCCAGAAGACAGGATAAAAATTCAAAATGACCTTAATAGATTAGAAAGCTGGGCCAAAGCTAACAAAATGAACTTCAACACAGAGAAATGTAAGGTATTGCACTTAGGGCAAAAAAAAAAAAAAAAATGAAATGCATAGATATAAAATGGGGAACACCTGGCTTAATGAGACTATATGTGAAAAGGATCTAGGAGTCTTAGGAGACCACAAGTTGAACATAAGTCAACAGTGTTATGCTGCAGCTAAA
Source organism: Phrynosoma blainvillii (assembly GCA_026167975.1). Lineage (NCBI taxonomy): Eukaryota > Metazoa > Chordata > Lepidosauria > Squamata > Phrynosomatidae > Phrynosoma > Phrynosoma blainvillii. The sequence goes on along the minus strand of JANUYF010000001.1, from coordinate 120,383,524 downwards.
GAGGCCAATGCAGTTTTAGGCAGCATTAATAGAAGTATAGTATCTAGATCAAAGGAACTAATAGTGCCACTGTATTCTGCTTTGGTCAGGCCTCACCTGGAATACTGTGTCCAGTTCTGGGCACCACAATTCAAAAAGGATGTTGAAAACCTGGAGTGTGTCCAGAGGAGGGCGACTAAAATGGTGAAGGGTCTGGAAACCATCCCTTATGAGGAACGACTTACGGAACTGGATATGTTTAGCCTGGAGAAGAGATGGTTAAGAGGTGATATGATAGCCCTGTTTAAATATTTGAAGCTTGTTTTCTGCTGCTCCAGAGAACAGGACTCAGAACAACGGATGTAAGGTACAGGAAAAGAGATTCCACCTCAACATTAGGAGGAACTTCCTGACAGTGAGAGCTGTTCGACAATGGACCACACTCCCTCGGAGAGTGGTGCAGTCTCCTTCTTTGGAGGTCTTTAAACAGAGGCTGGATGGCCATCTGTCAGGAGTGCTTTGATTTTGAGTTCCTGCAGGGCAAAGGGTTGGACTGGATGGCCCTTGTAGTCTCTTCCAACTCTATGATTCTATGAGTTTCATGTACAGTGTGTAATTTGCAAAGACAAGGCACAGATGGGCATGCTGTCTGTAGAACTATTTCTGTGGCTATCAGCAGGATACGTCTATTGTGTGATGGATGACTTTTTGGCCCCGCATGTGTAGTGTGACTTGTGCATGTGTATGCCTCTAACAGAAATCCATCCATAATGTGGCAAACTGGTATGCAAGCCAAGGCAAGCTAGTTCTGGCTGAAACACTGGTCATAGGAGTCTCTCCCTGGCAGCACCTCAAAGGGCTTTGCTGTACTCAAGTTTTCCCCAGGGAAAGGAAGCCTTTATGCAGGGAATCTAGCTCTGACAATTTTGGTCAGGAATCCAGCAACATCAGAGACCTAGCTACATCCCTTGAGGTCCTCTGGCCCACTTGGGATTGGTGGGGAAGAAATCAGCTTCCTCTGTTCCCCCGAAAAAAAGTTTTTCTGCCTCCTGTGTTATGATGATTCCCTTTCAGATAGATGTTCAGGGATCTCCATTGGAGGAGGAGGAGGTTTAGTGTCAATTATTCATCTCCTTTGTACGCTCACACAGCACTTCGTTAGTTACCATGTTTCACCATTCACTTTGATGGGATGCGGCTCGAACCCACTAATCTATGTCCTCAACTTTTCTATAATAAAGGTTTTTCTAAAATTAATCACAAAGCACTGAGTAGCAAGCCCTCTCTATGCTTCAATGAAGTTTAATTAATGTACTTCATATGCTACTGGGCTGACCCAGGGGCATGTTCCTGACTCGAATTAATGGCAGGTTGTACATAACCCTCTAGGTACCTTATGCTCTCTTTAGAGTGTTAAACAAAAGCATAGTATTTTAAATCCTCGCACTGCAATTTTTGTTCCAGGAGTAGCTAAAGTAAGCAAGCTTGTCTTTGGGTGACATCTTCTGGATGAAGTTGTTGCTGTATTGAAAACTTGGTACAGACTGTATTTGAGAGTTCAGTCGCTTGACTTTTGTTGTTGTTGTTGTTCGGCTTTCAAGTCTGACATACGGTGACTCTTAAGGCGAACCTATTTTAGGGGTTTGTGTGTGTGCGCGCAGACGTAAGATTTATTCAGAGGGAGTTTGCCTTCGCCTTCCTCTGAGGCTAAGTGTGTGACTTGCCTAAGATTTCGATGACTGAGTGGGGATTTGAATCCGAGTCTCCAAAGTCGTAGTCCAATTCTCAAACCACTACACCATTCTGTCTCTTGGTCTGACTTTTATTTGTGGGGAAAAGTGTACAACAGAGTGGATTCTCTATAGCTGTTATTTGGTATCTGCTGGAGGCTTTGGTATACTTAGTTCAGAAAACTAAACCATCATATACAAATTGTCCTCTAAACTGTAGTCAGTGCTCCACCTGTTTCAACAACATTTACATCAGGACTGGACTATATGTGGCCCTCACGTAGTTCCTAACTGCAATTGTTCTCATCCCTTACCGATGGCGATGCTAATTAGGGATGATGGGTGCTGCAGTCGGGAAATATCTGGAAGGAAGCAAGGCTTTCACTGCTGTCTTACAAACTTTTCAAGAAGCTAAGCCAATTCTATTGGCAGAGGGAAACGAGACAGGGATTTTCCAAGGCAATCCTGCAAAGTCCATAATTGTGACAATATTTGAATCTCACAGTTCAAGAAGACATGATGTTAGATGTGTCTTTGTGTTCAGTGTGCATGGGCTTTTAAAAATAAATAAATGCAAGTACCAGCCACTGGGACAAACAGGTTTATCATAGGATTGCACCAGGTGGAAAAGGGAAGGTTAATTCTTTCCTCCCCAGCTTTGCCCCATAATCGAAATGGCTCCTTGGAGGTTGTCATTTGTTTCAGAGGAAATCTCCTCTTGGTGGCAATGTGACCTTTCTCAGGAATGCAAAGAGCAACTTTGGAGGGCGTTTTTACCAGGATCACCTAAGGAAAAGAAAGAGCAAAATTCCCCTCCCCATTTGCTGCTGGGTAACCCTATTTTTGTTCTTGATCCTGGCATTACAAGAGAGGACTAACACATCCTGCCCATGATTTCCCTTAAAAACCTATGATCCCTAGCAGCCTTGTTGGATCAAACCAAAGATCTATCTAATCTAGCATTCCAGGGTTTGTGGGAAACTCACACACAGGAATGGTGCCCTCTTACTCCTCTTTGCCAATGACTGATTTGTTTTTGTTGTTAACTGCCCTCAAATCAACCACAACCCATGATGACCCTGTGTATGTATGAGGCATCTTCAAGAACCCTTTTCCTCCACTGGTCTCTTAAAAGTCCTGTAAATTCAGGCCTTTTTCTCCTTTATTGAGTCTATTCATCTGGCATGCAATCTTTCTTTCTGCTGCCTTCTACTTTCCATAGCGTTATTCTCTGTTCTAATGCGTTGTGGTTTCTCATGATGTGGCCAATGTATGACAGCCTCAGTTTCATAGAGAGATATTCTGCCTTTGATACTGGAGATCATACTTTAGTCATCAAGCTTAGTGGCCACGATAGCTTTATACTCCACGATTTCTCCTCGTAAGTTCTTTTTAAAGCTTTGTCGCTGTCACTTGTGGTATCAAATTCCATGCCGTGAAGAAATATTTCATTGACTGCACTCCCATCCAGAATACTAAGAGGCATTTAGGTAGCAAGAAATAAGTGTATCGGGGCTTAGTTACCATCTTTTTACACAGTTAGAATTGATTATGCTTGTCTTGATGAGAGAGAGATCCAGTTTTCTCCAACGATGCTCCCCTACTGATAAATGGATGTCAAATAGCTGAAGGATAAGTGTAATCTGCTGAAATCTATGTATTTGTCTCATCTTCGTTGTGCTCTGTACCCAACTTAAGAAAGGTGAGATGTGGCTATAAAGTGTCTCAGAAAGAGCAATGTTTTATGAGAAACCTTCCTATTTTACAGGAATACCTCTATTAACGAAGGCTGCACCTGCACTGCAGAATTAGTAGGTTGACACTGCTTTATCTGCCATGGCTCAATGCTATGGAATTCTGTGATTTGTAGTTTGTTGTGGCACCAGAGCTCTCCGACTGATAAGGCTAAATATCTCACAAAACGACATAGCCTATGGCAATTAAAGTGGTGTCAAACTAGATTATTTCTGTAGTGTGGATAGAGCCAAAGTAGATCTATTCCTGAGCATCAGGGATTTTCTCTAACAGAAAAATTGGTACCAAAGGAAGAATTCAAATAGAAAGAATAGGGAGAAGTTCCTACACCACCACTGCAAGAAAAAGAACAGCTCAACATGTTTCAATAAACTTTTTTATTCAATACTAATATGAGCATGTGAAATGAACATGTGAAACAGGTTAGAAAAACCTTACATAAGCAAAGAAAAACATTTCAGACTTTCCCAAAGCCATATGAAAGTGTCCTTCAAAATGCATCCAGGGATGACTTTTCGTTTAGTAGTTTCCACTTATCTTAGCCAAATTGGTCAAATTTTCAGGACGACAACATTTTGGGTGTAGCTGGAGAGGCTGGCTTACCTGCTCCCCCCGTTTCTCCTTGTTTTGCTGTTCATGTATGCTCAAGCATTGCATTTTGGAGGCAACTGCTATTTATCTTGCTTATTGTAAGCACACGTAGCTACAGTAGGATCAGAATCCTATTTTCACAACTCAAGTTTTATTGTGTTGATTACTACAGAAATATTACTCCAGCCCAGCACCCATTAAAGTGTGTTTTTCCAGCCCCCTGCACCATCCTCTCAATGCCGATGCTGCTTAAAAACATCAGCTAGACAGATGAAGAAAGGGGTTGGGTAGGTATAAAAAGGTTTTGTAAAAAAAGGCCTTTTTCCCCCAGAGGCAGTTAACTGTATTTTCTTTCCATTGAGAAATGATGCGATAGTGGTGGCACACTTTGTCATTCCCTAAGAAAGGTCTAACAAATTATTCCTTACTTTTCAACTATTTAAAACATTTTGGTCAGGATTTGAAACCTCCACTGGCCTGCCCTCTCTTCCTCAGTGGTTTTATTGTTTAAATTTTTACTGAGTTTTCTTAATTTTGTTCTTATGAGCCATTTAAAACTGTAGACTTCTTTGAGCAATTTTAACAGAGAAACTGTTTAGAAGTTCCAAGAATATGTAAATAGGCCAGAATTCACATCATTGTGTAAAACACATTTAATCCCATTCAAGACTCTGGCCCTAAATTCACAACTCCACAATTGATTGTAGCTATAACTTTTGAAGTAATGACAGTCAAGTGGAGGAGCAATGCTTTCAGAATTTTCTTGATCTAAGTGAACATATAATGATTACATATGTGAACATATAGTGATTATACATATAGGAGTTAAAGGCTCCTGTGAGTACTCCAGCTGCTAAAATAGCTACTCATATCAACTCTGTATGATTGACTGCTGTTCTTGCTTCTGCATTACTGAATGATTGGATCATTCAGTCATTTTTTATATGAAAGGTACAACAGAATCCCTTACCCTCAGATGATGTATTTCTTAATGAGAAATGGATATTGCTTGGTTTGCTTTTGCCAGTGGGGTGCATTTCATAAGACAAGGGTGGAAAAACCTACTACCTCAACCTGTATTGTTGATGTATAAATAAATAAAAAAGTGTTAAGTCATTAATATACAATGAAAAGTGATACAGACATTATACAACATGTGAAAAGAGTGGTTTCACACAATCACTTCTGTCCTTGACAAGGTAAACTACTTGCAACTTTACCTTGGTGGCGCAGTGGTTAAATGCCTGTACTGCAGCCACTCACTCATAAACCACAAGGTTGTGAGTTCAATACTAGCCAGGGCTCAGGCTAGACTCAGGCCTGCATCCTTCCAAGGTTGCTAAAATGAGTACCCAACTGTTGGGGGGCAATGAGCTTACAGTTGTAAACCGCTTAGACGTCCCATAGCACGATATGAAGCAGTATATAAATGAAGCTGCTTTGCTTTGCTTTGCTTTGCTTTGCTTTGCTTTGCTTTGCTTTGCTTTGCTTTGCTTTTGTGACCTGGGTAAAATGCACAGCTACTGTAGTTGTCTGATTGCCAAACCCAAGCCCCACCCAAGCATCCCACCCAAAAGTACCAAAGTACTGACTGGGCCAAAAGCATTGTGAATGTACTTCAATGACATGATCCAGCAATTTGCTAAGGTGACTCGAAAGGTGGACAGTCCTCCTACAAGGCAACTCCTACTTTGGCAACAGCTCCGTGTAGATTTGGGAATCCAGCCCTGGTACCATCCTGACTTGTATGTTTCATGTCCTCTTCTTTTTCAGCACCTAAACAGTCACCATAATGAGTTTTTCATAGGTTTCACAACATTCAGCACAATGACCCAATATTTTTAACATGAAGCAACAAAGAAAATGTCTACATTTATTAACAAAATTTATTTTTGTTCTGTAGATATAAATCCAAACATCAAACAAACAGAGTGGAAAAATACTAGTAATTAACAATCAAATCTTTATCATTTAATAAATAGAACTTTGGCATTCAAAATTCTAGCTGTAAACGCTACTTTAAAAAAAAGTTACAAAAAGAGGCAAGAATGACAGGCCTGAAGAAAAGAGCCAGCCAGTGGCCCTTTACAATTAAAACTTAAAAAACAAACACAATAACAACACTGAATGCATTTCGATTAAGTCATGACAACTTTATGTACACATGAGGTATTCTGAGTGGTTCAGAAACTGAACCCAATGTTGAAAAACTACCAGTCTTAGACTGATCCAGTACATGCTTACTGTGCTTTTTAATTCTAGCCCCCCAACTTTCCCTTGTTTTTGCCACTGATTATCATATACCTAATATATACAAAATTAATACATTCTGATTGAACTTCCTGCATCTTCCACATATACAGAAAATCTGGTAAAGAAAGATCAGACTACCTTTCGAAAGATTAACCCACAATATTTAGAAAATATTTCTATTTATGAAAGTTGCTTCTCACAGGCCTACAAGCAAAAAACATCTCTAAGCAGAGGGAACAAAGTGCAACAACTTGAGATACTCTCATGGCTTTTAAAAACAAGAGATTATTATTTGAGCCATAAGCAAAAATAAAAGGCACAGAGGTCCAAGAAATGAAATTAATAGTGCTAATGAGTTATTGAGCTATGGATTGGTTCAGCTAATTTTTAATATGCACAGTCTTTTTGCAAAGGAGCAAATTTCTCTTTGACTTTGAGTGAAATAGCATCCAAATTCAGAATACTGTGTCAAATCTATATCATGCAAAGTTATCTATCCCTAAATAGATGATTTACATAACATTACTAAATCCCAAATTTGATTTTCTTATGCTTGCCTTAGGTTTTAGACAAGTGAAAATTAATACACACTTTACCTCACACTTCTCTTATTGTGGAATATGGCAAGAAATAATCCCTTTGCATTTCCTCCAGAAAAGCGAAAATTAAAAGTTAGTAGAAGAGACAAAAAAACTGCTTTGGTTCATATAGCAAATGTTATCAGCTCTTTTTTGTTTTGTTTTTAAAGAAATCTCCAGCCAGGTTCAGTGAGTATGGCAACCTACTTAAAAATAATAGTATAGAATGGCTGTGCTTCCAAATCTACACACCTAAAATGGAAGTTTAATAGCCAATCCTATACCCATTTATTTGGAAATCCTTGATCTGGGCTTAACGTTGAGGCTTACTGTCAAATGAAGATACATAAGATTGTAGCTAGATAGCCCAAGTCAAGCTGTAGAGTCAAGTTTGCATGACTAACCTGAAACATCCCTAGATAGACAGATGCACATATTACATGGCATATAAATAGAATTAGTCATATTAAAAATGACTTTCCAAACTCCTTTTAAATACATTCTTGAATTACAGTAGTTACCATAAAACTTCAACTATGTAATTATAGAAATACAATATGAAATATGAAAACTACTTGTACAAATTTGTTCATGCTTGCTATCAGACATTTCCATTCATCAATAATATAATATTGTTCAGCCCTTGGGATTGTCTCTTACATGGGTGGCAAAAGGTTGTCATGACTAAATCAGTCTACCAAGTTATGATATTGTTAACCACTTATCTTAAAAACTAGTATTAGTCAACCATTTTTCATAAAATGTGTTGAATGGGATCATACATACACATATTAACTGAAAAGATTCATGCACATTTTAACATAAATCTTAAACCATTTAAAGGCCATTGTAAACTGATAAACGATTTAGTTACTTAAAAAGCAGGCCCTCTTTAAGAAGACAATCCTAATATAAAATAATACTGTGCCTTTATGGCTTACTTCACACTTGCTTGTGTCACTTCTGTCTTTGACTACCATCTTTCTTTGCTGACTTACTTGACTGAGAGAGAAAGAATCAGTTGCCAGTAAGTGGGAGCTTTCGTCCCAATGTTAAAACCCTTTCTAGATTTTAAAAACTATGGATATGGAAAAGATGCACTCATGGTGTGTGGGTTTTTTTTGGGGGGGGGTTGCTTTATACGGGGCCTCAGGGAGATGACTGGTGCTTTTCAGCTCTGACAGTATCAAACAACTGTTTGGGAATGGACACTCAATGCAATCCTTTCCCATCTGGACACCTCACTGTCTGAATATCTGTTTGATGGGTCAGAAAGTCAGAAACACAAAGGCCCAAAACAAACGGGCCAAACAGAGCGGCTTCAGGGGCATGGCATTTAGACAACGCATGCCCCTGAAGTGGCTGTCAGGTCGGCACAGTCCTGGATGATCACAGCTGGAAATTGCTCCTTCCAGGCCATCTGCTTCAACCCAAAGACACTGTTCAGACAACCCCCACAAGGTCAGTGGACCTGCAAAGAGGGTAGCTGGCTGCAGGACCACATGCACTAGTCGTGCTCTCCTGTGTCACATAGTTGATGGTAGTGTGAAAGGAGCCTAGCTATGTACAAATGTACATGCGCAGGGAGGGTTGGCTAATACGCACGTAGGTCTCATTCACATTATCACCAATCATACAACCTGTGAAAGTTGTGAGCAGAAGACACAGGGCAGGGCTGTAATTCTCTCACAGCAACACTAAACATCTGTAAGCATGCACACATGCATTGAGGGGGGCTTGAAAGAGGCCTAAGGAAAGCCTTCCAAGGTACTGCAGAAGACTAGTATTATTCTTAAGAATATTGCCTGACAATAAGTTTTGAAGACATATGTATGCATTCACAAGAATGCATTCACAAGAATATATGTATAGACTGAGATCCTACATCACGTGGGACACACAGTAACATTGTTCCACCGTGCTTCAGCTTCCTGAGCATGCAAACCTGCTGCAAAGGGCAGAGATACACTCCCTCAGCCATACAGTGGCTGGGGAAGAGCGCAGGACACACTGACAGCATCCAGCAGCACATCTGAAGCCAGGAGCAAACAACAGGAATTGCCCTCCCAGATTTCCAATAAGTATGCTGGAGATAGGGGAGGGAAACAGTTGCTCTTTTCTGCTGGCTGCAGCCAGATGTGGATGAGTGCTTCACATCCTGCCCCAGTCACCAAATGAAGAGCATGCTTCTGCCCTTTGCATTAAGCTGGTGGTATGGGGCAAGGCACTGTGTAAGAAGCTAATTAGTATCCCACTCTGGAATAAATTTGAAAGGAGATACATGCATGTCACTCTAGGTTACACACCCGTATCACCAACAGGATTCTGGCTATGCACATTAAAATAGAATACTTATATTATCATTATGCAGAGTAATGTCATATGGGAATTACTGCCTGGTCCTCTGTAACAGAACTATTTTTAAAGTACTAGGCTTTCTACAGTATACTTTGGGGTACTTCTGCCTAGCTTAAAAAGTCAAGGGCCATTTCATTAACATTTTAAAATGTTATTTAAAACAGTTCAATTAAATAAATTCAGAACTTCTGGAACAGGAATATTAACTAAAATAAATAAATTTTTATATTATCTGAGTAGGAAGTCAAGGTAATCCAAGGGAAGGCTGATACACTATTTGTCACAGAGAATGTTTCAGAAACAAGAAAGGCCCCCTCCCTGACTGCCTTCTTTGATTGTCTTGATTGTTCAACTAGTCCTAAAAATAAGGTGATTTTTTTTTTAACAATTCAAAGCAAAGCATCATCACTACGATTTAGGTTCATGGCATAATGTAGCAAATCTGCTTACTTGATTTTATAGTATTACCTATGCAAGCCTTGCATGTTTGGGAATATGCTTTTGTTTAAATAGTGGCTCCAAAGTCACACATCAAGGAAAGCAGCTGGTGCAAAAAAATGAAAGTAAGGATGGGACAGTTCTAAATTTCTACTCTTCCAACCCTATCTCGTCCCTTTTATCCCTAAATTTTTCATTTGCCAAATGTATCAGTTGAAAGCTGGTACAGCCTGATTCCTAAGTGCTTTGTATACTAATTCTTGACCAGATTATCCTCCATTTAAAATGAAGATAATATGTAAAAAAATAAAGGAACCTAACCATTTCATCCACAGCCTAACCTTATCTATGAAGCTGAATAAACCTCTCTTTGCAACCTATTGCTCCAAAACTACTTTAAACAAACTTGTTCTATTTTAACTCAGGGGAATATTCTTTCTTAGTTCTGTACTGAAGTTCAAGTGCTTAATTTGTCACCACAGAATAAACGAAAAAATACAATGTGGAAAATGTTGTAATCATAAAATATTTTTTCTTTCTTTCAAGAGCTTAGCAAGTTGAAGAGCTTGCACTCACTTTCAACTGTTTCTTGGTGTGAAAGTAAATCAATTTCTCACCAGGTAAGCCCTCATCAGAAAACTATCTAACACAGCTGAATTCTGACCGCAAGTTCCGTTAAATTAGACTTAATTCTGTTTGGGACTGCAGTCTTAGTATTTTGAATTCTGATCATTTGCTTTATGTTAGGAAGGCAGTTACTGCATGCTTACAAAATGGTTCCAATGTAATACCTACAAATGTGCCTTTGAAAATACTGAGCAGTATTAAAGATCAATATGAAACTATTTCCACAGAAAGAAGCCAGAAGAGTATAACAAGAAATGACTATTTAAATAAATATAACCTAGAAAAAATGTCCAAAATAGTTTTTTTAAAATAATTACAATCAAATACAAATGATACTTAAATCTAAATCACACAAAATGTGGGGGGAAAGATCAATGTAATATTGATCCTTTTCTAAAATGGTTAAGCAGAGATACTAGTGTAAGATATTGAAAATGGCAACTAATTCAATACAAGCTTTTGCTCTGTTTAAGTAATGACTGTTGGCAAGACCAATCTTATGCTCTTTGCACATTGTGGCCAGCTGTAATCGCAAATAAGCAAAATGCACTTTGTTCTCTCTTTCAATTTCCCTTACAAAAGAAAATGTTCCATCTCAACTGATTGTCAGAATAAAGGGGGGATGCAGACGGGCAGCCCTGGGAAACGGAGGATTCGGGCCGAAGCTTCCCCATGACTCGGCCCCAATCCTCCCTCTTGCTGGCCCTGAAAGGAGCGCCAAAATGCCGCTTCTTTCAGAGCCGGCAAATAGGGCACCCAAAGAGCCACCATGCAGCTCTTCTGCACTCCTTCCAGCGCAGCATGTCAAGACGCTGCGCTGGAAGGATGTATTAACGGCGCACGCCGTGATGACATCTTTGGGGAGGGGTTGAGATGGCCACTGTGTGGCTGCCTCTCCCCATCCCTGCCTCCAGGATGGCCCAAAGGGCCGTCTGTAGAGGCCAAAGTGACACCATGCTTGGCTTTGCAGAGAGGATACTTATCTTTTAAGACAGGGGTAGGCAACCTTTCCCCTTTAAGGGCCGAGGGACTTCAGCTCCCAGAATCCCAGGAGCTATTGGCCAACATGGGACTATTGGCCAACATGGCTGAGGCTTCTGGGAGCTGAAGTCCCTCGGCCCTTAAAGGGGAAAGGTTGCCTACCCCTGTTTTAAGACAACCAAATACCAAATGACATCGACCCTGTTTCTGGCATTCTGAAATTATCCAGAGAGGGACTATAGGTCTCACCTCCTCTATGCCCAATCTCCCCACACTGAGTGGGAAAGTTTGAAGAGGAACTGTAAACGGACATGGCTGAACCCATTTCTAGTTCCCTTCAATCAGGAATCCCAAGCCTGAATAGACTTCCTAATTCTAGAGCATTCCAGCTGTGACTATCAACCAGGAACTGCTGCACTGAAAATTTATGGGAGGTGCATATTCCTTTTAGTCTTGCAATCTTCTGGAGTGCTGCAGTGAACCCCTGGATAAACTGAAAATATAGAATAATTTGGTACTGATTACCAAGGTGCAACAGTCTCTTATATTTCACTGATGTATATTTTGTGTGTTTAAATCTTTTCTACCTGCATTCTCTCAGATAACAAACCCATTACTAAACTACTATTTTCAAACTAATACAGAGCATTAGAGGCTGACAGGGAAGATATTTCAATCCTCCCAAAGCTTGATGCTTTATCTGAAATGTGGAAGTTGATTTTGTGTTTTCTCCAAGAATCCTGTCAATAACTCACCTTCAAGAGCTGAATACAACAAAGCTTACCAAACTGAGAAAGCAAACACAGGTCCTTTTTCTCAATGTGTGGAAAACATCTCGATACCTCCGGACAACCTGCAAATCTTTGTAAGCGTCTATAAAACTGTTTTCAGTTTTAATGCTATCAGGTAGTCACGGAGTTCAATCATTTTCTCCAGTAAGATTCTTAATATTAACCTTGTACCCCAAAGCTTGGCTTATTTGGGATAATGGTACAGTAGTAGCAATAGTGCCCTCTTCTGACACTCCTGTTTTTATGTTTCTATGCCAGAAAATAATATGGGTATTGTTATTCTGACATCCCTAGCTGAGGAAACAAAACCCAGCATTTGTCATCAGAAAGACATTCTTCACAGCTTTGACCTACATTCAGTAGTTTTGATGAAACCAGATTTCCTTCCAGCATATGGTCCTCTTCATCCGATGACTGCTTCACTCACATGAAATGTGCACAATGTTTGAAACTGAGCTGGCATAGAGTGTGTTTCTTCCAGTATGGCTCCTTAAGAGAAACACAAAGAACTAAAACCAGAGCAGCATTTAACAACTTAGCCGTTGTTGCTGTGAGGCCAACCTTTTATCATTGTGTAATGCAATTTTCTCCCATATCCTGAGCATAACAGTCTGATATTATAGTCCTCAATTCATCAATATCCTTTCGCAACTGACACACCTCTGAGAGTTGTTTTGAAAGAGTTTCTGTGCTGTGGTAGTTCTCATCTTCAGAAGAGCAGTTCATTGCTGTTAGTTTTAAGAGACAGAGAGAAAGCAAGAGAAAGAGAGAGACCAGAGTTAGAACTTCAGCAAATTAACAGTTCAGCATGCCTAATTTTGAATTAAATATTCCAACTTGTATTCTCATTTTGATGCCAGAAAAACTATAAAAATGTGCCCTTTCTAACTCACACTTTATAGAAATAAACCTCATAGGGAAGCAAAAGATTTTTTTCATGTTTAGAATGGTTTCTGAATGTCAATTAATGGAATAAAGATGGACCCTGTAGGAAGTGGTTTTCATTAAAATGCATCTTTTCACCCAATGACTAGACAGTTAACCAATACTGTTGCTATAAACATACTGCACATTATTTGTGGCAAATTAACACTTCAAGCATCTGACTAAATGGGCTACAATTCACAAAAACTAGGCTATAATAAATCGGTTAAGTCTTCAAGGTTCCATGTAACTCTTTCTTTTCATTTCAACAAACTAACATAGCCACCCAATTGGCAAATTTAATCTATCTACTTTTGCTTCAAAACTCATTTCCAATTAGGTAGGAAAGAAACTTTTTCCCTCCCTTACAATAACCTTTGAATGTTATAAATGCAAAATAGGTAGACATCTAATTGCTTTCCTATATGATAACTAGGAAATACTTGCTGCCTCCTCTATCCCTCCTCTCACTAAGCTTCATGGATTTCAATTTTACAGATAAGACTTCCCAATGTGAAAAGAATGCAATGTGTATTTGTCACTTACATCTGATTCCCAGCAATAAGGACAGGTTAGGCTCCTTGCCCTGAGCTCTGTGGGTAAGAATACTGCAAAGTGCTTTCAAGTCAAACAAACAATGAGACATTTCCTTGAACAACTGATCAGCCAAGGGCAGTTTTTCAGCTACAGGCTGTCTGGACTGTTCCATGTGATGAATGTGTTCCCTCAAGGAAGCATTTTCTTCCATTAGTCTTTGGTTCTTGATTTTAAAACCAGAGTGAAAAAAGAGAAATAATTGCAGCTTTTTAGTCTTTCGTTTTATTTATTAAGAGAAATTCTAACATAGCATATGTTTGTCTAAAGTGGTCAAACATAATTTTAGTTTAAAGTAACAGTGTATTAAGAGGCCATATACCTCTGAATACTAGATGCTGGGGAGAACCAACAGAACATACAACAATGGATATCACATGAGTCATGAGTTTCCAGAGCCATCCTTGAGAAATGGAAAACTTAACATGGTAGAATTTGATTCAACAAAGCATATTCTCATTGTGCTATGTTAGGTTTACTGACCACAGATGTCTCAAACATGCACTCCAACATAGAACATTTTTATTATCTTGTCTTGGGAATTAACTGATCCCAGTGGAAATCCCATAGGTTTATAAATATCTATATGTACAATGTAGGTTCATTCAGTCCTTGCCTGCACTGGCCAGTAAATTCAAGGCCAGTCTGAAGCATTATGTTCCAGAACTGACCCCTAATTGGCTACCAGGTGGCCACATGTACAGGGCTAAACTCAGTGTGGCGGCACAGCATTGTCTGCATGGGCTGGCCGAGCCAACAATGCATTGATACATCTGGTCTGTCCCCTATCCTGGAGCCATTGCCATGATATTTTTTCCTGAAGGGCCTCTGTAGACAGCCCTGCCAGCATGCTGACATTTCTCTAGAGGATAAGCTCATCTGGAGATAAGCTGGGAATAGAATCCTGGCCTCCAGAGTCACTCAAACCACTACGCCACGCTGCCGATAGTATCATGTATAACATCACTGAAAAAGGTCCAGGATTGCTTATCACTTACATAGTATGAAATCATGACTTGCCTCAGTCCTTCCAATTTTATGAGGTATGCAAAAATAAGAAACAAGATAGTACAGCAAGTTATATTTCTTTTGGAGCATGTGATTTTAAAAAGCTACCTCAAGCAAAGTCTTTTGCAATCGCTGTATAGTCTTATCCTTCTCTTCAAGTTCATTTTTCTGCTTCTGACTTGACAGTTTTTCTTGCAAAAGCTTTTCTTGCATAGACTAGGGGCAGAAAGAAAGAAAGAAAGAAAGAAAGAGTCTTCTTAAAACATGTAGTCCAAACAAGTCAACAGCTCAAGCACTGTAAATATTGAATTGTATACTTCTTTGGTTTTGCATACAGGTTCTGTTTTGTAGAGGCACTTGAACCAACCTAAAGATGGTTACTGTGGCTACCAGTTTCTGCAGCTAAGGAAGTTTTGTCCAAGACAAATATTGTATTACCATGTACCATGATGGTTTGATAGAGGTAAACACCTCTACTCAACAAGAGAAGTTTCCCCAACCCTTCCTGCGGGAAACGCAGGTGAAAGTATTATAGTTGTAGACAATTCTGGGTGAAGGAGTTCAGAACCCCTCTACTGAGGATTGACTGAAAAAGATCCCCCACCTCAGTGGCCTGCAGGAAAGACAGGGAGGGAAGGGAGCATTAACCACTGCTCAGAATGGTACTCTGATCACCATCACAACATAGCAGTGGCTGAAATCCACCTTCTTAGCAGAAAAGAGAGGCAGGAACATGCCAACTTCAGCTGCTATGCTGTGGAAGAGTCCTTCTGAAAAGTAACCATGAAAGAAGTCTCCTTGCTACCTTTGATTTGTGGGAAAGAGGGGAAGAAACATGTAGGATTCAGCAGAGTAGCCAGAAATACTATTGGGATTATCCTTGCTCACATCTGTAATTTCCAAGTTGAGAGAAGGGCTGTCATTCATCACAGGGCAATGCTATGCCTGCCACAGTGAGAACAGCAATGAAGGCCTGTTCTTGACTAGTTTGGGTCAGAGTGAAAAAAGAGTTACAGATTATGGCTAAAATTGAACTTTGTGTATTCATCTGTTCATGTGAGTATGATCTAGACCAGGGGTCAGCAACCTTTTTTTACCTGGGGCTGGTCACTTCTGGCGGTCCCTTCCGGCGGGCTGAATGGCGGTCGCAGTGCACGCGTGCGCGCGTGGCCGCCGCCATCGCTACCTCCGCGCATGTTGCGGCCACCATTTTGGAAAACAAAATGGCAGCTGCGACTCATTTGCGCATGCGTAGTACTTCTGTGCATGCGCAAACGAGCCGTGGCCGCCATTTTGGAAACAAAATGGAGGCTGCGAATGCCGGCCACCATTTTGTTTTCCAAAATGGCGGCCGCAACTCGCTTGCGCATGCGCATTAGTACTGTGCATGCACAAATGAGTCGCGGCTGCCAAAACGCGCAGCGGAGGTGGCGGGCGGTAAGCAGCAATCCACAGGGCGGAACCAGCCCATGGGCCATAGGTTGCCGACCCCTGATCTAGACCAATGCTCTTCAAGCTATCTGATGTGGTGGACTAGTAATGTCCCCCTGCCCCAGGGTGTCAGGGACTGGTACGTATTTGTGCTATATTATTATTATATTTGCATAGTTTCCTGGCCCTAGTTTCATGGACTGGCCTTTTCCCACAGACCACCTCTTTGTATAACACCAATCTAGACATCTGGTAGAAACTAAACTATTGAAATCAAAAGACTAACTACTGAAAACTATCAACTGATTATAAACACATACCTAACACATTAGACTCTGGAGGCAAAGAATGGTGGATTGATCCTAAGACTTTTCAATAACATGACATGAATACCTATGGTCAGGGGATCTGTATTAGGTTGGAGTAGAAGGTACAGATGGGAGAAAACAGTTAAGTTCACATTATCTCATTTCATTCTGAATGTATGATCTGCTCAGACGGAGTGTGAAATCATCTTAGGGTTAAAAGAGGGTTATCCACGTTTTCCAGGCCAAATTGTACTTAATTGGTCAGTATCTTCTATAGTGCACTCTTACTGAAGTACGCCTTTTTGAAGGGCAAAGGATTTGCATGTTTATGTCATAGGGAAATATGTAAAATGTCACTGTGGGGAATGCTACTGAGTTCTCCACACTGTAGGAGAACTGTACTCGAGAAGATAGGAATAAGCAGTGATAACATACATACCTATGACCCATTTTAATCTTGGGAACTGTTTCTCCAGAATGCATAGTATGTTACAAAGAGTGCTTTGTGTTGCTCTACGCAACTATATCCTCAAAGTCACCAGGACCACCAATGAACATCCATAGTAGTTAGCAGTGGGAAGGAAGAATGGCAATCTCCTGACCTCTATTTCACTCTATGGGAATGTAGGGTCTCACCATCAATAGCACCTTATAAAGGAATTTATTTGGTTTTGCTAACAAGTCTTTCCTTACTCAATAAAACCTTAAAAAACATAATGGCTTACAAAAACATGCCTTCAGGGAAAAGAACACAGAAAGGATAAAAATCAGGCTCAAAGAGCATCTAAATTTACTACTGTCAAGCAAGGAACTGTCAGTTACAGGGAGTGAGAACAATGAGTTAGCCTGATGAAATGCCCTGCATGAAAGGAAACCCTCAGGATATTAGCAAAAGCAGACATCTGGTACCTCAGGGTGTTTGCCTTTTAATCCTTTGTCTAGCCCACAATTAATAAAAAGAAGAGTATCAAATATCCCTGACATCTTGACCCTGCTTGCACTAAGATAGGAACTTAATATTAGGAGAGTTTGTACAATTTGACAAAACCTAGAAGACAACACCTATAAGACATTACAGGCCCACCTATTTAACTACCTTCAATTGCAGCAGTTAGCCATCAAATCTTTGAATTTAGATTAGATGTTTTCAATACATGTAGCCCCACGTTTCTGTAACTCTGAGCTGTAAAGTCCCCCTTTTATGTAAAAATGAGTTTTTTTCATCCTTGAAGCCCACAAAAGAAACCATTATCCTTGAAAACAAGGTGCAAACGCAGCCCTATCTTATTTTCCCTTCGCAAGCTCTGTGAAACTGAAAGTGGTCTTCTTGTAATTTTCAGTTGTGTTTTGTTTTGTTTGGGGTTTTTGCACTGTCCAGGGCTTGGTGCAGCCTGTGTTTGGTACTGGCAACAAAAATGTGGCTCTTGGATCCCCCAAAATTGCCTTTTCCTAAATTAAGTTATCACTTTGTGTTACTGAGGAAGGACAAGGGTAGTAATAGTTTCACAGACTGAACATATCGAGAACCAGAATGTACGTAGCCTCTACAATGTTACCAGGTCAATCACATCTGTAATAGCTTGATGTCCTGGAGCATTTAAATTACCAAGCACTGAGAAGAAGAGAAACTGCCGCAGCCAAGCACTGAAATTGTATATATATGACTGGAGTTCACAGTCAGGAAAATATTCCTATGACATTTGCAGTTGGAAATTGCAGGCCACAGGAACAAAAGCATAGGAAAGAAAGCCTGCCTTCACAGAAGACCTTTAGAGTAAGAGGGTCCCTCCCACTGGATGGGCTTCTCATTCTCATATCTGGGTTTAGCTTCTACAGTGCAATCAAAACAGCCAGTGAAGTCTGAAGGGACATTTAAAGGAAGTCTCCACGGCTAGACCAAACCTTTCCCAAAAACTCCATTATCCCTTGGATTTTTTAAAAATATTTGCTCTTCCTTCTTCCTTGTGGCTGACAACATCCAGATCTTTTTTGATTCAGTAATTATCAGCTCTGGTTTCTGGAATGGAGCCATCGTTGTTTAGCTTATGTGAGTCACCATTAGGATGACTCCACCACTTTTTCCACCTGATCTCTGCCTGGAAAAGAAGAACTACTGGCCAGCTGAATATAGAAAACAGCCCACAGTGGTGTCAAAATGCTGGGCCTAAGACTTTTCCTTGAATTGCTGCTATGATCTGAGCAGCTGCTGGGCCTTCTGAATGTGAAATATCAGCTTGAAGGCTCCTTCCCAAGAAAATATAAACATTTTGCATATCTACTACTGTATCAGGGTGGAGAAGGTAGAAAGACAGAATTAAGGTGTTTTTCTCTTTGTTGAGTCAATGGGCCTTTATTGGCAATGTGGTTAAGATCTATGTTTGAAAAAGACAAGGACATCAAGGACATGGTAAGAATAGTTGCTATCCCTTGTGTTAGAACAGTCAATACTTAAAGTCCTTCAAGAGCGCTGTTGATATGTTGATAACAAACTACATACAGACTGCAGTTCTTGATGATTAAAAAAAAAATGGAGATACAGTTGCCCCTCCATTTTCATGGGGGATCCATTCCAGACCCCCCGCAAAAACGGAAAATCGCAGATACTCAAGCACCATTGGCTTGAATGGCCATGCGCTCCTGCGCGTGCCCATATGTGTGTGCCGCGTGCGTGCCATTTTAATCGATGGGGCTTCCCAGTCCATGAAGGACTGAGACCACAAACTTGGTCTGTGAAAACAAAGGGCAGCTGTATATGTCTCCTTCAAGACTACCGAGGCTACTAGCACAGTCCCCTGCTGAACTATTCCAAATATTAATGGTTGATATTTTAGTTATAATAATAAATAAATATTTTTCTTGATATGCAGGATTCCTCTGACTACATTATTTTAGGGCATTGTGAACAAGATGGTTATAGTGGCTGAACATCTCTTCCCCTGACACAACCTCCTAATTAGCATTTGCAAAAGCATTGTCTGTGTTCTTTCAGGCAGGCAGGGGAGGACAGAGATCTTTCCCTGAATACCTGCTATTTCTTTGATCTTAATTATTAATTCTACTGATGTCATAAACATATTCTTGAGGATGTTTTATGACTTTCTGAAAAAAAAGTAAAACCAGCTTTATTTGGATATAAATTTCCCCAGGACTGTATCTGACCAAACCCAATTGTGTTGAGGATAGAAACAGTCAAAAAACAATTCTACTGGAAATTAAATGATTATCTCCTGTCAGATAAAAAATTTCAAGAAAAATTAAGGAAGGTACTGAAACAGTATTTTTATTTTTGAAAACCCCTCAGTTTGTGTGAAAGATAAAATAATCTGGGATACTAGCAAGGTGGTGATGAGAGGAATGTTCATTCAAAGAGGCCTGGAGGTGAAGCGGCAACAAATTAAAGAAAATGAAAGATTGGAAAAAGATATTCGAATTGCAGAAATAGAACTTACCAAAGACCTTACAAGTGACAAGAAGAATAAACACCTACAATTACTTAAAAAACAATTAAACAAGAAACTAACCGAGGAAATAGCAACGAAGGTGAGATTTATCAGACAAAGACATTTTGAATCTGCAAATAAGTCAGGAAAATGATTAGTTTATAGATTACGGAAAGAGAAAACTCGGAGAACAATTTCAAAAATAAAAGAAGGCGAAAAATTGCTACAAGTGCAAGAAGAGATTCAGAAAGCATTCCATCACTACTATGTAAATTTATATGAGGATGACATTGATTGTGAAGAGAGAACTAAATATTTAGATAAGCAACAGATTAATAAATTAACAGCAGAGCAACGAAAAATACTGAATATGGAATTCACTGAAGGTGAGTTAATCCAAGCCATTGGAAAGCTCAAGAAAGATAAAGCCCCTGGACCTGATGGCTTTACTGCGACATACTACAAAACATTTATAGAAGAGATAAAAATTCCATTATTACGAACTTTGAATAGCATTGTTAAAAAAAGGGATCCTTGATACTTGGAAGCATGCCAACATTACGTTGATACCAAAAGAAGGTAAAGACGAGAGAGAAATCGGGAATTACAGACCCATATCCCTCCTGAACAATGACTACAAGATTATGGCTTTGATACTGGCAGACTGGCTTAAGAAAATCTTAGTTAACCTAATTCATGAGGATCAATCTGGCTTTCTTCCCTTGATATTAAAAATAATATCAGGTTGGTAATGGGCATCATTGAATACTATGAAAATAATAATAATAATAAATTGGCATTAATATTTGCCGATGCCGAAAAAGCATTTGATAATGTGAACTGGAAATTTTTGGAAAAAAAACTCTTTGAAAAAATGGAGATGGGATCTAGATTTTGTGGATGGATAAATGAAATTTATGGAGAATAATCCACTCAGTTAATAATGAATGGGGGATCTACTGAAAATCAGAATTGAGAAAGGAACAAGACAAGGTTGTCCACTATCACCATTGTTATTTATAACTGTGCTAAAAGTTTTACTCAACAGAATAAGGAAAGAAGACAACATAAAAGGAACTAAGACCAATGATCAGGAATATAAATTGCAAGCCTTTGCCGATGATGTGGTCATTATGTTAGAGAACCCAAAACAGCAAATTACAGGAACATTTCAAATAACAGAAGAATTCAGTAAGATGTTGGGGTTTAAAATAAATCGAAAGAAAACTGCAACAACGACAAAGAATATGACTAAAAAGGAAGAAGCCTACTTAGAGGAAGTAACAGAGTGTTCTTTTAAAAACAAGGTTAAATACTTAGGAATCTGGTTAATTAAGAGGAATACGCATTTATTTGATAATAATTACAAGATAAAATGAAAGGAAATTAAGATGGACTTAATAAAATGGAGTAAACTGAATTTGACATTGAGGGGAAGAGCTGAAGTGATCAAAATGACTATACTTCCCAAAATGAACTTCTTGTTTCAATGTATACCGGTAATACATAATATCAAAGTCTTTAAAGAGTGGCACAAAGATCTGAGGAACTATCTGGAAGGCAAAGAGAGCCAGAATTAACTGGCTAACGATGACACAGCATAAAGGAAAGCGGGGTAGGAGCGTCCCAGATTTAGAATTATATCATCAGGCTAATGCCCTCAATTGGCTATTTGATTGGATCTTACTAGAGAATACAAGAATACGGAATATTGAAGGATTTAATAATTGATTTGGTTGGCAGTTATGTGTGGTATGGAAAAGTGGCAGTACACAAAGAATTCAAACATCACGTGATAAGAAGAACGTTGTTAAAGGTATGGGAAGAAATTAAGAAAAAAATGTACAGGAAAATTCCACTTTGGGTTTCTCCACATGAAGTGTTCTTTGGAAGATGGACTGCAGCCAAAAAATGGTTGAGATACAAAGATATAGTTAAAAAATCAGAAGAAAGCAAAATGGAATCCAAAGGAATTGAAGAGATGGAACAATTTGACCCAAAAATGCATTGGCTTTTGTATATACAATTGAGGGAAAGATTTAAGATGGACATTAAAATAGAAGATTTCAAGATAAATCAAATGATTTGAATGACCTTTTGACGAAACCTGAGAAGCAACAAACAAGTAAACTGTATAAAATGCTGATGGATAGAAGACAAGAAAGGGACTTAATTTCAGAACATATGATTAAATGGGCATTGATTGGAAAGTTGGGAATATGCAAGAAGCAAAGCGGAAAAGTTTACCAAATCACAAGACTTGAAGAAAAATTACTGGAAGATGGAGCAGAGGTGGTATTTAACCCCAGCCAAGATTGCATAAATATATAATACAAGCTCAAATATCTGTTGGAAATGCAAGCATAATATTGGTACGTGGTTTCACATTTGGTGGAGGTGTTCGAAAATGAAATTTTATTGGAAGAAAATCCATGAAGCAATTCAAGAAATACTCAAAATCAAGTTTGAACTGAAGCCTGAAATATATCCATTAAATAGGGTAAATCATATTAACCCGATTATACAGAGCAAATTTTGGAGAGTTCTTTTATATATGATTTCCGCTGCAAGGTTGTTGATAGCACAAAATTGGAAAAAGCAAGAATTGCCAACAATAGATGCTTGGTAGATTAAATTATATGAAATGAAAGAAATGGATAGGCTAACAGCTTTGTTGAACCAGGTGGATCTAGAAAAGGTAGATAAGGAATGGTCTCCTTTAGACGAATATTACAGGAAAAGAGAGTCGGACTAAAGCAAGCCAAAATTTTGAGAAATTTTAATGATACATATCTTGGGAAATGGAAAGATTAATCCAAAGATAAAAGACACAGACATTATAATAAAAGTTTTTTTGTACACATTAACTGTACTAAATGGATAATAGTTTTTTGGAAGAGCATAGTTATAAACAAGGAAATAAGTAAAAAGAGAAGTCGGAAGAATGACGATAAATAGTGTTGTTGTTTTTTGTTGCCAAAGAAACTGCTTGGAAGTTTATAGAATGTTTTGGTAAATGTTTTTGATAATTTTGATGTAATTAGTTGTTGATAATAGATTTTTTTGGAATCTATGTGGTATATAAATAGAATAAATAAAAAAACCCTGCTATTAATACAATCATATCTAAAGTTCTAATTACTAGCCTAATTTACTAGCCTAATTACTAGCCTAATTACTAAGTTCTAATTACTGCCCGTTTATTCAGCTCACACTTTTGGTAGATGTTAAAATTAGCTGGAAAAAACACCAGTGCATTTATAATAGAATACTACTGCACTGAGTCTAAAACAGGGGTAGGCAACCTAAGGCCCGGGGGCCAGGTGCGGCCTCCCGAGGCCTTTGGACCGGCCCCAGGCCGGTCCCACCGCCATCACAGCCCAACGCTGCCCGCCATGATGATATTGATTATTGTTGTTATTACTTGATCTTGGGGTTTTCTTGGCAAAATCTCCACAGGGGTTTTGTCATGGCTTTTCTGGGGCTGAGAGAGTGTGCATGCATATTTTTTTAAAAAAAATTAATTTTTATATTTATTTATTTATTTATTTTTGATGGTTCGGCCCCCCAATTGTCTGAGGGACAGCAACCCGGCCCCCAGCTCAAAAAGGTTGCCTACCCCTGGTCTAAGCATACAGTTTAACACAATCTATTCCAAACTTCCTTTTTTAAAATCATACATCCCCACTACTATGTGTTAATTTTATGTTAAAAGAATTGTGAAGAGCAGGATGCATTTTTCCCCTCAAGTTTAGTCTTCCATTATTAAACACTTAGCAAAGACTCACAGTCTGGAACAGAAAAAAAGCTAACAATGATATAGCTCTGTTTGCATCCAAACGTATTTTCTGACTTTTGACAGTTTCAGATATGGCAAATATGACTTATCTTAATTGCCCATGAAGTAACATGTCACATCAGAACAGCAGTTACTCTGGAATTCAAGAGACTTTAGTCAACAGCTGTTAAGGTTCATTCTCCATCCCTGCATACTACCACACAAGATGTCATAGCTGGGATTAAAGCAAATGCCTTGACCTCCACAATTCTGTTTTTCCAACAGCCCCCAAAGATAAAAGAAACAGGAGGTAGAATTTAGAACGGATCTGTTCCTAGAAACATGTTACTCCATTGCTGAGCTTTATCTTTTCTCCTTAGATCCTTGCTTCCTTTTATTGTATATATCTCTCCTGCTAAGTTCTGCTCAGTCTGCCTTTTGCTCTGAATCTCAAGTTTCTGATCTTGTTCGTTTGCCTGTGACCACCTATCTCTGCTGCTGTTTCTGAGCTCAATCTTACCCTGCGCCTCTTCCTCAAACCTCCTTATGCTTTCTGTTCTGCTCACATTAATGTTTAGTGTTTTTAGCCATCCTTATACTTCAAAGCCCCTTATCCAGGAATGAACATCAAGTTCAAATGCTCCCTACTTCCATGTAATTTCAAGACTTCAGTCATAGTTCGTTTAAACTACAGTTTCCTATAATATATAAGTGGTGATTGTGGATTAAAAAGAGAAGCTAAGCAAGATATAAAACCTGAAAGGAACCATAGTTTAAGAGGTTAGCTACTAATATGAAATGAATCCTGTTTCAGATGCCACAAGGAACCATGGTTTAAACCAGGGGTAGGCAACCTTTCCCCTTTAAGGGCCGAGAGACTTCAGCTCCCAGAAGCCTCAGCCATGTTGGCCAATAGTCCAATGTTGGCCAATAGCTCATGGGATTCTGGGAGCTGAAGTCCCTCGGCCCTTAAAGGGGAAAGGTTGCCTACCCCTGGTTTAAACAAACAACAATCGAACCAACAAAACTGCTGTTCAAGCACAATGTTCAGCTCACTTCCAGCTTAACATACTGTAGTTTACTACTTAATAAACTACAGTTATTAAACTAGGATCTCTCTTTCTAAACTGGTTCACAATGTTAGTTCTGTAATGATTGGTGTAGTCTACTTTTTACTGCTGCCACACAGCTGATTTAATCACACTGTCAGAGAGGTGTTTAAAGGAAACATTAGCAAACTGAGCCATATTTCTCACCACAGGCAGACACAAGTAAACAATAATGTAACTCAATGAAGTAACAGCTAAATATTATTTCTATTTTGAATGCATATGCATTAATTACTGAGTTTTGGGGAAAGGCATCCACCTCATTAGTTCCATTTCAATGCATAATGGCATAAAGCATGAAGACTTATTCTTCTGTTCAGTGTGGGGACTTACTCAGCTTCAGGATAACTTCAGGATATCCATGTTTACATTCTCTGCAGGCCTTATTTCCTTGAAATTGAGAAATTTAAATGTTCAAAGCACTGTGCACTGAACATTAATAAAAGTTAAGCTGCAGAGGACGAAAACTCCCAATTCATTCTATGCTTGTCAAGGTTTTGAAGGGATTTGTCCTCTTTTATACTGATTAGGCTATTCCAGCACTCTACATCACAGTATGCTGAGATTCATCCATATATTCTCATCAGTGCCTCTTTAAGCAAAGCCTGCTGTCTATTTCTAACTCTCTCAAATATATCAAGGTTTGCTTTACTCAAAATGTAAGTGTTCTGCTGTACAAAGCCAAGTTTTAGGAGAAATTTTTGAGCATTATCTTTCTACTTTAATGGAAGGGAATGTCTGAAAGAATTTCATGCATTACTGCATTGTGCAACATACTCGTCTCTTTAAAGGAGACAATAACTAGAGCATTACTGAAGAAGTCTAATCTGGGCTCAAGTGGATGGTTGCCAGCTAACTCCATGCACTCTGAAATGAAACCGATTACCTGGACCTATTTCAATTGGACTTCAGCCCTAATTTAGCATTGAAATCTGTGGGTTCTGTTTTGAGAGACAGAAAGGGGGGCGGGGTGGGGGCAGGGACAGAGGGATTGTACCTTGTTAATTTTATGGGTCTGCTGGTAATTTTTATACATTGAATATGGTATCATTTTGGACAGGCTATCAGGGTTTGATGTTGGAGGCTGCAGTGGTTGTACTTCAGCTTAGATGGCTAATTGCCTTCCCTGCTCCACACAGTTATTTTATCTATCTATCTATCTATCTATCTATCTATCTATCTATCTATCTATTAAAATATTTATATCCTGCCTTATAAGATATCTGAGCAACTTACAACACAGCTAGTTTAAATAATTTACAATTTAAAACAGTAAAAAAATTAAACACTCAAAAACTAAAAGGAGAAAATAATTTAAAATCAGGTATATGCACAGATATGGATGATGTCATTAGGCCTCAACAGCTTTAGTAAAGACCCATGTTTTGTCTTGAAGGTAGAATGAAACCAGCAACATGGTTGCATCAGGGAAAATGAGAGACACGATGCTGAAAGTGTACATCACGCACTTTCAATGGTACCATAAGCCATACAGACAGGTAATGTTGCTATGAGTCAGCAGACATATTCCTTGCCAGTATTAATTATGAAATTCCACCCACACTTCACTGGCACAACCGAGGCACTGCTAACAGAGCTGGGTCACAGTCATGGGACATCAGTATTCAGCCTCTTCTTCCTTATTTTGCTAGACATAGACTAATTCCCATGTCCATTTGTTCATTCATTCATTCAGATCATTTATACTCAGATTATTGCTAGGAACCCCAAGGAGGTTAAAAAAAATCAACTGAAAACAATGAAGAAAACAATATCACCAATTAAAAAGAAATTAAAACTTTTAAAACTCAGTATTATTACCTGGATCTCTAAAGTCAACTCAGCAATCTGATTCTGTTGATTGTCTATGACCTGTTGGAAAAAGAACACAAACACATTCTTCGTTTATATCGTGACTGCATCTGCTAAAATTTAATTGAGGGAAAGCTACCTAATTTCTTGTGGACTTGAGAATGGAAGGAGATGCACTCCTTAAAAAGGGATGTGGAATGCTGTAGGATCATGACAGCAACACACATAGGTTACGAAGAAGTTTTGCTAGCAAGAACTGCCAGTGGTGCTGAGTGGCAATGGAAGATGGATGGAGATGAAAGCACTCCCAGAAATTGTTAGAAAGCAGCATCTGAAAGTGATTGAAACCTGGCAGGAGAGTAGAGGCAGGTGACCCTTGTGTCAGCATTATACAAATGCATAGATACTGACTAACCAGCAGCCCTCAAGATGGGAATTTAGCCAGTCAGTAAATACATGCCTGTATGGTCTTGACCAAGATGCCCACTATTTCCCACCTAATTCTGGGTATCCTTCCCCCTCTATTTTTGATTGGCCTGTAGTGGCATCTGCCCATGCATCACTTCCTGCTGTTGGCAACACATCTGGGAACAAAAACAACAGCAGACTGACACATATAAGAATAGCAAAATGGCATAGAGCTGAAATAATGTTTGACATACAAAAGGGTCACTGAACCAATTTAATGCACTAACCTTGCTGGCTTTGTCATTTTTGTCTTTGAGGCTTTCATTTTCACTCTGAAGTTGTTTTGTATCTAGCATAGGAAGGCGCACACCATCTTCCAGGCATTTTTCTACTTTTTGTTGTAGGCTATAGTTTGGATTACAGCAGGCAAAGAAAATGAAGAAAATTAGAAATTGCATATCAGTTCTCCAGAGTTAAATGCTGAGTACTGTTTGGTGTCCCAAAAATTATTTTTGACAGGATTCCACACACAAAATAAATAAATTCTGCAGAAGCATTGTCAAGGTTTCCATTCACAGGTTTATCCCTGGAAAAGATTTGTGGAAAATTCACATAATGCTAAGACTGAATTTAATGCTGCATAAGCATCTGCACGCCCAAACAAAACCTCATGTACTTAAATGTTAAAGGCCTGTGCATATAATACTAAAATGTGACAGTGTTATGTACAAATTAGGTTAGTGTTTGTATATACTTAATAGGTTCATTTTAAGAAATGATCCTCTGGGCAGCAAATCTGTCATCTTTTCAGAGGAACAGTGCCAAACTTCTCTATATTATTCAAATTTTAATGCAGGTTGTGTATTCCTTATCCAAAATACTGGGGACCAAAAGTGTTTCAGATTTTGGAATATTTGTAGATACATAATAAGATATCATAGAGATGGGACCTAAGTCTAAACACAGAATTCATTTATGTTTCATATATATTCATATATACAGATAGCCTGAAGGTAATTTTATACAATAATTGTAATAATTTTGTGCATAAAATAAAGTTGTGTACATTGAACCATCAGAAAGCAAAGTTGTCACTTTTCAGCCACCTGAAAAAAGTTTTAGATTTTGGAGCTTTTCAGATTAGGGATGCTCAATCTATGTATGTGCTACTGAAATAAATTTTGCCATTGCATAATATCCAATGTGTCCTTGAAACTTGTGTCCTTCACAGGTAGCTAGCTCACAGCCTCAAGAAACCTGGGTTGATGGGTTTCTAGTTTAAGTGGATAATTGAAATCAAGCTTGCAAACCAGTTGCCAGGGACCAAAAACTGTCCCAGCTCTGATTTGCAGCAGGGTTTCTAGTGCATAGAGCCCTTTTCTCAAAGGGTGAAATATACATTCTCATTACAAGCCCTGAGTCAATTCATAGTTCCAAGTATTTTCCTGTGTGAAGCCTTGAGTTCTGTTTTAGCAACAGGGATCTTTGGCAAATGGACTTTGTTGTTCTTTTCTGAACACTTTTCTGAACACCAATGGCAGCGGTTCTGTTCTTTTTCAAGTAAAAATATCATAGGCTGTCACCTCAGACATTTTATTTCAAAATATGCCAAATATATTTCAATCTGGCTTTGAGATCGTCTTTAGAGGTTGCATTAGAATGGCCTTCATGGAACTCTGACAGATGTATCTCCTAAATACAGTGGCTGGTAGTTTGTTTTCATTGATTACTTAGATGATGTAAATGGGTATGGTCACAACTTTCCTCTTTAGCAGGGTAGGCAACCTTTCCCCTTTAAGGGCCGAAGAACTTCAGCTCCCAGAATCCCAGGAGCTATTGGCCAACATGGGACTACTGGCCAACATGGCTGAGACTTCTGGGAGCTGAAGTCCCTCGGCCTTTAAAGGGGAAAGGTTGCCTACCCCTGCTGGGTTTCACTATGGTTTTACTGAAAAGGAGTGAACAGTAAAGTTTAGAAATTTAAGAAATTTACCTTTTAGTTATCTTTGTAAAATATCTAGTATTCTTGGAAATTGCTGCTTTAAATAACAACTACTACATGATTACATAATTTTCTAGATGTCAAAAAACATTTTTTTAGGTCCATGTGTAAAGCCAAGCTGGCTAGTAAAAACTGCTCTGTGGTCTACTACTTCTAGTGAGTTCTGTTTCAGCAACAGCGACTCTCTTTGAAACCACAAAAATATGAAAGAAAGAAAAAGTAATCCTTTAATGCATAGACACCGTAGACTGCTCAAGTTTTCAACAATCATTTGTGGATTACTAAATCACTATAGCTTACCTCTGCTGGCCATCCAAATTTATCCTTACTTTTCATAAATACTGGCCTAATTTATATCAGAAAATCTGTGCACAAGTAGGCTTAAGCTATCCCCACAATGGCATGCAAAAATTCCACAGCAGGGAGGAATCACTTTTCCTTCCCATCATCTCCATCATCTTTCAAAAATACAAACACTAATGATAACAATGACAATGACAATTGTTGTTTAAATTTAGAAACAAGGATCTGCATGAAATATTTGCAGACTTTCAGGAGAACGTAAGGCTTATACACTTACACATACAAGAGGTACCAGATGTAAGATGGAAACAATGCAGTCAGTGATTTGGCTAACTGTCCTAAATAACTAACCTTTCATCATCTGAACAAAATGTTTGTGGCACAAACCTTTCAGCTAGGGAGGTCATGAACTGAAGTGCCACACAGTTTAGACTATCAGAAATGATTTTGTTGCAGTTGTCTTTATTGCATAATTCCAATGAGGTGTTCCTCTCATTTATTTTAAAAACATTTTAAACACTTTTTTAAAATAAAGTTTAGTATAGTCCATTCTGCAGTGAGTCTTTTTCTAATACTCATTTTGTATCGTGCCACAGAAATTCTCCTCTTTCTATTCCTCTGTAATTACACATGTATAAGGTGAGAGCAAAATCTCTCTTCAGAAAATATATGAATGTAGATACTTAACAAGCGTTAAATAGAATATTTGCTCTACAAAACTACTTTACAAATCCAGCAGCCAAGAATGCTTAAAGAATTCTGTACATTAACAGCTAAACAGAAGCTTTATCCAAGCCCATTCTAAAGTCTACTCATCAGATCAGAATGTAGAGAGAACTTGTAGCACCTTTGAGACTAACTGAAAGAAAGAAGTTGGCAGCATGAACTTTTGTAGACTTCAGTCTACTTCTTCAGATGCTTTTGGTGGAGTGGAAGCCAGGGACAGACCTATGTATGCCCTTGGTGTGTGAGAATGTCAACTCAAATTCAAAATCCTTTGTGTATGGAAATGAAATACCAAGTCCAGATTTAACAATGGTTGTTTGTGGACAACTATTAGGATTGAGTCCCAAGGGAAAATGTACATTGTGGGAAAGTGCACCAGCCATGATGACACAGCATTTGGCCACAGCTGAGTCATGCAGCCTCATGCTGATGTAACAGGACATGACATCATGGGGGTAGTCACCTGGTTCTGGAAAGCACAGAAACTGCTGCAAAAGTGCTGTAAAACTGCAGTGTCACTCAGGTGAGTGACAGGTGTCCAGCAGGAAGAGGCAGGGCCAGAAAGCCATGTGGAGCACAGGCTATATAAGGCACAAGCCTCTCGACACACATGTGAGTTGTTGGATGGTGGATTGCGAATTGCTGTTTTGCTGTTGGAGTTGCGTTGGTGTATGCTGTACATATCTGTATACAGAGCAACAAAGATTAAAGCCTCATTCATGAGACGTCTGTCTGTGGAGTCTCTGTGCTCTATCTGGAAGGGGAGAGGAGTTTCTCTAGCTGACAAGCAGCCTGCTTCATCAGAGAAGTCTGGATCCTGGTGCTTCACATTAAGTGGTCTCCACACGCTGCGTTACCAGGCCTGACAACAACGATAGGCATTGGGTATGGAAATGAGGTGGCAAGACCAGTTTGGCCTTGGAAATTAGCCTGTTGGTGGGGAGAATAGATGAGTCTAGGATGCCCCCATGAGGATGTGGTCAGATAGTGTTGAAATGTGTATAGTGAGCCAAGAAGCCATCACCCCTGTTCAATCCTGTCCTGGCTCACTACACACATTTCAACACTATCTGACCATATCCTCATGGGGGCATCCTACACTCATCTATTCTCTCAAACAGGTCTTGCCACCTCATATCCATACAATATCTTCTTTCTTTTAGTTAGTCTCAAAGATGATACAAGATCTCTCTACATACTGATTTCTACAGACCAATATGGCTATATCTTTGAATTTCACCAGATCAGAGTGCATCTAATAGTCAACCAGAACAGAATGTTCACTACTTTACTCTTGTGCTTGGTAAGTGAATTATCCAAGTAAAGGACATTCCCAAACTGACTTGATGAGTACAAGGTAGGGAAGCTTATGCTACAGGAAATTTAATTTTTTAAAGGGACAAAGTTTCAATTGATGTTGCTGCAACAAATTACACAACTACCTTTCTGGAAGTTGTTGTCCTGACGAAAAGGAATACTTCTATTGTCACATGAACTATCCAGCTAGGTTTTAGCAGTTGTAGAGCCTACATTCTTCAGCTGGAATGGAAGGGAAAACTTGGAAACACTGTCTGCATGGCATCCTTGCAAGTGTTTCCTAAAATGTTCCAATCAGATGAAAGTAGTAAATGATATGTATGTGCTTGTTAAGCAATGACATAATTATTTTTCTTTTGTTTACAGTTCTGACAGGAAAATTTGTGTGTGTGTGTGTGTGTGTGTGTGTGTACGTGCATGCATACGCCTTCAAGTCGCCTGTTGACCTATGCCGCCCCCATGACTTTCATGGGTTTTTCTTAGGCAAGGCATAGTCAAAGGTGATTTTGCTAATTCTTTCCTCTGAAATACAGTCTACAGCACCTGGTATTCCTGGGTGGTCTCCCATCCAAGTAGGAACCAGAGCTGACCTTGCTTAGCTTCCAAGATCAGTCAGCATCAGGTGCCTTTGGGGTATTTAGGCCAAACAAAACTAGGCTGGGGCATTATAAAACTGCTGCTACTGCAAATAAATTTATAATAAATTTCTGCAGCAGTGGCAGAAAAGTAGTACTTTTGATACCATCCACTTTTTACAACCAGATAGCAGATTTCTATAAAATGGATTTTGCATACAGCTTGTTCTGATTCCTACTCTGGTTAGGCATCTGGTATATTAGCAGATCTGAACTCTCTTGACCATCAAGTAATCTCTTTATAACAGATTTCCTCTCAATTCAATCTCCTGTTAGGTCCTATTTCACTAAAAGTAAGGATTCTCTAATGACCACTATACATACATATGTAATATATATGGATATATACTGCTGAAATCACATACTTCAGACTCTATTCAAATAGCCAGTGAAGCTTTGAGAGCCTGCATAATGTTCTTTCTACATTTTGGTTGGCCAATGTAAGGGGTCACTCTTTTGTGGATTTTGTTGTATTTTGCTGCACTGCTACCATTGAATATGTTTCCTTGATTTGAAGATACTAAGTTTTGCTACAACAGGGGAAACTTTTAACAACAGGGAGCAATGTACTGGGACTTAATTATTTGAGGGTGGGTTTTTTTAACATCCAACAAAGGTAAAACTGTTTCATTTGGACTCCAATTGGCAAGTTTTATCTACCGGTATATGGTGCCTAAAAGCTTTTCTAAATTTAATAGTATAGGGACTTCTTTTTAAAAATTCAATGTCTTTTGAATAATTCAATGTTCTCTGCATAAGAAAGGGGCAGTTTGCTCTTCACAGGGCAGGGGTAGCCTGGATTTCAAGGGAAGTTACTTTTCTATTGCTAATGGAGTTGAATTTATATTGTCTTTTATTGCCCTTTGTCCACGGTTCCCACATGGTCAAGAAGAAGACTGGCCTCTGTCTGCACTGATATCCCTCTAGACCAGGGGTAGGCAACCGAAGGCCTGGGGGCCGGATGCGGCCCCCCATGGCCTTTGGAGCAGCCCCAGGCCGGTCCTGCCGCTGCCACCGCCGCCCGCCATGATGATATTGATGATTGTTGTTATTACTTGTTCTTGGGGTTTTCTTGGCAAAATCTCCACAGGGGTTTTGCCATGGCTTTTCTGGGGCTGAGAGAGTGTGCATGCATATATTTTATTTTATTTTACTTTATTTTATTTTATTTTTTGCTTCAGCCCCCCAATTGTCTGAGGGAGAGCAACCCGGCCCCCAGCTCAAAAAGGTTGCCTACCCCTGCTCTAGACCATCTTAACAGACAACAGAAACAACATTAGAGACAAAATGTAGGCCTGTGACTCTAATATTGTTACTTTTGTTCTCCTGTATGATTTTTAACATCTTTGTCTGTGAAGAAGCCAGTGATGCTTTGAAAGCTTGCATGATATTCTTTCTGCATTTTAGTTGGCCGATAAAGGTATCAAACTTTTGTGGATTTTGGATTTTGTTGTATTTGTCAATTACATTTAGCAATATATTCTATCACAGACTTCTGTGTTGTGTCATAGGACAGCTGATTTCAATTGATCCCACTTCACTAGAGCCAGATCAATCCAGAACTAAACTGCAATAAACTGTACAAAACAATAGTTATAGACCAGTGAGAAAAGAAAGCAGTTAGTTATACCTCTGTACTGCAATTACCAATTCTTTTTCTTTCTTCTTCTGACATACTAGTTGCAATTCTTTTTCTTGATTTTGTGTCTTAGACTCTTCAAGCTCCTTTTCCAGTTCAGCCACAGTAGATTTCAGCTGTTTGTTCTTTTCTTCAAGAACCTGAAGCTAGAAATCAAACATTTTTATCTAAAGGTACATTTGCTACAGATGAAGGACACTCATAGTTTATGTCTTGGGAAGTGCTGGTTTTAAGTAAAGAAAAATGACTATCCAAGTTTTGCAAACCAAAGGAGATGATGATTTATGCTGGACTTCCCACTGCTGGGGTGGGCTGGAAGCAAGCAAATCAAAGCAAAGAAAGGGAGGCATGGCTGCATGACATTCTTTAATATTTCCCATTAACTGTACTATTTGCAAACTGAGAAATTCACAAGGGATAAGGCATACAACTGCCAGGCCTACACTGAAGTGTGTCATACCTATGTGTGAATGTTTTCTAGATCTTTCTAGATTCAGAATGTTTTGGAGGCTTCAATTCCTTTTTCAAGTTTCCCGTTTCCAAGATGCTGCTTTTCTTTTTTAAATGTTCTTTTGTTAACCAGCTGCAATAATGAATTCTATTTGAGTAATATTGAGTATTACTATGAATAATAATAAGTGAAGTGGGATCAATTACTCAATGAATTCTATTTGAGTAATATTCTTACAATTTTCTGTTTGAAATAATTACTCTTGTTAAGTCAACTGTGTGGATATCCAAATTTACAACATAAAACCAGAGTGCACACTTTCAATACATGTGTTGGTCTTGTTTTTAATATTATTTTACAGTCTCAAATGGCTTGTTCTGCTGGTTGTTTTGATTACTTTAAACAACAGAGTATGTTATTTTCAAAACAAACAAATACATACAATGTGAACCTCAAGACTGATATCTTTGAGGAATGTATCTAACATGGTAAAAGTTAGATACACATTTTAGCATTTGAATCGTTATGATGCATAACAACCAAAGAAACCAAAAACTGTTTCTTCTTGAAAAATTATCTTCTCCTTTATCACAAAGCGAGGTACAAGTCTGGATAACTGTAACATAAAAGAACCCTAATGTAGTATATATTTGAGTAAAATTTGCTGGAACTCTATAAGGTCCAATGAAATGCATACAGTGTAAGAAGTTTTGGTTGACATGCTTATG
Organism: Phrynosoma blainvillii; assembly: GCA_026167975.1. NCBI lineage: Eukaryota > Metazoa > Chordata > Lepidosauria > Squamata > Phrynosomatidae > Phrynosoma > Phrynosoma blainvillii. The sequence continues at coordinate 120,348,830 of JANUYF010000001.1, read as the reverse complement.
GGATTTGTAGGCAGATGTTCCCAAACCTTTATGTAATTTTTATATTTTATCAGAATACACTATGTGCAAATCTTATGCACTTATAATATGTTCTGAGCAAAAGCTCTAGGTATGCTCTCTCATTTTTGAACACAAAACACAAATTACCTGTTTACTTTGACTTTCAACATCATCCAGTGTCGGCAGATCAGCCAAATACTTTTCAAGGGTTTCAATTCTTCTTTGTTTCTCTTTATTTTGTTCTGACTCTTTCTGACATTTCTTTTTCAGGCTGCTTATGTACCTGTCACGGGTTTTGAGCTAGAAAGAGAATAAAACGATGTGTTTTATTATATGAGGTAAAAAACATACCTGTACACTTATTTTTCAGCATGGAGTAGAACAGTGCTTTTAATAAAAGATAAACATACTGCAATAGTATATTTATCTTTTTAAAAAGCTAAGAGCTTTTGCTGACCATTGCCAGGATGAAACATTTTTGAAGTAATTAAACACATTTTTCCTTTATTTAAACCAGCAGTTTGGAGAGCACATACCATATCTTTATTTTGGATGTATTTATACTAGAATGTTTTAATTCTAGTACTGAAACCAAACACTGGTAGAAATTAGCTAATAATATAGTAATAGCTGCAGAAACACATTTCTTCCTCCAAAAGTTAGCATTCACATTTTTTGTTGCTGGTAGTATATGTCCTCAACCTTAGAACTGGGGGCAATATCATACAGAGTGTCTCTAAAGGGTGATGGTGATTTAAAATGCTGTAAGAAGTCTATAAAGAAGCTATTTGACATGGGGTCATTTGTCATCAAAACAAAGCTTAAGGTGTGTTTTGTGCCCCATGTTGTTGGGACTGCTATGGGTTTATAACTTTTTAAATTTTGGTAGCAAACTTAAACCCAATAATATAGTGCTTACACAGTATGAGCAATATATTTATGTGCCTCCCCCCCCCCCCCGACCTTATATATAAAATTTAATGTGAACCGGAACTAAGAATAAACTCTGAGAGTAAATAAGTACAGCACAAACAGGTCAACTCACATTATCCATCTGTTGCAAAAAAAGTGTGCCTCTTTATGAGAGATTTTGATAGCTGGGCCTAGTTGTGTAGGGTTTGGATTACTGAACCATGCATGAATTGACACTTCCACATTTTTAGGTAACTTTGCTGCTTGCATAATTTTTATACCTGGGCCATAACTGAATTACCTTTTAAGATGCTCAGACAGAAACACCAGTGGAAAGAAGAGGAAACTAAGGTGAATTATAAGTTCCACAAATAAGCGCAAAGGGCTCTCTCTAACAAAAACATGACCTAGAGCAGAGGTGGACAAAAGCGTGGCTTGTGGATTCCTTCCATTTTTGTGGGCCACTGGGTAAAATGCGACAAGGTGCCCTCCGGGAGTGTGGAAGGTATTTCCACCATGTCTGGAGCTGGAATTCTTTCGCAATAAATAAATAAATAAATAAATTTTCCTCTCAAAATGGTTTCCAGCAGGTGTGGGGGAGTTTCCACCATGTCTGGGGGCAAGAGAAGCCTTTCCTGAAACAGATGTGAACAGGAAGTGAGTTCTCTTTCCTGGTCTTAAAATGGCCCAGGAAGGTCCAAAGCACGGTAAAAATGTCCCTTGAACCCTACTGGCATTTGGGGGTTATACACACACACACACACACACACACACACAGGAACAGGTGCAGTGGAGGCATGGGTTAATATGGTCCCCTCGGGCTAATGAGGTCCCCCACTTTTCCACAGTTGCCCAGGCTTGACCTAGAGTCTATTTTTTGGGTATGTTTGGTACCAGAACAAGAAAAAGTAAACCATTCCAGCCCAAACAGCATGGGAACCAAAATTCAGACTAAGATTTCCTCTTGACAGTCTGAGCTCTCCATCAGATGATTTCATGCCAAATAGACTTGATAGAATTCCTACAGCACTTTAAACTACTGTCATACCTTAGAAAGCATGTCCTCAGTGCACTAATGATCAACATCAGCACAGGTATCTCCAAAGTATTTTTATCAGTGACATCAAAAAACAAAAGTTAAGAGAAACCAAAAACAGAACACAGAAGTAGGTAAGGAGTAGGGCAAGTGTCTTGCATAACTCCTTAGTCTTTCTATTTGCTAGAAGACAAACCTGGAACACAATCGTGCATAATTAGCCAGTTTTGCATTTGCGTTATCACAGTGTTCTGCTCTGGGTACAGAATGTTGATACTTATTTTAGACTAGAATACAGATCACTGCATTCCTAAAGCTGTTACTTGGCTCTTATTAGTAATGCTGTTACAGTACAAGAAGCTCTTGCAGACAAATTGAAATGTACTACATTAGCACTAATCTGACATCCCTTTAATTGTATTTCTTCTTCCTGTGGATATCATCTAAAACAAAATAATTGAGGGTAAGTTTAACTACAGATAGAAAAAATATGGGGCAATAACACAAATATGTACACAGGAGTATCAAACAAATCAGACTCTTTTTCTCCCATCCTCCAAGAGAATGGACGTCATATAGGCTATGAAAGTTCACTCCCACTTATGACTAGCACATGTGATTTCAAAAATACTGAAATCCAATTAATTTAAGCTAGATTCAACTCAATGTAATTGAACTTCGATGAAAAAAAACAACCCAATTTTCCTCCTGATGAATTTAATTGTATCAAAAGGGAGGATTAAGATGGTGGGTCATGAGAGTGGTAATTGTAAAAAGTTGCTGTGGATGAATCTCAGTTTTAAAAAATAAGTGACTTAGTGAGAAATTCCTATTTCTGTCACAGCAACAGAGCCATTTCGGTAAAATCAACATGGGACCCACCTTCTCTTCCATCTTCTTTTTATCTTCATTGGATTTATTTGCCATTTGTTTCAGGAATTCACTGAGCTGTAGCTCCTTAGTTTGCACTGCCATAAGCTTTCGTTCCAGCTCTTCCCTTTCACAGTGGGCTATAGATCTTTCTGAAAACTGAGCCTGCATTGCTGTGTTTTCATACTGAGGCTACTTGGAAAAAGAACAGGAGAACCAAAGGAAAGGGGAACATGACAAAGTGAGTCCTGGAAGATACTGCCATCAACTTCATATTTGTGGAGTAAACTCCATCTTCTCACCTGAAACTTATGCTTAGCAAACATGGTAAGAGAACAAATATAATATATGCTATATTGAGTTTATTAATATAAAGGCTGAAGCAAACCACAAGAAATACACTGTACTGTATCTGAGACCCAAGCACAGAATGCATCGAAGCATTATGAATGCAAAATGCATTCCCAGTTAACCAAAAAGAAAAACAAGTTTAAAAGCCATATCTAACACTGAACTGTAACTACACAACAGCAACTGGAAAGAACACCTAAGTCCTACAACATCTTCCTCATTTCTTGTTAGATTTTCCTTTAACACATAGGGGAAAAAAGATCACACACATTGGTGAAAATTTATAAGGAAAAAAACAGTGGAATGCTGAAATGCTGAACAAGAATACTGGATTGGAGGTTGGCAAAATGATCTTCTACGTAGGGATAATATGCTACATCCACACGTCTGTTGTCAAAGTTTCATTAATTGGAACAATCAAACTAATACTCAATGAAAATAATTTATTGTAAAGTAAACTATTCCTGCACTGTAACCTACCAGAATGCTGCCTCACCACTGACTGACAAGGATGTGGAACTTATGGCTTGCCAGATCTTGTTGAAACATAATTCCATCTTTTCTTATCATTGGCTATGCTGGCAGGGGCTAACTGGAGTTTTAATCCAATAAAAATTGGAGTGCCACAAACTACCAATTCCTGGCCTAAGTGACCACTAGAATGCCAATCTTCAACAGAAAACTAAGCAAGTATTATTTCTTTAGATGCCTACTTTCTATCTGCATGTTTGTTTGTTTAAAAACATACAGTGGTTGGAATTTGGTACATTCCAAACTGATCAAACAACAGAAATGTCAGCTGAAAATTTCATGTTTGTAATCTCCAACCTATGATCTGAAATGTTACAAATCAAGGAAAACATTTCATCACTGGACATACTCATTCTAATTACAATGTAGAAGAAAAAATAGCTGATTTTGATAGTACCTGAGCCACACCAAGACAGAGTATATAATGCAGCCCATTTATGACAAGATAATAAACAGTATCATCAATATGTATAACAGAAAAATCCCTTTGTATTTGAGATGATCAAATTTTTAAAATGAGCTACCAATTTTAACATTAGTATAGATGGGCAACAACACATACTGATTTCAAATAATGATCAGAATATAACTTCTTTCCATCATTGATATGTTTCAGCATAATTTGATTTATCAATAAAATTGTCAAGTGAAACATTTTATTTTAATGTGATAAAAAGTGAAAAGGCTGCCCATTCAGAGTATCAGATTGAGGATTTCCATTTGACCAGACATAATACATACAAATAAAGAATCACATCTCACCTGAAAACTACTCACGTAAGAGTCTTCACAATTCACAATATGCCCCAGTCTTGCTTGCTGGGCCCTTAGTTCATTCTCCCTTATTTTCTGATATAAAAGATTTATTTGCTGGTTCTGCCTGTGATTCGTAAGAGTAGAAACAGAAAGGAAGGAAGCTTGAGTCACACTGCTAAATTTTCCATTTCCATTCTCTTGGCCATTCATGTGGGAAGGAATTCATACTTTATTATCCACTGAATTTTCCCACAATACTGGGATTTATATTAACCGTAGGACTGATCTTTTCACAATTTAAGGACATGAAAGCCCTGACATGTGCATGGGAGCACTCCTGCTTGTAAGAACTTCCTGAGTCACTTCCTTGATTTTTCAGCTCTTCATAATGCTGCGTGAAATGCAAAGAAATTGCCCCTTCTGTTATGGTGAACCACTGGACTAAATTTTGTACTTGGGAACAAATACTTGTGTAACCATATTATGAACAGTGCACACATGTACGATTGTGGCTTCTGCCTACAGCAACCTAACGAGAACTGGGCTTTGCATGCATGTATTTTTATAATTAATGTGAAAGAAGAGCTGGGCTGCTATAATGTCACAGAGGGCCTGGCCAAAACAGATAACAACCAAAAAGGAATGCAGAAACCTTCTGCTCTGAATTCTGATTTCAATGGACATGTTTATGCTAACTTAAAACCCAGTGGAATGGTTCATAATCATCTTCTGAATGACCTAATTTTATTCATTTAGTGGGTCTACAGATTGGCAGAACACTGAAAATAACTCACAGAACCAATCACAACATGCTGCTACCCTTTCCATGGTTAACCAAAAGGTGCCCCCTCCCCTCTAGAAGAATCAATGTAATGCCCACAAAATTGTGACAAAACACTGTTTTTGTGAGGTTCTCAGTCATCCTTTTTTTCTTTATAGCACTGCTGGAGCTGGTAGACATTAGCAACAGAAGAAGGGTTAGACTAACATCTAAATGCTAAAAATGGAGCAACTAAAATTTTGTTTGCAAGCACTGTTTTAAAAGAAATCTAACACCTATCTCAGCAAAGTAAACCATTCCTTGAAACGCAGCTGCAAAATCAGTGGCACATTTGCCAACCACCCTTCCATGTATTTTCTGGCCAATGTTGTGGACAACACTTCTAGGTGGCACTTCAGATGATGTTCAAAGCAAGTGTGTCTGGAATTTTTCAGTGATAACAGAAGGTCTCTCTCCTAAGTATAGAAGCACTTGTTTTAATAAGTGTTCATATTATCTTCCCATTACATTTGAATTTAATATAGATCACTGAAATCTTTCAGCTCTTCATAATGCTGCGTGAAGTGCAAAGAAATTGCTTCTTCTGCTATAGTGAATGAGGAAGAACCCTTATACTTTCAATGCACCAATTTTACATTAGAGATGTAAAATTTCTGGAAATGTTGAAGACACAGGGAGGGGACATTTTCAGCGACATTTTATTTGGATTTTTTAAAAAAAATTGTGATATTAGCATATTTTATAGATGGAAAATCACTTTGTTCCTTCAGGAACATAAAAGTGTATTATGTCAATTTTGGTTTGGCATAAAATGACCATATTTAGCATATTAAATGTAGAGTTTGTTCAGACAATAATTACAAAGAGAATTTTTAAATGGTTTTAATTTTTTATTTCAAATGGAATGGAGTGATGAGGTCTTGATCTATAATAGAAGAAACTACTGCCACTAGCAAAACAAAGATCATTATTTTTTCTCTTCTAGTCATCTACATTGTCAAGCACTCCTTCCCATAAAAAGAACTGAGAAAAAGGAAGCAAGACCAGGAACTACAACAATTTGATACAATAAATTCTTGTGCCGTTACATAGCTTTTAGAAAGAATGGGAGGGGTGAGTCAGTACATGAACATCTTGCTTTAACTATTTTTGTTCATTCGACAATAACATTTTCATAATCTATTTTTAAAAATATTTCTGTTTTTTAAAAAGGCTTCAAAAATGAAAAGACCAACATATTGTTTTCTTTTCACTTTTTCTTCTAAGGCCTGCACATATCTAGTGGAGGTAGAGCTCTTATCATTAAAATATAAAATTTAAGATTAGAGAAGCATAAATAATATCATTAGCCAGGAATATGATTTTTGTATGTCATTTACTTAAAGTTCAGCTTTTATAACTTTCATCTGGGACATGTTAACATAAATTCTATATTGACTACATATTTGTGGTCATGAAAATATTCCAATTTCTACACTGTTTCACAGAGAGGTGGCAGTTTTTGACATCTCATAATCTGTTACTTGTGAGGCATAATTATTTTTGTTATCTTTGAATATCTTCTGTGTACCTATCTAAAGATTTTTGCAAGAACAGACATTGTTTTTGTTTGGTATACATTTCCTTTATTCCTGCCTGTGCTTCATCATGAACAGTAAAAAATCTGAGAATCTACTTTACTGTTGTCAGAAACAACACATACTTTTAAAGAACTCATTTTTAATGTTAATATCCTATGGGGGGGGGAGGCATTGTTTAAGCCTGGATATAACTGAAGTCATCTGGCATTGGACAAAACAATTAGTACTATTCTGTATCATTGTGTTGTGTGCCTCCATTTGATAGGACCCTAAGGCATACCTATTCTGGGACTTTCATGACAAGATTTGTTCAGAGGAGGTTTGCTATTGCCTTCCTCTGAGGCTGAGAAAGTGTGACTTGCCCAAAGTCACCCAGTCAGTTTCATGGTCAAGCTGGGAATCAAACCCAGAGTCATAGTCAAACCTATAATCAAATCCAGAATCATAGTCCAACACTCAAACCACAATCTCATTACCTTCTATTCATGTGAATTCAATAAATCAAGTATGGGGGGATGCAGACGGCGAAAAACGCCATCTTCAATCCCAGGAGGGGGAAGGGCAACTGGACGCTAGGCGCCCCATCCCCTTCCTGAGGACGTCATTGGAGCGACGGCCCATGTGCGCGACGGGCGCTCCGATGACATCCTTCTGACTCAGCGTCCAGACACGCTGAGCTGGAAGAGACGCCAAAGAGGCATCCCTTTAGCGGCTTGCGGAAGGAGTGCTATTTTAGTGCTCCTTTCGCAGGCAATGAAAGGGAGGATCGGGGCTGAGGTGTCCAGCAGCCTTGGCCTCAATCCTCCGCTTTCGGGGGCAGCCCAGGGCCTCCCGTCTGCATCCCCCCTATGTCTATGTAATAAGAAAGGTTTTTAATCACTTGTGTCATAGGACTCATGTTTTTCTTGAAAAATAACTTCTTGAACAAGTACTGAATAAGTGGATTTGAGTGTATGTTAAAGCATGAAGATTTTCAACAAGTATTTTTCTTGGCACTTCAATATCCTTTGTGCAGTATCTATACATACATATAGATGAATGTACTTGCTATAGGTGCAAATTCAGTAAAGTACAAGGAATGAAGCACGGTGGGCCTGTCATATTGGCAGGCTAGCCATCTTGTGGACTGGAGCTCTTGCGGATTGCCCCACCCGTTATTATTCAATAGCAGCGTGTGTATACAACCCCGCTCGTGGGGGCATGCATACATGGACTTGTGTTCCTATATTTTTTCCATGGGGGGAGGGAACTAAACCCACACAGATGGTAATGGTGCACTGTAACTATAACTTGTACTTCTAAAAACAGATGGACAATTAGACCCCTTTCTAAAAGCTTGCTTGCCAAAAAACACAAGGCACTATTAATTAATTAATTCTCATCCAATTATCTTGCACAACACTAGCTTTTTTTCAGTAAATTCAATATGCATTTTTAGAAACTTTGTCAAAGATGATAGCTATTAAAAAGGATGCCAAAATATAGAAACAATTTTATGTGTATTTTTCATATAATCCTTAAATTTCCCGAGCTGCCTGACAACAGAAGCCCTCACGCTGATAATACTGTTTGTTGCACAGTATATACAATTACGAAATGTGATCCCATCTCACCACTAAGTCTATCACAGAATCTTATTTCAGACTTGCAGCCTTCCCCTTTTTTGGCAAATGCTTTAACAACCTCCCAATTAGCAATTTCCTCACTACCCCTTCAACACTTGCAAATGGCTCCTCATTTGATCATAAAGGATGTGTCTCCCTTTTCTGAAATGCTTGGGACCCAAAGTAATTTGGATTTCAGCATTTGCTTTTTGTTTTGTTTTTTGGATTTTGGAATAATGAGATATCCTGGGGATGGGACTCAAGTCTAAACATGAAATTCATTTACTGGTATGTTTCATATACACTTTATACACATAGCCTGAAGGTAATTTTATACATAACATTTTAAATAATTTTGTGCATGAAATAAAGTTTGTGTACACTGAACCATCAGAAAGCAAAGTGTATTTCAGATTTTGGAATTCTGCATGAGAGGTACTCACCCTATATATGATAAATTATATTCTTCAGAGAGTAGACAACTGAACACAGATGTAACCACCTCTCTTTTTAATGACAAAATATTTCAAGCCTATATATTAGTCTGCTCAAGACAGCAGATAAGAACTGTGTGAACAGTTCAGAAAAGTAGGGCATCCAGTGCTCTGAATCTTTTCTGGATGGACAGGTAAGTTAAAGCCAGCCTTGAGGCCTCAAAAATGGAGAGTAACCATAGAGTACCTTATCTTAATATGCACTGCCAGATACAAGTTCATACAGTAGGCCCTTGGTATCTACTTGTGGTCTGGTTCCAGGGCCCCCTATGGATACCAAAATCCATGAATAGTCAAATCCCATTAAATACAATGGCATTGTAAGATGGCGTCCCTTATATAAAAGGGCAAAATCAAGATTTCCTATCTATCTATCTAAGTTGTGGATGGTTAAATCTGTTGTTAAAGAATCCATGGCTATGGAGGGCCAACTGTATTTACACATCTATCAAATATTCACTGAGCCTATAACCGCCACTTTGGAACTGAATTCAGCTGCTCTTAATAAGGGTACTTACTGAATTGTAAGGTTCAGTTTTACGCATGAAATAATACAACTACCTTTTTAAAAAGTATAGGCCACCAATTCTCTTCCCTTTTTTCTAAACTATGTGTAAGGCAATAGCAACAGCTGACATCTACAGATGACCAGAAAGAAACTATGGATTAAATGTCTCCTTAAGATAATGAATCTTATTTTTGAATGCACTGTATCACCACAAGTTATAATTCTGTCTTTCTGCTGACATTCATACTTTACATTTGAATGCTTAGATTGTAACTTCAGTCAACAAACCTTTTTGCAATATATATAGGCAATAAGACTGGAGAACATTTCCTTTGCCAAAACTGCTCTGGGCGGGGGGGGGGGGGGGAGATAAATATAGCTAAATAGTTGAAAGAGAATCAATCTCCTGCAAGAAGCTTTGTATTTTTTAACTTCTTTAAGTAGAAACTTGAGATCTTGAGGGGAAAAGGCATTTATAAAATTCTCTCAAATCTTTTGCTTCTTTAAGTTGTAAAATGTTTTTCAAAAGCAATTACTTTGAAAAGCTTTGAAATTTTCCCTTATGATACATAAAAGTTTCTCTCTGACCTCAAGTTCCACTTTTATATTATCAGAAAACATGTTTTGTACAGAAACCCATTTCCTGACCAATTTAAAATTTTCATTCACGGGTGTTTCAACATAACAATACCATTGGTGGGCGAGCTATCATGGCATCCAGAGCCCTACTAGTGCGAAACGCTGGTGGAGATTTCTGTCAGCTTCTTGGGCAATGGTTTTGTTGTCATTCCTTTTCTCTTTTCCCTTCCATTGAAACCAGTTCTAGAACTGGCTTGATTAATCCCTCCCACTGAAAACAATAGGAGGGAACTAACTATGCCATCTCCAGGACTGATATAGTTTTAGTGGCTTTTCTGGAGCAAGCTGGGAAAGTTGTATCTTGAAAAGCTTTTTCTGATCCTAATCCATGTGGAATATTATGGTGGGTTGGCGAAACAGCTTTCAGCTATTACCACGAGAGGATTCTGCCCAAAGCTCAATGCAGTTCTCCAGGGAGTATAGGATTGCACCCTACATCTATACATTTGATGTTAATATTAGATATTTTTCTCAATGTGTTGAACCATTCACATGCAGTCTCATCATGTATAATGGTAGAATTCTATTCCATTAATTTCCATGCTACTGCTAGTCTCATCTGTGGTAGATTCTTCTGCAGGACTTGGGGGGAAAAATAATGGTTTGGTTTTAAGGGACACCCACTTTTGACACCATTTTATGAGTAGCTTTTAGAACTGGCTGACAATTCCTTATTTTTAGTGCATCAACCCCTCCCCCCTCCCCCGTTTCCCTTCTTGCAAAGCATGCCGCTCTCATGCTCTCTGTTCAACTCCAGTAAATAAAAAGATGTTGGTGAATATACAGAACATAAAAATGTGTTACTGATACAGCTGGTTCTTCTATTTTTGTTATTGTTTCATGTTTTTAAATGTTAGGCAGGATAGGCAGCTCACAGAATTCCTCTATTAATGTATTTCACCAGTATATAAAATAAACCTTCTAACTATGCATTTCCTATAGCTTGCAAGCCACCCACTTTATTTTTTATTCCTAACTGCAGACATATTTTGTATTTTTATTTTTATTTTTTAATAAATTTTATTAACATTAAAAAGACAAAAACAAAAACAGACAGACAAAAAAAACCCAATACATGAATACAAAAAGAAAACAATAAAACCAACAACTACTTACAACAACATATATCTAATAATTAAAAAGACTTCCTAGGTTGACCAATGTTTACTAAACAGCCCGATATTTTTGTTACCTCTCTTATTAGTATCCTTTTAATTCTTATATCCCACATTTAAAATAGATCTATCTTTAAATTATAATTAATTAATCCTAACATATACTGTTTAAACGGAAAAAGGAGACATATTTTGTATTTTTAAACCTTATGAATAAATATTATCTTCCTCTTTTCTTCAGTCCAATACTTAATACTACTACAAATCTTACAAAACATACCATCTTTCCTTCCTGTTGCTCTGATCTACATGCAATAGGATTGTTGTACAAAGGTGCATATGCCAAGCTGTTTACAGCTACAGACATTCCCTAGACACAGCACTTCAGGACCTAAAAGACATCATGTATCTATAGCAAGATACTGTTGTGTTTAAAATGAACTTGCTGGTTCCAGATCTGTGGCTGTTCATGTGCATGCTCTATCTTACTGGCAATCATATAAAGACACAGTATAAGTGACACTGCATTTTGCAACTTTTACTGATTGCTCATTAATATATTATTTCCAGGTTGCTTATACTTTGTGGTTGTCTGCCTTCAAATCACTTCTAACTTACAGTATCCCTTTACTTGGTAAGATTTATTCAGAGGTGTTTTGCCTTTACTTCCTCTGGGGCTGAGGAAGTATGACTTGCCCAAGGTCACCCAGTGCGTTTCCGTGGCTGAGCAAGGATTTGAACATGTTCTCCAGAGTTATAATCCAAAGCTCAAACCACTACACAACAGTGACTCTCATGCTTTATCAGAGGGGTATAACCCCTCCCATGATAGGTCTGGACAAAAGCCTCAAGCTGACAAACTTCCCAGGCACCGTTCCAATCTTTGTTACAGTCCACAGACTCCTTTTACAGTTTAGAGTTAGATCTGTTAGATGATTAAGTATCTTAGGCACCTTTTTCAAAAGAAAACTAAGGGCAGAGATTCTACAGCAAGCAAGCAGATCGTAACTCTCTACCAATGTACTTCTGCTTAGCTTCTGGAGGCCATGGGGCTGTTGCCAGTGGTGCAGGACAGTTTGCTGGTGAGAGAGGTCATCTCCATGGCCTATCAGCGGCTGGGCCTCCAGGGCACCATCTAGCTATAGTTTTGTGGTGACAGCTCTTTGTTTCTCCCAGATGCAATAACTGCAAACACACGCACAAAAAGCACATGCGCTGGCATAACAGGAGGTTATGCCAATGCATGACATCAAGAGAATTCTGGTTGTGGTACCTAATAAACTTCTGCTGTAAACATTTTCTTCTCTTCATTTCTTTTAGAAGAAACTGAATCTGATGGATCATTTTTCTTTTAAAGCTAGTTAAATTTTGAAAACCAGCTATTTTGTCATTCCTTTATTCTGATATTTTAGAAGCACACTACATAAAATTTATTTGGATGCAACAACGGAAGGGACAACAGTGCAAGAATGGAAATTCAACACAGCATAAGCATCAGACTTAACCTAGGCCATGATTCTAGGAGGAAGAAATGTATAGTTGCCCTTCCGAATTCGTGGGGGATCTGTTCCAGACCCCCCCCCCCGTGAAAATGGCAGCTCGCAAATATCTGAGCCCCATTGAAACTAATGACACACACACCATGGCTGCACACAGGCACACACAGCCATTTTAAATATATCTGCTTCTCCCTCCCCATGAAGAGCGAGACCGTGGACTCGAAGTCTGCGAATGGGGAGGGACAACTGTACATGTATCAAAAGATGAAAAGTATAATTACATGAATGAACAAAATGAAATGGTCTCATTCAGATATAACACTAAGCAATAGTTTAACAGTTTCCCTGTTTGTTTGTGTTTGTTTCATTTCTATGTTGCCTTTCTCCCAGAAAGGGACTCAAGGCGATTCACAGAGAAAATAGTTTAAAAATTATTTACAATAAAAATATTAAAACAATTAAAGTATTCTAGCTAAAAACAGCATAAAATGATGAAATATACTGATGTTAAACAACATAACTAGAACACACACCCCATATAAAACCCTTCCTGACATGATTATATATTAAAAGTCTGCTTGAATAAAAATGTGTTTGCCTGCCGATAAAATGAAAGCAAAGAGGAGACCAGCTTAGCCTCCTGTGGAAGAGCATTCCAGGGGGTGTTAATTCTGAATATGGGAAACTGTGGTTTGTTCAGATCAGTTACTTCCCACACCAGGTTATTAACAACTGAACAAGTAACAGAGCTTCCTACTTTCAAAGGCAACTGGAGACCAGGGATTTGGAATGGAACATTTTTCAAAGGCTCATTTCTCCATGTAAAATGTTAAAAAAAATTTTTTTTACATTTTCTGAAATTCATTAATAAAATCATGGATGTCAAAACAGGGCTGGCCAAGGGTATATCCAAACCAGAGAAATAAAGCAGTTTGAAATCACTTTAACTGCTATGACCCTATCCTACAGAATCCTGAGGTTTATAGTCTGGTGAGGATCCAAAGCTCTCTGAGAGACCAGGCTGACTACCTCACCAAACTACAAATCCCAGGATTCTACAGGATGGGGCATGATAGTTAAAGTGGTGTCAAAGTACTTTATTTCTGCAGTGTGGAAGAACAAGAAGTGATTCAAAAGACAGTGACAGTGAAACTTGAGATTCCTCAATGATCTCAGCAAAAAAAATAAAAAAAAATAAAAGTTAAAACTAAAGTTGAGTGGATAGCCAGAGCATATAATGTGTTAAAAGTAGAGTATCAACAATTTTCAGTGCCTTTTCCCCTTAATTAAATCTAAAGGAAGAATACATGTTTTTTAAAAAAATTAATATTCTAATAAAACATTTCCACATAAAGCTTTGCATTTATTTGAATATAATATTAAAACCACATTAAGTAGGTTTTTTTCCTTTAAAAATCACTATAAATCTTTATGAGCTGATGGAACTTTTTTTTTCTGGAAAAAGATTTATTTAGTAAACACCAGTTAAATAAACCTGCTGCATTACATCACATTCTATTTAAGGCACTGGACATTTTTCCAAAATGTAGTTTTCTGGAAAATTCACATGACTAAAAGTACAATTTGTTTGGGAAGAAACCTTTTACATTTACAACTCCCTCCCTTCAAAACAAATTTCTTGGGAAAACTGGCAGCAAACAGCATTGTCACTGAGACAGTTCCCCATCATTAACATCCAACACTGAAGAATGAAAAATGGGGGAATCTAGCATAGTGAAGAATTCTTCTGGATAAACCTCAGAGAACAGAATTAATAATAAAATTAAATTTTTAAAATACAAAACTAATAATTATTCCTTCAAAATGCTGCAGAGATCCCATATCACTGAACTGTATATTACTTGGGAACAGTAATAGTGGGGTGAATGCAGCCACATCCCTTCTTTTTAACCATTGTAATTTGAGTCTTCCCTGATTTGAAATGAAACATCCAATTTCCTCTTTGTCTATTTCTAACACTACTTTCAAATGTGCAATATTGTATAAACCACAGGTTCAAATAACTCTACTGATATTTGTACAGAGATGCCATTTGTCAATCACCATTAGCTAATATACCCTGCTACAATTTTATTAATCCACATACTATGGGATGTACTTTTAACATTTACAATAAGCTTCCAATACATTTTTAGATTCAGGATGGAAGGGCAGAATCTCAGAAAAAGATTCTCTATGTTTTAGATATAAGTCAATTTTAGATGTAAAATCATGCTGGGATCTGATTTTAGCTACACTTGTAAGAACAAATATATTTTATAACCAGAAGACAAAGAGCTGAGCCATTATTAAAAATCCAGTTAGAATTTACTGGCATTTTTAAAAATTATGGCACAGACTTTAAAAAGGGAGGAGGTTCAGCAACTAGTTAAAATTGGGTAGCGCTGAGTAAATTGAAAAATATTTTACACCAAATTATTAGTGTAAAACACTTGCAATTGCACTATAATCCCTGTAAAGCAAATAGCTGATGAATATTTAACAAGAAAAAATATGTATTTTAAAACATGAAATTTGCATGCATGAAGGCCCCATTTTCCAGACCCCCTTGCCAGTCAAATCTGACAGCTAAATGAACAGAAGTAATTTCAGCCCCCACATTTATTTTAATATATCAATTAGCATGGCAGGTATAGAAAACAATTTAGGTAATTTCAAGAATTTCTATTCTTTTGACTTCTAGAGGACTGAAGAACAACTGGTATAAGTTTCATTATACAAGCCTCGGGTGCACCCACATTTGGAACCAGAGTAGTTTGGGCTACAACTTCCAGAATCACTCAGTCATCATGGAGTGGTTCGCAAAGGTAATTTCTCCACACTCTGCTTTGAACACTGGGAGATAGCCAGGATTGCACTGGGTGGACTCCCACTCAAGAAGTGAAATCTTCCCTCCCTCTCTTCTTCCATGCAGGCCCCCATGCCCTTGAAATCTATTCTGGAGGATCACTCCATCCCCTCTGGGACAGAACAGGGTGAATGTGCAGGAGGTGGCAGGAGAAAGTTCAGTCATTCAAACTGGTTACAATGTTACCTACAAGGATATCCTTAGAACACACATAGGTACACAAAGACATCCTGAAGCCACCTTAATGTGTTTACTGAAATGTAACATTTGGTGACGCATGTATGATGTTGCTTTGGCTACATAAGGATCGCCACTCATCCCTGAATTCAGCAAACAGAGAGGATTATCTGGCAAATTTATGGAGGAGCAGGGGTGGAATGTTTGACGGCAGAAGGTGGTGAAGAGAAAACAACAGGGAATGACTGTCATGCCATCCCTTGATAGTGAGCTTCCAGAAATAGTGAGCTCACCATTGATGGGAACAGAAATCTGAACCTGATAGACCTCTTGTTTTTATTTTTACTTGAGATAAAGCATGCTGGTGTAGGCAGGGACCAATGTATTTGAGCAAGTGCATTTTGCATCCTCAAATTCTGAAGTAGCAAGGTTAGAAATCTGAATTGTCCAAGCATTTCTGATTGAAAGATCAGTCACATTTCATCTATAGTTTGACATATGTTTAGAAAGTTTTTCCTGAGAAAGTTGAATTCAAATCTAGTGGCGCATGTCGTGCATTCATTCACAATTCACAATTCACCACCACCACAAGTAATGTCCAAACTAATTGCTGTTTTGATGCATACAGTTCAGTATGCAGGTTTACTAAAGAAAAGCAAACAAAACCATTTCTAACTTCTCATTTGGGAAGAATAATGTATAAGACAGTCACAGGTAAAGCAGCAATTCTCACAAGCAGCAATTCTCACAACTGTAACACCCCTTCTCTACCTGTTGTTTCTCTATAACTGCCTAATCCACCTTTAAGGTTTGACTGAATGAATTCAGACCCCGGGATAGACAGGGCTGCTCATCTGGATTTTTTAAAAACTCTTTGTATATAAGTTTGGCCTATATCACAATATAACTCACACATATCCAACTGCATACTGTCAACTGAACACCTCAAGCACAAACAGTTCTATCAACAGCCAAAAATTAGAAACATGTAATTCAACTACCTATGTATGAAGAGAGATCTTGCAGCACCTTTAAGACTAACTGAAAGAAAGAAGTTGGCAGCATGAGCTTTCTTAGACTTCAGTCTACTTCCTCATGAGTTAACCATAGTTCAGCTAGTGGTAATAAAATCAAAGAGTCAACTGCTGCTTCAGAATTTCAAACATAATTACACCCTATGGAATGAAAGTTATTCACTCAAATCCTAACCTTTGTATTTACCTTTCCTTAAAAAGCTTTTTAACACCCCTAAGCTGTTTAGAAAAGAGCACAGCAAATGTTGATGAGTGTGCTATTATTTTCAGTGACTCATGTCATATGTTTAGCACTTGGCATTTATTCACACTACCATTCTAGGCAATCCTTGCCAAATAAACAGTGCCAGTACTAAACCTCAGCACTACAGTGAAAATGTGTAGCATGCAATGGCCAATCAAGGTCAAAACAAGTCAAAGTATTACAAATTAGCACTTTAACTGGCATGTGTAGATTTATGCTTTCAAGAGAGCAAAGGACAAACACAAAGAGTATGCCAGATGAAACTGTACAAGAATCCACTACTCTCTCCAGTGCTAAAATTTAGGTATGTTATTGTTGCTGCGCACCTTCCAAGTAGTTTCCAACTTATGCCAACCCCAAGGCAAACCTCACAGGGTTTTTGGGTTGTTGTTTTTTTGCAAGATTTGTTCAGAGGAGGTTTGCCTTTGTCTTCTTCCTCTGAGGCTGACAGACTGCGACTAGTCCAAGGTCATCAAATGGATTTCCCTGGCCAAGTGGAGCTTTGAACCGTGGCCTCCAAAGTTGTAGTCCAATGCTCAAACCACCACACCTTGCTGGCTCCCACAGCCATGTAATATTTAATATTTTCAAACCATAAAATTGCTGTGTAATAAGGGAAAAACAGAACAAAAATAATGAAGCAGAAAGGAATGGAAAAGCTTACAGCTTAATTTGTTGTTCTTGTTGTTGTTGCTGTGTGCCTTTGCAAGTCATTTCTCACTTATGGTAACCCTAAGGCAAACCTATCACGGGGGGTTCTTGCCAAGATGTTTGCCACTGCCTTCCCCTGAGGCTGAGGGCATATAACTTGCCCAAGGTATGGGCTTTATGGCTGGGCTGAGAATTGAACCCTGGTCTCCAGAGTCATAGTCCAACATTCAAACCACTATGCCGCACTGGCTCTTACTACAAGTGAATTATCATCTCAGTCATGCTGAGAAGACTGAAACTCAATCATCATTCTTTTCCCTGAATGTAAAAGTGGCCATCTGGTCATATGAACTAGTTCATCCTCTGAAGTTCTATCCAAATAAGCAACAGAGGTTAGTAACCGACAAAGACTTATGCATGGAGAAAAGACTTCTGTTTGTTCATTTGTTCTCTCTCTCCCCACCCCCACTTGCAACATGGGAGTTTTTGAGTGCTGCTCAAAAGGTTCTCCAAGGTTCACAAGCAATACCTTAGAGGACATGAGATTTTATAGGGAGAAAAGAACCATCCTACTGACACAGGAATAGTCTCTTCATCAGTGTACCTTACAGAAGATTGAAGGTTCTTTGCCTTATACCTGTCACTCTGAGTCCAGCCAGCTCTTCCAGAATTTACCATTTTGACCACCCAGGCTCCCACAGAGTTTGGTTTTTTTATGATTTTTTGCTAATAATTTATTTTCAAGGCCTTGAATTTGCTAAAAATATAGAAAAATAACATCCAGCATATGCCACCACTGTAACGTGCAACTTCTACAGCCATAATGTATAATGGCAGCATCATAACATGTCGCTTAAGCAAATTAAATTGAGATCAGTAAGGAGCTTTGTGAACCTTCAATGAACAAATATGTAGCCCAGGCCAGGAATTGCATTCAATTAATTTGCTTTAGCTATAGTGGTATCCACACAGATGAAATTACTAAGTAGAAACTCTAGATATGCTCCTACTGCTTAGAAGCATGACAACTTTTGGCAAAGTTGGCAAACTAAGAACTTGTTGAAATGCTTCATCAACAACCATTCACATTATCTCATATAGCCATAAATTTCACAGGAATAGCCTGAGTTGTACAATTTGTCTTGCAATCTCTCTCTCTCCCCCTCCATCATTCATTATTTTATAAATTTTAGTCATGTTCTCAACCATTCCTCAAATATGTTTTTAAAAATTACAACACATCAAACATGCTAGGTGCCCAGTTCTGTACCAGTTCTAGCATTCTGGTATCCTCTTTGAAGCAGAATAGCAAGGTGTCGTAACATTTGGTGCTCTGCACAAGAAAATTCTTAAGAGTCAATCTAGTCAAACACAATCTGGAAGTAGAGCTGGGAAAATTTCTGAGTAAGAACTTGGAAAACTCTTACCAGTCAAGTTGGCCTTCTTGGAAAAGACAAATCAATGGTGTCAGCACAGGGCAGCTTCATCTGCCAGAATGTATCATCAAATTATATAATTGCCTTACAATATTTGTTGTTCTATTTTAAATACCATTTTAAATGTTTCTTACAATACAGAATACCAGCTATGCTCTTTTTAGAACACAGAAGCCCTGATCACATGATTCCATGGGCAGCACTATGAATTTCATTATCTTGCACTCATCTTTCATATTTTTCCAGACACCATCCTTTTTGAAATTAGTATTTAAGATGCTCAACTGATTTAGAAGACAATTTCAATACAACTAGAGATTTAAGAGTAGATTTACTCACTGATCAATCACAATCTCTTTTTGCCTTAACAGCCCTTCTTTGATTTTCATCAGGGATTCCCAGTTATTGTAATCTTGAATGCTTGCTGCTGAGTAACTCTGATGAGATGATCCGCTCAGAACCTGCAAAGAAATATATGAGAGCATTATGAGAGACAGTGCTGTCAAAAAAAAAAAAAAAAAAGCAAATAAGCAATGCCTTGTCAGGCTTATACATTTAGAAGTATCAACTATGTGTTTAGTTAAGAAAAATATACTTCAGAAAACATTTATGGAAGCCTATAAAGGGCCTTTACAGACTGCCAGAAATAGTGCAACTTTAACTGTCCTGGCTCAGTGCTAGGGAATCATGGGAAGTGTAGTTTACTGTGGCACCAGAGCTCTCTGGCAGAGAAGGCTCAATGTCCCAGAAAAAAATACAATTCCCATGATTCCCTAGCACTGAGCCAGAACAGTTAAATTTGCACTATTTCTGGCAGTCTGTAAAGGCCCAAAGAAACCAGTCCTTACTTTGCTATGGATGTACTACAATATGATCTATTGTTGTTCTACAGTTTATGAATGTTTTAATTTACTTTGTTTCTGCTTAGTATTTCCTTATTTTAAATTTTGTTATAATGGAACTAATTGAAGAGTCCTGAGAGCTTGTATTATTGTGTTTTCTTTTCACAGTTGCTAAATCTATTAGATTATTCATTGGAGTTATAAATGAAGTATCCTTCAGCAGTTCACAGACAGTCTGTGTTGTATAACATGGGTCAGTGAAATGTGTACATTATAAAAACTATTATTATGAAGATTTCGTTCTTTGACTTAAAATTTATGACTGATGCAATCTGCTCTGTTATATGAAGGCAAAAGGGAATGTTACTCCTGAAGATGTAAAGTTCCTATATGCTATGCACAGTGATGAAAAGAACTTCCTCATGTACCAGATATTAAATAAAAAAATGTTTTCAATTTAATAGACAGGTATACTTGGAAGAAATACCACCCTGCAAAAACAGGAGTGTTTCCCTAGAAAACTGGGGCAGATACTTGTTTCTTAAAAACAAACAAACAAACAAAAACTAGCATCTGTCCTATGTTAAACAGAACACTTTGTTTTTCTTCTGACTTCATAGAAATTGACATTTGGTGCTTTCACATGATGAATCCCAGTAGTTCAAAGATCCAAGACACTATGCTATTATGAATAATATGCAAGTGTTTGGGAATTTTACAAGAGAAATGTGTGTGTAGAAGTACATTTTGTTTTGTATTTTTTAATACTGGTGTTTGCCTTAAAAAAAAAAAAAAGGTGATCAAACTTAATTGGTTTTGCTCCTTGTTCCAAAGCATATACGTAATTTTCCATTACTTGTATCCAACTTTTCCCCCCTAGTGATATAAATACACTTCCCTTGACATTGCCCAGGACAACAAAGGTACTTCTGATTCATACAGCACACATGGTGTTGACTACTTACAACAGTCCTTAGCAGATAAAGTTCTTTGTTACTGAAAGACAGGTAGTTTGATATTTCTAAATAATGCACACACACAAAAAAAACTTAAAGGGGCCAGTCAACATGTTAATTAATTCATTTAACTGATATTTCAGAAGACTCCCACAGAAGTTAGCTTTCCAATTAGAAAAGAGTGTTACTTGAGAACTATAACTAAATTCCATTTGGCAGTAATTATAATAGTAAATTATTAAGTAAATAAAATCACAGTATGAGCTTCTTACATAATATAAAATTATTCTAATGAAACAGAATACTGGACTATTATATTCTGAATCTTCAAATAGAAAACTTCAAGTATTGCTCACAATATTGAGTCTTAAAACACATCTGTATTTAGTTTGGTCTACAGATTTTCATTATGTAAACACAGCAGAAATCATTCAGAGGGAAACAAAAAACATTAAGGTATTGGGATCAAACAACATGGATAATGGATGGGTAAAGGAGGAAGGTCCAATTTATTTCACACAGGCAGGATCAAGGATATCATGAGAGCAGGTTCCCAGTATCTAAAAGAATCCCAGAAAGGAGGAAAATGTATGCTAGGGAAGCTGAAAAAAGAGCAAGAAACAGTTACTACTCAAACAATGTACATTAGGATAGAAATGAGTATATAAAGAATGACAAGCCTACAAAAAGTGTGCCACTGCAAGGAACTGAGTGTTGTGACACAAGTTCATTTTAATTTCTCATCTTATTGCTCATTTGACTGGGTAAAAGCTTTTTAACAAAACAATGCCTATATTCGAAATATGAACCCAGCTTCTGCATACCATAGGGCAGAATGTGCTTCCACTTGCTGCTGAAGTGCCTCTGCTGCAATTGCTGCTTTTCCCCCCAAAGCCTACTTCCAGACAGAGGCTCTCCCACCATCAATCTCCTAATAAGGGACTCTGATGCAATTATGGGGTATCATCACTGTACCGTTCATACAGATCTTCCAATGGGGAATAAAGCAGTGAATCCACACAGGTGTCAGACAAACTGACTTCATGCTCATGCTACAGGACTGTTAAAAGGAAAAAGCTTCTGGATGCTCCCACCAGACCCCTCTATAGACTAGATTAGTGATTCCCAAACTTTGATCCTTCAGATGTTTTTGATTTCATCTCCCAAAATTCCTGACAGCTAGTCAAGCTGGCTGGGGCCTCTGGGAGTTGAAGTCCAAAACACTTGGAAGACCAAAGTTTGGGAACCATTGGACTAGATTTTGTACTTGGAAACAAATACTTGTGTAACCATATTATGAACAGTGCACACATGTACGATTGTGGCTTCTGCCTACAGCAACCTAACGAGAACTGGGCTTTGCATGCATGTATTTTTATAATTAATGTGAAATAAGAGCTGGGCTGCTATAATGTCACAGAGGGCCTGGCCAAAACAGATAACAACCAAAAAGGAATGCAGAAACCTTCTGCTCTGAATTCTGATTTCAATGGACATGTTTATGCTAACTTAAAACCCAGTGGAATGGTTCATAATCATCTTCTGAATGACATAATTTTATTCATTTAGTGGGTCTACAGATTGGCAGAACACTGAAAATAATTCACAGAACCAATCACAACATGCTGCTACCCTTTCCATGGTTAACCAAAAGGTACCCCCTCCCCTCTAGAAGAATCAATGTAATGCCCACAAAATTGTGACAAAACAGTTTTTGTGAGGTTCTGTCATCCTTTTTTTTCTTTGTAGCACTGCTGGAGCTGGTAGACATTAGCAACAGAAGAAGGGTTAGACCAGCGGTTCTCAAATAGTGGGGCGGGCCCCCCAGGGGGGGCGCGAGGCTTCATAAAGGGGGGCCCATTACGGCTGGAGAGAGGGAGATTGTCCCAGCACAGCCCCAGTAGCTCTATCCTGATTGGCCAAACCCGCCCATGTGATCGCGTGGGGGGGCGCGAAATGTTTTCTTCTTTCCTAGGGGGGGCGTGACAGAAAATAATGGAGAAACACTGGGTTAGACTAACATCTAAATGCTAAAAATGGAGCAACTAAAATTTTGTTTGCAAGCACTGTTTTAAAAGAAATCTAACACCTATCTCAGCAAATTAAACCATTCCTTGAAACGCAGCTGCAAAATCAGTGGCACATTTGCCAACCAGCCTTCCATGTATTTTCTGGCCAATGTTGTGGACAACACTTCTAGGTGGCACTTCAGATGATGTTCAAAGCAAGTGTGTCTGGAATTTTTCAGTGATAACAGAAGATCTCTCTCCTAAGTATAGAAGCACTTGTTTTAATAAGTGTTCATATTATCTTCCCATTACATTTGAATTTAATACAGATCACTGAAATCTTTCAGCTTCTTTGAAGCTGTTTAGTGCATGATCCAACAAATGCACAGTAGCAGGATTATTTGAAAATTGTTAATGATGAACTAGAAAGTACTGTAGGAATATTAATTCAAAGCATACTCAGTTTGGAGTTAGCACTAATGTTAACAGAAAGGCCAATGTTAAATGTTTTGATTGATTGTCTGACAACCTAAGAAAGCTTTGGGTACATATGCACACACAACATGTTTTGTTAATAAAGGTAGTTTAATTTTCACTATGTACCAAGGCTGCATTTGTTGTTGTTGTTGTTGTTGTTAACAGCCTTCACGTCGGTCTCGACTCATGGCGACCCTATGGATGAGACATCTCCAGGGCCCCCTGTCCTCTACTGCTCTGCCCAGCTCCTGCAAACTCATATTCGTGGTCTCTTTAATAAAATCCATCCATCTAGTATGTGGCCTTTTTCTCTTTCTACTTCCTCCTTCTTTCCTAAAATTATTGTCTTTTCCAACGATGCAAGCCTTCTCATGATGTGTCCAAAGTCATCTTGACTTCTAGGGATACCTATTTGTTTGTCCTTTTGGCTGTCCATGGGATCCTCAGCACTTTTCTCTAGAACCATATCTCAATTGCGTTGATTTTTCTCCTATCTTCGTTCTTGACTGTCCAGCTCTCACATCCATACATGGTAATAGGGAATATGATGGCTTGCATGTTTCTGACTTTTGTGCTGAGTTGTGACTTTGCATTTTAGGATCTTTTCTGGTTCTTTCATAGACACCCTCCCCATTCTTAATCTTCTTCTGATTTCCTGTCTGCAGTCCCCAATTCGATCAATGTTTGATCCCAGATATGAGAACTCTTTTACTATTTCTATTTCCTCACTGTTTAGTGTGAATGTGTGTAAGTTCTCTGTAGTCATTATTTTTGTTTTCTTCATGTTCAACAGTAAGCCTACCTTTGCACTTTTTTCTTTGATCTTCCTTAGTAGTTGTTCCAGATCTGTGAGGTTTTCTGCTAGTAATATGTTGTTGTCAGCATATCTCAGATTGTTGACATTTCTTCCTCCTACTTTCACTCCTCCCTCTTCCATGTCCAAGCCTGCTTTCCTTACAATATGTTCTGCATATAAGTTGAATAGGTAGGATGGGAGGATGCAGCCTTGTCTGACTCCTTTGCCAATTGGGAACCATTCTGTTTCTGCATGTTCTGTCCTGACAGTAGCCTCTTGTCCTGAGTACAGATTCCTCATTAGGACTATCAGATGTGTTGGCACTCCCATGTCTTTAAGGCTACATAGTGTATCGTATAATATTAAGGTATAAAGATGATTCCAAATGGAAGGTTTTCTAACAGATTCATTCACAGTTTCAAACAAATTAAGTTATTAATACTAATTGCTCAGACTGCAGAAGTCACAAGAATAGGACTGTAGTACCTAAGGAATGCATAAAGCAACAGTGGTGCTATTATCTGTCAAAAAGAAAAGAAAGAAGGAGGAGGGGAGAGGGGGCGGGGAGAGGAAAAGAGACTATCCTTGGTAGCTAGGAAAACATTTGGTATGTGAGGAACTATTAGTGAAGTAGAAATGAAGTGGATGCTGCACTCAGAACATTTTGTAGGGGGGGGGGGGGGATCATCAGAATCAGATGGCATACCAATAGAACTATTTCTATTGAAAAATCCACTCTAGTACCAACAGCAATCTGTCAACAAATATGGGAAACAAAAAGATGACCCACAGATTGAAAATACTAAATTCATATTCCAATCCCCAAAAAAGGGGGCACCAGGAATTGCAGTAACAACAGAATCATCACACTAATTTGCCATGCAAGCAAATTGATGCTCAGAATTCTGCAATAAACATTTTTACCATATATGGAGCAAGAGATGCCAGACATTAAAGCTGGGTTCAGGAAAAGAAGTGGCACTAGGGATCATATTGCAAATATGTGTTGAATAATGGAGTGTACAAAATAATCTGTGGGCCGGGGGTGGGGGAGTGGCTCTGGTTCATAAGAACAATCTGATCTTGACCAGGATACCTGTCTGGAACACAGTCCACTTCGAGTGTATGTACCTTAGCCTACGAACCAGGGATAGTTTGGGGATTCTGCTAGTCTACCGTCCACCCCGTTGTCTAGCAGACTCCCTAACCGAGCTGACACAGCTGGTCTCAGACCTGTTGTTGGAGTCCCCCAGACTTTTAGTTTTGGGAGACTTCAACATCCCGCTCGAGACCAGCTTAACAGGTGCGGCTCGGGAGTTCATGGAAACCATGACAAACATGGGCCTATCCCAATTGGTCGTTGGGCCTACACATTGTGCAGGTCATACACTCGATTCAGTCTTTCATACGGAACAGGAATATCCGTGGGTGGAGGTTACTAGAACCTCCGCATTGTCATGGACGGATCATTTCCTGATCAAGACTGAACTAAGAACCACAGCTCGCCCCTCTGGGGGGGGGGGGGGTGAACCTATTAGAATGGTCCACCCTCAAAGGCTAATGAAGCCAAGTGGATTCCAGAAAGCCCTAGAGCAGGGGTAGGCAACCTTTCCCCTTTAAGGGCCGAGGGACTTCAGCTCCCAGAATCCCAGGAGCTATTGGCCAACATGGGACTATTGGCCAACATGGCTGAGGCTTCTGGGAGCTGAAGTCCCTCGGCCCTTAAAGGGGAAAGGTTGCCTACCCCTGCCCTACAGGGTTTAATGGTTGTTAACACCAGAGATTCTGTCGAAGCTTTGGTTAATACCTGGAACACCGATCTTACCAAGGCTTATCGACACGATTGCTCCCAGGCGTCCTTTCCAGCCCGCTTCAAATAGGAAGCCATGGTATACAGCTGAGCTGAGGAAAATGAAGCGAGTTGGACAACGGCGAAAAACTCGACTCTTATCTGACAAGACTCGTCATAGGAACTTTCTTTGTTCCTATCAAGAGGCAATACGTGCAGCACGGAGATCCTTCTGTTCTGCACATATTGCGTCTGCAGAGTCACGTCCAGCAGAGCTGTTTAAGGTGGTGGGGGAGCTGACGCAGGTTCCACCTGCGCAGAACCCTTTATTTAACCCAACAGCGGCCTGCTGTGATGCGTTTAACAACTTTTTTGCAGATAAAATCTCTCAGATAAAAGCTGACTTAGATGCCAGTATTGTAACAGATCCAATGAGCGAGGTGTCCAGCGACTCCGTTGATGAGGTTATTCTGGATCAGCTTCAATCTGTGAGTACCGATGACGTGGACAAGCTTCTTGGTAGTGTGAGGAAGACAACCTGCCCTCTCGATCCTTGCCCATCATGGCTGGCCATCCAGGGGGGTGATGCACTGAGGAGGCTCCTTATGGACATCATCAATGCATCCTTCAGGGAAAGATATATTCCACCTTGCTTGAAGAAAGCGGCTGTCAGGCCGCTTCTGAAGAAACCTTCCCTGGACCCCCTGGATATGAACAACTACAGGCCAGTCTCTTTATTACCATTCTTGAGCAAGGTTATCAAGAGGGCAGCTGCTCTTCAACTCCAAGCTGTCTTGGATGAAACCGATTATCTAGACCAGGGCCCGGCAACCTATGCCCCGGGGGCTGGTTAAGGCCCCGGGCCCCGGACTTACCGGCCCAGGCCGTAGGCCGCCGCCGCTGCGCGTCGACGCCGGGGTGCATTTTCGGCCGCGACACGCGCTGTGTGCGGCTGCGGCCACGCGAACTATGGCGGCAGCCGCGTGCACGGGGTGGAGGGGTCGTGCGTGATGGAGGAGGGTGCGTGCGCGCGCCGCCATTCCCCCCCCCCCGTTGCCCCAGCCGAGACCTGGGCGACGGGAGACCGGCCCAGGTCTCTAAAAGGTTGCCTGTCCCTGATCTAGACCCATTTGAAACTGGCTTCAGGACAGGCTTTGGGGTTGAGATTGCCATGTTTGCCTTCACCGACAATCTGTGTCTGAGTATCGACAGGGGTAGTGTGACCCTGTTGGTGCTTTTAGACCTCTCAGCGGCTTTTGACACGATAGATCATGGCATCCTCTTGGACCGCCTGAGGGGGTTAGGTATCGGGGGCACTGCGCTCCTGTGGTTCCGGTCCTTCCTCTCGGGCAGATCCTAGAGGGTGCTGCTCGGGGACAGCTGCTCCTGTAATAGGGAGCTCACTTGTGGTGTTCCACAGGGTGCTATTCTGTCCCCGATGTTATTCAGCATCGATATGAAGCCGCTGGGTGAGATTATTCGGAGTTATGGAGCTGGGTGTTATCAGTACGCTGATGACACCCAGATCTATTTCTCCATGTCTCGTTCGTCGGCTTCGAATTCCAATGGCACCTCTTCTCTCAATGAATGTCTTCGGGCAGTAATGGGCTGGATGAGGAAAAACAGACTGAAACTGAATCCAGACAAGATGGAGGTGCTCATGGTAGCGGCCCCGAAACCAAGAATTGGGTTGCAACCTCCAGTCCTGGATGGGGTCACACTCTCCTCCAGTGACTGTGTTCACAGTCTGGGGGTGCTCCTTGACTCGTCGCTCCTGATGACAAATCAGGTAAATGCGACAGTCAGGAGTGTCTGGTATCAGCTTCGGCTGATATGCCAGCTGCGCCCTTTTCTGGAAGTAAGGGATTTTGAAACTGTTGTGCACGCACTGGTAACCTCGCGCCTGGATTTCTGTAATGCGCTCTACATGGGGCTACCCTCATACTTGGTTCGGAAACTTCAGTTGGTACAGAACATGGCAGCCAGAGTGGTCTCCGGGACATCTAGGAGAGACCACATAACACCGGTGCTGAAGTCCCTTCATTGGCTGCCTATTAGTTTCCGAGCCCGGTATAAGGTGTTGGCTATGACCATTAAAGCCCTAAATGGCTTGGGTCCAACCTATCTCCGGGACCACCTCCTCCAATATAATCCTCCCCGCACACTCCGATTTTCTGGGAGGAATTTGTTGCAGCCAATAAAAACTAGGCTGTCAATGACCTCCCAGAGGACTTTTTCGGCTACCGCTCCCAGATTATGGAACGGCCTGCCAAACGAGATCCGTCAGATCACCAACTTAAACAGCTTTAAAACAGCTGTGCAGACAGATCTTTTCCGGCAGGCCTTTCCTGATTAAATCTCCCGGCCTCCAGAGTCCAGAGTCCTATTCTTTATTTGACCTGCTGTATCTTTACTTGACCTGCTGTCTTTGTTCAGTCTTTTACCACCAACTAGGCTTTTTATAATTTAAATTGATTTTAAGTAGTATGTTTTAATTCTATCATGGTTTAATTCTGTTTTAAGGGGTGGGAAGGTTTATGGGTTTGGGATTGTATTTTACACTGTGCTGAGTTTTAATGATGTAAGCCGCCTCGATTGTCTGACAGAGGGGCGGGATATAAATAAAATTTATTATTATTATTATTATCTCAAAATAAAATCTGTGAAGCATAAGCAAAGCCTTTGATTGCATAGATCATGAAAATGTATGGTTTGATCTGAAAGAAATGAGTGTGCCACAGCATTTGATTGTCTTAATGGGTAACTTGTACTCAGGACAAGAGGTTACAGTTAGAACAGAATACAGAGAAACAGAATGGTTTCCAATTAATCAGACAAAGCTGCATTTTAACACCCTACTTGTCTAACTTGTATGCTAAAACTATAATATGTAAAAAGCAAGATTATCATTAGCCTCAGAAGAAGGAGGTGTGAAAATTGGAGAAAGGAACATCAACAGTTTAAGATATGTAGACGACACCATCTTAACAACAGAAAATAGTAGAGACATGAAACGATTACTGAAGAAAATCAAAGAAGAAAGTGTAAAGGCAGGTTTATGGTTGAGCATAAACAAAAATGACCATAGATGAATTGCATAACTTTAAAGCAGATGATGAAGATGCTGAAATGGTTCAAAATTTTCCATGTCTTGACTCAGCCATTAATCAGAATGGAGACTGCAGACAAGAGAGAAACAAGTACAGGCAGCCTAGTGGGAGGGCAGCCTAGTGGGAGTGAACTGTGCATATCAATTTATTTTAGCTGGAAAGACTCAGCTCATGTTAATGCTTGACTTGGAGGGATCGACTAAGTTTTAAAGGCCATGCTTCCTGAGCATTATTCCACTTAGCTGGGGACGAGGCTAGAATACTCTAGCTGGGGACGAGGCTAGAATACTTTAAACCATGGCTTAAAAATCGTAACAGCTTGAGTGACAAATGCAATCTTTGGCCTCTAGTCTATAATTGCTGTTAAAGTGGAGATAATCCAGCTCCAGAATTCTTGGTTACTAGAAGAGAACCCAATTGGCTTTGCAGCCTTTTATCTCTCCTTCATATGCCTTTGCCTCTGCATTCATCCAGCACTCACAACATGTCAAAGAACACAGCTAATCTCACTGCTTCCTGGAACAGTTTATCAGAAAAACACTCAACGCAGCTCCGAAGTTACAAGACTCCTAGCACATCAACTGGTGCTGTTTTGCCAAATATGTGATGTTTTCTACAGCAACGTGTTACACCAGGGATGGAAGTGGAAGAGGATTATGAATTCATACTGTGCAGTCTGAAAAAAACAATCTAATCTTTAGCTTTGTTTTTATAAGCTTTCTGAAAAGGTAGAAGGGCCAAAGAAACCAAATTCCACCAAAATTTAAAATTAGCTACCAGCTGAGTCATATATAATAGGTTTGCAACTCTTAAATACAAAAGAGCCCTGGATTTATTTCCAATGAGGTTTGCTTTTTCATAATTCTAACTGATTACAACTTAACTCTTATATTTGTATATATACATTCTCTTTGACTACGTATATCAATTTTGCCATGTTTGCACATGCTCAGATATTGATTGTTGTAAATCAGGCACACACATTAATATAAACTCTGGGGAAAGGGAGAATTATGATGCTCTACATCATGATGCATGAAGCTCAAAAGAACACACATCACATACACATAAGATAATTTGACTCTTACGCAAATATTCAAAGTTTATTTCAAAACCAAACATAACAGAAAACGTCTGAAAAAGTATTGCTTACTGTTTGTTTTCAGATTCACAATAAACTAGAATACAGAAGATTTTTAATGCCCCCCTTTTTTTGCTCCAGCTGTAAGAAATATTGTGTTCACATATCATCTTTCATATCCTTTCAAACCCAGTCCAGTGTATAGAACAAAGAATTAATAGCATTCTCATGCTCTTATCATAACATTCTAAATTTAGTCTTATTTGTTATTAGTTAATGAAATGTTCTGGTTGCGTTCCCAGTGAATATTTTGTGGGGGGGTTTTTCTAAAGCAATAAATTCTTTTTTAAAAAAGAAAGGCAACTTTAAATAAGCTAAGAGTCTCATCAACAGGGCAGTCTGGAAAAAAAATGACAGAACCAAATAAGAGAACTCACATATAACTAAAAATCCAATCCCAAGAAAAGCTTTAAAACTGCCTCTTTTCAGAAGAGGGATTGTGCATAGCCTTCTCATGTTATGTTATCTCTGTGTAACATCCTCAGTTTTCTTAACATTAGCTATCACCCATAAGCTGAACCTGACTTAATGAAAATAACATTTTCATGCTTTCACTTGAAGGTTATAGTCATATGGGGTAGGCTGCTTTTTCCTCCCCTGTTGCAGGCAAGTCTTAATCCCATATGAAACACAAACATACGAAACCCCTTATATTGATACAGTGAACAATTCTTATGATGATTCTATAGGCTTTCCAAGCTGTGCTGTTTGATATTTTTTTTAACTGGAGGTGCCAAGGCTTAAATCTACAAGCAAAGTTTGCCTGCATGGCCCCTTCCAGAAGCACTTAAATTTGAACATTGGTGCCTCAAATCTTGGGCACTCTTGAACAGCAACTTCTAGGGATGGAGTCACAACAGTAGAGTCCAACAGTCTGAATCAATAATGTGACACTCTGCTTGCTCAGCCTCCATGTTGTCTTGCATGTGAATTCTGAGGTTCAAGAGGCTTGTGGGATCATGCTGTTACAGACCTTATATCAGACTTCATACAAATGAGCATCTGTTCACCATACAAATAGAGAGATAACAGCTGCAGTTTTTTAAAATGAGTACATGCACATTGTCAGAATCGTCTCCACTGTATAGATAAGTGTGTTGTAATTATACCAAATATGCTACAACAAGGTACAAAATGCCTCCCTCCTTACATATGATCCTGAATTTTCTACCAGATCTCTAAATAAATAAGGAGCAACATGCTCCAGCGGTAGATTCCTATTCCCTCTGGAGAAAGCCCAGATCATTTCCATTTAAGGCCATGTAAGCAGCAGCTGCACATTTTTGTCCCTTGAAGAAAAAGGAATCTGACCCAAAGTTTAAAAACACGTATTGCTTGTATATATACAACTATTCCTAGTCATTTAACAATTTTCAATTTTTTCTTTTGCATCCCAAAAATGACATGTATAATATTTCTTTCTGAATTCATGACTAATTTATCTTCATAAAGTTGTTATCCCTTTCTCCATAATATGCAGGTGTACACACATATCTCTTGCAAATAGTAAATGCAGGCATGGATGGGGCACTTTTATTTGTAATCTACTTCAGGAAGTAGGTCTGGATGAAACATAATATATGTCTGGCGACAAACCTTCTGGAAGAGAATAGCTATGCAGGTTATGGAATTATGGAATATTTACAATACAGGCAAACCTTGCTAACAAAGCCTCTGACAAAGAAGCTTCTTTTCACAAAGTCTTTTTATACCTGCCCAGCCCACCTTTCCTCCTTGTCATCTGACTAGCTAGAAGGTTTTTTTTTTTTTTTTTAGCAACAGCATCATTGGAAAGGAGGGTTGAAGAAACACAAACTTTCAGTGCTAGGTTGCAGAAGCATGTGTGTAGTAAACAATGCAATAAAGCTTGAGCAGAAAGGATTCTGATCCACCCAAACAAATTGTAGCCCTGTGTGCCACCTTACAACAGGCAAAGTAAATAGCAGCTGACTCTGGAATCCATTTCTGAACACACATGAATGAACAGTAAAACAGAGAGAAAAGGAGAGAGCAGATAAGTCTCACCAGCTTCCCCCTGCATGTTAAAAAACATAGATCTATAGATTTGACTACCAAAATGAAATGTATTAGAGAAGTAGAGATTGGTGAAAGAAAGAAAAAAATAATCTCTGGATGCATTTTGGAAGAAACCTTGAAGCCTCTCTAGAAGATTCCCAATTTTTTTGGTTACTCATGCAAGGCTTACATGACCAAGTTGTTTCATTTCACATATGCATATTTTTAGTTCTGAATAAAAAGTCTGTTGAAATATCTTCAAGGTGCTTGTGTATTTTGTAGTGTATGAACCTATCTCTGTTCTTTCCATTTATTTCTACTTCTGGTACCAAAGCTTCTGTTAAAGAAGTAATGTCCAGGAACACATCCACTTTGTTAACTGAGGTATACCTGTATTCCAGTTCTACAAGAAACAAAACTACAGTTGACCCTTCATATCCACGGATTCTTTATCCATGGATTCAACCACCTACTGCTTGAAAATATTTCAAAAAATATACATTCCAAAAAAACAAACCTTGTTGCCATTTTATATAATGGACACCATTTTCTACTACACAATTGTATTTAACGGAACTTGAGCATTAACACATTTTGTTATCCACAAGAGTCCACCCCAGCAGATATCAAGGGCCCACTGTAGTATGTTTTTCAAGCAATCTTTTGTTCAGAGTTTAACTGGGCTGGGATTAAAACCTAAAATAAAAACTAAGCATAGGAAGTGCTGTGGGTGAATGGAGTGAAAGTGAAGCTAGAAAGCTGAACTAGCTCTCAGGAAAGATGAAACCCAAGGTGAAGGGAGCCCAACCACAAAACAGATCAAGGAAGTGGGGAGACTAGATAGTTTACTGAGATACAGGGAGGCAAGCTGTCAGTTTCGACTAAGGGGCTAAATATGGGCATAGGGAAGACATGTGCATTGAGAAGGCACTTAAGGAAATAGGAAGGCTGTTTGAAGAGTCAATGCAGGATCTAAGAACAGGAAAGAGTAAATACTCTTGGTGAAGCAGAAATGCTAAAAAGACAGGTACTGGCCAAAAGACAGAATATAAAACAATTCGAATTAGAAAGCATGTATGTATTTATATGTGAGCAAGTAAGTAAAAGCAAAAATCTAAAGAACACTGAAGGGAAAGAAAACTGCTGTGGAAAAGGAGGGTTCTTGGACAAAGTAGGAGAGCAAAGCCTCACACAGCAACTACTGATAGAACAGGCTGAGCACCTGTGTGTTGTTGGCAGAAAAGAAGTAACTTCTCTCCTACCAATGAAGAGTGGAGTCTTTTGGAGTTCTAGATCACAATGTGGATGGACCAGGCACACAAGGGAGCACGGATCATCCAGTCTAAGTCCTGTGAAGGCAATTCGTCTTTTGGATGTGTGCAGAAGGGAGAGCTACCAGGTGCCTTCTCTAATCTACACAACCCATAGCCAGATTGCATAGTGTTCCTAAGACAGCAACAAAAGCAAAAGGTCATGTGAGGTGGGATACCAAACAAATCTTCAGCTGCAGGCATCTATCACTTTAGATTATTTAAGATTTAAAAATATGTGGGTGTGGAAGAACATACTAGCAACTTAATTCTATGGGTACAACAGCTGGCAAGTAAGGCAAGGTGTTACTGATCTGCTGTTGAACACTTGCACTACAAGTTTACATGCATATGACTGATCAATTGTTAATATCACTTACTGATCTTAGAAGGAAGGCTTGAATCAAACTGCTTCCAAATGACACAAACAGAACTGGACTGCAAGGTTTGAAGCAGAATACAGTCCTTTATATTTCATACTTCTTATGATTAGTACTACTGTTTTTACAACACACTGATTTCAAGACTTCTGATTAACGGATACCATGTGCCAACATACTGGAATATATGACACAGCAAGGAAGACTCACTCCATTTGCCAAGTATCAAGATCCTTGTTTACTAAAACATTTGTTTATTGTTTTTCAGCATAACAAGGGGTCTAAGGTGATTCACAACAATTAAAAGCAAATCACTAACAAAAAAAAATCAGAGTTTTAAAACATACACATAATTAAAAGACCCCCAAGTCAACTCTGGTTTTATAGACTAAGGGCCTTTCCAGACTGCCAGAAATAATGAAGCTTGAGTCCACTTTAACTGCCCTGGCTCAGTGCTAGGAAATCATGGGAACTGTAGTTTATTGTGGCACCAGAGCTCTCTGACAGAGAAGGCTCAACATCCCAGAAAAAAACTACAGTTTCCATGATTCCCTAGCACTGAGCCAAGGCAGTTAAAGTGGACTCAAGCTTCATTATTTCCGGCAATCTGTAAAGGCCCTAGAGGCCCTACAAAACAGTGCAGGCAGGGCTGTTTCCTGGAAGTTCAAATGGGATGGAGCCAATCTAACTTTTCTTGGGAGGGAACTGCAAAAAATCTACAATTGAGGAGGCCCTGTCTTATGTACTCCCCAACCTAGACCTCTTGGAGTGGTGGCGCATGCAACAGGGTTTCCACTGAGGATCTCCCATTCTGAGCAGAAACATATATAGCAGGGGTAGGCAACCTAAGCACCCAGGCTGGTCCTGCCACCGCCGCCTGCCATGATGATATTGATTATTGTTGTTATTACTTGTTCTTGGGATTTTCTTGGCAAAATCTCCACAGGGGTTTCGCCATGGCTTTTCTGGGGCTGAGAGAGTGTGCATGCATATTTTTTATTTTTTAAAATTTTAATTTTTTTATTTTTATTATTTATTTATTTATTTATTTATTTATTTTTGCTGCTTCAGCCCCCCAATTGTCTGAGGGACAGCAACCCGGCCCCCGGCTCAAAAAAGTTGCCTACCCCTGATATACAGGTTTGGAGGGGAGCTCAGTTGAAGAGTGGACAACTACTACAGGTTAGTGGGCCGGATTTCCCCCAGTATGGCACCAGCCTTTTACAGTCCAGATAAGGCAAGAGGTGTGATCATGGGAATCTAGTCAAAGTACCAAATGTGGCTCTTCCACCTGGGTCTTCAGGCAAGAACCAGGCTTTGCTCCTCCCATCTTTTCTTTATTCTAAACTGGCTCTGTGTAGTCAGCTTTGCTCCTCCTTCCCCTTCCATGCACAGTCAAGAGATGGATGGAAACTGTTCTCCTTTGCTCCATTAGTCAGAGGATGGCTAGGCTTTGGCAAGTGATGAAGGGACCTGGATTCTCCACAACCCAAATTAAGCTCCCAGAACTGATGCCCCGCTCATGCAAAACCAGAGGAGGCGTACAAAGCTAGTTACATACAGGTTGAGTCTCCCTTTTCCAGAATTTCAAAATCCAATATACTCCAAAATGTTTACATGGGTGGTTGACATAGTGACAAATTTTGTTTCATGGACAAAATTATTAAAAATATTGTCTATAAAAGTAGCTTCAGGCTATGTGTATAAGGTATACTGGGAACATAAATGATTTTTTTTTGTTTAGAGTTGAGTCTCATCTCCAAGATATCTCATTATGTATATGCAAAAATTCCAAAACAAATAAAATCCAAAATACTTCTGGTACCAAGCTTTTCGGATAAGGAAAACTCAACCTGTATTTTGGTAGACTGCTGTCCTGCTCCTGAGAAAACCACGCCCACTATTATCTGTGAATGTAAAACATGTGTTTCAGTTTTTCATGTTCTAAATAGTTTTACAGAACAGTTACTTAAAAGTAGAAGTACAGTTGTGTGCTTTCAAGTCATTTCTGACTTATGGTGGCCCCAAGGCAAACCTTTCATGGGGTTTTGTTCAGAGGTGGTTTGCCCTTGATTTCCACTGAGGATGAGAGTGAGATTTGCTCAAGGTCACCCAGGAGGCTTCCATGGGTGAGTGGGGATTTGAACCCTTGTCTCCTAGTGTTCTAGTCCAATACGCCAACCATTACACCACACTGGCTCTCAGAAAGTATAGTATCATTAAGAAAATGTATCCTAGCACTCACCACAATGAGAACTTATACCATAATATTGGAAAACTACTGTGTTATACTTTATTATTAAAAGAATCCACAATCATGTCTTTTCCCTCATTTTTTTTTTTTTTTACTCTGCAAACATATAAATTCCTTTTCACTCCCGATAGTTCAACTATTAAACATCACTGTTCTAAATGTGGCTAGCCCAGATATGTCCCTGGTCTTATAAAGGCTCTTCTATAACCAATCATCAGAG
The DNA here is from genome assembly GCA_026167975.1 of Phrynosoma blainvillii. NCBI lineage: Eukaryota > Metazoa > Chordata > Lepidosauria > Squamata > Phrynosomatidae > Phrynosoma > Phrynosoma blainvillii. Next base: position 120,312,443 of record JANUYF010000001.1, on the reverse strand, counting down.
TTAGATTCCTGAATGACATCATGAGCCCTGCCTATGAAACTTTTGTTATTTTTTCCCTCTACCAACATCAGTTGTTCCCACAAAGCTGATGACAGAGAACGACTTTTAGTTTCCCAAGGAATAGCATCATACAATTCAGTAATCACTGGTTGTTGAGGTAAGAATTTCTGCTTTATTACTAATTTACTAGGACTTGTGTATTTCTAAACAAACGACTCTAATAAATCTACAGCTTTTGTTGAGAAAAAGGAGTATGATACAAAACTCCAACATCAGTTGCCTTCTGCATCTTTCTAGACTTATTTTATAACAGATGCAGACATAACAAGCATTTCTAATTATGATCTGTGTCTCTGAACAAAAAAGAGAAATATGAGAGGTTGGAAGAAGCATGGTATGAGAAAAACTAAGTCAAGCTACATTTCACATGGTTTTTAGGAGGGCTACCACATTCAAAATTTCAGAACTATTTAATTTTTCTCATCCTTATCCTCAGCTTGCTCAATTTTCTGTTGTAAAGGAATATTATCTTAATCGTTTTTAAAGTGACCAGCTTATTTGTAGCATTCACATTTCAGTTAAGCAATTAAGCTGTTATGGTTTGAGGATGTACAGAGGGCCCTTGGTATACGCTGGGGTTTGGTTCCAGGACCCACCCAGCCACCCTGGGTAACAAAATCCATGGATGCACAAGTCCCATTATAGACAATGGGATAGCAAAATGGTGTCCCTTATATATAAAATGGCAAAATTAATGTTTACTTTATTGGGGGTTTTTTAAATGCATTTTCAAGCCACCAACAGTTGAATCTGTCAATGCAGAATCCGTTGATACAGAGGGCTAACTGTATCTTTTACTGCAATCATATTTTATAGGAATATTGCTCAGGGTCCAATGTTTATACCAATATTCCTTAGGGGGGAATAACACAGGGAATCCCAAAGTTTCCTGCCTTTAATAGATTTTTTCTCTCTGCTCCCCACTCCCACTTGAATATCAGACCCATGCAAACAGGCATGGGTTAGGGTTAATATTCAAAATACAGGATCCCAACTAACACTCAGATCTAGGAATCTATTTTTTTTTAACCCTAGCCAGAAAACTGGAACAGTTAGGCTGCTTAAATCCCACTAAAGTCACTTGGATTGAACTGCCCTCCCCATGTTATGCAGGTTTGCAACCCCTGTTTGCAAAGTGTGTATTTGAGCCACTGTGGTGCAGTGTTTTGAATGCTTGATTACAACTCTGAAAACCAGGCTTCAAATCCCCACTTGGCCAGAGAAAGCCACTGGATGACCTTGAGCAAGGTATACTCTCTCAGCCTCAGAGGAAGGCAAAGGCAAACCCCAGCTTGCCAAGAAAACCCTGTGATGGTTGCCTGAGGTTGCCATAAGTTGAAAGCACACAACAACTACATTTACATCATACAATATAATTTTATGGATAATACACAGTCTTCTCAACTGGTAAAGTGACCCCTCGTTATAAACCTGATTATAATCATAAATACAAATGGGAAAAGCAGACAAATAGATAAGCCTCAGGAATAAGTACAGCCAATATTCATTGAACTATTTAAAGAAAGAAAGAAAGAAAGAAAGAGGCATTCTTATTTCCATCTCTAATAATTTACAACACAATCTTAAATGTGTTTATTTGTAAGAAAAATCCATTATATTCAAATACATGTGTTCAAATATGAAAGTGTAAAAAGGTTTCAATAAAGAAAACCTTACTCCAAGAAGAAACCTGTATTATCATCTAAAAGCTATAATATCTGGTTAAGTTTCAGGAAGTGACTTAATATTTTCGGCACATTCACCAGTTTTGCATGCTCAGAATTCCTTTCAGACCACACATGAGCATATATACATATAACTATACAAGAACAGTTATTTATTTATATACCAAGAGACAGAGCAATTTTGGAACTCTCCACTCTGAGCGTACTTGATTTTATGGCTTTTTTATCCTACACATTTTCTCTAATAGACGGTCTTCTGTACATTCAGCAATCACATTTTACTTTTTGTCCACAAGAGGTCTTCCAAACAAAAGATAACATAATTTTATTACACCATCACAAACAATTTTGGAAAGTTCTGCGCAATTCTGAAGCATGTTCTGATAAACATAAGTGAGCACAATGGTATGACTTAATACACTAATGGCCACAATAAGCATACCCAATGTATTGTACTGCTGTTACAATTGATAACTTAACTGTAAACCAATCCAAATTAGAGAAGCAATCGGATTATTAAAATTACTGTGGTAAATGGTTGCTTTCACCACCAACTGAAATAGCTAAATGTGATCCATTTCCCCACAGTACAAAAGAACTGAGAAGGAATTATTGCACTCTTTAATAATAAAAAGGGGGTGTTTTGGTTTCTTGCTCTGATATAAATATATATTTTTAAACAAACTTCTTTACATAAAAAGGAGGAGGAGGAGGAGGCTCTCTGCCAATGCTTTAGTGTCCCAATATTTGTTCTCTCATTGGTAGTCCTTGTAGGCTAGTTCAACATTTTAACTTTTAGTAAGTCTGCAGAGAAGAGATCACTCAAAGTTTTTAATCTTTGAAAAAACATTCTTCCCTGTTCCTATTTTATCATGATAGCACACAGAGCATTTCTGCTGTCACAGCTAAACTGCACCTTCCTCTTAATGGTTTATATTCCCACCTCAGCTTCTTTTTACTACTGTATTTCATCTTCTTTCCAGATGCACTGTTTTGGTGCCCTCAGCCCTCCTCTCCATAACTTCCTCTCATCCTCCTGTTATCAATCTTTGCCACCACCACCCCTCAATCCTTGCCACCACAATCCCACTGACTTCTTTTCTGAACTATTCTCCTGTTACTTCAATTTTATTAAATTTTAAGTCTCCTTTTTCTTAGATGTTCCTTAGCTCTGACCCTTGACTTCCACAATGCACATGGGAGAATTCAAAGATATAGCCGTATTAGTCTGTGGAATCAGTATGTAGAGAGATCTTGTAGCACCTTTGAGACTATGGGCCTTTGCAGACTGCTAGAAATAATGCAGCTTGAGCCCACTTTAACTGCCCTGGCTAAGTGCTAGGGAATCATGGAAACTGTAGTTTATTGTGGCACCAGCACTCTCTGACATAGAAGGCTCAATGTCTCAGAAAAAATCACAGTTACCATGATTCCCTAGCGCTGAGCCAGGGCAGTTAAAATGGACTCAAGCTGCATTATTTCTGGCAGTCTGTAAAGGCCTTAACTGAGACAAAGAAGGGAGAGACCTATATATGTCTTTGATGTATGAGAATGTTCACAAACGACTATCAAAACTGGGCTTGCTCCTTTATTTCCATACACAAAGGATTCTGAATTTGAATTGACATTCTCACACACCAAGGGCATACATAGGTCTGTCCCTGGCTGTCCACTCCACTATATGCATCTGAGGAAGCAGACTTAAGTGCACGAAATCTCATGCTGCCAACCTCTTTCTTTCAGTTAGTCTCAAAGGTGCTACAAGATCTCTCTACATACTAATGCTCATGGTGATATGTTTTCCCACAGAGTTACTGCCAGGCTCTTGATTTGAACCTCCCACCCTCAGCCCACCTGATTTAAGTGGCAAATGCATGGAAATTAATAATTTGTTGCTGCCATTTGTACAGTGACACAGATCGGGAGTCAGGAAAACAGATAGCCAGGGAACAGACATTCAGACAATTGCTGGGATAAAAGAGTTGCATTTTCCATATTACAGTTAATGAGTCCCAAATACTGTTAATGAGTTGCCTATCATTAAAAATCATCTTCTTCTTTTGGGAGGGAAACAGCAGTACACTGGTGACCTCTAGTGGCATGACGAGTCAGTACTCACCAAGGACTCGGTTGTAAGAAAACAACAACAGTCTTGTGGCGCTTTAAAGATGAAAAAGTTTTCTTTGGCATCAGCCATTGTGGAAAATGTTCTTCAAGATCTCATACCGTTCCTTGCCCTTCCCTTCCTATCAACACCTATGAGTCCTTTTTTGTTTAAGTGCACTACTTTTGTTAGAAGAATTTGGAATAAACACAATCATTTTGGTTCTGTCATAAACTCTAACTATCCTAACCACCACCCTTTTAAAAAGTTTGATTTGGCACAGGTTCTTGTGGGTTTCAGTCCATGGAAATGCGTGAAAAATAAAGTCTGTCCATCTTTAAAAGTACCACAAGACTCTGCTGATTTTGATGCTAAAGACCTAACACAGCTCCTGATAGCCCCCCGACCCCCACTAGAAATTGCTTATAAAACAATTTTATTTTTCCAGGAAAACAACACAATCACATAAATAAAACCACAGAACATTTTCTGGATCCAGCAGCTTTGTCTATATATTAATATATATGCTATGGTTTCAGGTTTTGTTTTGTCTTTAAGCATCCAGCAAGCTTTGGATTTGGGACAGTATACAAATGCAGTCAAGTTGATAATTATTTACTACATTTCTATATTTCCCCAAAGCCAAAATTCGCTGAGTGCTTCCAAAAAACAAACCCCAAAACAACTTGAAACTATAGCATACGTTAATATAATTAAAACAATATAAAATCTAAAGCAGATTAAAACAGCCTTATGATAAAACCAAAGTGGATACAAAAGCAGAGAAAATATGCAGTACAAGGCTCTGCCATGCACAACACACACTTTTAAATGAGACAGGCAAAAACATTTTTCAGCTGGTGCGCATAAGGGCCTCTATGCAGCGAGCCTTGATAGGGAACACACTGCTTCAGTGTGAAAATCCAACACATGCTGGTATCATGAGTAATTTGACTCTTATGTTTAGGTTGTGGGCCAACTTGCTTTTGGAAAACTGGGTGTCTGAAGGCTTCCAAGTCCATCTCTGATTTGTGTTCTGAGCATATGACCTAAATTCTTGAACAAATCCAGGGCCAATCATCCCATGCAGAGAGTGAAATGTCCTGCTTCAGGGAGTGCCATGGGAGTGGACAGATCGATGAAAGGACAAATTAGGGCGTGAATGCACAATCTATTTAAAAGCTACCGGCTCTAGCAAGTGGTCAGCATAAAGAGAACTGTTCAAAATACTAGATTTCTGTTATAAAATGCTGATTTCCCAGGGATAAAGCAGAAATGGGTGTGACTCATTATTTTGGCTTTTCCTAATACTTCTGTACTTCTAGTGCCAACTGTCATGCACTAAAGATCAGTAAGAAATAACAGTTCTAAAATGTCCTATGTTATGCCAAGCAGGTATTTCAAACCCAGCAGTACAGGCAAAAAAGAGCATACGGTTCACTAGCATTTCTATAGAATTTTATCAGATGTTAACTACACTGCAGGAGACATGAAAAAACCAAGCAGAGAAGGTGTGTGTACCTCTTTTTGCTAATGTCAAAATTATGACTTGCCATACACAACATACCACTTTGGTCCAAAACACACTGCAGAAATAATCCAGTTTGTGACCGCTTTAACTGCCCTGGCTCAGTGCTAGGGAATCCTGGGAATTGTACTTTATTGTGGCACCAGAGCTCTCTGACAGAGAAGGCTGAACGTCTCACAAAACTACAGTTCCCTAGCATTGAGCCAGGGCAGTTAAAGCGGTCTCAAACTGGATTATTTCTGAAGTGTGTTTTGGACCTTTGTCTCTTTCAATGAAACATGGACAAGTATATGCATTACAATTGCTTGAGAGATTCAAATTCAAGAATCCATGATTATCACAAGAAGAAATAACAAAAAATATTCAGACATAATTGTAATTCAGGGGGGAAAAGTAGTGTTGTAAGTCTGGGTTAAGAATTCAGTTTCATTAGCAGAAGGAAGTGAACTTCTATATTATGAACACTAATGCAATTTAATTCAAATTTACTACAAACCTTACTGCAATGAAGTAAGGCTAAAAAGTAGGATTTACATCTAAGTGACTCATCTCCTTCTAAGGACTTTCCAGCTATGGCACTTCAATAGAGACATAAAAGAAAGACAAATGTTATTTCTTAGCCATATAGGGCTAAATTCAACATCTGTCTTACTTAGAGCAGACATAATGAAATGAACAGGACATGTTAGTCACAACAACTTACATCTCATTTAGCCCAATAGGTCTACTCTAGAAAGGATGGATACTGGATTTAATTTGCAGGGGGAAAGCAACTGTTTACTTTGTCAAATTTATACTTCTATCTGACCTTTCCAAAGAGGGTGGAAAATTTCATAAAATATTTTTATCTAAAATACTACAAGAAGAAATGAATGTATGCACTTTCATTAAGAGTATGCCTGTTCAGAAACTGGTGATATGTAACTGTTTCTATTAACTAGTTATGAGACATGTCTGCAAAGTGTCAAGCCATGTTTAACAAATGTGTTTAATCTGCTAGTACTTAATTCAGTATAGCCTGCTTGGGATAAACATTTTCATGTATCTGAGTCCATATTTGGCTAGAAGAAGGAGTACCATTTTTACCAAGTCCCTTGAGAATACTTGTGCCTGACTTGTTATTACAGTGTCTACTCCTGACAAATAATGTAGACCCTCAAAAAAGAACTGAACATGGTATCAGTCAGGCAAATATTTTAATGGTTAATGGTTTACTGTCCTTCATCTATCCAGAATCAAACAGAGCTAAAAGTAATGGATATACAAGATGGAATTGTGGAGCGTATTTATATAAAACATTCCTCCACAAGTTGTGACCTAAGTTCAGCACAGCCCCTCAGTTATGTATTTGGGACTGCTAGGTGCTGGACAATCTCCCTGTTTTTGCACTCTTAGGCAGGCATCTAGGAAAAAGGGCTTAAGCTGTATAAGCAACTCATCACACACTACTGGTGGGCTACATTTAGCTTGTCCCCCAAAGGTTGGGAGTACTTTTGGTGTCTTGTGCATGCGAAAGTATCCCTACAAAGATAATTAGATATTTTTGTCCAATGTGGAACAGCCAGAATCAATTCAAGGATGCCAAAGCAGAGTTGCATATGCAATGCCACTGTGCACTGTTGTGCACTGTACACATACAAACCCTTCATGGCTGCACATGGATGTGCATGCACATCTTGCATGATTAGCATCACACTTGGTGCACTTTACATATGGAGAAACACATATATATTTGGTTACGTATTTGGTTGCACAGCATTGCAATTCACTAATGAGGCAGTGTTGCATAACTGCTACATAACAACATGTAAAGTTATGTTCCATCTCCTCAATGTAGAATTGTAGTCTTAATGTGACAACTGTTCAGTATCCCTCTTGGTCACTCTGTAACAAGTTAAAAGATGTACACAGAAGTTGTACCTGGGGGTAGATTTGAGATAAATATTAAAAGTATGCAGTCTTCACTGGGGGCATGTGGTAGAATACATGGCAAGGGCACAGAGGAAACCTACAGCAATTGCCTCACTCCCACATCATTCACCACTGCCTTTGAAAGAAGCCTAAGGAAAACAGTATAATATTACTGAAAGACACAAATAGTCTTACTGTTAAAATTTCTTTTTGATGTAAAATTATCTTACAGAGAAGTGAGAGGTCGTTTATTTCATTTCAAGTAGAGCAGGCCCTCCACATTTGCTGGCACTGGGGTAGTGGATCCCCATGAAAGTGGAAAAACTGCAAATAAAAGCCCACATTTTATTATACTTGAGAGAACACCTCTCTATGAATCCCTAGGCCGTCCAATGCAACTCTATGGTCAACATCTGGCAGAAATCGACCACAGAATTGTACTGGAGAATGTACGAATGCCTAGAGAAGTGTTCTCTTTAGGAATCTCTAGGTCCTCCTCCAGTGTGACTTCTGGAGAACACTGACCATAAAGTTGTGCTGGAAGACCTACAGATTCCTTGAGAGAACATATTTATCAAATCTGTGAATAATCAAATCCGCAAAAGTCAAAGCTGCAAATGTGGGGGGCCAACTATGATTTGTCCGTTCTGAAGTAATCTGCACTTGCACTAGCCAAAGCACTGTTTGCCGTTTTTCTAACACTTCACTTTCCTGCTCTCCCTAGCTCCACAAAGATTCTTAATCCCCCCAAAGAGAAGATCTTAAGCACTTTGCACTATCCCTGAAAACCTCGGCTTCCTAAAAAAATTCTTTAAGTTTCTGCTTTCCTGTTGCCATGGAGAAGGTGCAGTACATGACCCGCTCTGCTCTGAGGAGAGCCTCAACTATTGAGGTGAACCCACAAACACGCCAAAGGCTTCAGGAGCTCTTTGTAAATTTTTGCCTTATCTTAATATGTCTCTTGCTTATCTGCATCATTGTGATGCTTCTCTGAAGTCCAGCATATTTGATTGATCTTCACTGCATGATGCAATGGAAAAAGCACGCCAAAGGGGGAAAAGAGCCAAGCGAGAATCTTCCAGAACGAGGAAATGCTTGCAAGAAAATCTAGCATTTGGACTAAGCAACTTTTCATCAGCTGCACAGTCCACTTATTAGCCACTGTTAAAAGTACCTGTACTGGACAGCAATTTGACATCTACTGTCACAAAGCTATGCATGAGCTAAATCTTACTTGCCCTGCTAAAAAGGAAGTTTTCTGTGGAAGCTGCTGTCTTAGAGTTTTCAGTTTGTTTGTTTTGCTGAATTGATGTGTTAGTAAAAACAACTATAAAATGTTCAACAGAAACTTTAAACCTTTGGTGCCAGATTATCTAAGGATCACTGCCAATCAATTTTTAAGTGTTTGCTTCAGGTCTGAATAATGCATACACTGAGGTCTGCCCTGAATGAACTACTAACAGGCATACTTAGATCATTATATAGTCTAGAAAAACTCTTGAGCAATCTATTTTAAGAATGTGATTATCTTGACTGTAAATTCAACATGTTAACAGTATAACCTGCTTGGAACAATTTTGTTCCATCATATTTACACAGACTTTTCGATGTACTAAAACTAACATCTACACATTTCTCAAATGTAAAATTAGGAGAAAGTAGAAAGCTAATGTTTTGTATTTATGTAGTAGTCAATAGCAGTTATAAGAAATATTCCTAGTCCACAATGCTCCTTTACAACAAAAGTTTATGTCCTTCATTGTACAAAAAAATCAAATCATCATATATTGCACACATTTTTAAAAAATTAAATAGAAATATACAAATAAGGTCACACATAGCCAGAAATGAGGCAGAAAATCTGAGGCTATATTTTTCTGTGGAAAATTTGCCAAACCATATACAGTCTTCCTTCCCCATTTGTGGATATGAAGTACATGGTCTTGGTCCTTCACGGACTGGCAAGCAGGAAGGGATAAAATGGCATGCATGCAGGAGTGTGTACCCATTGAAAACAATGGGGACTTGAATATTAGTGATATTTCCAATTCACAGGGGGTTCGGAACAGATCCCTTGCGAGTTGGAAGGGATGACTGTATTTGTTTATCCATAGTTGCTGGGGCTGTTGTACTGTAAACATTTATGTTAGGTGGGTTAAATATAGTATATGATGTTCTAGTTATTCTTCAGAGGAAACAAGCATTGACAAACCCTAGTTTGCAGAGGAATAGACTAACAAATGAATGCACTGCTAAGCTTGTTTCTACTGCACAAAATCCCTTGCTTCTCTAACAATCACAAGTACAAGTAGTCAAGACAAATGTGATAAGTTGCCTGTGCCTTAAGACTCAAATACATTCTTTAGTGTAATAAAATGTTCAATGTTGTATTAAAACTGTTTTCTGAACTTAAAATGGAACTGATAAGTAGTGAATGAGTGAAGCTGAAGGTACTACACTTATAAATTAGCAAAAGAAAGTTAAACTGTTGATATAAGTTACATCAGGTACATTTCTCTTTAGGCATTAAACTTTTTAAAAGGTGTTCTTTTAGGTATTGTTATTTTTTGTTAAATACAAGGGAAGTATACACTATTCTCTTCACATTATAACAAATACTCCAATAAAATAAATTTCCACATAAAACTTTGAATGTGTCTGAATGTATAACATTAATTAGTTATACTTTTTTCTGGAAAACCTATTTCACTGTACATATCTGGTGTATACATAATACTCCCAATTTCTTAACAAGGGGCCAGAGCAGGCGGGCATGAAACAGCAATCTGAGTCTGCTCTGGCCAGAAGCAGGTTGGAACCCCGCTGATCGCATGGCTCACTCCCAAGTCAGGCCATGCATGCAGAGGCTGGCCGGCATGGCCAGGAGTCATTTTATCCCAGCTCCCTTTTGCTCAATATATTCAGTACATTTCAGTGAATTGAAGAAAATAACTTCGATAATTTTCTGAGTTAAACTAGAGATTAGTTTACCATTTGCAAAGACTGTCAAATTACCATTAGATGGTTACAATTTTTAAAGCAAGCATAATTTCATCATTCATTAAAAATAAATGATTATTAATTAGACCTTAAATGAATTAAGGATTTCAAAAAACAAAGTATAGTCCCATTTCATCATTGCTAGAATTTCAGTTTAATCCTGAATTCAAAAACAAACTTCAGAAGAAAAATAGGGAAAATAGCTGGTACTATTTACCTAACTGCACCTATATCCAAAATGGTATGACTGTTATGGATATGAGCAATATATAGATGGTGTTTATCACATTCTCACCAAGAAAAGGAGGAGTTATACGAAACTTAAAACTCAGGTCTTCCGTAAGCAAAACAGACTAACACAAATTCATCTTTCAGCATACAAGCAGAACAGTGGAAGTCTGACGACATTTCTACTTAAATACAGATGTATTTCTAGTCATGATTTCAGTACGCTGTTAACAATATACAGTTGTTCCTCTGGATTCACAGGGGTTGGGGCGGAGGACCCACACGAATCTTAAAAATTCACAAATAATGGGAGGGACTAGTGCATGCACACATCTCCCATCCGAAGCCTCAAACAGCTCTAGCAAGCTGTCTTAGGCGCTGGATGGGCAGGGGAGCGTGCGCTGGCCGCTTCCTCCTTCAGTCCCAAGACTTCTGGGAGCTCAATTATTCCTGAGTCCCTAGCTGTGTGCGCGCACTTTCCCGGCTGTTCTCTCCATCTTTGGCTTTTCCCTCACTCACAGGGGAAAAACCTGGGAGGAACGAAGAGGGAGTACAGGCACACACAGCTAGGGAGTCGCGAATAATTGAACCCGCGAATCCCAAAGCCATGAATATTGAGGGTGCCTGTAGTAGTTAACACCATAAAACTAAAACAGAAAATTCAGGTTAGTATTTGCAACAAGAAAAACTAAGTACTGTATATATCATGTACAAGTCTAGAAATTTTAGTAAAAAATAGGCCCCAAAAACCTGTCGACTTATCCATGGGTCTATGCAAGTACTGTAGTTAAACTCTTATTTTAAAAGGAACCATTCCCTGGTGAAAGTGAAGAGTGTGATCTGTTCTGGAAGCACTGACCCCCTCTAATTTCTCATCCAGCCAGGCTTTAGGGTGAGCATAAACAGTTATGCCTTCTGGAATTCTGAAAGTTCTTTGGCATCACTTTCCATTCCTTTACATTCTTTATTACATGCCCCCAAATTTTATGCTCAACTCACCCATGGATCATGTCAAAATCCTAAATTTGGCCCCCAAACCTGCCCTCGACTTATACATGTCGACTTATGGTCAAGTATATACAGTATATGTTATATGGCCCTAAACTTTTCATTTCAACAGCACCCCACTATTATTATCAAAATACATGGCATTTATAGTCATTATTATTTTTAGTTTCAGTCATATGAATCAAAGCAAAGATAGAATTATTATATCTGTTATTTGAGGGAAATGTCATGGCAGGAATGTAATTGGACACAACCATGTATTTCTGATAGAAGAATAATTATGTACCAATATATTTAGTTTCATGTTCTCAATTATTATTAATGGTAGCCTTAACCACAATCAAATTCCAAGTGATGTGTTCCTTTCTGCCACTGCTGGAAATGTTTTTTGCTGATCAACTGGAACTCAAATGCTGCTTTTGGGAAAAAAATCAAATCATTTGGGGCAAATGTTTACATTTAAAATTTCACATTAATATGTGAGAAATATTTCAATTGTCTAGAAGAATATCTTTGCCTGTTATTCCTTAACTTGGGAGCATTTCCACATCTTTTGGTGTGTTGTGCCACATGCCATATAAAAGATGCCAACTAGTGTTCAACTCCAAATACATAAATGCCAACAACGTATATCAGGATGAATCTAAAGAGATAAGGTGTTTAGATGTGGGACTGCCTGGGGACACCTTGCTCCACCTTTGCTACTTTTGAGCTCCATTATGGAAGAAATGTAGGATTAAAAAAAACTGTTAAATAAAATAAATAAAATAGACAGCCTCAGAATCACTAATGGAAGATTTTGAGGATTCAGGGACACATATTCTATCATTTTTAAAACCTGACTTTTAACTGGCAAGATGGTTTGCACTCCCCAATCCACTGTTTGGTTACATGCAAGAAATTTCTTATTGCTCTGGATGGTTATCAGAATAGATACATATGCCTAGGAAGCTACCTAGCAATTTCCTCCTTATGTTTTCAGGTTCCAGCAACAGTAGACATCAAAATCGCAAAGGAGAGAGGAGGTACTTATTTATTTAGGATCAGTGTCCCCCCCCCCCGCCAGCCTCTAATTACAAGTCACATAAAATATGTGACCTGTTTCCCAAACAACATTTAGGCCATTATTGGAGTATTATACACAATTCTCTTTTAGTTGATATTGCTTTTATATATGCACAAGTTATTACAATTTGAAGTAGAGGTGTCTGTTAATAATAATAATAATAATAATAATAGTTTTTATTTATATCCCGCCCCTCTGCCAAGCAATCGGGGCGGCGTACAACAATCACAATAACAAATAGCATCAATACAGAGCCCATCCCTTCTTCCCAACCCCACCCATACCCACCCCTCAAAAACAAAACAAACAAAGCAAATTAAAACAATTTTTTAAAAATATACAAAATACAATATAAAATGCAAATACAATTTAAATGCAATTTTTGAAGGGTTCCTCCTCGCTGCCCCAGGTGGAAAAGGCAGCCTTTTTAAAGGGTCTCTCCTCGCTGCCCAAGGTGGAAAGGCAGCCTTTTTAAAGGGTCTCTCCTCGCTGCCCAAGGTGGAAAAGGCAACCTTTTTAAAGGGTTCCTCCTCGCTGCCCAAGGTGGAAAAGGCAGCCTTTTTAAAGGGTCTCTCCTCGCTGCCCAAGGTGGAAAAGGTAGCCTTTTTAAGGGGTTCCTCCTCGCTGCCCAAGGTGGAAAAGGCAGCCTTTTTAAAGGGTTCCTCCTCGCTGCTCCAGGTGGAAAAGGCAGCCTTTTTAAAGGGTTCCTCCTCGTTGGTTAAGAAAACAAATAAATGGAAATGCAACACAGATCTAACAAACTGAATTCTTAGAAAAGAAAAAAAAATGATGCTGTATAAACACAAGACAGTTATAAAATGATACAAGAAAAGCAAAAATCACTACCATGAAAATCCTGGGACGTTAGAATTCTTTCATTTTTCCTAAACACACATGGAAGCAGGGGCAGCAGGAAATTTTCCTTTTTTAAGCTTATAGATTAAATTATCTTATGTCTCAGCTGGGCTCTGTATTAATCATGGTAAATGGCATCAAAAATTTGATAATTTTAATTTTTAAAGAAGTGCTGGAGAAGTACAAAACAAATGAAACATCTTAACTCTCAAAATCAACAGGACCTGAAGTTACTTAGTGTTGACAGAATTATGGCCCATGTAGCCATTATTCTTCCTTGTGGTCAACAAACACTAAAAATAATAAAATGGGATGAAAAAACAGAAGAAATTCATATCTTGGCAACAGGTTGTAAGACAGGAGTGGCCACAGTATAGTATTTGGACACCATGTGGCCCACCCTCGATTAAAAGAAACTGTGGGAGAAACATGGGGGAAGCACATCTCTCTGAAGCTCAGGGAGGGGGTCATATAAGGCTCCCAGAACTTGGGAAGTTACTCATTCCCATTGTAAAAGAGGCCATCTGTGTCTCCTATGTTATCAACACAAAAGATAAGGGAGCAGAAAGATACGACTGAATACTCAAAATTATCTGGTGAAAGGTGAGATTAGAGTGAAACAAAATCCCTTGCTCTCAATCAGAACCCTCTATCTTTCCACTACAGATTAGTTTATTTAAAAAGGGGTCTACAAATTTAAGCTTGCCTTGGTAGTAAAGTCAAAACTTAGTGACTAAATCTCCACACACACCCCCAACATCTTCAGCACAATCCTATGGATTTTTATATAGACATTAATTCCATTATATTCTATGGGACTTAATTCAAGGTAACTGCATCGGGTTATCTCCCTCTGAACAGATGTCAGTAACAATGGAGTTGTCTCTTCTTCAGGCCCATACAGTACTTGCCTAGCTGGAATGGAAGCTTAGTCTCAAAATGGAAGGAAAGGCCAAGGATTATTTTGGCAGTGAACATAAAATATGCTCCTCAGCTAATCACTATTAAAATGTCCAGCCCAAACTTTCCTCTAGAATCACATCGGAAATTGTTTTGAAAGAAGGTGATCTGAGCATCTCTGGTGCTCACCAAAACAGCTGTTTCTAGTCTTTCCCTCTGAAAGCAGGATGAAAGGCTGGGACTCTTGAGCACCTCAACTACTGGTCACCTAAACAGCCTGTCTCAGCCATCAACTCTAGCTTGGAAGGGGGCTCACTGAGCTTGTGAGGACCAGTGAATGGTTAGGAGGATCCCCATTCTTGTCACTCTTGAATAATGAACAACTTGCCAAGGAGAGTGTGACAAACAGAAATATGGACAAATAAACTGAAATGTGGCATGAAGGCAGAAGGGAGCACAATAGATGTCTAGAGATGAGCAGTCACGTAAATTAACTTTCTACACAAAATGTTCTCTGAATAGTTAATGTTATTTAAGAATGACAGAAGATTCAAATTACTGGTAACTTCTGGGGGCACTCTTGCATAAGGTGGCAAATTATAAAAAATAAAACGTATTTTTATCACAGAATAATTACATAAGTAAATAAACAAGTGCCTTATCAAATGTGTCCATCAAAGTTTGTTACCACATGCTAAAGAATTCTCTGTGTCATTTTTCAAGGCTGGTGTTTTGTTTTGTTTTTGTGGTGGATATATGGGATTGGGTTCAACTGCTCTTGCTCACCAGCCATTCTCTCTTAGGTGCATGCCAAGGCAGTTCAGGCAAGAGTCAAGAATTGAAGATGTGATATCAACAGTTGGCAACCGAAACTTGCTGCTACTGAAATTGACCCAGCCTAAAAACTACAATCACGACATCTATTCAAGCCACCCCTCCAAGCAAAAGAGGGTGCACCACAATGGATCTTGCTACAAATAGAGGTCTCAACCTACTACTCAATTTCCTGCTCATTTTCTTGGTTCTTGTTGTCATGTACATCCTCGTGAAGCTGATGTGAATTTTTGGTTTGAAAGTTTACTTTAATACCACTATGGTAACTTGAACCTTTAAACTATGAAACAAGCAAAAACTGGGGGAAAATTCATGACTCAATAATCTGCTGATCAGAGAAGCATTGGTTTTATTAGACAAATTAAGAATAAAGATTTCGTGATGTGTATTTTTACTCCAGGACAGAGTAAGAGGAGAATGTAGAAAAGCTATACCAGGTTTTGGAATCTAGTTAACACAAGCATTATCATCAGCAAACCACTTCAGTCCCTTATAGTTAAATATCTACTGATGAACAGATAGATTGTGGACATTGACACTACAGACTTTTCAAGCAGAAGAAGGAGAAAAAATCCAATCCAAGAACCTGCTTCGCCACAACTTGAAAGACACTGGGAGAGAAGAAACAGCAAAAAAAGAAACACCCATAAGAAGAAAATAATGGCAGCATACCTATTTGAAGCAAAATGCAATCTCCTGTGAATTTTATTGGGAGGGAGGGGAGGGCAAACAGTAATTGAAGAATGTAGAAAAAATACACAATGCTAACAAGCCGATATCCTCAATCAGAAGCAGGTCTAACAGCACTGGATGAGCTCCACTCATACATACTAGAGAAGGCCTATTGAGTACAACTTAAGCTTACTTACCGATGAATATGAAAATGATTGCAAGATAGTATGTATCTATGGCATGTTAATGGGAAACATACCTGCCAGACCAATGTAATATCCCTTTAACAGCATATAAAGTTGCTCAGAGATATATGCTATAATGCAATGGTCATAGATTTAAGCCCACACTTCAAATATGGGCCATTCTCTCTACTGACTTTTAACCAATTTTGATTCAGTCTTTGGTTCCACAAGTCTCTCAAGCTAGTGGAGGATATTTTAAGGGGCACTTGTTACAGTGTATGGATGTGTTTAGGATTCTTTTCTATATGTTGACCTTTGATCTGATGTGAATATAGATATGCAGTCATTATTTTAAACAAAATTTTTGGAAATTCTGAATGCACATATTTCGTCTATCTACACCAGGGATAGGCAACCTTTCCCCTTTAAGGGCCGAGGGACTTCAGCTCCCAGAAGCCTCAGCCATGTTGGCCAATACTCCCATGTTGGCCAATAGCTCCTGGGATTCTGGGAACTAAAGTCCCTTGGCCCTTAAAGGGGAAAGGTTGCCACCGCCACTTTGCCTTCTTCTTAGCTTTGCCTATAGATTTGTCTTGCACAGAAAGCTCAGTGAACCTACTAGGGAATTTTTATATAGTGTGACATACTTCTGAGATATCTGTGCCTGCATGTCCTCCATAGGGGAACGATGACCTTCAAAAGCAGAATGACTGCTAGGCCTATTAGATTAAACAGAAAATCTCATGGAAGTTGAGCAATGGAACGTACGTTGCAGAATGAAAAAATCTCCAATGCCACATGCAATATGTTTGGAAAACAGCTACAGACATTCATAACCATTTTGAAAATTACCAGCCAACAAGGAGCACAAAAAAGATTTGGCAATCTGTTGCAAGAACAGGCAGAGTCCAATGGTATACTTCTGGCTCTTGAGATTCCCCACACCTTCCTGCAGCTCCCATGCATCCTAAAATCCTGCTCTGGAAGGCTGAAAAACCATCAACAGGTTTTTGGTAGAAAAATGTAGCAAGTAGGGTAAAGGGCAAAAAGTCTCAGTTCTTCTGCAGATGGATATTAAGCATACTGTTGAATAGACTGTATTAATTTATAAGACCACAACTTTTCACAAATGGAAGTGTTTCCACAATCAATTCTGTAACACCAGAAACACGACAGAATCTCTGGATACACACACTTCAGATCCAGATATCCCCCATTGCCTTACCAAAGCCTGAAAGCGTTTTACTTATGCTTTTAATTCTCCTTTCAACCTCACTTTCATTCACACAGATGTCATCTTCCTAAGAACACCCTAAATCTTTAATGTTCTTATGGCTTTTGTTTTAGTTCCCAAGGTCTGGGCTAATACCTAATGGTTACCAACAAAGGAACAATCCAAAGCATTCAGTTCCTAAATTCTAAGCCGCTCTCTGGTTTGTCAGTCAATGCTAACTGTTGAACAAAATGAAAAGGCCACACCTAGCAGAAAAGCTACACACATAAACACCGAGTATATGGGACAAATATCAGAATGTACTGCTGTCAAAGTAATTTACCAGTATTAAGAACCACGTCAGTTTAAAGATATAGATATAAGGTGTAACTAATTTTAATGTATGAAAAAGTTGAATTTTGCTAAAGAATGAAAACTAAGATTATGTGTTTCATTTTTCTTACTGTTGTTATCCTCTCCACAACCAGAAATATATGACAATAATTAAAGATTTTAATACTTTCACAAGCTCATGATCACATATATACAAGGGTAAACTAAGTATTGGTAGAAAAGGCTGAAGTTAAAAATACAAAGCTGAAGATTTATTGTCTCTGTTTCTTAGTTCAACTTAGGCTGAGTCCCCTTGGACCAGAATACTCAGAGAGCAACCTGGAGTATTCTCGCCCCGGAGTTGCCCTGATGCCCATGGCCCCATTACCTGGAGCCCACCGTTGTGATGCCGAGTGGCTGTTCACTTGTACATACCACTGAGCTGCCTACCACTGCCACCACTGGTGTGAGTTGCTTGTTCTGAGGTCAGAATGAGGTGCCCAGCATCAATCACATGGCTGGGCACCTCGTTCTGATCTCAGAACAAGCAACTTGCACCAGCGATCACAGCACTGGGTGGCACAGTGGGACACATTGTAAACAGATGCCCAGAATTGCAATGGATTGCTTTAGATTTTCTAGGAAGATCCAGAGCAAAAGGTGAGAGGTTTTTTTAAAAAAATTAAGGGGTGGGGGTATGCTGCAGATTAGGTTCTGAACTGGCTGGATGTCATCTGGACAGTTTGTACTAGAACTGGAGAGAGGGCCCTGCATTGTCCAGACTAGTCACCATAGGAACAGGGGACGGAAATTTGTTAGAGACAGGGCCTTAATTGTGGTACATTACCGACTGAGACAAGAAAACTGACGCATAATCTTCACAATTGTAGA
Organism: Phrynosoma blainvillii; assembly: GCA_026167975.1. Lineage (NCBI taxonomy): Eukaryota > Metazoa > Chordata > Lepidosauria > Squamata > Phrynosomatidae > Phrynosoma > Phrynosoma blainvillii. The sequence continues at coordinate 120,293,970 of JANUYF010000001.1, read as the reverse complement.
AAGAATAAAGTTACAGGGGGCAAAGCCCAAATGCATGCTTCCAAAACCCCACAAAATCAGGAGTCCCTTTCTATGGGCTAAAATAGATAAAACATTACTGACACAGGGCTGAATCCAATGTTACTTCTACCTAGAAGATACACACTGCAATCATTGCAGTGTAAGTTAGTCATAACTAATAGGTTCATTTCAACAGATCTATTTATTTCAATGGCTCTACTCTAAGGAAGACTAATGCTGGATTTCACTCCTAATGTGAATGGCCACACTGAGGTCTCAATGAAAGGAAGGAGCTTTAAACTTCTCCCGCACTGTGGTCCTCATCCAAACTGGGAAGGCTGCACGTACAGTTTGCAAAGGGAGTTCCCACTCCATCAAAAAGTATGGGGCAAAAATGCAATGTACATTGGGATTGTCATTATTTCCATACCACCTATTCTTACTCTGTGAAATCTATGATGGCAAGATTAAAATATGGAACACTGACAGCAAAATTCAAACATTTATATCATTGACTTGAGGCTATAATTACAAGTCAAAAATATGCCTTTTAAAAGCCATCTGAATCATAAACCTATCATATGGCCCCAAACAAATTACTTTCTCTCAGCCACAGCCATCTACCTATTATATGAAGAAAACAGCCTCCTTTATATGAATCACTAAGATAATATAAGTGATGAGCTACTAACTCTCTGAAGTGGTATATAAATGTTAAGTTTATTTCCATTATCACCAACGTTTTTAAAAAATAGTGGAACAGTCCAAAGGTCTGCCTATATTCTCTTCTTACATTAGTCAACCAGATGACTAGGGAAAACTTACAAGTAGAACCCAAGTGCAACAGCATCTTTCCACTCATGTTCTCTAGCAATTTATATACAGAGACATGTTGCAAATAAGAAGCAAATCTAGCATCAAAACTAGTAATTCTGTATTCATTCTCTCTACATCACCCAGCTCTTCGTTTTCAGAACTGGTGTTCTGATGGAAAGAAGAATTCCCACAGTTCTTGGCCCACTACCTTACAGGATACAAATTACTCTGTTCTTTCTCCATTCACATCCTGCTGTCATTCTCATACAGCGTGTGGTAGAAGTTCCCAGTTTCTCTGAACCTGCACTGGGTCTGAGAGCATCATTAGTGCTCTACTACTGCTGTGCCACAGCTAATGCCATGTGCTGCACTAGCCCTGATGTTGATAGTTACTATCATAAGCCTTGAAATTGACCCACAAGCATTCTAGATTATTGTAGTTAAGAAAATAAGGAGACTGAGGCAAGTCAATATGTGTGTATGCATACACACCTTCAAGTCACCTTTTGATTATGGGAACCCCATGAATTTCATAGGGTTTTCATAGGCAAGGAATGCTTTCCTTCCTCCGAAATATAGCCCACAGCTTCTGGTATTTGCAGATGGACCAGAGCTGACCCTGTTTAGCTTCCAAGATCAGACAGGATCTGGTGCCTTTAGGGCAGGGGTAGGCAACCTTTCCCCTTTAAGGGCCAAGGGACTTCAGCTCCCAGAATCCCAGGAGCTATTGGCCAACATGGGACTATTGGCCAACACGGCTGAGGCTTCTGGGAGCTGAAGTCCCTCGGCCCTTAAAGGGGAAAGGTTGCCTACCCCTGCTTTAGGGTATTTAGGCAGATAAGTCAATATATAGATAACTAAAAAGATATGAACTGCAGAGGAAAGTGGATCCTTTCTGAGTTAGTCAGAGGTGTTATCAAATCACATGGCCTTTGTCTTGGAAGCAGAGATCCTGTCCAAGTAGTTGGCACGATATAGCAGTGTGCCACCTAAAAATGTTGTGGTTATGGTTGTAAGAACAATGCCCCATTGCACAAATGAAGCCAATCTAGAAGGTAGGAAGTATCTACAACTCCTTGACTAGACCACATACGCGGATGTGAGAGAGAACCTAGCTGAGCGAACAGAAACACATCTGAAGGTAAATTTTCCAATTACAGTAATACATAATCATTTTAGAGCATAATTTGACTCTAATGAATTGTTGCCATCTGGACAAACAGTTAAGAGAAGGAAAGCTCATTCTAGCAACATTAACCAAGTGTCATATTATACAAACCACTGACAAGTGTTACAGCCATTTAGTGTACATGGTACAATGGCTATTGACAGAAAAAGAATGTTCTTTTATAGGAAACTAATTTTTAAAACATAATGAATTGTTCCTTTCAGCAAAGTGCATCCACAAATGACCAAATATGTGAAGCAGAAAAATTACCTATTTTCTCAAAACTTAATTTTAGCAAAATAGGACACAAAATGTATTTTTTGGTAATAGCCTCTCCTTCAAGGCAAGAAGATGTTAAGTCCTTAGGCTATAGAAGATATATATCATACCAAAAAGAAAGAAAGAAAGAAAGAAAGATTTACTTTAAACATGCCAAGGGAATGAAAGGTTCAATGTCAATAGACCCAAATCCATGAGTTCCACTGATTAAATTCCATTGATATTAATAAGACTCAAGTGGCCATAAATTGACTGTGGTCAATGTATGGGCCTAGCTACACAGGTACCAATGCTTAATTTGTTTATCCCCTTTATTATTCTGTGTCTTCAAGTTGTTTCTTATTTTTGGTAACCCTAAGGCAACACTATCACAGGGTTTTCTTGGCAAGATTTGTTCAGAGAAGGTGTGTGACTTGCCCAAGGTCACCCAGTTGGTTTTTATGGCTGATTCAAAACCTGGTCTCCAGAGTTGTAATTGATGCTCAAACCATTACACCATGCTGGTGCTGATTATTCTCTATGCCCCAAATAATCAAGACTCTCTGCACATTTGGGGAAGGGGGAGAAAACTGGGGTGGGGCAGATGTAACTCATGTACAACTGTACCACTATCCCAATCTGTATCAATTAAGTTAATTGAAATGAGTTAAATAAAACCCACCAGAATGATGGTGCTATTCCAATCTATTTCAATTATTCCAATCTATTTCAAGCCTTTATATTAATAGGACAGCAGATGTGTGCTGGACTGAATTACTAGGGAGGACTGCTGGTCTAACTTATAAGCATACTATTTAATGATCAATGCAACTGAGGACGTAGCCTAGAATCTGTGAAAGCTCATGAAAAAATAACCTCATGTCACAAGGGTCCTCCTTGCACCTTATCCACACTCCCCCTTTTTCTGTAAAGAAACAGACTAACAAGGCTATCTCTTAGAAGACTTATTGTGTCATTTCTTTTTCTATCCACTTGATGGCAGCAAATGCTGAATTTAAATTCTTACCTGCACAGGATGCTCACTTCCCGTTCTAAGTTCTTCAAGCTGCTGTAACTGCCAAGGAGAAAAGTTGTAGGACTCCTCAGAAGGCCTAGCCTCTGGAGGGTTTGTATGAAATTGTTCTGTTAGCCACCGCTGAGTCCTTTCAGAGGGCTGAATGGGAATCCTGCTCACAACCTGTGGCCCCAAAGTTATATATCCTTGATGAAAAACCTCACAGTTTGATGTAGCAGGCTTGCTTTCAGGTAAGGCACTATAGGTCATGTCTAAGGCATGTCTCCTGTTTGAGGGATCAGGAACCCCCAAGTCTTCTTTGCTGCAACTTTCAAATTTGTATTTGCAGTCCAGGGCAGAATTTCTCTTCTTCCCTATTTCTCTGTCCTCAATTTTGAGTACTTCCATACTATTGTGCAAGCAGCTTGTCCCGTTTGCTCTTAGTGGTGGTGACACACTCTTGTCTCTTCCTGTTTTTTCAATGTTGGCCCTACACTCCGCTGAGTAAACACCTCCATCCTGGCTACAGCTCACAGGCGTGCTGAGTTTAGACAAAGATGACCATTTCCTTACAGGCCTCAAGTCCTTCATGTCAAGAGAACTGTCCAACACACCCTGATGCCTACTTCCAGAGGACCTCAAAAGGCTTGTGCTCCATTTTGAACAATCAGACTTGAGAAGTTCTCGATGTTTGGAAAGTGACGAGCTGGCATTAGACGGCATCACATGGGCAGTGGGGATTGAGACCAGTGAGCGGCTGGGCTTAAACGAGGAAGTACCACTTGAGGTGGAATGATCTGGGGAGAAAGATTTTCACTGTGTGAGTGAAGACAGTGCTAACAAAAGCAGGCCAACATTACTGGCTACGATAATTAAAAGATAATGTACAGGCAGAGCTCAAATCTGAGATTAGAATTTTTGTTTTTCAGACATTTGCTAATTTAATTGTACCCTTTTAATGACTCAAGTACAAGGCAAGCAACTGCTGTCAACTGGTAAGGTTCATACTCTCTTTTTCTAACACAGCAGCTACATTTTTTGTTTTCTCTTCATGCCTCAGACTATCCTTCAAGAGCTGCAGATCTTGAATAGATTTAAACAATATTCACATATGTTAAACTGTACAGGTGTTTATATACTGTTTTCCTCTTTTGCCTACATGTGCATAATTGGGCACTACATGATTGCTGAGATTTTTATTTCATTGACAGCTAAAAGCTGCACGATGCCACTGATTAGATAGATATATCCTCATGTCTTTCCTAGTTAGAATATGCACTAGCAAACTGCACTCTTTCAATCATAGGATCACAGGAGATGTGATCCAGGATTAGGCAAAGTTAGGCCCTGGTGCCACAGGCAATGACCAAAGGCTATTTGAGGGGCTCTCAGCCCCTCCAGAGCCCCAAAATCCATTTTTCTGCTTCCATTAATGATGAACTGCCTCTCCTAAAAGCCTACAATGGGAATTCATCATTAAAATGCACTGCAGGACCCCTCTCCAGTGTGTATTATCCAAATAAAAAGAGAAATCAAATTTAAAAGTGAACTTCTAAACACTTTGGAATAGTCTTGGGGACATGGTTTTTGTGTTAACCACCCCACCCCCATTTCTGACTGTTTGTGCAGCCACTAGAACATTTCAGGCCAGGAAACTGGCCCTGGAACTGGTGTACTTGCTCACCCCATGGCTTGGATCCTGAATTGTAGTTGTACAAGAGAAGACACTGTCATTGGACCTCCATGTTTTATCCTCACCTTAATGTTGCAGCCCTGCCCTCCCTTCTTGCTATCTGAGAAGTTTCCCCACCTTGTCTGAAAGGGTCTCTGAAGAGACTTTTATGGGACATAAAGGGCTGCACAGGGAACAGGGCTTGCTTTCATCAAACAGAAGTTATGATCCAAACCTTTGTACCAGGGAAACTATGCAATATGTAGCAAAGATAGGGTTGCTGACTTGGCTCTCCCACTATGGCTCCATCCTGAATCTGAAATATCAGTAGGCTGACAGAAAATCCCAATGTACCAATGTTCCTAGACAGACAAGCAAGTTAAAATTAACAAAGGTGAGGCAGAGGTTATGCGAATTTGAGTGGCAGCTCTCCTTTGCCCAGCAACTGCTGTTTTGCATTGGAGCCAACAAACAAGCAAAAATAAGCAGCTAATCCTGGCCTTTACTATGGCACATGCCTCAACCTTCTCCCTAGCTGTTCACATTGCTCCTGCATGGGGGGGGGGGGGGGGGGGGTAAAGTCATACAATTTTACTCTAACCATCATGATCTCTCTCCTGGAGTTACTTTTCTAGCTTTTTAAGAACAAACAATCTCAAACTTTCTTTCTTGCTGCTTTCTCCAGAACTGTAATACTTCACAGAATTCACATAAATCACATTAAAAGCTATGTAATCCTGCCCAACTGCTTACCATTGTGATGCACAGGACATCAAGGAAAAGTTCCAGAGACAAGATGCCATATGAGCTGCAAAAGTACACTATGGCTTCAATCAGATTTCACTATTAATTCTGTTAGCTAACACGGCCAAACGCTTAATTAAGAAGTTAACAGGTGTCTAGTTTAGCCAATTAAATGATCATATTTAGAAATACATACATATTACAAAATGAAATTGGTGGGTCATTTTGAGGATCCTAAAAGAAGAGGATAGTTCATGGTTGCATAAGCAGATTTCCAGAAAGGAAGCCATTTCACAGACCTCTACATCCCATTGTTAGTCTTGACTAGAGTAGAACCACTGGATCATCTGGGTTCTTCTATGTGTTGACCCACCATTCAATGACTGATTCAACAGGTCTGCTCTGGTTGCCATTATTCAACAGGATTCCAGCCAGCTGTGCATTCTTAGATGATATGTAACTAATCATCAGTGCTTTCAACACAGCACTTTATTCACTGGGATTGCAGAAACACATTATGCATTCCCCATTACACAATGGAACAATAAGCAGGCAGTCTGGCTGATACACAGTCAGCTACACAATATCAGTACAGGTACATCTTGGTTAACAAAGCCTCAGGGCGGGGAAATGTTCCTTCTCATCGTCTGTCTAGTTGGAAGTTGTTGTTGCGTTGTTGTTTGCAACATTGGCACTGGAAGGAGGATGAATTAGGGCTGGAGAAAGACGTTTTGGTGTCTGGTTGGAGCAGTGTGTCCACAGTAAACAATGCAATAAACAATGCTTAAGCTGGGAAAAAGCAGGATTCTGCTCTGGCTGCATGATGGGGTGAGCTCCTGTCACTAGTCCCAGCTTCTGCCAACCTAGCAGTTTGAAAGCATGCAAATGCAAGTAGATAAATAGGTACCACTTCGGTGGGAAGGTAAACAGTGTTCTGTGCAATCATGCTGGCCACATGATCGCAGAGTAGTCTCTGACAATGCTGGCTCTTCAGCTTAGTAATAGAGATAAGCACCGCCTCCTACAGTCAGACACGGCTTGACAACCTTGTCAACGGGGAATACCTTTACCTTTACCTACTCTGACTAACCTAACCATAGCCATTTGTACCTTCATCGAACGGGCAAGATAAATAGCACTCCTTCAGAGTCCTTTATTGAGCATGTGGGAGTGGCAAAACAAAAAGAAAAGAAAAGGGAGTGCAGATAAGGCTGTCTCACCAACTATCCCCAAGTGGTTAACAAAATCACAATCTATACATTTTATCACCAAAGTGGAAATCATAAGAAAAGTGGGTGCAACTAAAAGATTAAATCATTTGTGGATGCATTTTAGAAGACTTCAAGTGGTTTCTCGAAGGTTCAACATTATTTTTGTGCAAGGTTCACCTGAGCTGGTTCTTTCATTTCGGACATACCTATTTTTAATTTTGAACAAAAAGTATCTTAAAACATGTCAAGGAGCTCTTCTTTTTGTGGTGTAGGAACCTATCCCTATTATTTCCTTTTTATTTGTCCCTCTGGATGTCAAAGTTTTTGTTAAAGAAGTAATGCCTAGGAACACATCTATACCATATAACTACATGACTGCAGGCTTACATCTCACAGTCATGATACAGGACCATAGACAGTATTTAATATTTCCCTTTTCATTGGGCTTGAGCAATGGAATATGATAAATTAGGGTAACCTACTGGAACCCACATTCCAAACCAGAAGTGTACTAAGCTCCAGATGTTTCTGAAGATCAACTTCCACCAAATTTAGCTAGCACACCCAGTGGTGAGGAATGCTGGGAGTTTCAGTCTAACAAGATCGGGAGACAGCACTGTGCCCACCCACTTTGCACAACTGTACTATGGAAGATTAAAGTTTAGCAGTGCAGTCATCAGCATGTTTACAAAGAACTAAGTCCCACCGAATACAAGGTAAATTCATATGTGGAAATTTACTTCACTAAACTCAATGAGACTTAGGCCTGAGTAAAACTGCTTAGCAGTACACTGTAAAAAATGTACTGGCAGGGATAGCAGTTGAACACTGAAATCTTCATATTTGTGTAATTAAGTCTTGTTAGAAGGGCAACCATAGCAGTCTTAGTGTGAATACTAGTTGGATACAAACCAAAAGAAAAGAGTATAGTTCAAAGTTCCTCCTCAGTTAGGGCACACAGATCATGATTCTTTGTACCATGCAATGCACTGGTCTTTATCAGAGCCCCACATCCTGAAGTGTTTACTGATCAACAGTTCCACCAAATAAGCAGGGCAAAAGACAAAATGTTAACCTTTAATTAAAGTTTTAGTTGATTAATCATGCCAATCAATCAATTAAAGCTAGCAGCTGGAGCCTCTAATGCATAGCATGGGGACACCATATCATGTCTACTGGAACAGATACAAACTCAGATATGTTACATACATTGTTTGTAAGTTTAGTTACTAGTGCTGCCATCTATTCAGCCATAATTAAATGAATACCCTTGCGAAGTCCACACTTGGCTGATTTTCCCCTAATTGAACTCCAAACATAGCAAGACAGTGAAGCCATTTCTATTCAAGGAGCAGTTTGCCAACATTCAGACTAATATTTGGTTACAGGCTTCTATTCTGCTTCCAGAAGACTATTCTTGTCACAAAATTTCAAGGGAAGGGATAAATTTAGATTTCCTCATTCCTGATTTTAAGTCATTTAATGCAACTACTTACAACAAAACATACTGATTATTTTCAATCAAAATGGATAGAGATCACACGTGCTTTTGATACAAACAATCAGGTATCAAGAAAGAATGCCACATAAGTGGCACTATGCAAAGAAATGTGAAAAGATGGGGCCACCAACCCACACTCTGTAAATACAGAGAGAACAACTATCTCCTCTTTCTCACCGTCACTCCTTGGAGACTATGGCTAGCAGTAAAAGTGAACAATGTTGCCTTAAAAATCTACCAGATGTTCTTGATCAGAAAACAGAGCTAGTTCCTTATTTTTTTCTTGGTCTCAATTGGCTTTAATGCCAGAATAGAAGGGTGTTATGTATACTGATACCACAGCATGGCTGAGTTCTCACAGCTAAAAAAACCCAGTGTCACATCATAGCAATAAGAGCAGAAAAGAGAAAGCAAAGCAGATGCAGTTTCCATTGTATGGACCTCTGTGTCCCCAGCCTGGGAAATTCAGTATTATGACAAGACAGAGACCTAACTGCCATGAATTTATATAACACCCCTTTAAAAGCATCTAAGCCACTAGCAACATTCCATCTTATAGGAGTACAATGAACTGCATTTTAATCGTGGAAAAGAGAAAAGATAGTAAATTAAAGCAACAAGAAACTGACACTTTGAAAACCTGAAAAAACTATCCAGTAACAATCAAGTGGTATCAAAATTATTGTAGCTGTAGGTTTTCTAAAGTCCTTCCAGAAGCAATCCTGAAACACTCCGGTTTTACAACCTGAATTATTTGATTTACAGTATGATTTACAATTCAACCTGGCTCAGCCAGGGTGTGAAGTTTTATTAGGTGTACTTCACAGAGTTGCATGCTCTTCCCCACCATAACAGTGGTTGCTGGTTTAGCACTGATCACATGTAAGGAACAGGGGACAAGTGGGGGTCTGGAGGCAAGCTGTGTGCCTATTATCAGCTCCTTGTTTTCCACTTGATCAAAACTGAATGGCAAATGGACACAAAGCAGCATATTGGGAAATATAACATACTTCATCCAGTGCCTTAGCCTTTTGCACACGTGCAAAAGTTTGCACACAGAAAATCCACAGGCAGAAACTAGATTTGGATCACCTTTGCTCAACTGAGGAAATTATATTGAGGGGAAAAAATTCAAAATAGGAACTGAACATACATGCTGTGAAAATTAGGAGTATGCTTGTTACATGAGAATTTATAGCAATGACAAACAGCCAATTGCTTATATGAACAGAACTAGAGTTCCCCACGAGTTGTCTCTAAACCATTTGGCAAATCTTGCAAAGAGAGAGGATTTATTTTACTTTATTTAATCTAACTGAGCCGAATCTAAATCAGGAAGAGAGTATGGGGGGGGCAGGGGCAGAGGTAGCTATATAGTGCAAATGTGGTGTAATAAAGCAAGACTTTTAAAAGGCTCAAAGGCAGAATGTAGACAAGTTTAATACATTGATGCTTAAAATATAACTCACTGTTATCACAGGTATAATAAAGCTAACATATTTTACTGTATTTCCTTTAACCTTCCTTGAAATTTCAACTGCAGATAAAGAAACTATTAGTCTAATCAGAAATACTGAGGATGAAATTGATACAAAGTAAAGCAGAATTTTACTGGGCATCAAAACTGCAAGAGTCCAGCTGCAAATTCTGCAATAATCCACTCCAAATGCTTATGATATTGTAAAGCACCTTTGCTCTCTTTGCATTTTGACACTCAGAATACACTCAACTACCTTTGGCAGTTTTTCTCCTCTCCCCACTTCCCCCACAACCATATGAGCTATAAATCTTACAGAGAAAAGAAAATGTAAGTGTTTGCCATATGTGAGTGTTTGCCATATGTTTTGTAAGAATTCCATTAAATTACACAATGCAATGCCATGGCAACATTGGGGTGATAATTATGAGATGGGATGCCAACCCTACATGAAAGAAATAACCAGAAGTTGCATGAGAACAGCTGACAAATCATCAAGCAGAAAGAACATTTCTAAGCCTTATAGCTTCCAGAATATAACATTGATTTGAGTTAGCAATTTTTCATCAATCTAAAATCTATAAAAAGTGCCATCTGCCACTATCTTACTAACTGCTTTCCAGACATCCTCTCACTCTGCTCTTCATTGACCTTCTGTTTTTCTGTAGGTCAAGCTGTGGGTCATGCTGTGGGTTGTCTTGCTGGCTCAGCAATGTGGTGCTCATCTTGGCAAGTTGTTCAAATTCATTGTTTTACCCTTGGTTTTGCTCCCTTACTACATCTTCTCATTTAGGTAAAACTTTAAAAAAAATCTAAACTTATGGAGAGGTTTAGTGAATCTGAGCTGAAAGTCAAAGCTGATCACACATGAAGGCTTTATTTTTAACTACTGTACATTTAATCTTGTTTTCTCTCCCCTCTGTTACTATACCTTTGCCATTACTTGAAGCCATTAGTGTACTTTTGCACTATACTTTACTCCTGATGCTGTTTCTTCTCCTCTGCCATAAGAATACTGTTTTGCCACTAAGGTAAATTTCAGGCTACAAAACTATTTATCACATGAATCTGTAGGATTCTCCAAGATGTTCTCAATATTAATTATGTATATTTCTGTCCATTCGATGGAAAAATGCGGTGATCTAATCCTGATGGATTAAGACAACAAAGGCAATATCTGCAGCAACCCAGATTTTTCTAATCACCTTCACATATTCATGCAGGATTTATGAAAGCAAAAAGACTTATATTTTAGAGAAAGAAACCCCTAAAATGCTATAAAGAAGAATGCTAAGGCATTCTGATTCAGACATAATAATAACTAGTTTGTCACTATTTCCATTAAATGTGGCATGTTCTGAGTTTACAACTCAGTCAGAAGACAGATCAGGGAATAGGGATCTAGCCTGTGTTAGATGAGGTCACACTCCCCCTGAAGACACAGGATTGCAATTTGGGGGTACTCTTGGACTCAGCTTTGAACAGGTCTCTGCAGTGACCAGGAGTGCTTTTGCACATTTAAAACTTGTGCACCAACTGTGCCTGTTCCTTGAGATGCCAGATCTGGCCTCAGTAGTACATGCCCTGGTTACATCCCATTTGGACTACTGTAATGTACTCTACTTGGGGCTGCCTTTGAAGAGTGTTCAGAAACTTCAGCTGGTCCAAAGACTGCACCCAGGCTGCTAACAGTGGCAGGTTACAGAGATCACACAACACTTCTGTTGAAACAGCTCCGCTGGCTGCCAGTTTGTTTCCAGGCACAATTCAAAGTACCGGTGATGACCTATATGGCTCAGGTCCAGGCTATTTGGCAGACTGTATCTCCCTATACAAGCCAGCCCAGCCTCTGAGCTTTTCAGAGGAGGCCCTTCTCTCCATCCCACCACCATCACAAGCATGGTTGGTGGGGACACGAGAGAGGGCCTTTTCCATGGCTGCCCTTAGACTCTGGAACTCCTTGCCCAGGGAGACCAGAATGGCCCCTTCATTCCAACAGCACAGAGTTGGACCCTTAAAAGAGTCAGTGGAAGAGGATGAGACATGAATTTCCTACCTTTTGTATTCCATTACAGCCTGCTAAAAAAGGTTTAACCTGAAACTCAGGAGATCTTCCTGAACGGAGAGCTAGAGATGAAGGAACTGCAAACAAAACAAATCAAGAACAGAGATGTACCTTCTATGGATGGACCTGCCCATTTTTCTGCAATTCACCCACCCACACCTTTCTGTTCTACAGTTCATCCCACGTAGAAGGACCCCTCAACTTTGAGGAATCATCTTTGTAGGCTTGGAAGAAGAATGGGGATGAAGAGTCACTCTCCACCCACTTCCTCTTAGGATTCTAGCCATGAATATGACTGGTTTTTGTGCATAACTTCACTTCAAATTATTAAATAATCTTTCTGTTAACTGTTTTGGAAATTCACTACTGCAATTACATGAGAAGTGATACATAGCACATGAAGGCATAGTCATCTGCTCTGGATTAAAAAAAAAAGATTGTCTATTAAGCAGTGATGCAGACTCAAGTCAATTGACAGATTCAAGTTGTACTTAAGTTGCTTCACTGACACAACTCCGTAATAAATGTGCACAAACTTGAATCAACTCACAACTTATATATTTTTAACAGCCAACTTACAGGGCATAACATCATCTGGAAATATCATGGAACGTTTTCCTCCTTTGAACTGTTTTCCTCTTTTGAACTATGCTTCCATCTCACTGATTTATGCCTACCGGTCACATGATGGGAATAGTACTTTATATTTGCCATACAAGAAGCCCCCCACTTCCTACAGACCCTTTCTCAAGGCCACTGCCTAATGCATTTGCTGTTCCCCTCTGAGAAACACACCTCATCCTATGGGATCTTCCCTGCTGCTCCTAGGGAAAGCTTTAGAAGGCTCCTCTGATGTGTAGTGGGTGGGAGCAGACTGCTGAGTAGACCTCAACCCCTGCCTCAGTCCCAGAGCGTAGGGCACACTTCTCAGAGGACAAATGCAAAAGTTTTAGAAAGCTCCTCCAAAGTGCAGCAGGGACAGGCTGCTGAGTAGACCTCAACCCCATTGACTTGAGACTCAACTTGAGACTTGACTTGAAAGTATCTTGCAAGGACTTGAAGTTAGAGATTTGAGACTTGACTTGAGATTGGAGTAAAAGACCTGAATACATCTCTGCTAAATTAGTATCCCAGTACTGCACTATTTATATACCCTTGTATAGAGCAAGTTCATGTAATTAAAGTGTTGGTAGTAAAACTAAATGCAAGAGGGGAAACCTCCACATGATGTTTAACAGTCTATTCTTCCACATGTTTCTACCCTCTGTTGCATGCATTTCTGCTTTTCTTCTTTCTAGATAATAAGATCATTTTACCTTCCACACTTCGGACTTTATCTGCCTGGTGACATACTTCCCAGTGATTCTTTATTTTTTCTATTCCAAACAAGTAGAGACATTTGTAATGCAAACTATTGTGAAACAGCAACATTGTTCTTAACCACCCAAACACTGCTTAACATTATACAAGATACAATGAAGGCCAGGCACAACCATCCTTGCCAAGTAAACCCTTGCCCTTTTGGAATGCCCTGTATTTCACTAAAGCATCAGTTCCTGAGAAAGGCGAGAAGTAGAGAAAGTAAGATGGAAAGAACTGAGAGTTCACCTCAAGTTATGGACATTGATGTGGGTTTCCCAAAAAAGTAGTACTGGAAAAATTTCCAGAAAAAAAACCTAGTGCTTTATATAATGTTATTTGATTTAGCATATTTAAATAATGTATCCAAACACATTCAAAGTCTTATGTGGAAATTATTTTACTGGAATATTTGCAATAATGTAATTACAATAATTTGCAGTAACAAAAAAAATACACCTCAAAGAATACTATTTTTAAAGGTCACATACCTAAAGATAACTGTACCTGATACATATTATATCAACAGTTTCTGTTTCTTTTGTTCAGGTATAACTGTAGTACCCTTAACTTCACTCACTCACTCTGCACTACTTATCACTTCCATTTAAAGTTAGAAAAAATGTGATTTAATACAATTCAACATTTTATTTTACTAAAGAATGGATGTGAGTCTGTTGGCATAAGTAAACTGTCACATTTTGTCCTGACTATCCATATTTGCGACTGAAACAGATTTTGTGAAACAGAAAGCAGCCTAGCAGTGTGTTTTTATTAGCCTATTCCTATGAACAAATGGGTTTGTCAATGTTTGCCTCCTTAGAAGAATAACTAGTACTTCCAGTCCTATATTTAGACTATCTAACATGACTGACTACAATAAAACAGCTCAGAAAAATATGGATAAATGGGGAGGGATTCCAAAATTATTAAATTTCTTTTCACAGCCCATTAAGGACCATGACAGCGGGCACCCTCAGGACTGCGGCATCTGGTTGCCACGGTCCTTCTGCCTCATCTGCTTCACCACCATGTTTACCTTAAAGGACTCAATCAATTTATTCCCAGAACAGGTATTTAGGATTGTACCAACATTCAAATTTTTTTCTTCTGTGTATTTGGGTGTCAAGTCACCAGTTGACTTATGGCCTGGGAATGTTCTTGGATTTCACAGGGTTTTCTTAGGCAAGGAATACTCAGAGGTGGTTTTGGTAGTAGTCAGCTATAAATACGGAAGTACATTTGGAAAGGCTGCGCTTTAGAAAGAGTGAAAATAAATGAGAGAGGATTGTATCAAAGATAAATATTACCGTAGGTGTGAATACAGAAATCAACTTCTCTGATCAACTGTTCAGAATCTTTAAATTGTTCAGCCTCCTGCAATTAATCTTCTGTAAAATAAACTATGTGAAAATGGTCTACTCACTTTTTTTTCTAGTGCCTGAAGGATGGAGCGGAAACATACAAGGAGCTATTTTACACCCAGTGCAACCTCTGATCTGTTTTCTTGTGTCACCTAACAGTAACAGCAAATTCTATATTGCAATGGCATCTGGTCTACAGCAAAGCAGTAATGCAACACCTAGTATGTGCACACATTGGCAAACTTAATGAAGACAAACATACCACAGAGTAGTGATTTTTCAAAGCCCAAGTATTGTGTTTTACATCATTATTCAGGGAGAGAGTTGATTAGATAATAAACCAAAATAGTATTGTACATAAAAAAGTGCACAAGTGATCTGATACAAATATTTTTTAAAAGCCTACAGCAGGAAGATGTGATATTTTAAAGGAGCAGGCTGCCAGTAGAAATGAGTAGAAAACCAATTGTGTGTGTTCAAACAAAAAATCCATCAGTGATACCTTTATTGGCCAACCAAAATGCACGATGTACTTTCAAATCCATTTGCATCTCAACACATACCCCTCTTTTGAAAGAGGACTCCCTGTTGAGATGGAAATGAACTTTAAATTTCTTGGACTTTGCCAATCTCCCTATAGCTACAGGGCCAGAAGGAGGAGGAGCCTGCCTGCAATAGATACCCTCCCCACCATATACCATCTTTACTTCAGACTGAAACAACATGTAAGCATCTGACTAACATCTCCAATTGTTTTTCTTCTGTTTGATTTGTAACATATTGCCTGATGAAGAAGCCCATGGAGCTTCGAAAGCTTGCAACAAGTACATTGTGCATTTTGGTTGACTAATAATAATAATAATAATAATAATAATAATAATTTATTTATATCCTGCCCCTCTGAGTGCAATAAAGGTATCACTGATGGATTTTTGTTTGAATTTGCTAAATGGCCAACTCAGCTACCCTTGAATATTTTCTAAATTATGTGTGTGTGTTTGGAAGAAAACTACTCAAAAGAAAGAAAGATTGCTTGACTGAGAGAGTGAATATTCTGAGCAGAGATACCACACTATAGCTTCAGAATTCAGATAAACAAGGGCTCAGAAACATAATCCTAAAATAAGCCTATTATTCCAACTCTCTTTCAATAAAACAGCCTTTAATAATAATAATAATAATAATAATAATAAATTTTATTTATATCCCGCCCCTCTGTCACACAATCGAGGCGGCTCACAACAATTTAAAAACATCATACAATATTAAAATACCATCCAAATCCCACAGCCCCCCCCACCCCTTAAAAAGGAATTAAACATTTTTTACATTAAAACAATGATTCAAACACATAATTAAAATAAACCATAATCAAACAAACAATAATAGGCGGGGCAGCATTTAAACCAAATGTAGGAGGGATAAAAGGACTCCTGAGGCCGGGAAACTAATCAGGGAAGGCCTGCCGCAAGAGATCCATCTTAACAGCTTTTTTAAAACTGTTTAAAGTTGTCAACTGACGAATCTCATCCGGCAGGCCATTCCATAATTTGGGGACGATGACGGAAAAAGCCCTCTGGGAGGTTGCAGACAGCCTAGATTTCTGTAGCTGAAGCAAATTCCTCCCAGAGGACTGGAGTGCGCAGGGATTATATGGGAGGAGGCGGTTCCGAAGATAAGTTGGGCCGAAGCCATTTAGGGCTTTAAATGTAATAACCAACACCTTATACTGGGCCCGGAAACCGACAGGCAGCCAATGAAGAGATTTTAATACAGGAGTTATGTGATCTCTCCGTGATGTACCTGAGACCACTCTGGCTGCCATATTTTGTACTAACTGAAGTTTCCGGACCAAGCATGAGCGCATGTAGAGCGCATTACAGAAATCTAGACAGGAGGTTACCAGCGCGTGCACCACGATCTCAAGATCCCTTACTTCCAGGAAAGGGCGCAGCTGGCGTATCAGCCGAAGCTGATAACAGGCACTACTGACCATCGCATTTACCTGACTAGCCATCTGAAGCAACGGATCAAGGAGCATCCCCAGACTGTGAACACAGTCCTTCGTGGAGAGTGTGACTCTATCCAGGACTGGAGGTTGCAACCCAATCCTTGGTTTCGGGGCCGCCACCGTGAGCACTTCCGTTTCGTCTGGATTCAGTCTCAATCCATTTTTCCTCATCCAGGCCATTACTGCCTTAAGACAGTCATTGAGAGGAGAGATGCCATTGGAATTCAAGGCCAACGATCGAGATAAGGAGAAATAGATCTGGGTTTCATCAGCGTACTGATAACACCCAGCCCCATAACTCCAGATAATCTCACCCAGAGGCTTTATATTGTGTAGAATGGGGAAAATAGTCCAGCAGATCCAAATATATGGTTATCAAGGACTATGAAACTGTGGAGTGTGTTCAGAAGTATAGAGGTAGCCTTGACTAGAGGGATAGATAACTGTGGCCCTCCCAATGGACTGCAATTCCCAGCTGCCCTATACCGGACATCCTGAGCCAGCAAATCTGTAGCCCTGAGAAGCTGGTGAATTACTACCCCCATCACCCTTAGCCAAGTTTGCTAAGGCTGATGGGAAATAAGAGTCTTCTGAAGTTCCACGTTTCCCAGCCCTGACCTATGTTGCGATGACATTCAAGGAAACATTTCATCAAATAATGATTATGTTCATTTGTGATTTAAAAGCAGCAAAGGATAATCCAGGTCAAAATATTAAAATCTACTTTTATGTCTTCACCTAAGCCAATGAACATTACGGACACTACTACTACTAAAACCAGTAAAAATCCACTAAAAACTGGTGAAAAGTTCAGATAGAATCAGGCTGTAAGAATCTTCATAAAATGCTGAAACCTTCATTTTTCAAAATACAATTAACATTAAAAATCAATGAAAG
The DNA here is from genome assembly GCA_026167975.1 of Phrynosoma blainvillii. NCBI lineage: Eukaryota > Metazoa > Chordata > Lepidosauria > Squamata > Phrynosomatidae > Phrynosoma > Phrynosoma blainvillii. Next base: position 120,276,412 of record JANUYF010000001.1, on the reverse strand, counting down.
TGCTGGCCATTTATAAGCTTTGCTGCAGAGGACAAGAAAACAAGCCATTGCAGGTTTTGCCAATCCTGTTACAGAGGTATGTTAATCCAATTTCAACTCAAATTTTATTAGACAGCTAAGTGGAGAACATTACTGGCATCTAGCATTCTGGTGCTTTATATATAGCATGGTGGGTGGGTGTGGATTTGAATGGTTAAACGTTTTATAAATCCAGTGACAACCAGTGGAAAATTTCCAGAAATGTGGCCACTGATGATGTCCCTTTAAAATTGTGAGGACAAAGAACAATAAAGTTATGTACTTTGTTTTATGCTGAATATCAAGGATCTGTCAAAAACAACACTTTAATGAAATGTCTAAAGATGCAATTCCAAACCTTAAGTTAGGCTACATTGTTCCTCTTTCTGATGAATGAATGACTTCATGCATGTTTGTAATGTTAAGAAAGTTTTGCTTCACTGGTGCTAATCTTGCAATACAAGTCTTTTTTTTTTTTTTAATGTTTCTTGCCATTCCCAAAGCAGCACAAATTTCAAAAACCAAGTGCATTAGAGGCGCATATCACTAAATGCACACATAATAAAAACCACATATACCAAAATCACACAAACCTATGATACACATACAGCTAAAGGCTTCCAGGTCAAAAACCAATGAAATTTGATTAAATAATAATATTAATAAATAATAATAATAATAAAATTTATTTATACCCCGCCCCTCTGTTAATTGGGGCAGCTTACAGCAATTAAAATACATCAATTTACAATTCAAAGCCCCAAACCCACCCTCCCCATTAAAAAAGTATTAAACTAGCATCAATAAAATCAACAAAATCTTAAAATCACATGAGGTATGTTAAGGCAGACAGCGGCAGCAAAAACTCAGAAAAGACATGGGACAAGACAAGGGACAAGAGGTGCAAAATGGAATTTCTTTATTTACTGCAGCCATTTCTAAAGGCCTTAGGGTTAAGAGCCCAGTAGACTGTAAGTGTGTGGAGAAACGTCATATAGATAGACAGTGCTGCCAGAAGAGGCTGTTGATGGGAAGATGGGGAAGGAGCACTGAATTTCACATATAGCCTGATGCATTTTGCCTATATGAACAATTAGCCTTAGGCAATTCACTGACACACTCAAATTGTGGATTTACTATCCAGAAGCAAAAGCAGAACACCAACTGAATCAAACCTTTATAAATAATGCAAATGAGGCTTATAAAAATACACTGCTTTATATTTAATTCATAAGAATCCCTCTCTACACAGTCATAAACTCATGCAACCCACACAAATGGGTAAGAAAAATACAGGGCTTCCTCCCTCATTGAAAAGATTAACTGCATGAATTTTAAAAGAGATGGAATTATTTCTGAGTATAAGAGTGTGTTTCTGCTGGCTTTCTCTAGCCTAGCTTTCAAAATTATTTCAGTAAGATACTACTCTTGATTGATGGTCAGAACACAAGGAACAGGGAAACCGGGAATAGACGAGAGAGAAAAAAACATTATCCTTCTGACTAACACTTCATCCTTTGCGTAATATGTAGGGATCAGTTCTCTTTGCCTCATCTGACCCCTTGCAACAGAGTACATTTGGTTTAGCATTTTGTTTAGAGACAACCTTCAAAGATACATAGTAAAGATGTAACATTTCACATTCCTTGTTGACAAAAAAAGTAACAATTTCCTCACTATTTTCCCTTCTACAAAAAGAATATGAAGGTTTTGTACAGTTTTTAAACAGCATTTGTGCTCTTGGAATTTAAAAATACATGTAGGCTTTTGGACACAAAATACATTTTCTACATAGAAAACATGTTTCCCATTGAGAAAACTGTGTTTTCTGCACAGAATACATTGTTTCCTGCAAAGGAAACATGCTTTCTGTAATATATATATATATATATTGTAGATGAAGACTTCATAACGGACTTCATAAAGTGTGATAAACCTTGCGTCTCCTGATACTCTTCCCAACAGAGTTTCATGAATGTGAAAAAGCCCTGTCTTGACAGCAGAAATAAATAAAGAACACACATTCTTTGATCCCTAGTAATACTACTTGAAGAATAACTGAACTGTTAGGTATACATTGTGAAATTCACAAATGACCAAATGTACCAGTGATGTTCTGCTCTGTGCACACCAAATAAAAAATTAATGCAAATCTTTGCTATTTCTGTTTTATTTGCTTAAGTGCCATTGCTTTCGATAGCACTCCTATTTATGTGGACACATATACTCTGAAAGAAACTGGGTCACGTATTTGTTTACTTGCTATCAGTTCTATAAAGGCTTAGAGAGCAACACTGCATGCCTAATGAATTTACTGTGAAGATCACAAAAAAAAGACACATTCTAAACAAGGTAAATCTACACTCATCCTCATTAAGTTTAAGCGCTGATTATCCAAGGATTAGAGGTCCTTTCTGCAGGTGGAGCAACCAGCTCTGGAGAACTGTGAAATTACTCTTGCTGGGTTAGAATGCATGACATTACTGTAATTTTAAACCTTCAATTACATCAACTACTCTACTAGCAAGATTCCACTGAACTAGTCTGTTGTAGTGACCACTGTAGTGACAAATAAATATCTAGTCATTTGGCTTTATAAAAACAGAATCTAAAGCAGGGATTTAGGTCCAGAACCTGCCTCTACCCCTAATGCTGTTTGACAGCCCAAGAACCTGCAATTCCACCTATCAGAAAAACAGAAGGATCTTAACTCTAGACTCTAGAGGGCAGAATTCTTGTCTAAAACAAATTATGCCACCCACATACCTTGTTCCAGCAAAAATAAAATAAAAACAGAAATTGTCTATTCTGCATTTGCCATGTGGATGGTCAAGGGAGTAAGAGACTGTATAGACAGCCTGGATGGCATGGTGTGAAGCCACCCCACCAAAGATGGATTGAGGCTGTGGCAGCCACATACCGTGGCCCCAATTCACCATGGCGCCGATCAAAAAAGGAAGGTTTTCAACCCCTCCTTTTTTGGCCGCGGAAAAGTCACCTTTACCTGATCATTCCTAGAGTAAAGAATTCCTCTTAGTCTCATAGCTGTTTGGGAGCTTTTCTCCCTCCCTCCCCCTGCCAAAGAAGTGGGGGAGGGAACCTACATTCTCTTCCAAGTGCCTAGGATTCAAACACATAGGTTTAATTTGCATTACAGAAATAATGCAGTTCAACACTGCTTTAACTGCCACGGTTCAATTCTATGAAAATCTGGGATTTGTAGTTTTGTGAGCTATGTAGGCTCTCTTAGGGAGCTCTGGTGTGACACCAAACTACAAACCCCAGAATTCCATAGCACTGAGGGCAGTGCAGATTCAAACATAAGTCATGTTATTCTGGAATATCAGTATGATAAGGGATCTTGTAGCATCTTTGAGACTGTGTGGGAAAAGTTGTAGCATAAGCTTTCATAGATTTGCATCTGAAGTTTTGTGGAAGAGAATTATGGTAACCCTAGTCGCAAGAAACTTCTTTTGTACACCATTTTGGGACAGGACATAGGGAGGGCTAATGGAGAGCTGTGGGAAACAAGCTGTCTCTGTCCAGGCTGAGAGGCAAAAGACCTCCAGCTCCTCCAGCTTTGCCTCAAAACAGAGCAAACGGACCTTGTCCTTCCCTTGATCCCTCCCCCTTTGGACACCAAAATACTTGCCATGCCCACCTTTGCCCAGAAACTGCTCAGCTTCCCCCCTGCAAGGAACCCAAGGAGGGAAGCTTCTTTAGGTAAGAAAGACACTGGCTGGGGAAGGGACGGGGGCAGGCATGTGCTCTTCTTTCCCTTTTGCCTTGGCTAGCTAGCTCAAGCCAGCTAGCCAAAGCAGAAAGGAAGGGAAGGGGACAGGCTCTGCCTCCATTCCCCCTTGCATTGGATACTGTCAATGCTCTGGTGACTCCTGGGGTTTCCTGTTCCTTCCCCTCCCCCTTTTATTCCCTTCTCCCTCCCTTTGCCAGGAGGAGGAGGAGGAGGAGGAGGAGGGACATTTCTTGGCATGGGTTGCCCAGGCAGCCACACAGCTCTTCCTTCCTCAGGTGGAAATCCTGCTGAGCTTGCCTGCTTGCCTGCTCTCTTCACCAGGCACCCCATTCAGACAACATTATTCCTTCTATAGAAGGTCCTCCCTCTTTCACTTTCCCAAGCCCCCCACCCAGCCTCACCTTCCTTCCCCCAAATACAAACTTATAGAGCTCCAGGTTCCCTTTGGAACTTGGACTCACTAGCAACAATTGTTCTTGCGTGCCTTCAAATTGTTTTGACTGATGGTGACCATAAGGAGAACTTATCATGGGTTCTTCTTTAAAAATTTCTTCAGAGGGGATTTACCATTGCCTTCTCTTGTGGCTGAGAGAGTGACTTGCCCAGGGTCACCCAGTGGGGTTGCAAGCAGGATTTCATTTACTTCATTTGCAAAATTACCCAAAAGCAGCCACTTCCCTTGCTTAGGATACTTTCTCTCTTCTCCCCACTCCCATCCCAGTAGAACAGTGGACCTAATACCAAGAAATAGGCATGGGGGAGGGTGCTAGGGTTGTCACCCAAGAGGAAAGGGGACAGTCGCCTGAAAAGGTTTGGAGACCACTATGCTAGATATATGGACTTTATTGAAGAGACCATGAATATGAGTTTGCAGGAGCTGGACAGAGCAGTAGAGGACAGGGGGGGCTAGAGATGTCTCATCCACAAAGTCGCCATGGGACAAGATTGACGCAAAGGCAGTTAACAACAACAACAGCATGGTATGCAAAATTGGCAGTGCTAGCGGGACTACACATTATTCACTTCCCAAGCAGAAGTGGCATCTGGAATGCCCATTCTTCTCAAGAATCTTCCCAGCACACTTAACACACTTTTTAAAAATGCACCCTGAGGGCATGAGTCAAAAATCAACCAAATCCAAAGTCTGTGAGGCAAAATGCTTTGTCAAAATCTGAAGTAAAAAAACATCATACTTTATCAAGCCAAAACACTGAAACAAGCTGTAAACAGACTTTATTCAATTATTCCAAAAAGAAAATTCTGACCAAAAGTTACTGAGATAAATGCTCTGACAGGTTCCTTCCACACTGCTGCTGCAGCAAACAAAAAGGAACTGAGGCATTAAGTGGGAAATACATCCATTAGGTGCATGGGAAGTGGGAGGGGGGCTACCACTAAAACACGTCCATAACATCTCTGGAAGGTTCCAAATAATGCGCTTTTGCATGGATAATCCATTTGTGTAAGTCACAAAGACCACAAAGAAGAAATTAAAGTTATCCAATCATGTGCTATAGATTCTAGGACAGGGACCGGCAACCACGGCCCGCGGGCCGGTTAAGGCCCAGGTCCCTGTACTTACCGGCCCAGGCGGAAGGTTGCCACTGCCACCGCCGCCGTGTGTTTTTGCCGCCGTGCAGCCGCGCGTGCCACGACCGCCATTTTACTTTTCAAAATGGTGGCCACAGCACGTTTGCGCATGCGCAGGAGTACTGTGCATGCGCAAATGAGTCCCGGCTGCCATTTTGGAAATCAAAATGGCGGCCGCGACTCGTTTGTGCATGCGCAGTACTCCTGCGCATGCGCAAACGCGTCGCACCCATTTTGAAAATCAAAATGGCGGCCGCGGCGCATGCGGAGGTGGATACGTGGCGGCAGCGGCAGCGCGCAGGGGGGTTGCGTGCGCGAGCTGCCATTTCCCCCCCCCCCGGCCCAGCGGCGGAAAGGACTTTGCGGGACCGGCCCCCTGCTCAAAAAGGTTGCCTACCCCTGTTCTAGGACTTCATAATTAAGCATTCCAATTACTAACGAGGTACATTACAAGACAAGACAGCAACATGAAGGCCACATGATCAGGTCTTCCCTCCCTCTGATTTTGTAACACCTTTACTAATACAAAGCTGAAGATCTTGAAATCTTGCCAAGATTTTGTGTTGTCTGGACTGGTTCAATACAGAGGTTGTGGATTTTTGTGTTAAACACAATTATTATTTCCTTTTTTTCATAATTAGGTACAAATGGTTTAGTAAGCAACTATAAATAGTTATCTAGTGTTGTGTGCCCTGAAGTCCCTTCTGGCTTATGGCCACCCTAAAAGATACCCTAAAGGCACCAAATTCTGTTTGATCCTGGAAGCTAAGCAGGGTCAGTTCTGATTCATACTTCCATGGGAGACCATCCATGAAACCAGGCTGACTGGTACACTGTATTTCAGATAAAGGAACTGATAAACTACTTCTTAGTATTCTCAAGGTAAGAAAACTCTATGAAATTCATGGAGTCGCCAACAGACAACTTGAAAGCACATCCTTTCACACACACAAGGCAAATTTATCACTGGGTTTTCTTTTGTTTGGCAGGGAGCTGCCATTTCTTTCCTCTGAGGCTGAATGTGACTTGTCCAAAGTCATCCAGCTGGTTTCCATGGCCAAACAGCTCAGAGTCCTAGGCCAACTTTCAAACCACCACAGCATGCTGGTTCTCAATTGTGGACTTGCTCAACCATAACAACTATTTTAGATATGAGTGGAACTTCTCAATATATATCTTATGTAATAAAATGTTAATATACTACTAATTATAAATTCCTCTCCTCAGATCTTCCTCAAAAATACAGGAAACTTGGAGGGTAGTAGTAAGTTTGCCACTTGCAACCCCATGTCCTCTTCAAGGTTTCAGTTTCATAAGATCAAAAACTGAACAGGATTAACATAATGGCAAGGTACCCCCAAGGAGTATTTGTATCAACATCCATATGCCTGTTTTCTTCTCTTTAAGCATTAGATACCACATTTTCCGGCATATAAGACGACTGGGCATATAAGACGCCCCAACTTTTCCAGTTAAAATATAGAATTTGGGATATACTCGCCGTATAAGACTACCCCTCTTCCAACGCACACCAAATAAAAATTAAAAAAAACACACATCAGATTTGATTTCAATATGGTAATTTTAATTCAAATGCTTATGACATGCAGGTACTTAGCAGGAAAACTGTCACTTATAAACACAACAAACTACAGCTCCCATGTTCCCTAGCATTTATTTCTGCAGTGTGTTTTGGACCTTACTTTTTAAAAAATAGTCCAGATTTAAATGCTGCTTTAAAAATTATTTCCATCTCCCAGCTATGAGATGGTTGGGGGGAAATGAGAAAATATTGGGGGGAAGGACTGCCAATAACTAGGTGATGGATTCTGGGGTATGTACAATTTGCAGCCAAGTAAGTGACCCTGGGCATATCACATACTCTCAGCCTCAGAGGATGGTAATGGCAACCCCCATTTGAAGAAACATACCAAGAAAACCCCATGATAAGGTTAAAAGTCACCATTTGGACCACTAAAACATCCTCCATTTTCAGCATGGCTAAGAAGCGTGGATTTACATTTATATTAGTGTTTTTAGCTTTGTCTACATTTTTTTCTTGTATGTCCATGGAATCCCCCATGGGCAAGTCACACTCTCTCAGCCTCAGGAGAAGGCAATGGCAAACTCCCCTCTGAAGAAACCTTGCCAAGCAAACACCATGATAGCCTTAGGGTTGCTGTAAGTCAGAAACGACTCAAAGGCATACAACAATAACAATCTTAGAAGTCACACTCTCTCAGCCTCAGAGGGTGGCAAAGGCAAACCCTATCTGAAAAAACACATAGGCAAGAAATGATAGGTTCATGATAGGTTTGCCTTAGTGTCATCATCAGTTGACACTAGTCCTCCTCCTTCTCTCCCCGGCTCCTTCCTGCCTCACACCTCTATCTTCCTCCTCCTCATCCTCCTCCTCGTATACCCAGCATATAAGACAACCCCTCAACTTTAACCCCAGATTTTCCTGGTTAAAAAGTTGTCTTATATGCTGGAAAATACAGTATCTTATGGCCACTCAGATGTTTTTTCCTCTTATATATGAGATGTACTAACTCTCAGGGAGGCCTGCCATATTAAGCCTAATGATTTCTTGAGAATTTTCTGTCCACCCATTCACAATTATGTCACAGGGGAGCAATGGAAAAAGTTGTTCCCAATCTGAGGTAAAACATAACCCACTCATCCCCACTATAGTGCATTTTGCAATCTGAAACTAGAGTTTAATGGTGAAACTTGATGTCTTTTTTAAAAAATTAATAAATTGGAGGGGCACTAAGGGTTGCATGTAGGCTACATTTTGTCCATCTTTACTTTAAAATAAGTACACTTCAGAGACTTGCCAATAACACACCTCTTAGATGGTTTATCTTAATTTCAAGCACAAAATCTGAGGGCTTTTGTGGCACCCCAGAACAGCCTCGGCCTTAGTTGAATATTATCATGAATATTACTTTAAGCTAGATAGTGATGTGAAAATGTCATTTTATATGCACCATAGGAATTGATTGTTAGAATTATCATTTATGTGGTATGTTTCCTAGCTGATTTTATGAGGGGGGGGAGAGAGAGAGAGTGAGTGAGTTTGGGGGGATATATATAGATCTATCTATCTATACCAGGGGTAGGCAACCTACGGCCCAGGGGCCGGATGCGCCCCCCTCGAGGCCTTTGGACTGGCCCCAGGCCGGTTCTGCCGCCACCGCCCACCGCCATGATGATATTGATTATTGTTATTATTTGTTCTTGGGGTTTTCTTGGCAAAATCTCCACAGGGGTTTTGCCATCATGGCTTTTCTGGGGCTGAGAGAGTGTGCATGCATATTATTTATTTATCTATTTATTTATTTATTTTTGCTTCGCCCCCCCAATTGTCTGAGGGACAGCAACCCGGCCCCCGGCTCAAAAAGGTTGCCTCCCCTGATCTATATAGTCATCCCTCCATTTTCGTGGGAGATCCGTTCTGGACCAAAACCACTGCAAAAATGAAAAAATGCAAATATTCAAGATCCAATGGCTTGAATTGGTAGACATAGTTTCATGCACCTAATGTGAACATTTGATAAGATGTGATTTTTTTTAAAAGAAATTTTTAAAATTTTAAATTCATTTTTTAAAAAACCTGGGGTCTCTCCTTTCTCCTCCCACTGAACCTTACCCCACACATACCATCTCTTCAGCATTTTGAAGGAATGCTGGAGAACACCACAGCCTGTTTCTAGCAAAAGGCAGATGTTTGGGGAGTGATGGTGTCACCTGGTGCAAACCATACCTCCTGCACTCCCTAATGGTGCCCCTGCTGAGCATGGTGGGTTTGATAGTAAGCAGAAACAGTCTATAGGTCTTAATTAGTGTACCATCATTTAGGGGTACTTTCCAGACAAACAAACACAAAGACCCAACACATTAAACACTCTGAATGCCCACTGAGAGCCTGAAGTATCAGAGGGAAGGTAGGGAGAGAAATATACATTCTTCACACCAACAAATCTATAGAGAAGAGAAAGTCCAAATACCATCCCCATTTTACATTTACATGTGGAAGGGTAAGATTTAGGAGATAAACATGGTTGTTAGATGTCCACTTTGATGTGACTGGTCTTTGTGGTCTTCAAACTCTCCCACACAATTTATCAAAATAATTAATTAATTCTCTTTCCCTTTCAGGTTGAGATTATATATATCAGCAGTACACTTAAATGTGATAAGCAGACACACATTTGTATAATTCACTTTAATACTCAGTTGCCTAGTAACAGTGGAACAGCAATCCAAAAGAAAGAGAGAGGGGGGGCATCTTTAATTCCAGTCCAATATAAGAAGAGGAGGTTGGCCTACAAGGACATTTTTGATTTACAGCCAGTTTGCTTTCCAACTAATTACAGTCTTTTGTTACAGAATCTCAGAGACTTTTAGTCTCCAAGCAAAAAAAAAAAATCAATACACCATGCTGCCAAGACAATCACCTCCTACACTAAGTGCGTTTAGCGTGTGAGGAAGAAATCTGGCTGCAAGCTTTATATTTTTCTCTATGGGATGATACTCTGTGGCAGGATAGTCTCTCCTATCTTTCATTTGCCATTATAACATCAAATGTGTTATCATCACTCAAAGTATACAGCCAAGTTACAGCACCAACATTTAATGCCACACAAACTACTGTATTGTGTGACTAGTTACTAGTATGCAATTCATGAATCTTTTAAAACAGATCAGGGAGAGGGATCCTGCGCTTCTCCTCTGCCCTGCAACCATCATGCAATCCTTTGAATGCAGTGCTATATTGAAGAGTAATTCATAATTTCTGTAGCTTGTAGCTTTCATATTGATGAAAAGATATTTTTGTGCTTATCATCAATAAAATCCCTGTTATACAGGCCAATTCCCAATGTCGTAGCTCAGACACTAAGGCTGAGACAGCAGGATGGATTCAAGACTTGCTCTTCCACAAAATGGTTTCCTTCTGTTTGCAGAAGTAATTGGAATCCACTGGAAGCTTTCCACTGAAGGGAAGCCGTGGAGTGAAAATGTTGACTATCCCTGCTTCTCCCTTCAGCCCCTAGCATGACCTCTCATCGTGTTTCCAGATGGTTCTCCTCCCCATGGAAAGATCCTCATGAGCTTGTGGACTTCCACTCCAGACAACTCTGGATTTAACCCATGTTCTTGGCAAAAGCTACACAGCGATTCCTCAGGTGAAATGAGCAGAACATAAACTCAAGACTGCTTTGAATGTATGAAAAGTAGTGAAATTAAAAGTTCCCTGGCTTTCACAGAAAAACTATTAAGGATAAAAGGGACTGCACTGTTTTATTTCAATCGACTTTTAAATATGCATTTATGGTAAAAGTATTCAGGGGTGTGGTGAGTCCACTGCCTTGGGGCCAGTGGATCTACTCTTTATTTAACAACTTCTCCCTCTGGCAATTACTCTATGTTATGCAAGAATTTCCTAGTGCCAAACCATAGCCAGGAACAGGGTCCAGAACCTAGATGGCACACATATAACCTGAAAGAGCTGCAGGAAAAGCAACCATCAAACTGAGGATGGTAACAGATCCAGTAGCTGCCCCTGATATGGCGCTTTATGTTTTAAAAATTATATTTGGCACCCACTACAGAGCTTGATTTCTGAAATCAGAGGCTGGAACTTAAACCCACTGCCCTGGATGCTTGAACCTTGACTGCAGTTTATACAGAGAAGAAACAACACTCTGCATGTGCTCAAGGGCATCATCCATTTATTGTCCCCCTGCACCCCAGCATTAAACTAAGGGCCTTTGCAGACTGCTAGAAATAGTGCAAATTGAGTCCACTTTAAGGGTTAGGGTTAGGGAATCGTGGGAACTGTATTTTATTGTGGCAACAGAGCTCTCTGACAGAGAAGGCTCAATGTCTCAGAAAAAAGAAAAACAATTCCCATGATTCCCTAGCACTAACCCTAACCCTTAAAGTGGACTCAATTTGCACTATTTCTGGCAGTCTGCAAAGGCCCTAAGCTCCCAAGTAAGGATGAGGTAAAAGACTTTAAATAGCACTGTGAGGAAAGGCATAACTGGTGTAAACATTTGCTTATACTTCTCTTGTTATACTTTCTTCCATTTTTCTACCCTTTTCTGTCTCCTATTCACTGTAAATTCCTAAGAGATTCATGTTATTTATTCCTTTTTTAAAGCACCACATGCAGATGATTGTGCTATCCAAATAATAATGGAAAGAGCAGATTAGAGAAATGAAAGAATTCAGTAGACCCTAGAATGACCTCAACTGAAGAGCAACAGGATGCAGTCAGCAGCACACCCCAGAGTCTACTTCCTGTACAAGCACATCAGCTACCTTGGATATGCATCACTATGTAAATAAACCCCACAACAATCACATCAGTCATGTCCAAGAATCTGTAGAAACCACATTTGTAAGGTTAAAAGTATATGTTCCTTTTCAACATATATCAGTAGATCCAAATTCTCACTATTACCGTCATGAAAGTGTGAACAGAACTGCAGGCTTGATCAACAATGAAACAGAATGTGGTATTTGGATGCTTCTGCTTTTCTTAACATGTTCTTCAACAACTCAATTAAAATGGTACAAGTTTAACAAAAGAAATTATGAAAACATGGGCAGTTACCATCTTTTAATACTGATAAGCTGGTGCACACAAAACAAAATGGTATAACACTAGCAGATCCTTATCATGCTTAAACGTGAACTAGATGGATGGGCTTATGATCTGCAAGATCACATTCAACAATAATAAACTCTGATGTACATATAGCCCAACCTAGGAAATGTGCTACAAAAAAATTCCCTTGAAAGTAAAATTAAAACTGGCAAGCAAATTTAGATGCAAAAATACAAACGGCAAATCCTATATTTAACTCAAATAACAAGCAAAAAAAAATAAATGTGAATGCAGGCCTTCAAACAAGGCCAGGCAGTCTCATCTATCTGCTGGAGATGCTCGAGCTTGTTTTCCTACATCAATAAGGCGTTTTACTTGAAAAGTGGCTTTAGAACTATAGAAATAAGCCCCTGTATCTGATAAGTTTATATAAAATATGCTGAACCAGGGGTCGGCAACCTACGGCCCGCGGGCCGATTCCGGCCTGGGGCCCCGTGTTAGCGGCCCCCGCCGACCCCTGCCGCCGCTGCCGCAAACGCAGCTGCCATTTTAGAAAACAAAATGGCGGGTGCAACGCGTGCAGCGGTGGGGGCCTCGCGCGCGCGCGTGAGCAGGACCACCGCCATTCCCTCCCCCCGGCCTGCCGGAATGAAGGTGTTCTGCAGACCGGCCCCCGCCTGAAAAAGGTTGCCTACTCCTGTGCTGAACAATCCAAATTAAAACGTGAATTGTGTGGAATTGAATTAAACTAATTACTAATTACTAATTACTCTGTATGTGCTTGATCTACCTATATTACTGTACTACGTTCACAGTGCTATTACTCCACTTTTACGCCTCTGGCTACCTCCTGTGGCATTCTGGTCCAAATTCACTCAGCCTTTTTGAGAATAAAACATATATTTATTTTTTTAAAAAAAAAAAGAAGGTTGCTGAGGTTGGGCGGAGGCCAAATCTGATTACTGCTAGATGTGATGCTTGCTAAATTAGTGCTTATCATTTAAGTCTTCAGTGTTCCTTCATCAGAAAAGTAACCCTGTATCAGTACCCCTCTAACTCCTTAAAAATAAGTGGGGTATATAACACTACTACAACTTTATTTAATTACATCATTGGGTGAATGCTTCTTTCATTTGCAAAATAATAGTTCTTTTCTCAAACATTCATTTCAGTCATTTACCACATTGTTTTAAAAAGAACTTAGGTCTCAATACCTTTCCCCCTGATTAACTGTAACTGATATTAGGACTAACTATATGCGTACTACATTGCATTACAGATGTAACACAAAGACCACGCTCATTTATAAACACATGTAAAAGTTCATGAGACAGCTATGGTGATGCAGTGATTTGAGCATTGGACTAAAACTTTGGGGACCAGGGTTCGAATCTGCGTTCAGCCACAGAAACCCACAAGGTAACCATGGGCAAGTGCTTGACTGCTGGAAATGTAGTGATGGCTGACAAATTGGACAGCTCCAAAGGGGGATTCAATAAATTCATACCCACTGGGGACAATCAATGGTGCCAAGCCAGGATGCCTATACATCATTCTCAGATATCTCTATTATCAGTGGTAGTACGCCTCTGTATATCAGTTGCCAAGGACATGAGACAGAGAGTACAGTTGCACTCATGACCTTCTGGTACCCTAGCAGATACCCAGGACCCACTGTATATGTAAAGCATTTTATTTGAACAGGTTTTAAAACTGTTCACTTCCACGGACACAGTTCTGCAGACTTTAGTAATGCACTCTACATAGTAAGTTACATATCATGGAGGTATCATCAAGGGAAGATGGCCAACTGTAAGTGAAACATCTGCATAGGTAAGTAATATAGTTTTCTCCTTGAGGTGAATTCTATCTCTAAGCAATCTTTCTCAGCAATCTTTCTCTAAGGAGGATATGTAAGAGTGCAGATTTCCTGGTATTGGTGGGGATTTCCCCCTGAAGTTATATCTGTAGACAAAACCTCTTATTTGCGTAGTACCTTCCCACATGGTACTTCATTTGTTGATTTTGTTGCTGTTATTGTGTGTCTTCAAGTCATTTCTGACTTATGACAAGGCGAACCTATCATAGGGTTTTCTGGGGCTGAGTGTGTGTGACTCATCCAAGGTCACCCATTGGGTTTTTATGGCTGAGTAGGGAATCAAACTCTGAGCTCCAGAGTCATAGTCCAACACTCAAACCACTACACCACGCTGGATCTCAATATCATTTTTACTTTCCCTTTATGTTTTCCCATCTTACATCCTACTGGGTTGGGATTTTTTATTTTATTTTTTACTTTGTTAATACATTTTGACTTGACAAAGCTAAGTCTCCCATAAGCATTTAATAAATTTTGAATAAGGAAGAAGTACTGTGATAGTTGCTCAATAAGATGGAGCGCTGAGAGGTTCTTACAGTCATGGTAAAGCATATGTGCCTTCAAGTCACCTGTTGACTTATGGCAACCCCATGAATCCCACAGCATTTTCTTAGACAATCAATACCATAGTTAAGAGGTGGTTTGCCAGTTTCTTCTACAGGTTGAACCTCCCTTATCCAGAATTCCAAAAAATCTGAAATCTAAAACACTTCTGGTCCCAAGCACTTTGGATAAGGGAGACTCAGCCCATATAGGCTACAGTGCCTGGCAATCTCAGAGGTCCATAAATGCAGTGTCACTTGTAGCTAAATCTGTGCCTTCGGATTAACAAAAAAGGGAGAAAATGCTTTAAAATTGGCACTGTTTCCCAATAATATTGAAAATCCTAAGAAATGCAAGACTATCCTCCAACCATGAAGAGCTTTATGGATAAGTATGAAAAGTAGCACTGTCAAATATTTTGTGAAATACTGTTCTTATATTGAGCTGAGTTTCAGATCACAATCATATGCACATTTGTAGTGGCCTTGAAGTGTGAAACTCCCTAAATTTACTTTTCTTGCATCTTTGCTATGGTTAGGATTTGGCAGGTTGTTCTACTGCAACTTCTGCCATAAATTACTAAGGCAGCCTCCTCAGCACTGCAACTGAGAACACACAGCAAAATATCAGCCAGAAAATAAAAGTCTTCCTGGCAAGCTACCTGGATTTATCATAAAATACACTGCATCCCAATTATTTCCTCAAAAAGATTGCATAAAACCTAGTTAGACAAAAAGACAATCCACTGAATGGAAATCGAAGTTCTGTTTTTGCTTCATAAGGTTTTCCTTTTGTCTTAAAAAACAGTCTAATGCAAGAATTTTAGACAGGGAGAAAAGCAATATGATTTAGAGAAATAGCATAAAAATGAAGTATATGAGTTGCATCAGCTGAACTGATGTTAAGTCTTTTATTTCCTCTGTAAGTAAACACAGAAAAACAAGCAGTAACAAAAGAAGGTTAAGCAAGGTTGTCAGACCATATAGTTCAGCCTGATGCAATGACATGGCTTTCCATATCTAGAAAACTTTGTGCTATGTTGTATCATGGAAAAACATGCTTGGGAGAAAGAAAATTAACAAAATTGCAACCAAACATATCTGTTTCCATCAAGTTGTCATTTGATCACTTCATTGCTCATGCAATACCAGTGAGCATATACTAAAAGCAAACTACACTCATCCCTCCACATTTGCGGCTTTGACTTTTGCAGATTTGATTATTCATAGATTTTATTAATATGTTCTCTCTAGGAATATCTAGGTCCTTCAATGCAACTCTATGGTCAACTTTAACCAAAAGTCACACTGAAGGACCTAGAGATTCCTAGAGAGACCACTCAACTAGGAATTTGAAGCTTCTGCAGCACAATTCTACGGTCAATGTCTGGCAGATGTTGACCACAAAGTTGCACTGGAGGACCTAGAGATTCCTAGAGAGGTGTTCTCTCAGATAAAAACATAGTATTTTTCTTATTTGCAGTTGTTTTCACATTTACGGGTGAAACCCAGCAAATGTGGAGGGATGAGTGTAATAGCCATCTAATGAAACAGTAAAAGGTCAAACTAAGCTGAAACTCATTCGCCATGAAGTATTCCGTATCTGGGTAATAATTACTCTACTAGTTTCTTCTAGGGATGCGGTGGCTTAGTGGTTAAGATGCCAATTCTGACAACTGTAAGATCAGAAGGTTGACAGTTTGAGGCCCGAGTGCTGCATGATGGGGTGAGCTCCTGTCACTAGTCCCAGCTTCTGCCAACCTAGCAGTTTGAAAGCATGCAAATGCAAGTAGATAAATAGGTACCACTTTGATGGGAAGGTAAACAGCATTCTATGCAATCATGCTGGTCACATGATCAGTGGATAACCCTGGCTCTTCACCTTAGTAGTGGAGATGAGCACTGGCCCCTATACTTGGATACGACAACATTGCCAATGGGGAAAACTTTACTTTACCTTTTACCTTAGTTTCTTCTATAAAATCTCCAAAGACAAAAGCTGTTCAGCTCATTGTTATCAATTGTTCTTAGGAAATATAATTGTTTTCTGATATCAAATAAAATAGAACCCCACCCCACCCCCCATTTTCGCAGACTTGAATTCTGCAGTCTTGGTTCTTCATGGAGGGGCTAGCCCCATTAGCTAAAATGGTACGTGCACCCATTCAAACCAATGGGGTTTGAATATTGGCGAGTTTCCGTTTTCGCAGGGGATGGTGGGTCCAGAACAGATCCCCCGTGAAAACTGAGGGGCAACTGTAAATGCAAACAAAAACTTAGATTATTACCTTTGAGTCTTACGTTACTTTAAAAACATTATAGAGTTCACCCCTATCAATCTCTTTTAGAGAATTTGAAATACTTACAATGTTTCGCTTTTCATCCCCTTAAATCACCTTATTCTACTTTAAATGTTCCAAGAACCAGTAGCTTTTCCTTATGTGTCACACTTTTTAACTACATTATTATCCTCTCCCCCTACTTAGGATTCTGTCCAATTTTTTAAATATAAAATTTTGTTGCAGTTTTTTGAGCTTTGATGTAAACCATACCAGTGTTAGAAAGGGACAATTTTTAAAATAAAAAACATGTACACTCATCCCTCCACAGTCGCTCGGGTTAGAGGCACAAGACACCTGTGAATGTGGAAAAACTGCAAATAACAAAATCACTTATGTTTTTACCTGAGAGAACATCTCTATAGGAATCTCTAGGTCCTCCAGTGCAACTCTGTGGTAAACATCAGCCAGACGACCACAGAATTGCACTGGAGGAGCTATAAACACCTAGTGGAGTGTTCTGTCCTTCAGTGCAACTTTTAGTTAAAGTTACCATAGAATTGTGCTGGAGTACTTAGATATTCCTAGAGATAACATATTAATAAAATCCATGAATAATCAAATTCGCAAAACTCAAAGCCACAAATGTGGAGGGATAGGTGTACACATACACAAATGTAGTTCTGGGAGGGGGGATGTTTCACCTTTTCTTCTGAATAACTGCTTAAAATAGGAAACTGAGTGAGACAAGTGATTATGCCAATTCTGTTGCTCAATATATTTCTATGGCTTTCTCTTTCTTTCCAAATGAAGATTTTTTACTCTTTCAGGTACTACAAAGGAAAAACTCAAAGCATTTTGAAGATCAACATGTCATGAGCATATATATTCAGGAGATCTTATACTTGTCAGCTTATCTATATGTCCCACACATGAACTAAAGATGACTAAATAAAAATTAAAACAGTACTCATATTTGCCTGGAAATAAGCTTCACTGAACTCAGTGGCACTAATTACATAGTAAGCACACTTGTATAGCAGTGCCTTCCTTGCATCATCAGAAAAACTGTGATTTCCCCTGCCCTGAACAGGTCACCTGAATTATGTCTGTTTTAAAATAACAAATCCTACTCACCTTCCACACTATCAGAGCAAGAGGTTCCGATGCCAGTGTCCCCACTGTCAGAAGCTATGCTGTGCCTTCTGATATGGGTACTCCGACTGCTTGATGGACCACTTGTGGTTTGCCACAGTGAATCAGGACCAGGCAACCATCCTGATGAGGAATATTCTGGGCCTACAGAAGGAAGTATATGATTTTAAAATCAACTTTATATAATAACTACAAATTAGGTTATGAGGAAAGCATCAGCATGTGTAAAATTAAGAAACAACAAATCCTGCAGCCACGTCTATGGCACCCTAGTGATACAGCTCACCACAGAAGATGCAAATGGATTGGAATTCATAAAAATAAAAATTCACTTGTTCATCTAAAATAATGTCCCTACTGACCTGCAACTTCAATTTGCTTGAAACCTATAATACACTCAAAACTTATTTTTTTTAAAAAATATCCAATATTCCTCTGTCTATGTGAGTTCCTACAGGGCAGGGGATTGGACTGGATGGCTCTTGTGGTCTCTTCCAACTCTATGATTCTATGACATCTAAATTTGTGTCACTAACAGAAAGCTAGGCAGATGCAGTTTCCCCCCCTCCCATTCTACCCCATCTTCTGTATGTGCACCCATCCAAAAATGTACTGTTTCAGCAATATTACATATGTTATGCAGTTTAACAAAACAAATTTGTCCCTTCCCACCATTCTAAGCATGTATGTTTATAAAACTGAGATCCTCAAATGTTTAAAGAGTATTACAGAACGCAACTGTGCTGGCTGCCATATTATCAATAGTATTCCCAGTTCCCTGATATTTCTTCCCTCTTCTATACATTTGACTTTACAATGGCGATATCAGTTACTGTATATAGAAGTAGTTGTATTTAACCACGCATAACATGGGTAGACAATACATGAAAATGGCCAGGATGTCTGGTCAGGATGCCAGCATTATCCTGCTGTTCCTTCTTCAACCATGCCAGTCAGAACAAACTGCCAGGATACCCTGTTTGTAAGGAAAGTGGGTTGGGAGAGCTCTACACACCAAGGACATAAGACATTTCAATAAATTATGAAACTTCTGCCAAGGTTTAAATTCCCCAGATTCCTAATGAAGTCTTCAATCCACCCGATTCCATGAATATGTTCAAATATGTATAAATGAAGCATTTTTGGATATTAACCAGGTCAGTTTCTTTCTATATTAGGGAAGATTATACTGAGGCAGCAATTACATGGATAATCAGTTGGTCTCTACCCCAGATCAGATGTCCACCTCTGCCATAAATACTGGAACTTTTGTAAAGGCAAATAAAGTTGGCCTTCCACATCCATGGATTCTACATATACAGATGCAACCATTCATGGCTTGAAAATATTCAAAAAAATCCAAAAAGCAAACCTTGATTTTACCCTTTTATATAAGGGACACCTTTTTACTATGCCACCGTATGTAATGGGACTTGAGTATCCATGGATTTTTTAAACCAAACCCCAGTGGATACCAAGGGCCCACTGTACTAGTTTAGAGACCAATGGGTCTCTATACACTAATAATATTGTGCAAAAGCTGCTTGTGCAGGACGGGAAACTGTAAATAGCTGTTCATCAAGTATGTCATTGTCTCCAGATGACTAGTAGACAACTCTTACAAAGGTTGTTTCTTTTAGGCCACTGATCATCCATACAGGTAAGCCTGGACTGGAAAATTAATAAGAAATGATGCTAGCCTAATAACTGTTTGCAAGGTAGATATAAAACAAAACATATTAAGGGAGAATGCTGACCAAACTACAGTGTCCTTTGGTATCCACTGGGTTTTGGTTTCAGGACCCCATGTGGATACCAAAAGCTGTGGATGCTCAAGTTCTATTAAATGCAGTGGCATACTAAAATGGTATCCCTTACATAAAATGGTAAAATCAAAGTTTTGCTTTTTGGAATCTATATATCGTTGGAATATTTTCAAGCCGTGGAAGGCTAATCTGTAGATAAAGAATCCATGCATGTGGATGTGGATATGGATGCAACAGATACTTTGCTACATTTACATTCCAACATGCGCTATTCTAGCTAAATTATGGATCAATATTGGTGTAGCGGTTTGAGCACTGGACTAGGATTCTGGAAAACAGTATTCAAATCCTTGCTCAACCACAGAAACCGACTGGATGACCTTGGACAAGTCACAGACTCTCAGCCACAGAGGATGGCAATGGAAACCCGCCTCTGAAAAAAAACTTAACAAGAAAACTCCATATTAGGGTCACCATATGTTGGAAATGATTTGAAGGCACATAACAACAAATTGCTCATTACAATAATGGAACATTAATGTTAATCAAAAGAGAAGCTACCAATAGCACTGAATGTGTAGCAGCATCACATGAAACTGCTCGGGGAACTAGAATTGGCCAGAGATCAGTTTGGGAGGGGGACAGAGGTGATACTGAGGGCAACCAATTTACACACTGTCCTTTGGTCACTTGGACCAACACAGAACTATGGCAGTCCAATTCCACACACCAGAAACAACAGGTGGAACTTGGTATGATGAGACTGTAACTGACATGGCATATATGTAGAATACAGAGGACACCTCATGCAGGGTGCTTACACTTATAGCATTCCTCCTGATTATTTGTACAATTATCTTGTCTTGTTCTTTATTTACTATCACTTCATGCACATGTCCAGTAATTATGAGAATTTTCTCAATGATCTTCACAATCAGAGTTAGCTTGGAAAAATAAAGTGGAATTCTTACACCAAAAGTTAAATACTGGTTCTACAGCCACAACGTTGTGAGTTTGATACCAGAGAGTTCCAGGTTGACTCAGCCTTCCATCCTTTCACAGGTCAGTAAAATGAGGACACAGCTTGTTAGGGGCAATTGGCTTACAGATTGTAAACCGCTTAGAGAGGGCTGAGTTCACTATGAAGCAGTATAGAAATGTAAATGCTATTGCTGCTGCTATTAACCATTACTGAATATAACAAACATGTGTAGGACTGCTCAACTAGAGCAAATCTGGAAAAATAGCATCCCATGAGGTCTGCTGATCCTTTGTTATGGCTTCTCCACATTACCAGAAGCTAGTTGCATAGAAAGCACAGCCCATGGCAGTGGTGGCAAACCTATGGCACATGTACCAGAGGTGGCACTCAGAGCCCTCTCTGTGAGCATGCACACCGTTGCCCCAGCAGAGTTTGCCAGAGTTTGTTACTAGAAAGCCAGAGGGACGCAGCACTTTGCGATAAATAAGTGTATTTTGGGTTGCACTTTGGGCACTCAGTCTCTAAAACGTTCACCATCACTGGCCCATGTTGATGCTAGAATCCCCTACTTCAGCTAAAGATAGACAGGAGCAAGTTCTGAACAAAGATGCCATGTACTTAGCTTGGTTTATACCAATTACTTTTTAAAATGTAAGCTAGGGTGAAATAGACTGTTCCTTTGTGCTGCCTTTACATGCCACACGCTCCCAAGCCCCCTGGAAGCCACCTAGCCATTTACACGGGGGCGGCTTCATGACACTCTGGCGGCATGTCATTTATACACCACACACCGCTGGAGTGTCATGAAGCCAGCTTCCGGCCACAGTGCAGGCAGAAAAGCTGGCTGCCTGCCATCCAAAAAGGAGCAGCTATTTGCCACTCCTTTTCGGGCAGCCTCAAGGCGGAACTGGGCCGTGGTGTGCAGATACCGTGGCCCAAATCTGCCTTCAGAACAGGCAGCTTCAAGCTGCCCCTTCCGCTGGTTTATTTTGGCCCTTTGTTCATTTCATTTTCTGCCTATTTGGCACCAGACTACTTCATCTATATATCTTTTGGTACTTTACACAACTTCGAATAACTATCCCACCAAAGACGTTGACATTTGCAGCTGTCAGTGCATCTAGTCAATTTATTCTCAGCAAATTCAGATGACCATTCTTTCCCTATCTGTTTAGTGCTGAACAAATCAGTAACATGCAACGCACATTAAAGGGAACTGTGTTGCTCAAGAGAGTTCACTCCATTATGGATTTCTGCATACCCATAATTTTGGAAATCATTTTAAAAGTGTTAGCTGAACTTGTAGTAGCACAGTTGAGAGATCTCTTTTAGATAGCCCAGTTTTATTGGGAACCCCCGAGAGGTAACTAAAAATGTTCCTACAAGATGAGAACAACCAAGTTTTCCTGTATTTCATCTTGAATACATATACTTTGAAAATGAAGAATCTCAGCCGGGGGTGGGGAAGGAGAGGAATGACCACAAAGCAAAACAAGCAAGGACTAGCAACACAAGATATACAAAAGTGTGGTGAAGATTCAGGCTGATTGTTTTAACCAATCCCCTCATAAAATCTGTAAGTCTATATTTTTATAAAGTAATAAGACTGAAAAATACCAATTTAAAATAAAAATAAAAAAACTCCAAAATGAACAGTATTCCTTTCTTTGTAGAGCATGAGTTCCTTGCATGATTTCAAGACTTGTGTTAACTAGGAACTTTGGTTAACTCTCATCATCATTAACATTAAAAAAAACATATTAGTTAATCACATGTATGCCTAATACCAGAAATTCACTATCACGCGTGAAAACAGTGTTATAGCCTGTTCCCAAGGGCTCAACCATGGTACAACTGACAACTTTATATCTGCACCAGCAACAAATGTCATAAAATATGAATACAAGTTACAGGTTTGTAGATCTCATCAAGTACAACTGTCTTTTATGGGACCTTCTATAATGTGCTAGCCTTATGAAAAATTGTTACTACAGCTATGCTACTTAGATCCTACTGCTTTGAATTATACAAATCATTTGAAGGAAGCCAACTGATACTACTTGTTTAGCATTAGTCAAACATACAACTATGGCATTACCTATATTCCAGTGCTATGGTTAGATCAGACAAAATCCTTCAAAGTCACACATAAGAAAGAAAAAAATGACATAAGAGAGGCAAACAAAATACAAGAACATAATCTTGGGTAGATGTACATAAATCAACATAAAACTCCAGTACTGATTTATATTATATCATAATTCTAAATTCATGACTGTAACCTCTAACATATACTGAAATAATTGATATACCTTACCTTCATTTAAATAATATAATCATTTTTGGTGAATGGGCATTAGATCTAAGCAATTTTCAAACACACACATGGAAGTGCATAAACAACTAGTATTGTAAAATTCATGATATTCAATCTAACAGAAGAAAGAAGAGAAAGAGCACATGGGGTCTGAGAAGTAGCCAAGAGTGTATACACATATGCAAGAAAAGGAAAAAGAGGATCTCAGTAGGAAAAAAGTTTCTTTGATATTTTCAGCCAGCACTTCCACCAAGCAGTCATCATCATTTATGCAGTGGCACATGAACACAGGATATTAAGCCCCAGCCCAAAGGGCTGGAAATGTAATTAGAGAGGCACAAGCAAGGCAAAGTCAGCCTATAAACAATTTGCTTCAGAACCCACTGAGAAGTTTTTTAAAGCTTGTTTTAATTTGAGTGCATCTGTGTAAAAATAAAAATGGCATAAATATCAACCAGCACGTTCTCAAGGCATCCATATCTTTTAGATCTCATCTTAGTAGAGACTTTGGAAAACTGTGACATTGCAGTCAAAGAACATGAACGATGGCAAATGACATTTAAATCTTCTTTTTTGATACAATCCTAAATTTAATTTTAGTGATGCACATTTTTAGACCTTGTATCAGGGATTTTTTTTAAGTTGACTGCTTTTGCTTTAATAAAACAGCCTAATGAGAATTTCAGTAACCAGGGAGAAGCTCCTTTGTTAACTGCAACTACTTCTCATGGCAAAGCTCCATTTCCTGCCTTTAAAACTTATTTTCTTTCACATGCACATACACCATTCCAAACACGGGAAAAGAAAAATATTTCTCCACTAATCTTTGTGGAACAGTACAAACTGCAGCAATCATTCAATGAAATCATTTGATTTATATAAGTTAAGATTCATTTAGCTAAATGACTCTGCTTGCACAATCATGCTTTATTCTTCAAAAGTGGTGTTGTGGAAAGGGCTTTAGAACAGAATTGTACAGCTCTCTCTATTAGTTATTTCTCTGCCTATCAACCTCTACACAGTCAGTTAATTCATAGCAAAAACAGAAATCCGAGTTGCAGATGTTTCGTATTTCATTTTGGCACACAAAAGCAATGCATTAGCTCATGCCTGCTATACTGGCTCACCTCCCCATCTTTTCTAACCAATACACTCTTCACCCTACAGTAAATGTTCCCCATTACTGCATATGGGGAGGTTTCTTTTATAGATATTTAGGGTGCTTTACACCATACTGTTTTCAGAGTAGAGTTTTAAACTGTCTTGCACAGAATGGGCTTTCACTTGTAGGTGCTTACAAGTGTTATGCAGCCTTTTCAGAATTATGCAGTTACTGCAAACCATTTTGAAAAGGAGAATGTAACAGCTGAGGCTGGCTGGCAAAATTAACGAACTGTACAGCGCTAAGCGTGGCTTGGCTGCACAAAGTTTTGCATACTGTAAAGCAAAGATACAGATTTGCCAAAACTAGACCTCAGGGCTGAATCATATCACCATTTACTCCATGGCAATAATTCAAAAGATTCACTGTATGGCTGCATGCTGAAGAGCTGATCTGACCTTGAAGTGAGATGAGTTTCACTACACTCTTAAAGGTACTTGGAAAACAGATATTAGCTACATATGGGATGAATTTTAAAGTTGTCATTGTATAAGATATCTCATATCAGTAAGTAACTTTTACCAGGAGATTTATCTAGTTAAACCAAGAGGTTGAATACAATCCCACCTATTCACTTTGAAATCTTGGTAATCTGGGCAAAATTATGCTTAGTTTACTAAATAATGAAGGGCTACAGATCACCAACATCTATACACTTAAGCCATCACCAAGCACTATGGTAGGTCAACAGTGCTTCAATAAGAAATAAAAGATGGGATCACATGTATCACACTGTCATTTTAATATCTTCTTTGCCAACACCTTTTTTGCCACCTTTCCCTGAAGGGTAATGCAGTCAAAAATGGGTAAATTCAAGTCTCTAAGGCCAGATGAACTAATAATAATAATAATAATAATAATAATAATAAAATTTATTTATATACTGCCCAATGGTTGCCCAATCCGGGCGGTTTACAAGACAAAAGCAACATAGCCCTCCCCCCCTTAAAACATTATTAAACAGTAATATAATTAAAAAACATAAAACAATATACAACAATTAAAATAATAAACACCATAGCAGCTAATCTCATTGCGGCACTGCGGGGGAACCAAGGTTTGGATGAAGGAGGGAATTGCCCAGGGCCGGGTTATTTAGTCTGGAAAGGCCTGCCGGAAGAGATCCGTCTTGACAGCCTTTTTAAAACTGTCCAAAGATGTTAGTTGACGGATCTCGTCCGGCAGGTCGTTCCAGAGTCTGGGGGCAACAATAGAAAAGGCCCTCTGGGAGGTCGCGGATAGCCTGGATCTTTGAGGCTCTAAGAAATTTCTCCCAGAAGACCGGAGCGCGCGGGGAGGATTGTACGGGAGGAGGCGGTCTCTGATATAGCTTGGACCCAAGCCATTTAGGGCTTTAAAGGTAATAACCAACACCTTGTACTGAGCCCGGAAGCGAATAGGCAGCCAGTGGAGGGACCTCAAAACCGGAGTGATGTGGTCCCTCCTAGAAGTTCCTGAAACAAGTCTGGCTGCCATATTTTGAACTAACTTTAGCTTCCGAACCAAGCACAAGGGTAGCCCCATGTAGAGCGCATTACAGAAGTCAAGGCGGGAGGTTACCAGTGCGTGTACAACAGTCTCGAGATCCCTTACTTCCAGAAAAGGGCGCAGCTGGCTTATCAGCCAAAGCTGATAACAGGCGCTCCTGACCGTCGCATTTACTTGATTTGTCATCAGGAGCGACGAATCAAGGAGCACCCCCAGACACTCAAGGCTACTAAAGGAACTTGGAGATGAAATCTCAGGCCCACGGTTGATTATCTTTCAGGATTCTTGGAGAACAGGAGAGGATCCAGCAGACTGGATGAAGGTAAATGTTGCCTTTATCTTCAAAAAGGGGAAGAAAGAGGTTCCAGGAAGCTACCAAACTGTCATCTTGACATCAATATCAGAAAAAGGTATAGAACAGATGGTTAAACAGTCCATGAGTAGTTAGTTGGAAAGAAATGTTTTAATTATTAAAAGCTAGCATGTTTTTTTAAAAAAATATGTCATGCCAGACATGTTTGGTAGATCAGGGTAATGCCATGGATCTTGTATATCTTGATTTCAGGATGGCTTTTGACAAGGTCCCCCATGATATTCTTGCTGAGAAACTGTTAAAATGAGGGCTAGATGAGTATTTCTATCTGGCTGACAATCCAAAAAGCACTCACCAATGATTCCTTTTCATCCTGAAGAGTGGTGATTAGTGGAGTGCCACAGTATTCTGTCCTGGGCCCAGTGTTGTTCAATATCTTTATAAACAACTAAGAAGATACAATGGAGGGTATACTTATCAAATTTGCAGAGGACTCCAAACTAGGAGGGGTTACTAAGGGGGGTTGCAGACTGCCAGAAATAGTGCAAATTGAGTCCACTTTTAGGGTTAGGGTTAGGGAATCATGGGAACTGTATTTTATTGTGGCACCAGAGCTCTCTGACAGAGAAGGCTCAATGTCTCAGAACAAAAACAATTCCCATGATCCCCTAGCACTAACCCTAACCCTAAAAGTGGACTCAATTTGCACTATTTCTGGCAGTCTGCAACCCCCCTAATACCCCAGATGATCATATCAGAATTCAAAATAACCTTAACAGGTTTGAAACCTGGGCCAAAACTAACAAAACGAATTTCAATAAAAAGAAATGCAAGGTACTATATTTAGGTAGAAAATGCACAAATATGGGATGGATGACACTTGGGCTGGATCTGCACTGCAGAAATAATGTGTTTTGACACTGCTTTAACTGCCATGGCTCCATCCTATGGAATCCTGGTGGTTGTTGTTAGTTGTGGCACCAGAGCTCTCCGGCAGAAAAGGCTAAATATCTCACAAAACCACAAATCCCAGAATTTCATAGAACTGAGCCATGGCATAAAGCCGTGTAAAACTGCATTAGTTCTGCAGTGCAGATTCAGCCCTTTTGATAACAGTATATATAAAAAGAATCTAGGAATCTTAGGGCCTTTGCAGACTGCCAAAAATAGTGCAAACTGAGCCCACTTTAACTGCCCTGACTCAGTGCTAGGGGATCATGGGAACTGTAGTTTATTGTGGCACCAGAACTCTCTGACAGAGAAGGCTCAATATCTCAGAAAAAAATACAATTCCCATGATTCCCTAGCACTGAGCCAGGGGCGTTAAAGTGGACTCAATTTGCACTATTTCTAACAGTCTGCAAAGGACCTTAGTAGCCCACAAGCTAAAAATGAGTCAACAGTGTAAAGTAGTGATCAAAAAAGCCACTGCAATTGTATGCTGCATCAACAGGAGTATAGTATCCAGACAGAGAGAAGTCAGAACAGAACCCTGCTTTGATCAGGCATCACCTGGAATATTGTGTCCAGTTCTGGGTGCCAAAGAAGCCAACTTGAGCCAGTTCAAGAAGTATATTAACAGTCTGAGGCTACCAGGTGATTAGGTTATAGAAGAGTCTGGTGCTCTCCAGTTGTTTTATACTGCAGCTCTTTTTGGCGTCAGTGAGCAAGTTTTCTGCTGCTCCAGAGACTAGAACATGGACCAATGGGTGCAAACTACAGGAAAAGAGATTCCACCTCAACATTAGGAGACACTTCCTGACAGTGAGAGCTGTTCGACAACGGACCACACTCCCTCAAAGTAGATGCAGGATATCAAAGCACCCCTGAGAGATGGCCCTCCAGCCTCTGCTTAAAAACCAGTGGTCAAGTCTCCTTCTTTGGAGGTTTTTAAGCAGAGGCTGGAGGGCCATCTCTCAGGGGTGCTTTGATTGTGTGTTCCTGCATGGCAGGGGATTGGATTGGATAGGATAGCCCTTGAGGTCTCTTCCAACTGTGTGCCAATGATTCTATGATTCTAAGTTGTCATTCAAAATATCTGGAGAACACAAGGTGGAGAAGACTGATATAGATTAACACAAGACTGGAGAACCTGTGCTCTTCCTCCAACTCTGCAGTGTGAATGCAGCCCAAGTGAAGAAACCACAGTTTAAAAAGCAATAGAAACCAGGCAATTTTATTTTAGGATCTGTAGCATAAGAAAACTTACTGCTTAGCCCAGGGGTAAGCAACCTTTCCCCTTTAAGGGCCGAGGGACTTCAGCTCCCAGAATCCCAGGAGCTATTGGCCAACATGGGACTATTGGCCAACATGGCTGAGGCTTCTGGGAGCTGAAGTCCCTCGGCCCTTAAAGGGGAAAGGTTGCCTACCCCTGGCTTAGCCATTGTAAGGTAACCTCCTACATCTATTTCAGTGTTCCACAGACCTACTCATCCAGAAATTTACTTTCATTTACTTTCAAAAAGTCTCAGAGCCTTGGATAACTTGTCTCTTAGTTCAGTCAGGAAGAGATCCATCTTCTGTACTTACTCTGCTTTTACAAAATTTACTCAAGACCACATAGACCCAAAGACCTGTAGGGAGTTGTTTGTTATGATCAGTGTTCATCTACAGTAACTTTTAAAGCTATAGGGGCTAGAATTGGATAAAAATAAATTTTATCAACTTTTATCTAGTAGCCAACTTATGTTAAGCATTCCTCACTGCTGCTACACAATCTCAACCTTGCAATAGTTATGTATGTCAGCAAAGAAACTAAAACCAAAGTGCAAAGGACAACATAATACTCACTTTCATACAAAGATCACCCAAATATAGAAAACAACACACAAACAGACCCTAAACTGCTTTCACAAAACTCAGTTTATAGGAATCCTACTCATAATCAAACACTTTGAGTTACTTAAATCTCATCATCGGATAGTTTTTTCACTCTTAGAAGAGGCACCAGAACAAAGGAAACAGATCAGAATAATATACAGCAAGCTAGTGTTCATCACCATTTTTTTTCCATTTCCTTGTCCTTTCCACAAATATGAACAGAGGCTTTCACAACCCTAATAAAACATGTGGCTATTTTTAAGCTGATTTCCTACACCTGAAAGCATGACAACCACTAATGATGATTTTTAAAATCCAGTAAATTAATACATATCAAAGTAGTATGCAAAATTTTAAAAATATATTTTATAGTATTTTAACCCCTATTAATGCAAATATGTCATTTTTACAACTATGCAATCAAAGTAAGCAAAAACTGAACTGACAGGACACTTTTAGCAAAATGTACACTTGACACTAATATCTCTGTTGTTGTTGTGTGCCTCCAAGTCATTTACTACTTATGGCAACCCCAAGACTGGGATTTTCTTGGCAAGATTTGTTCAGAGGAGGTTTGCCATTGCCTTCCCGAGGCTGAGAGCATGTGACTTGCCCAAATCACCCATTGAGTTTTATGGCCAAGGTGGAAATCAAACCCTGACCAAACTACTATGCCTTGCTGGCTCTTTCATTATCTCAGTACTAGACCCAATTTTGTGGGGAGGAAACACAACACTTACAACTGAATTTAACAATATATGCTATATTACATAAGAAAAACAGAAAACTTTAGCAGCTGAGTTTTGTGTATGGTACGCATTTGTACTTATTTGGTTGGTATAGGATGAAAACCTTTTTAAAGAAATGCTAACAACACTAACCAAGTCTCTGAAAGAGTAATGAAGAACACAATAATCACAGCTGTGTAATAAACTAACAAACAGCTTGTAAGCTGTGTTCAACTCCTGAACATCAGATTACAAACCAAAGATAGGATTCTAAAGTTATGTGGAGCCCAGAACAGTTGATACTAGAGACAAGTGCACAAGTAGCTTACCTCCGCTTATAGCATATAAGGAATAACAAATGGCTTTTTCTTAACAATGACATCTGCTCATCCATGTACAATTTAAGACATTTCTTATCTATGAAGCTGGATTGTCACTGCACATGGAAGCAATGCATAGAAAAAGCATTTCAAAGAAGATACATGCTGAGCTTAACATTAACAAGTGAGCTGTTTAATAAGGACTCACTCTGCTAGGATTTTAAGCTAAGACCATGGTCCACTGCCAAACAAGGATGAATCTAACATGCAACTGAGAAGACTGCAGCTTTTGTGAGGCTGCACTGAACAATGTGTCTTTTTCATTCATTACTGCTTCACAACAATGCTGATTTTATTTTACAGTGCTTAATAAGGATGGTTGTTTAGTTTTTCTTCTGAAATACGTTTTTAAGCCTCATTTTTGGAGACATGATCATTTCATCAGCTGCTCATTACTGCAACGTAACCAAGTTCATGAAGACTACAACTGAGTATTAACCCAGAAACTGTCCATCAGAATGGTTAGGTGTTAGTTTGGACAGCTGTGTTCTTGTTTCCTCCCTTTCAGCCATCCCCACCCTCAGATAAAAAGGCAATGATCCATATGAGCCTCCATCTGCTTTTTGATTTATTTTATCCCTTACTTGCTCATTATGTAATTCTGTGCTCAGGCATGTGTGTTATAGCATTTCCTCAAAATAAATTTTACAAGGCCAAACTGCGTGACAAGAGAACCAATGCCACCAATCAAGGCAATCCCAGCACAAATCTGCATCAAAAAAAATGAAAGTCAAAGACATGGGAAGCACAAGGTTCTGTTGCATGTGGCAGGTATGCTAGAAACTGAAAATCAAGATCACACAAAGCAAAACTACTGTATTGTATTGTACTGAAATATTGACAAATGTTGTTTCGAAGATACAGGGTCAATGGGAGGTCTTTGAGTTTACAGTTCATCCCAGGGAATCCCAATGAAAATGTGTTTTCAAAATGCACTGTGCAATCTGAATCTGATACTGAAGATACAAGAAATCTATGAACACCATCAGTGCACAATTCAAGCCTCAGTGCATATACTGAGTCAGAACATTCATCAGTCTAGCCCAATATTTTTGACAGAGACTGGCAGCAGCTCTCTAAATTTCAGGCAGGAGTCTTCCCTATCTCCCTAAGAGATCCTAGGGACTGTGGGTCTTCAGCATGCAAAGCATGAGCCCTGCCACTCTAGTACAGCTCTTTATATGGGACCCGTACCACTAGACAGCCAATGTCATAAACTCACCATTAATTCCCTTTCTTGCAAGGACAGCCCAGCATTCCTGCAGGCCACTGCCAGTTTTGCATTCTTGTCTGTAAGGCTCCAATTTTTGAGCTTTAAAAGCTCAAAACAGGTATAAAACTACTTGATTTTTCTCCCCACCACGCCAGGCCCCAACCCATCCCACCCCCCAAAGACAAAGAGGTCTTAAGTTATGCTAGCCAGTTATCTTCCTCCATATATATGCATTCAGCAGTTGTTTTGTTTTAACATATCAAATTCAAGAGACCTTCCCCCAAAGCTCATAACAGATTGTGAGCTCATGACATATGTTCAATTTTAAATTATGACATTACTTGTGATGTTGGTCATACTCATTACATATAACCTGTGGCTAAGATATGGCAAGGAAAAATATATCTTATTGAGGGATCACCAAATGTTGCCAACAGATTGAATTTCTTACATATTAACAACTACATAGATTCAGGTAATTATTTCATGAGGAGATTGATGAAAGTTTCTGGGTCAAGGATCTAAATCATTCAATAATTAAACAACTATCCTTCCATGAAACATTTAAAAAAACACAACGGTTTCAGAATTATTCATCACTGAACTCCACTATGTAGAATATAAAGCATGTTACAAATAGTTGTACTGCAATTACTTGACCATGGTGGCTTCCCAGGGTACTTTAATTCCAGGCCTCCTTGATGGGTACTCTTTGATGTATCTGTCAAAGCCTGACTTTATGGCCTCTTGACACTTAAAACAAGTGAGGCTTTGTTCATTTACCCAAAGGGCTGGCACTCCAATCTGCAAAGGGAAGGAAAAACATGTGGCGTTCTTGCCATAAACTCACCATTACTTTCTACATAGAAGGCTGATGTTCTTTCAAAAGGGTTTCTGATCTCTTTCTTTTTCTCTTTAAAGGGAACTATTTCTCAAGTCTTATCAATTGGGATTTCTGTGAACATGGGGACCCCATGAATTCCACAAAGTTTTCTTGGGCAAGGAATATTCAGAGCTGGTTTTGCCAGTTACTTCCTCTTAAATACAGCCTATAGCACCTGGTATTCATTGATGATCTCTACTGACCCTACTAAACCTCCAAGAATCAGATGGGATCTGGTACCTTTAGGGTATTAGGCCTCTCCACAATGTTGAACACTGAATTATGAAGTCCTAATGTTTTTATTTTTAAAAAAGTAAATATCTTGTTCTGGTAAATGGGAGGCACCAATAAGTTTGAAGATGGATTGGCAAAAAACAATGGTAGCCAAAAATACAGAGAGGTACATATATGTAGCAAAAACCTTAAACTGATTATTTTTCTGATTTTCTATGTTGAACTGTAAGCAGTGAGCCTTTTCCCAGGTTAAGTCAAGTCTTTGCTCATTTTAGGGTAAGAGCTTCCTTTTAAGATTACTTCAATAAATCTAGAATTTACCCAGCTAACAAAGCTATATACAGTACAAATTATATAGCTAGCTACAGCTAGTGATGTACAGACAAATTAACTTCTAGTCTTCTGGCTTATGAAATACATGTACCTTGCAACCCTATGCATACACATCTACTTTGCAGCTCTATGCCTCATGGGCTGTTCTTTACACATTAATGTTTTTTTCTTGTAGAAGGACTGCTTTTTCATTAAGTTTTGTGCTCTTGTTTACAAAACAAAAAGAACAGAAAACATCTGTCTGGGAGGAAAGGGAGAAAGCATATAGTCTTCAGGGGTCCCCTGCCTACCAAAAAATCCCCACTATTTACAAATGATGGGACATTGCAGGTATTACCTTCTTTTTTCCTCTTTTAGCAGACCTCCATGTTGTAACAAGAGAAGAATTTTTTTATCTCTGGTGAAGATAGAAATGTTAGCTTTTTGAACATACTACCAATGTCATGCAGGACTACCGATGTTGTAAGGAACACCCAATGGGGCCAGTGACAGTCATGCAACCACATGCCACTCAGAAATGATATCAGGATTGCATGATCTGTGGCAGAACAGAGAGGGGCACACTTTGTAAGAAATCTGGAAATTTAAAAAGCACTGGTATAGTACAGACTCATAAGGTAAAAAGGTAAAGGTATTCCCCGCTGACAAGGTTGTCAAGTCATGTCCGACCGTAGGGGGTGGTGCGCTTCTCCATTACTAGTCGAAGAGCCAGCGTTGTCAGAGACTACTCTGTGATCATGTGGCCATTATGATTGCACAGAACACTGTTTACCTTCCCACTGAAGTGGTACCTATTTATCTACTTGCATTTGCATGCTTTCAAACTGCCATGTTGGCAGAAGCTGGGACAGGAGTGACAGGAGCAAACTCCATCATGCAGCACCTGGGCCTTGAACTGCCAACCTGCTGATCTTGCAATCAACAGAGTCAGTCTCTTAACCACTTCAGCCACTGCAACAGGCTCATTAGCAAAGACAAATATGGTAGGAAAGGTAGAGGGTAGCAGAAAGGGAGGAAGACTGCAGGCCAGATGGCAAGATTCAATTAGGGATGTCACTTTGGGATCTGAATTTGCAGAACCTAAAAAGAGCAGTGGAAGATAGAGGGGCTTGGAGATGTCTCATACACAGGATCTGCTTGAGGTCAGTTAACAACAAACAACAAAGTATAGTTTCAGGAGTAGCCATATTGGCTATAGAACAAATAAAAAGAAAACATAAAATCCATCTTGTGCTGATAGCTTTCTCAGGCCATCCAAAAAGTACAAAATAAATTACGTCTAGTTTGTGAAGTTCACAAGATTCTTTATCTGGCAAAGATGCTAAAATAAAGTGCAAGGAGAAAAAGTGATGGTGTCAATGTAACAGCATCTACATTTTTCCTCTGAGAAAGGAAGTGAATGTAGATTAAAAATAGGCCATCACTAAGGCCTTAAGATAATTGGGGGGGGGGGGGGGGGAGTAGCAAAATAGAGGCAGAAAACTTAGGCTTCTCCAAAGTGTTAGCAACAGAAGCAGGCCCACCTTGAGGGGAGACATATGAACCTCCTTAACAATTGTATCACCTATCCATTTATCACACATAAAAAAGAAAAGAAAAAAAAAGAATAAATTGAGTGTGGAATGTCCCTGGTACACTTTGCCTCCATGAATTATTCAATGATTCCCAGAACCCAGTCACATAATTGAGGATAGTCCCAGAAAATGTCTCTGAACCATGGGAGGTAAATGATGAAACAACTGCATATGAACGTTAGGATTCATCAGCAGCTAACTTATCAATCACTCTTATCTTCACAGCTGCCACGACTGAAGACAGGTTTTCAGAACTTATTTTCTTAAACAGCAAACCTATTACCAATATGATCAACTCACTGAGAACAGGAGACAACGCATTTGTCCTCAGCATTCACACATTCACGGAAACCATGAGTATTTTTATAGTTGCATAATATACACAGAACAAAATGAATACTTTATGATTCCCTATAAACTAGGAATTCTCAACTTTTGGTTCTCCTGATATTTTGGACTTCAGCTCCTAGAATTCCTCACCATGGGCCATAGTGTACCTGGAAACTGAAGTCTATAGCAGACTAAGGACTGAAGGTTGAGAATCACTGCTTAAACTATTAGTCCTACTGGTGGTTCAATAATCTCTCTCCCTGTCAAATAAACTGGGAAGAAATCATGTGCAGACACCAGCTGGTGGACTGAAGATATGGTATCACAGAATCATAGAGCTTGAAGAGACCTCAAGGGCCATCCAGTCCATCTCCCTGCCATGCAGAAATACACAATCAAAGCACCCCCGACAGATGGCCATCCAGCTTCTGTTTAAAGATCTCCAAAGAGGGAGACTCCACCACTCTCCGAGTGTGTTCCACTGTTGAACAGCTCTTACTGTCAAGAAATTATTTCTAATGTTGAGGTGGAATCTCTTTTCCTGTAGTTTGCATCGTTTGCTCTGTGTCATAATCTCTGGAGCCACAAAAAACAAGTTTGCTCTATACAAATATGACATCCCTTCAAATATTTAGACAGTGCTATTGTATCACCTCTTAACCTTCACTTAAACATACCCAGCTCCCTATGTTTCTCCTCATAGGGCATGGTTTCCAGACCTTTCACCACATTGGTCACCCTCCTCTGGACACACTCCAGCTTCCCAACATCCTTTTTGAATTGTGGTGCCCAGAACTGGACACAGTATTCCATGTGAGCCCTAACTAAAGCAGAATAGAGTGGTACTATTACTTCCCTCAATTTAGAGCAGGGGTCGGCAACTTTTTTTTGCCGGGGGACGGGAGGGGGGGAAATGACGCCGGAGGCCGGCGCGTGTGCGCACTTGCCCCCGCGTGTGCATGACGCCCACCATCGTGTGCATGCATGCGCACATGGGGTCGCCATTTTGGATTGCCCAATGGCAACGGCGCCATTGGCCCTTCCGAAATGGTGCCCTGTGTTGTGTGCGCGCAACGGAGAGCACCATTTTGGAAGGCCCAATGGCGCCGTTGCCGTTGGGCATTCCAAAATGGCGCCCACTGCCGTGCGCATGCGTGCGAAAGCGTGGGCACCATTTTGGACGCCAAAATGGCACCCGCGGTTGTGTACAGCGGCGGCGGCGGCAGGACTGGCCATGGGCCAGTCCCAAGGCCTCCGCAGGCCGGACCCGGCCCACAGGCTGTAGGTTGCCGACCCCTGATTTAGAGACTATACTTCTGTTGACACAGCTTAAAATCGCATTGGCTTTTTTAGCTGTCACATCACACTGTTGACTCATATTCAATCTGTGGATTATTAGGACTCCTAGATCCCTTTCACATGTACTGTTGCCAAACCAGGTGTCCCCATCCTATATCTATGCATTTCCTTTTTTTCTGCTTATGTTTACTTTATATTTTTCCCTATTGAAATTTATTTTGTTAGTTTTGGCCCAGCTTTCTAATATATTAAGGCCATTTTGAATTTTGATTCTATTCTCTAGGGTATTTGCTACCTCTCCTAATTTGGTGCCATCTGCAAATCTGATAAGCATGCCCCCTATTCCTTCACCCAAGTCATTGATAAAGATGCTGAATAGCACTGAGCCCAGGACAGAACCCTGTGGCATCCCACTGGTCACTTCTCTCCAGGATGAAGAGGAGTCATTGCTGAGCACCCTTTGGTTTGGCTAGTTAAGCAATTACAAATCCACCTAATAGTAGCATCGTCTAGCCCGCCTTTTCCTATCTTCTTTGCAAGAATATCATGAGGAAACATGTCGAAGGCCTTACTGAAATCAAGATACACTACATCCACAGCATTCCTTTCATTTACCAAGCTGGTAATTTTATCAAAAAGAGATCAGATTAGTCTGGCATGTTGACTTTTAGTGATTATGGCATTCCTCTCTAAATGCTTACAGACCATCTGTTTAACAATCTGCTCTAGAATTTTTCCTGTTATTATTGTCGAGTTAACTAAGTGGTAATTGTTTGGGTACTCTTTTTTCTACTTTTTGAAAATGGTGAAAACATTTGTCCTCCTCCAGTCTGCTGGGACTTCTCCTGTTTTCCAGGAATTCTCAAAGATTATTGCCAGTGGCTCTGAAATTACATTTGCCAGTTCTTTAAATACCCTTGGATGTAGTTCATCTGGCCTTGGAGGGGTGGATTTCAAACCCCAGGAGCAACCTCTTATTCCTGCAAGCAGTAATCTGCATTGAAACCTATGGCTTGCACAGTCTTAACTCCTGCTAGATCTGGGCTACCAATTAAGCAGTATTCCCTATTGAATATCTGTACACATTAGTTTATCAAACAGTGAGAATTGATATTTATGTGTATGACTTATTTTCATAGCAACACTGAACGACAACAGAATTCTTGACAAACAGAATTTAAAAGCCAGGGATTGTTAACCACCAGGATAATGAGGAAAAAATTAAAGTATAAACTTCTTACCAAACTATTATGCCATCACAGTTAAACTAATCTGATTGGTCCAGAGAATTGTTATATTCTAGTTGCTTCAGCCAATGAAAATACAACACCAAGCAGTCAAAAATGGTACCTTGAACAACACTCCTTCTAATGTTCCAGCACTCAGCAGGCATAATCATTGCTACAAGTGGATGATATAGATTTTAGTAAACATATTAAGCTGAAATAAAAATCACCATAGGACAAGGAGATCCAGCATTGATAACAAGAACGTCATATTCTGTTTGTCAGCAGGAAACGTCTATCTAATAGCAACAATCTTTTTTTGTCATTCTATTTTATTCCTCACTTCAGCATTATTTAAGCAATCTAGGTATACAACAATATTGATGTAACAGTAGGATACGCTGGGAGGCACTGTCAATTCTTAGTAACAGCTGTGCATTTCTCACAAGCCTCTCTGTCCTTTTACTTCAGGAGGATGAACTGTCATTAGAAAGAGCTGCTGATTGTTTTAAAAGGCTTGGAGTCTTTTCACCACTTGTTTTTCTGCTACACATTTCCTCAAGAGGATGAAAATAACTGTGGTGTATCACCTGTTCTTGTCTGGGTCTCTCCCCCCCCCCCCATGTTTTTTTTTACATTAATATTGTATTAAGAATAAAGGCCATTAAAATATTTATTGTTATCAGCCAGGCTTGCCTTCATCATCCCAACATGGCACCAATTGTCAGAGATGATGGCAGCTGTACTC
The DNA here is from genome assembly GCA_026167975.1 of Phrynosoma blainvillii. Classification (NCBI taxonomy): domain Eukaryota; kingdom Metazoa; phylum Chordata; class Lepidosauria; order Squamata; family Phrynosomatidae; genus Phrynosoma; species Phrynosoma blainvillii. The sequence goes on along the minus strand of JANUYF010000001.1, from coordinate 120,238,777 downwards.
TAAAAAGTCTAGAGGGACACTCATTGAGAAAGACTGGTTCACTTTACATACTAAAATCTTGTTTTCCAAAGAACACTATTATTTTAGTTTTACTGTAGCTCTCTGAAATTTGCACTGGCCTGTTTTATCAGCCCTTCTGAAATAGAAAATTCCAAATGAGTAGGTAAAAATGAAATGAGAGATCCTCTGAATGGGACAAGTAAACAAGATTTTAGAAGCTAAATACACTTGGCAAATGTACCTGTAATGTTAAAAAAAAATCGCTAATAATCATTAACACTTGCCCTATTTTACTCTGTAGCCTATAAAATAACAGATGAGGAGAAACAGTTTTTGTACTTGACAGAACCTTGGTATACATATCCATGCAATGAAATCAGTATTTTAATATTTTCCTAGTAATGAAATCAGTATTGTAATGTTTTCCTACAGAGAAAACAAACCGTTTCCATTTCCATTCTTTAAAATACTGAGGAACATGAAAATGATTTTAGTGACATACATTACAAATTCATTTTTAGAAGAACTGCTCTAATCTCATCATTAAAATATAGCTCCCTCCTCAAATCCTGTAAATCTCTTTTGTGGCCTCCTAGTGAATTGAAAATAAAAAGACACTTTTTAAAGCACAATTAGCTCTCTCTTTACAAAGTTAATAAATGAATGGGGGCAGCCAACAATTAAATCAGCATGGTCTCTATAATTGTCATCACATATAACTTAAAGCTGGCAATGTAAAGCTTTAAATCCCCCTGGCAATTTAAAGCTTTATATCCGTTCATCAGATATGCTGAATAGTACAGTAATTCAGTGTTACCAAAAGAATGACCATTTATCCTAAAACAGTGTGATGGCAAGAACAGCTCGCTCTCAGACACTGCAAGCAAACTGTTCCACACCAGTAAGAAAGTTTAAGAGTTGATGTCTAAATCAACTTTTCTTCGACCATCGGGGTGCGAATACTCACCATTACTTTTATCATGGCTTAATTTGATAACGTTTTTGTGTGCCTTCACAAATATTCAGCATTAATCTTAATTTTTTTAATCTTTTTGTATGGGGGGTGAATTGGGAAGGGACTAATTTTTGAACTATATTGTATTCCATGTACTTTTATTGCTGTAACCCGCCTGGATTCCTTGTGATTGGGTGGGATATAAATAAATAAATTATTATTATTATTATTATTATTATTTGTTTAATCAGAGATAACATTGTTGTGTGCCTGAATTATGGCGACCCTAAGGTGAGCCTATTCCTACTGGCATGTGAACTGGACAAGCCAAAATGACCACAGGTCTAAATGCCACTGGGTTGTGTCTGTGTTTAGAAATGTCCACTGAGCCGGTATGGCATTGTGGTTTCAGTGTTGGACTCTGAAGACCAGGGTTCGATTCCCAGCTCATCCATGAAACCTACTGGGTGACCTTGGGCAAGTCACACTCTCTCAGCCTCAGGGGAAGGCAATGGCAAACCTCCTCTGAACCAATCTTGCCAAGAAAACCCTATGATAGGGTCACCTTAGGGTCTCCACATGAGAAACAACTTGAAGGCACACAACAACAACAGCAAGAGTCCCACATTGAAGTCTCAACAGGAAAGGGCTTTCCGTTCAGGGCTATGGATGTCATCCTCATCTTTCTTCAAAAATAAAGTCCTTTCTTTCCCTGAGTTATCTATCACTGCTTCCAGGATGCAAAGAAGACGCATTCTCTGCAAGGCAACTGGAAGAAACACACTTCTTTTATTTATTTTAATACCATGTGCAAAAACAAAAGGAACAGAAAGGAAATAAAAAAAGGAGGCTGTAAGGAAATATCTTCTTTATAGCCCTCCAAGTCCTCAGAAGCTACCCCACAGGAAGAAAAAAATAATAGTAACTTTGGAAAGGATTTTTTTTTCTCTCTCTCTCTTTCTCTCTATATATTGAAAGAGTAAGATTTGAAGGCGATTAGGGAGAGAGAGGGCTAAATATAGCCACAATCTCGTTGCAGGGCCTGATGGTTTAAATGGCTCCCTCAGAAGTGGAGTCCTCTTTCCCTTTCCTTCCTGCCTTCACCTCCAGGGCAAGGGTGCATCTACACTGGAGAAATAATGTGGTTTCAGACCGCTTTAATTGCCCTTGCCAGGGGGATTTAAAGCCTTTAAATTGCCAGCTTTAAGTTATATGTGATGACATTTATAGAGACCATGCTGATTTAACTGTTGTCTGCCCCCATTCATTTATTAACTTCGTAAAGAAAGAGCCAATTCTGCTTTAAAAAGTGACTTTTTATTAGTGCCACAACCAACGACAATTCCCAGAATGCCACAGCATGGAGCCAGGGCAGTTAAAGCGGTCTGAAAGCGCGTTATTTCTCCAGTGGGGATGCAAAATCCTCCTAGCCACCCTTTTTCTCTCTCTCCCTCTCAAACCCTGCAACCAAATGGCGACGACGGCCGTTAACGGCTGAAATGAGAGAAAGAAAGAGATATACAGCCTTCTCTTTCGCCTGTCCAAATGGTGAAGAGAGAAAAGTGGCCGAGGAGGGCCAGTCACACTCTTAACCCAAACCCGTGTCTGCTCCTAATGCTGCGTCCAGACGAGCAGTTTGCCCGCATCCTCCCTCCCTCCCAAAAATAAAAAAGGTTCAAAGAGGTCGCTTAGTCGGTCCCTCTGGCGGAGAGGGTGGGCTAGAGCTACATCCTCCATTTCCAGGACGTGTCTTCCATTTCCTCTCCTGGAGGAAAACCACCCACTCACTCACCCACCCGCCACCCTCCACAAAGTGTCCTCCATTTTGAGCCTGACTCAGAAAGAAGCAGGGATTGACTTCACACAGGAGTGTCCCTGGGTGGTCCTCCATTTCGCAGTGCCTTCTCCTCCTCCTTGGCGGTCAAGAGTGGGTTGGGTGGCCCTCTTGGTGGCCTTTACCTGCTCTGTGGTCGCCGTTTTGCCCCATTTCGGAGAGGAGCCTCCCCCACATGGCGGCGGCGGCGGGGCGAGTCAGGGGTCTCCACACCCTTCGAAGAAGGAGAAGAAGGAGACTCGGGGCTGAGGGGGACGGGGCTCACTCCTGGGCGCCCATGGCCGCCGCCGCCGCTCCTCCTCCTCCTCCTCTTGCCGCCTCCGTGGCTGCCCTTCCCGCCTTCGCCATCTCGCCTTCCTCCTCCTTTCCCTGGCAGTGGTTGCGGGAAGGACAAGACTCGCCTTGTGCGGCTTCCCCTTCACTGCGGCGCCGGCCCTGCCTGCCTGCCTCCCTTCCTCCGCCTCTGAGAAGGAGAACGGGGCGGGCATTACGCCGCAGATGCGGCCGTTACTCCGAGGGAGGAGGAGGAGGAGGGTGTCCATCTTGGGGAGCACTCTGTGAGGGGTAGGGGTCTTCCATGCCCCTGCTGGCACCTATCCCTCGGAGACTATTATTGAGGGATAATTGGAGAAGAATTGCTTCCATGAACGTCTTCAGGCGGTCTTTTCTCTTGTCAGGCTGCGTCCACATGGAGAAATAACCCAGTTTGGTAGCCTTTTAACTCTTTCTGGCTCAAAGCTATGGAATTCTGGGAATTGGGGTTTGTTGGGGGGCCCAGAGCGGAGTATTGTCCTTTTAGTACGTCCCTTTGACGGGGTTTCTGGCTCAAGGCTATGGAATTCTGGGAATTGGAGTTTGTTGGAGGGCCTGTGGGCACTTAATCCCCATGATTCCCTATGGGCAAGTATTTTCCATGATTCCCTATAGGTAAGTATTTCCCATGATTTCCTATGGGCAAGTAATCCCCATGATCCCCTATAGGCAAGTATTTCCCATGATTCCCTATGGGCAAGTAATCCCCATGATTCTCTATGGGCAAATATCTCCCATGATTCCCTATGGGCAAGTATCTCCCATGATTCCCTATGGGCAACTAAACCCCATGATTTCCTATGAGCAAGTAATCCCCATGATTCCCTATAGGCAAGTATTTCCCATGATTCCCTATGGGCAAGTAATCCCCATGATTCCCTATGGGCAAGTATCTCCCATGATTCCCTATGGGCAAGTATCACCCATGATTCCCTATGGGAAGTATTTCCCATGATTCCCTATGGGCAAATATTTCCCATGATTCCCTATGGGCAAGTAATCCCCATGATTCCCTATGGGCAAGTATTTCCCATGATTCCCTGTGGGCAAGTATTTTCCATGATTCACTATGGGCAAATATTTCCCATGATTCTCTATGGGCAAATATTTCCCATGATTCACTATGGGCAAGTAATCTCCATGATTCCCTATGGGCAAGTATTTCCCATGATTCCCTATGGGCAAATATTTCCCATGATTCCCTATGGGCAAGTAATCCCCATGATTTCCTATGGGCAAGTATTCTCCAGTGATTCTCAATGGGCAAATATTTCCCATGATTCCCTATGGGCAAGTATTGTCCTTTGTTTTAGTCCGTCCCGATGTCAAAGCGGTTCCAAACCGGGTTAATCCACCAATACAGACGCAAGCCTTGAGTTTTATATTTCAATTAAAGACTTTCTTCTTCTCTTAAAGCATTTTGGAAACATTTGTTTCAACCTTGTTTCATAACTTTATATTTTTGATTGCAGGTATTTTGTTGGCTTTGATAGTGTTGTACAGTTTGTTAATTATAATTACGTACTGCATGGTTTGGTTTGGTTTGGTTTTTATTCATAGATTGTACGCCCCTGGCAAGGATTTAAAGGTTTTGAATGGATTGTATCTGTAAAAGGGCCATGTAAATGTATGGGCCTTCGCAAGTTCGCAACCGAGACAATGAAGGAATAGAAATAGTAAAAGAGTTCTCATACCTAGGATCAAATGTTGATAGAAATGGGGATCAGGAAATCAGAAGAAGATTAAGAATGGCTATGAAAGAATCAGAAAAGATCCTAAAATGCAAAGACATACAAATCAACACAAAAGTCAGAATCGCACAAGCCATTGTATTCCCTATTATCATGTATGGATATGAGAGCTGGACAGTTAAGAAAGATGATAGGAAGAAAATCAATTCTTTTGAGATTATGTGGTGCTGGAGAAGAGTGCTGATGATCCCATGGACAGCCAAAAGGATAAATAAATGGGTCCTAGAGCAGATCAAGCCAGAAACCTCCCTGGAAGCCAAGATGACCAAACTGAGGCTGTCGTACTTCGGACACATCATGAGAAGAGAGGACTCTTTGGAAAAGACAATAATGCTGGGGAAGGAGGAGGGAAGTAGGAAGAGAGGAAGGCCACATGCCAGATGGATGGACTCTATTAAAGAGGTCACTATGGGTATTAAGGGGTTGCAGGATTTAAGCATAGGGGTGGACCTTGCAGGTTTTCCAATATCGAGTTTCCCTCTGTGTCTTTTGGAGGGGAAAAAACAACAGTTTTTTTTTCAGGGTGCTACCAATGTGAACTTGCCCCCAATCCTATTTGGGGCTTCTTGAAGGGAGGGAATAATAGCCAGAGGGTGGGCAGAAGGGCAGAACATGCCTATTCCCTCTCACAGGTCGGAGGGCATGACAAGCACCATTTTTTGTGCTTTGGGCCTAGTTGCCGGTTCTAATGATTTCAAATTTCCAGCTACCAGGCCCTTTAAACAACCTCTCAGCTGTTTCCCTCTTTTCTGCTGTTTTCCCCCAATGATGCCATAGCCCAGATGTTCAGACATTGCCCAAGCCGGCGAAGGAGTATCTAGTGTCTTTTGGATTTTTTTTTTGATTTTTTTTTTTTATTTGACAGAAAGTGCGAACCTTTGGATTTCCGTGGCTTAAACGCATGGTGATTTTATTCCCCAGTCCAAGGCTGGCAAGTGGGGATCCTCCCAAGGAAAAGCTTTCATAAGGGTTTCATGGCAAGGGGCCTTCCAAAAGGCTTTTCCTCCCCATCCTCCGAGGCTGGCAGGGGGAATTTCCCCAAGGAGAAGCTCTCATGGGGGTTTCATGGCAAGGGGCCCTCCAAAAGGCTTGTCTTCCCCATCTTCTGAGGCTGGCGAAGGGGATCCCCCCCAAGGAGAAGCTCTCATGGGGATTTCATTGCAAGGGGACTGCCAAAAGGCTTGTCCTCCCCATCCTCCGAGGATGAGGGGGGGTTCACCCAAACAGTGTGACGTAGATGTGCATCATTTGATTAACAGAACAAAAAATATTTGAAAATGATCAAATGCGATGAGTAAGGAGGTTCTATTTTTAATCGGTACTTTGGTCAATGTGATCTGGACAGGGTTAAATTGCACTGGGGAGATTCGACCGGGGTAAACATAGTGTGAACCTCTATTCGGGTCAGATTCGGTATTGCATCAACAAATCTGCCCAGATCTACCCAGCACAAAAATGCAAGTGTGAATGGGGCCTACACAGGCAATCTCTTAGTTAAACTACAAGTGGTTCAAAGGAGATAGGAACAAACCATTGTTTGAGAACAGGCTTATGAACAAACCATAGTTTTAGCTACTCAGAGTTCACTTTAGTTCAGATATAATGAGAAACCCTGGTTAGTTTTAGATCTAGGGTGGGCCAAGTATATTCCTAGGCTCACATGCATCTCCTCTGGTTGTTTTTGTGGATCTCAAATACTGCCAAAAATTGTCATTTTTCTAGCCAAAAAAGGGTGAGATGCCTCTCTTAGCACCTCACCCCAGGAGTGGTAATTCATCTTTCAAATAGACTATAGCCTACATATATATATATACATGAAACATTTTAAATATATATACATTTCCCAAACCAGCAGTGGACTTCTGACTAGTTCCAGATTTTTATTTTTATTTTTGGCAGTCGGTGCAGCTCCTGGACTGGCAGAAAATTAGTCTATGGATCCACCAGAGTTGCCTACTCCTGGGTCAGAAGCAAAAACTGGTGAAACAGACCCCACTATCACTGTTTACTAACATTGTACACACACACACACACACACACACACACACACACACGTATGGGCGACCAGGGAAAAGACAGTTGTAATAGTGAAACGCAAAAAGTTCAGCCTTTGGCAATTCTATGTAGAGCTCATGATAAGCAAAGTGACCTTGCACTGAGGCAGCAACTGGTAATAAAATATTGCTATCTTGATTAAAACCTGTAATGAGACAGAAACCATTATCTTAGTTCAGGCCTGAACAGTTAGTCATTTTGTCTTACATTTTCCTTTCAAAATTCTTTTGCTGGGAAATGGCAACTTCCTATGACTGCACTGTGGAAATTAATCCTGTCTTGGCATTTTCTTCTTCTTAGCACACCTCTGATCAACAATGCATGAAGTTATTCATGAGGATCTCAGTTTTGGCTATTCTTATTAAGAATGCCTACTTAGCTTTACTAGATCTAGTTAAAATATATGAGCACAACTTACAGGTAATATTCTAACATAATATGTGCAAACATAAACTATGATATGAAAGAGGATAACTTGGTCATGCTTAGTAGACTGTTTCCCCGGTGTTTTTGACATCGTTCATAAATCAAAATACAGTACTGCAGTCTTCTTATGCAACCAGGGAACAGACAGATAAGTAAAAGCAAGCATATTCATTCACAGATAGATTCCATTGAAATTGAACTAATAGAAGGCAGCTGACCCAAAAAATGCAAAATTATACAATTTAGTATGCATTCATGCATCCAGGATTTCATTGAGCAAAGTGAGCTTTTCATTCTGGACTCAAACACAAAATGTACAGTGGCATCTTAACACCTGTTTCTTGCTCTCTATAGGAGAAAAGCTTACAAATTGAAAGATTTCCCACTCTCCTTTAAAAGAACATTAAGCATAGAGATAAGATGCTTGTTCAATTTAGCCCATGATAAGGTCAGCTTTTTAACTCAAGCAGTCTAGCTGAAAAAGCACAAATTCTTTGGAAGATAGTTTTTCTTGAGATCAAAACGTTAGTGATTAATGGAAGGGAACCAAAGAGAAATAACACACACACCTTTCAGTATAGTATTATTTTAAAGGATAGTCTCTGTCCTGCCACATTTCTGTTGTGGAACATAGGTCCAAAACACATTGCAGAAATAATCCAGTTTGGGACCACTTTAACTGCCTTGGCTCAGTGCTAAGGAATACACTTTGGGCCTTTACAGACTGCCAGAAATAATGCAGCTTGAGGCCACTTTAACTGTTCTGGCTCAGTGCTAGGGAATCATGGGAACTGTAGTTTACTGTGGAACCAGAGCTCTCTGACAGAGGCGGCTAAATGTCCCAGAAAAAACTACAATTCCCATGATTCACTAGCACTGAGCCAGGACAGTCATTATTTCTGGCAGTCTGTAAAGACTCCTAGTTTTCTCTGTGAGCGAGCTCTGGGACCAAAATAAACTACAATCCCCAGGATTTCCTAGTACTGAGCCAGGACAGTTAAAGCAATCCCAAACTGGATTATTTCTGCAGTGTGCTTTGGACCATATCTCTCCCACCACCCCCAAGGCTGAAAAAAAGGAGCACTGAGCTGTTCCTGGGTTCAGCAGGAGGGGAGATCTAGGCAACTTTGAAGGTTTTGGGTCAGCTGAGATTTTTGAACTTTTAAAATATGTATTATAGTACATTCATGTCGCTTAGAGATGTTGTTCTCCTTCCTGACCTATTAGGCAAAAGATGGGCCAAAATCCTGTACTAATTTGTAGTAATGAAGCAAAGGAAACTGCAGTTTCTCACTTGAAAAGGAGTAAATGTGCGAGTATGAGTGGAACAACAGGCAGGAATAAAAGGGTCAAGTATGCAAATGGAGCAAGAGGAAAGGCAGTCTGGTTACTGTGCAGATGGACCCAAAATGTGCAGTTAGGGGGGAAATTGTGCAGTCTTAAAACTGATAATATGCAGCTGGGGAAATGGGAGGGATACATTAAGTGTTTCTTAAGCACTTGCATGACAAGGTTTAGTAGGTAATCTTGGTGAAAGCAGGAGAAGCCCAGATTTGGAGAAGTACCAATTTTACCAGCCTAGCCTAAATACCTTAAAATCATCAGAACCCATCTGGTCTTGGAAGGTAAGCAGGTCTGCCCTGGTTAGTACTTGGATGGGAGGCCACCAATGAAAATCAGGTGCTGTAGGCTATACTGCAGAGGAAAGAACTGGCAAAACCACCTCTGCGTATTCCTTGCCCAAGAAAACCCTATGAAATTAATGGGGTCACCATATGTTGAAAGGTGACTTGAAGGCACACGCACACATACACACACCAACTTTCCCAGTATAAATTTGGTGCGCAGCAGGAATGTGATTTGCACTCATGTAAGTGTCACTGAGTTCACAATTACTTTAGTGCATGAGCCACTGGATTGTCTTATTAACTGAGACAGATTCATAATTGAAGAAACACTACCAATTCCTGTAGAGAAAATGTCACCGATACAGGGTATAAGTGAAGAGCAAAACTTGCTTTGCGTTTGTTTGGCCTTTTTTATGTGGGGGGAATTTCTGCAGTTGGAATATCTGCTTTTAAAAAACCTACAAGTTCACCTACTTCTAGTAGTGTAAGTAACATCTAAGGATCTCAGTGAGTAGTTATTGATAGTCCTATTGTTCAGGAATTTGCCTGGTCCTCTCATGAACCCAAAATATGTGTATTCAAACAAGTATTGTCTTCTTATTTATTAGTTTTATTAATAAATGTACAGTGAGCCCTTGGTATCCATTAGGGTTTGGTTTCAGGATTTCCCATGGATGCCAAAATTTGTTGATGCTCAAGTACCAGTAAACACAATGGCATATGGTATATATTGGTGTCCCTTATATATAATGGCAAAACTTTTAGAAATATTTTCAAGCCATGGATGATTGAATCCATGGAAAAAGAATCCGTGGATATGGAAGGCCAACTGTATACTCGCATACTGTACTGCTTAACAAAAAAATTTACCAAAGCAGTGTACAGTACATATACATAATTGCAACAGAAGATAAAAACAATAAAATATCCAGTCCAAGATTATGCAATAAAATATCCAATATCCAATAAAATAATATACAGTCGGCCCTTTGTATTCATGGATTTTTTTTATCCATAGATTTAACCATTCTCAGCTTTAAAATATTAAAAAAATAAAATAGATCCCAAAAGCAAACCTTGTTCTTGCCATTTTATATAAGGGACACCATTTCACTATGCCATTTGTATTTAATGGGATGAGCATCCACGGAGTTTGGTATCCATAGGGGGTCCTGGAACCAAACCCATGGATACCAAGGGCCCACTGTAATATGAACATATACATATTTATAAAAGTAATCATAAGCATACTCAATCAGCAGAAAGTCTGGAAATGTTGGAGTGGAAAGAAATGTCTTTAACAGGCACCTGAAACCCATAGCATAGGGCTCCCTCTCCATCTCCTACCCAGATAGTAGGAACAAGCACATTAAGTGGTGGCCTTTTTGTGGTGGTTGAGAAATGAATGTAGGCAACATGTGTGCAACAACCAAAAAGGCTACTTCTTGATGACTGAAAGTAGCAGGTAGATGCATAAGAGACTAGGTGGTATCACAAACAAGCTAACCTATTTATTTATTTAAATGCCACCTTTCTCCTAAAATGGACCCAAGGCAGCTCACAAAAGACATTCAAAAATGTATACTTTTAAAAATAGAATTTAAAACATCACACTAATATAACGAGGTAAAATATAAAATTATTAAAAACATGCTAAGTTAAAAATATTAAACCTGGATTGTGCTGAGCTAGTAGTTACCTTTACTTGTGGTCCAATGGTGGTGCTCAACTGATGGAAACAGATGTGCTTCAGACACCATCTTATAAGTACACAAGTGGTCCATGTCGTATCAGCTTATTAACATTGCAAAGGATGCTGCCCTGTATGTGTAGGCACAGCTCTTTCTGGCACTTAACAGCATCAGGGTTGGCACGTATCCAGAGAAGTTTGGGCTCTGTTTAATTCAGACATGTAATGTCCTTCTCAGTTACCCAAGGATATATGTAGTCTTATATAGTTTCCTATGTTATTTTCTTACATCTCTGTTGACATGCTCTTGTCTCATATCTCATCTGCTATGGTGCTATATTTATTTTTATGAAGCCTAAACGTAGCTGTGAGAAACCTGTTTTTGGCACTCAGTCGTGTGGCAATGAATTTAAGAACAGTGTAAGAGAGTTGCTTAACTTTTTTTTTCAAGTGCTTATAGCAGAGGTAGGCAACCTTTTTGAGCCAGGGGCCGGGTTGCTATCCCTCAGACAATTGGGGGGCCGAAGCACCAAAATAAATAAATAAATAAATAAATATTTTTTAAAAATTAAAAAATATGCATGCACTCTCTCTCAGCCCCAGAAAAGCCATGGCAAAACCCCTGTGGAGATTTTGCCAAGAAAACCCCAAGAACAACTAATAACAACAATAATCAATATCATTATGGCGGGGGGCGGCGGCGGCAGCAGGCCTTAGGTTGCCTACCCCTGGCTTATAGGGATTCGGTTTCTCTCACTCTACTCCTAAACATATTAGGAATAAAATCACATTAGTTTCATTCAGGCCTATTTCCAGACAGATTTGGGAGATGATCACTTGGCATTTTAAATCGAATTAAGCCTTCTGGCCTGCAGCTGGGAGGCAGAGATTATTGCATGCTAAATTTCTGCCAAATGGCCAGCCACCATCAGCCCCGGTCCTAGCCGGCTCACCTGGTGCTTTTTAGAAGCTGGAAAGTGCTCCGGTTTCTAAAAAGCACTGGCTGAGCCTGGCTGGGACCCAGGTTGATGGCGGCCGGCGATTCAGCAACGATTTAGCATGCAATAATCCCCACCTCCATTTCGCCTCCCAGATGCAGCCCAGGAGGCTAAATTCAATTTAAAATGCCAAGCGATAAGCTCCATGGTATCTTTATAGCACAAAGTGAGTTTTAAGTAATCTTTCATTATATGTTCTGTGCACTGGAGTTTGCTGCTAGTTTAGTATGTGTGGTAAACAAAGAGTTGCATGAATAAAAAATTTAAAGGTACCTTCCAGCAAGGTACTTTCTTTCCATTTGGAACCTCTCAGCAAGTAAGATGAGAACAGTCCCCTCAATGCTTGTTACTGTCTTTAAAATATTTTCTGCAGAAATGTTGCCTTATTTCAACCCTCTGTTATTGTTATTGTTGTTGTTGTTGTTGTTGTTGTTGTTGTGTGCCTCCAAGTAATTTTGACTTACAGCAATCCTAAGGCAAACCTATCATAGGATTTTCTTGGCAAGTTTTTTTGGAGGGAGTTTACCATTGCCATCTTCTGAGGGAGAAAGAGTGTCACCCAGTGGGTTTTTATACTCGAGCGAGGAATTGAACCCTCACCACCAGAATTTTAGCCCAATGCTAAAACCACTACACCGCACTGGCTCTCTTCAACCCTACATCAGTTATAATAATGTTATAACAAATAATACAGTTGCCCCTCCCAATTCATGGGGGATCTATTCTGGACTTCCCCCCCCCCGTGCAAAAAGGCGGCTCACTAATATTTGAGCCCCATTTAAACTAATGGTGCATGTGCCCGTGGGATGTGGGGGGGGCGCAGGGAGGCGCACAGGTGTGCACAGCCATTTAAGATATAGCTGTAGTCCCTCCCCACGAAGAGCAACACCATGGATCTCAAGTCCGCAAAGGAGGAGGGACAACTGTAATTGAATCCACCTGGCCCTATAAAAACATATTGCTTATTGAACCTTGTTCGAATGGAAACTGGTTGATGGTTGTTAATGATGGTTTGACAGCCAAGTTACCAATCAAAGCACATCAACTCGGGGAATAAGTTCCACTGAGTTCAGTAGTGCTTACACCCACCTATGTAGGGTGCAGACTCAGTTTCTAAAGAAGGTGTTGTTGTTGTTAACTGTCTTCTCATTGATCTCGACCCATGGCAACCCTATGGCTGAGACATCTCCAGCCCCCCCCCCACCCCAGTCCTCTACTGCTCTGTCCAGCTCCTGCAAACTCTTATTAGTGGTCTCTTGAATAAAATCCATCCATCTAGCATGTGGCCTTCCTCTCTTTCTACTTCCCTCCACCTTTCCTAACATTATTGTCTTTTCCACCAATTCATACCTCATAATGTGTCCAAAGTACAACATTCTAACTTGTCATCTTGGCTTCTAGGGATATTTCTGGCTTGATCTCTTCTAGGCCTCATTTGTTTGTCCTTTTGGCTCTCCATGGCATCCTCAGCACTCTTCTCCAGCACCACATCTCAAATGCATTGATTTTCCTCCAATCTTCTATCTTGACTGTCCAGCTCTCACATCCATACATGGTAACAGGGAATATGATGGCTTGTATGATTCTGACTTTTGTGCTGAGTTGGGAGGGAAGCAGACGGGAGGCCGTGGGCCTCCCCGGGAAGCTGCGCCATGGGGCTGAGGTATCCCCACACCTCGGCCCCGTAGCGCAGCTTCGCCGCCCCTGGAAGGAGCGCTAAATTGGCGCTCCTTCCACAAGTCGCCGAAGGTGTGCCGCAAAAGGCTGCCAGCGCACCTTCGGCGACTTTTCCGCTGCAGCGTGTATGGACGCTGAAGCGGGAGGTCCTCCTCGGAGTGGCGACTGTGCGGAGGGCCGGCTGCTCTGAAGACGACCTAGGGAAGGGGTTGGGGCGCCCACCGTGCAGCTGCCCCTCCCCTTCCCTGCCCCCAAAACGGCTCTTTAAGCCGTCTGCTTCCCCCCTTGTATGTCTTTTCATTTTAGGATCTTTTCTAGTTCTTTCATAGCTGCCCCCCCCCCATTCTTAATCTTCTCCTGATTTCCTGCCTGCATTCCCCATTCCAAACAATGTTTGATCCCAGATATGTGAACCCTTTTTCTATTTCTATTTCCTCATTGTCTAGTTTGAATATGTGTATGTTCTCTGTGCTCATTATTTTTATTTTCTTTATGTTCAACAGTAAGCCTGCCTTTGCACTTTCTTCTTTGATCTTCCTTAGTAGTTGTTCCAGGTCTGTGAGGTTTTCTGATAGTATTTACGGTGTCGTCAGCATATTTCAGATTGTTGATATTTCTTCCTCCTATTTTCACTCCTCCCTCTTCCATATCCAAGCCTGCTTTCCTTACAATATGTTCTGCATATAAGTTGAATAGGTAGGGGGATAGGATGCAGCCTTGTCTGACTCCTTTGCCAATTGGGAACCATTCTATTTCTCTGTGTTCTGTCCTGACAGTAGCCTCTTGTCCTAAATACAGATTCCTCATTAGGACTATCAGATGTGTTGGCACTCCCATGTCTTTAAGGGCATTCCATAGCCTTTCATGATCTATGCAGTCAAAGGCTTTGCTATAATCCATAAAGCACATGCTGATTTTCTTTTGGAACTCCCTGTTATGTTCCATTATTCATCGTATATATGCAATGTTAGTTAACAAATAATAAAGTGCTACCTTTATAGTGACAGAAGGTGGCACAAAGGTAGGAAGGAGCTGCTCCTTGCTTCTAAAGACAGTACTATGGCTGCTTTTAATATTTTGTACTGAAGCACCTGGCATAAATACATTGAAATAAACTTAAACGAGAAGTAGAAATCCAGTTGCTCATGAAGAGGCCTTCCCTACCATAATCCTTGCTACTGGAGATCCTAGGGACTGAGCATGGTGCATGTATTCTGCTACTGAGCCACTTCTCTGCTCTTTTTCCTTACACTCTGACTCTTCCACAACCAAACTCTGCAGGGCAGATGTGTGTATGCGCCTTTAAGTCACCTGTTGACTTATGGAGACCCAGTTAATTTCATAGAGCTTTCTTAGGCAAGGAATACTTAAGGATGGTTTTGCCAGTTTCTTCCTCTGAAATATAGGTGCATCATTTGCTGGCAGTATATAAGGAACATCATTTTCCTGACAATCAATTCTGGAGTTTGCATCCCTACAACAGCATGCAGTCCTTCAACAGAAAAATGCAGTACAGCATAAGCAAAAGCTAGTGGCACAATGTCTGGATATTGCACACCAACAATTGCATATTCATTGCCCTATAAGTATATAGTCTTAAAAATATTTATGTAAGATAAATTATTTCAGTTATCATAAGAAGGTATAGTCAGTAAGCGTCACTACTGAAAATCAAACCTATTAACATATGTGTGATCATTTATGAAGCAGAAATAAACAGGTAGGTTCTACCATTATTGCCAGATGTTACTTTGGATATCTCAGAGTTCATGGTAGCATATAAGAAATGTATAGGGCCGGGCAAATTCTATACATGCTTATTCAGACATGAGCTTATCAGAGCTTATTTCTAAGGACTGCAAACCTAGGAATAATCAAAGTATGCACAGTCCAGCAAAATTATACCATTGAACTCAATGGACAAACTTGGTGCTGAGCAAAATCTTACTCCAGTACTTTTGACGTTGCATAGTTCTGACTAATAATTGCAGTACTGAGCTTGTTCCTCTTTCCAAATTACAGTTGGATGCATCTTTTTATAAAGCTGAATAAGAACTACTCCCAAGTAGGTGCACTTAGGACTGCACTCCTATTCTGACTGCTGCAGTTCCTTCTTTTTTTGTAGCAGAATAGTATTTGAAAGAAGAGAAGAGTACATAGTGTACCACCAGAGGAATGACAGCCCCCAGAATGATGCAATTCTGACATATAACCTGATAATACTTGTCATGACATAGTTGACGTTTCCAAAGCTGTGCAAATGACCCTATGTTTCAAAAGTTTAAAGCAGAAAACAAAAGAATGTCATGAGAAGGATGGGATCATCAGAGGCCATGATGGGAGAACCACGGCTATATCATTTTGTGGAAACCCCTTGGCAACTCCATATACCATACATTTTTGTACACAATAAGCCACTGGCATTGGCTTGAGTTAGTGCAAAATTTTCGGCTCTTGTTCAATGTGACTTATTTAAAGAACAGCCCTAAAATTAAACTTTATTCACAGGCTGTGTAAGAACATGGTGTTAAAATGTTCACACTCCCCTCCCCCAGAAATGGGTTTGACATTCTGAATAACTGGAAGAGATACACAATACATTTGAATAATTTTCAGGAGCATCATTTTACATTTTACAGATACCACATAAAGAAAGATAACCCCTAGAAGAATTGATTTTTCAGCCTTAGAGATTACCCAACACAATACCAATGTTTAAAAAGAGATCTGGGAGAAATGAGGAAATATAGGTCAGTTTGAGTAGCATCTTTTCCTGGCAAACAGATGGGAATACAATTAATGTTGCCAAAATTATACAAAGGCAAGCACTGCTTTAAAAAAGCATAACATTGCATATGCAAAGGTAAATATTGTCTCACTAATTTTTTTACAGTTCTTTGGAAATTTCTGTTAAACACTTATCTGGTCAGTTATTTGGTCAGCATTATTTATCAGGACTTCTAAAGGGCTTTTTAGTAAACATCCTCCATTAGCATTCATGAGGTAAGAGGAAAGGTTATCTTACGGGTTGGATAGGAAAAAAAATGGGAATGAAACAATTAATGTTGTGGATGGATATGACCAATGGTATCCCATAAGGATCTGTACTTGAACTGTTGCTTCTCAACGTGTAAATAAATGACCTAAATTTAGTTGTGAAGTAGTGAGGTGACCACGTCTGCCAATGATGCCAAATTATTTAGTATGGTTAGAGCAGAAACTAATCATGAAGCATTAATCATGAATGCTCCGAACTAGGGGAGATGGATATTAAGATGATAAATGAGATGTAATAGCATAAAAATTTGGGGGAAATCCCAATTTCATAAATACTGATGGGATCCAAGTTGGCAGTAAATGATCCAAGAAAATGATCTGGAAGCCTGTGGTAGATATCTAAGTGAGAATTTGGGCTCAATTTTCACTCATTATTGTACTGTCCTCATACAAATCTATGGTGCAACCACAAAAAAAAATATTGAATGCTGCTCTAATCATGACATCTAAAAAACATTATTTTAGACCTGGAAAACATGCAACGAAGTACAACCAGGAAACTGGAGCAACTGATTGGCCAAAATGTTGGACTACACAGATCTTTGGTCTCATCTAGTATCATTCTTTTTTATTTTCACTGTATGGCTAAAGGACTTTGCTGTTTCTACATGCTTTTAACCACAAAGGGGACTCAGTGAAGTATGACTACAGTTTATAATGACCTACACATTGTTATCTGAACTTTAAGAAATCATCCCAGTCCCTTTTATAACAGCCCTGTGTACAAAACCCAAAAGGCTTTCATAGCTGAGCAGGGGTTTGAACCCTGGTCTCCAGAGTCATAGTCCAATGCTCAAACAACTACACCACACTGGATCATAGCAAACAAGTAAATAAATTAATTGTCAGCTTTGATCAAGACTTTGTAATATAAATGAGAGTAGAGTATACCTCATATATATTACAAAGTCTTGATCAAAACTGACAATTAATCAATTTACTTGTTTGCTATGAGCCAGCATGGTGTAGTGGTTTGAGTGTTGGACTATGACTCGAGAGCAGGGTTTGAATCCCCACTTGGCCATGGAAACTCATTGGGTGATCTTGGGCAAGTCACACACTCTCAGCCTCAGAAGATGGCAATGACAAAGCCCCTCTGAAGAAATATGCCAAGATAGTGTCACCATAAGCGGTAACAACTTGAAGGCACATAACAACAAAAAATACACCTACTGAAATCAATGGGACTTCAGTTAGTCACGTGTATACTGTTCCAAAGATTTCAACTGGTCTAGATTCAGTTATCATCTATTTCTACTCCTCTACAGGAGTTTAGCCCTTTCTGCTACAACTATTTTTTAAAATAATTTTTATTGATTAAAACCGAAAAAGTAAACGCGCATGAATCCTTAAAACATCACAAACATTTCCTGCTACAACTATTTTTTTGAAAAACAAAGAAAACCTTTCAAAATAGAGTAAGTTATGCATTACTACTGATGAGAGAACAAAACAATAGATCAAATGACTTTAATCTAACTGCAGCATGCACTGACATGGTCAAACATAATACATGCATTGGGAGTCAGAAAAATGATTTAAATTGGTTTGAAGCATTGTTCACAGGGAGATGCTGAAAATCTATCTGTTGCTTTCTTTCAAAAATGCTTCTCTATTTCTCAGTCATTTCATCTAACAGCCTTCACTTGTTCAGAAAAAATAAAAAAGTTGGTCACAATAAACAGAGAGACTCAGATCTACTAAAAGCACAACAGCTGACTTTCATCACAGGCTCCAGCCTGCATTTCCCAGAAAAAGGGGAAACAATGATTAAAGCGAAAGGACTCTTAATTCGACAGTCCAGTTTCCCTCTGTGGCCCCTGCTTTCCCCTTTCCTTCTTCTACACATATTACATGTTTGATCCCCTTCCTTTCATGCAATTAATTGCAGGTTGTGAAATAAGGGACAATAGAAAGCAGCTGTGAAATATGCTGGAGGTTTCCTTTGGGGTATTATTATTGTGATAGCACCTACTTTCATTACTGCACTCCAGGATCTGATTGGCACTGAGTGCACTATAATCCCCATTTCCCTTCATTTACAACTCAGCTGCAGAAAGTCTCTCCAAAATGAAACATCTAAAACAGCAAAGATCAGCCTGTGCATGAATTATTTCTTTATTACAAACTAAAAATGGCCATCTTTTTTAGGTTTGGGGAACCATCAAAAGGAAACCCCGCAAGGGAAGGAGTTGTTCTTCTCACTAGCCAGAAGGGAGCAAGGATGCCCTAATGGAACAGTTGGATGGAGCTGTTTTCACGCTAGCTGCCAATAGCCAAAGTTACCTAACAGTCCTGAATCTATTGTCGTTGTGTCACACAGTTGTAAGCATGAGAGGGGAAAAAATATTCTTTAAACTTGGAATATTGTACGTACATTTCTGTCAGTTATGACAGGAAACTGAAGAATCTGGTCATGAAATGGAGGATAGACAGTTATTTTCAACTCATTATATGTTCAGGAGTGTGCACTAGTGTTCGGCTATCAGAGCAGTAATCCAAGCTGGAAATACCCTTCTGGCTAAGTGACTTTACAGGCTTTTTAACTTTCACATGCTAGGATGAAAAATATCAGTCACTTTCCATTGTATGAGTTTTGGGGTGTACTTCAATGAAAACTCTCATATATTGCAGTGTATAAAAATGCCCCATATTCAAAGGAGTGTTTGCATGTACAAAATTAAGCATGCTCCACCCAAATACCCAGAGTCAGAAACCCAAAACAGAAATTAAATAAGTTTTAATAGAACTAAAATTATATTTTAATGTTACATTTTTGTATGTTTTTAACTGTCATCCATATCACAGATTCTGCATCCAATGATTCAACTAGCCATGGTTCTAAAATAGCCACCTCCCAAAAATTAGCCTTGATTTTGACATTTTATATAAGAGGTGCCATTTTATTACCTCATTGTATATAATAGAACTTGAGCATTCATGACTTTTGGTATCCACAGGAGGTCCTTGAACCAAATCCCAGAGGATACTAAGGACCCATTGTATTGCTCTTTTAAACTGCAAGTCAGCCTTGAGTACCAAGTTTGGAAAGAAGGTGGGATATCAATAAATATAACAACAAAAACATAATAGGCACTTTTTGTTTGGGGTATTTCCTGAACTACTCCCTTCATGGAAGGAATTTTGACTCATCCCTTGGTTGGAGTTCAACAAACTGACAACCAGCCCATATTTCTACATTGCTGCATCAATGGAAAATAGCATACAACATTTTCTGTCCCACTACAGTACATTGGATGGGACCCGCAAGTACTATTCTAATGGCAAAACCAAATAGATTTGTCAATACATTTTTGGTTTGTTGTTTAAAAAAAATCAGCAAGTTGATAAAATTTGGAGACATCGTTTACACATTGTTTACACAGTGTCACAGTGTGGATTCTGCAAGAAGATCTCATTCTGAGGCACTAAAATGTCCTGACAGAGGATTTTATCACATGGGGAAAATCCCGTACAGAAATGGGATTTAAAAGGTGGGGGAAACTCGTAAAAGAGGGTGGATTTTCACACACATCGATGTTAAGCTGTGTTTAACCCAAACGGAAAGTAGTCAAAGCCACTTCTTTTTATTTTCAGGATTTTCATTTTGGGTTAAGCACAGTTTAACATCAACATCATGTGAAAATCTACCTGCTTTTGTGAGTTTTTTTCTCTTTAAATCCAGTTTCTGTATGGGATTTCCCCCGTGTGATAAAGTCCTTAGTGCAGGAGGGTTAAATCGCTACGGGGTTTTTTTTTTATGTTTGATGTTTGTGCTTTTAAATGCATCCTAACTCTCACCCATGCCCCCAAATTCTGAAGGAAATAGGAAAACTTTTATCTAACATTAGGGGAGCTAACAGAAATTGGCTACCTAAATCCACAGAGAAGGGAAATTTGCCCAGTTCACTATAAAACAAATGTAGAACTGCATAGTCTCAGTTGGCATAACAGCACTGCTATTGTTTTTGTGACATTTACCACTGAAAACAAATGCCATGTTTGGCATTCAGCAGCCAATAAGAGTTTTGTGTACAAGCCATCACAAGACAGCTTCACAGATTTCTAAGATTGTCATTCAAAAGCCAGCATATGGTAGTACTGTGCCTTGTGAATTTGAATTACCCACAATGTGTGTGCATGTGTATGTGTCAGATAGACACATGCAGAAGCTTTAAGCAAAAACAGAGCCAAGGTAAGTGAAACCTTCTGTGAACTAAGTGAAGCCATATTTGACCATCATTTCCATTGTTTGGTCCTGAGAGGGGGGATCGTAGTGGGAACAGAAATAAAGAGGCCCGCAGAGTATAAAAGATAGCAGTCCGCTTTGGATTTTTTTTCTCTTTTTGGCTTACTCAGTTTAGTAGGATATTGTTAGCTTGAAAGCCTAGAATACATCTGGTTCTACTATTACTTACATGCAACAAGAGCTATATTTATTTGAAATTATATCTCACTGTGCTCACTGTCTTTACTCTCAAATTACCATGCATGGGATTGCACTCTTAGGGCGAAACTAGACATTACATCCTTACAATTGACCTGAAAATATTTAAAATGGTGTGTGTGTGTGTGTGTGTGTGTGTGTGTGTGTGGTGTGTACCTATTGCAATAAAAGAGATATGAGTGCAAGTACTTGCTGAGCTCTTGTATTTTTTTTTCTTTCTTTCTATGATGAATAGCTAAAATCATTTTTCTCCCAGTCCAGCTGTATAACACTGAAACTCAACCAGGCCTGAAACAACAGAACATGGAGAGAGAGTATAGGTGAGCGGAGCAGATATAACATCCCTCATCCTTATATTAAGCGTGCACAGATGAATAAACCATGTACCTGCCTTAATCACAGATAATTTGGGCATTAGAATATTTAATACTTGTTTAGTGTATTTACCTAACACTGTCTGGAGTAGTGCTGATGAATTTGCTTCTAGTCTGAATTAAACAAATGTTTGCCTCGTAACACCTATGATCCTCAAAAATTATTTCACACCAAGTTTCATGCAAAATGGACCCAAACCGACAATTTTCAGAAACAATGCTGAAACTTTACCATCAGTTCTGAAATTGCATTAAAACATTCAGGATGTTAATCTAAAATACTAACTTTGCTCATACATGTGCATTCTAGGGTAAAAAATATTGACACCTGCAGTGTTTGTTCAGGAGATACCGAAATAGTTAATGAAGCCCAATATCATACTGCAATCTTCATTTTGTTCCATTAGTAGCATCCCAGGTTTGATGACTTTGTGATTAGACAAGTGATCTTGTTTAGTAGAGTACACAAACAAACACTTCAAATTGTATAGAGACACTTTTTCCCTTTCCCTGACCTTTGCTGTCTCACTCACTTGTAGCAAAAATGGAATTTGGGAGAATTTCAAGGGGAGGTGGAACTCTGTGTCCCTGTCAGCAGTTTCTTAACTTTCATTGTTGCTGCAGGCAGAGGTAGGCTTTGTGTATACTTGGAGTGGCTTTTATCAATTATGGTTAACTTGCAAATTATGACCCTACCTGAATAGAAATATCATTGTTGCATCTGAGGAAGTAGACTCAAGTCTATGAAAGTTCATGTGACCAACTTCTATCTTTCAGTTAGCCTCAAAGGTGCTGCAAGATCCTTTGCATATTTGTTGCTACAATTATTAATGCTTTGGTAACCTCCTCTTTGGATTACAGCAAGGATCTGCCTTTAAAAAAAAATTACAGTAGGCTCTTGGTATCTGCTGGGGTTTGGTTCTAGGACCCCCTATGGATACCAAAATCTGTGGATGTTCAAGTCCCAGTAAATACAATGGCATAGTGAAATTGTATCCCCTATATAAAATAGCAAAATCAAGGTTTATTTTTTTTAATTTAATTTTTTTTAAATATTTTCAAGCTGTGGATACGTGAATCCGTGGATAAAGAATCCGTGGATATGGGGGGCCAACTGTATTATCAATTTTAAAACAATTAAAAAACAGACCAATGAACAAACAAACCAAACAAATAAACCCAGGCCTAATTCACATATACATACATTCCAGTTTAAATTTTACTAAATTAACATTCAAAATAGGGCAACAGCTTTTCTGAGACTGGTCAAGGTGATTATATTATGGGCACTTATTCTATAGTATTCCTGGCATTACTTGTAACAAACACTGCACCAATCACTTGCATATCCATATAACCACCCTTTATTTTAAACAAATCCTCCTGGTTCATATTCATCCTGCTATAAAATAAGATAACATGTGGTTGAATTATGGAGGAAAAGCTATAAGGACCTTCCTGAAATCCAGAAGACCCACTCCAATGTTCACATTCCTCGTAAAAAGGACAAAAATTACAGGAATTGTCACAAAAGGAGCAGTTTCACTACTTACTTAAGAAGTCTCAATATGGACACTGAGGGAGCTGCTGTAGTCACCTGCAACACTTATGGGATGTTTGTCTTCTTGCCTAGAGATATGGGGAACTTCATCTGCACCAAGTGCAAGTTGGTAGCTCTCCTGGAAGAAAAAGTTCAGCAGCTGGAGGCCCTGGTAGCTACACTTCAGCATATTAGGGAGCAAGAGGTGTTCCTGGACAGAACAGAATGAACGGTCTTGGACAGGGTCCACACAGAAGATGTTGTTGAGGAGGAGGTCACTTCACACACATAGGAGGTACGCAGCTGGAGAAACATCACACACCGAAGTAGGGAAACCAGGTATCGTTCTGGAAGCTTGAAGCTACAGAATCGATTTGAAGCTCTCTCACTTATCAAGGATGAAGAGGAAGAGCAGCAGGGACAGTCTTCAGGGACAGTGCAGGGGACCCTGAGAGGATGACTGCAGGGAACAGCCACCGCTAAGCCTCAAAGGAGAGGTGTGGTGGTGGTGGTGAGACTCCTTGTTGAGGGGTACAGAAGCAGTGGTTTGTGAGTCTGACAAGATGTCCCGGGAAGTGTGTTGTCGCCCTGGGGCAAAAATCCATGATGTGATACTCAGGCTGACAAGACTTGTCAATCCTACAGACCATTACCCCTTCCTCTTGGTCCATGTGGGAACCAATGATACTGCAAGGCATAGCTTTCAGAATATCAGAAGGGATTATGAGGCTTTGGGTAGGAAGCTGAAAGAGCTGGGTGCACAGGTTGTTATCTCATCTCTTCTCCCAGTTCAAGGGCATGGTCCAGGAAGGGAGAGGAAAATAGCAGATGTAAATAACTGGCTCTGTAGATGGTGCTGCTAAGAACGATTTGGATTCTTGGATCATGGGTTGCGGTTCCATGAGGGTGGACTTCTATCAAGAGATGGGCTGCATCTCACACCTGGCAGAAGCATTTTTGCCAATAGCCTCAAACATTTGATCAGGAGGGCTTTAAACTGAGTCATGTGGGGGAAGGAGACAGTATCTTGGAAGGTATCTTGGAAGGAAGGAGTACATCATGGGCTGGAGATAAGATTCAAAATGTTATAGAGTGGAACAAGGCAAATGATGCAAGGGCCTAACAATGGGAGGGGAAAAACCATACACACCAAGTGGGATGGACCCATGCTCTTAGATGTCTGTATACTAATGCACAGAGCATGGGAAATAAACAAGATGAACTTGAATTCCTAGCACTACAAAGCAAATACGATATAATAGGCATCACTGAAACCTGGTGGGATGAGTCTCATGATTGGAATGTAGGAATAGAGGAGTATAACCTTTTTAAGAGAAATGGACCAAAAAGGAAAGGAGGAGGAATAGCATTATATGTCAGGGATGTTTACACCTGTGAAGAAATCCAGGACTTAAATCCTGGAAATGAGGTGGAGAGCATCTGGATAAAAATTAAGGGGGAAGGAAACAACAGGAATGTTATTGTGGGAGTCTTCTACAGACTCCTAAGTCAAACTGAGGAATTGGATGATGCCTTTCTAGAACAGATGACCACACACTCAGAAAGGAGAGATGTAGTAGTGATGGGTCAACTATCCTGATATTTGCTGGAAGTCAAATTCAGCCATTACTTCAAGGTCTAGCAAATTCCTCACTTGCCTTGAAGACAATTTCTTTGTCCAAAAGGTGGAAGAGGCAAGAAGGGGATCAGCTATTTTAGATCTGATCCTAACCAACAGGGATGACCTGGTCAATGGGGTGCAAGTGGTGGGATCCTTAGGTGGGAGCGATCATGTTCTCCTGGAGTTTCTTATACAGTGGAAAGGAAAAGCTAGGCATAGTCAGACACTCATTCTAGACTTTAGGAGAGTTGATTTCAATAAACTAAGGGAAACACTGGGAGTGATCTCGTGTTCAGGAATACTAAAGGAGAACAGAGTTCAGGAGGGATGAGAGTTTCTCAAAAGGGAGATACTGAAGGCACAATCTCAAACCGTTCCAATGAGAAGGAAAAATGGGAAGTGTCTTAAGAAACTGGATTGGATGACAAAAGAAGTTTCAACTGAACTAAGTTTTAAATGGGAGACGTATAATAAATGGAAAAGGGGCAAAATCACTAAAGAGGAATTCAGACAAATAGCTAGCACATGTAGGGGTAAAGTCAGGAAAGCCAAAGCACAGAATGAGCTCAAGCTTGCTATAGGGGTTACGAACAACAAAAAGGGCTTTTGGGGGTAGAAAGAAAGAAGAAAGAAATGGTAGGGCCACTACGCAGAGAAGATGGAGAAATTCTAACAGGGGACAGAGAAAAGGCAGAACTTCTCAACACCTTCTTTGCCTCAAGTCTTCTCACAAAAGGAAAAGGCTGTTCAACCTGAGGAAAATGGAGCAGAAGACACAATAGGGGAAATGCAGCGCAGAATAAGTAAAGAGGAGGTACAGGAATACCTGGTTAACCTAAATGACCCTCAGAGCCACTGACGATAATCTTTGAGAACTCCTGGAGAATAAGAGAAGTCCCCATCTTCAAAAACGGGAAAAAAGAGGATCCCAACAACTATCACCCAGTTAGTTTGACATCAATACTGGGAAAGATTCTAGAACAGTTCATTAAACAGAGAGTCTGTGAACATTTAGAAGGGAATGCCATAATCACTAAAAGTCAACATGGGTTTCTCAAAAACAACTCATGCCAGACTAATCTGATCTCTTTTTTTGATAAAATTACCAGCTTGTTAGATGAAAGGAATGTGGTAGATATAGCATATCTTGATTTCAGTAAGGCTTTTGACAAGGTCCCCAACAATATTCTTGCAAACAAGATAGTAAAATGTGGGCTAGACAATACAGCTGTTAGGTGGATTAGTAACTGGTTGACTGACTGAACCCAAAGGGTGCTCAGCAATGGCTCCTCTTCATCCTGGACAGAAGTGACCAGTGGGGTGCCACAGGGGTCTGTCCTGGGCTCAGTGCTATTAACATCTTTATCAATGACTTGGGTGAAGAAATAGGGGGCATGCTTCTCAAATGTGCAGATGACATCAAATTAGGAAGAATAGCTAATACCCTAGAACAGTGGTCCCCAACCCCCGGTCCGTGGCCCGGTACCGGGCCGCAGAACAAATGGTACCGGGCCGCCCTGCTACTGCGTCTTCTGTGCAGCAGTGGCGGCGGGTCTGATAATAAGTGCAGGGACAGGACTCCAGTGGGCCGCGGAAACCCCCCCCAGTGGGCCGTGGAAAAATTATCAAACGTTGACTGGTCCACGGCAATAAAAAGGTTGGGAACCACTGCCCTAGAAGACAGGATGAAAATTCAAAACGACTTTAATAGATTAGAAACTAGGCCAAAGCTAACAAAATGAATTTCAACATGGAGAAATGTAAGATATTGCACTTAGGGCAAAAAAATGAAATGCATAGATATAAGATGGGGGACACCTGGCTTAATGAGACTATATGTGAAAGGGATTTAGGAGTCCTAGTAGACCACAAGTTGAACATGAGTCAACAGTGTTATGCCGCAGCTAAAAAGGCCAATGCAATTTTAGGCTGCATCAATAGAAGTATAGTATTTAGATCAAGGGAAATAATAGTGCCACTGTATTCTGCTTTGGTCAGGCCTCACCTGGAATACTGTGTCCAGTTCTGGGCATCACAATTCAAAAAGGATGTTGACAAACTGGAGCATGTCCAGAGGAGGGTGACTAAAATGGTGGAGGATCTGGAAACCATGGCCTATGACGAACGACTTAGGGAACTGGGTATGTTTAGCCTGGAGAAGAGATGGTTAAGAGGTGATATGATAGCCCTGTTTAAATATTTGAAAGGATGTCATATTGAGGAGGGTGCTAGCTTGTTTTCTGCTGCTCCTGAGAACAGGACCCGGAAACGTCTCCTTCTTTGGAGGTTTTTAATCAGAGGCTGGATTCCTGCATGGCAGGGAGTTGGACTGGATGGCCCTTGTGGTCTCTTCCAACTCTATGATTTTATGATTCTATGATTCTATGTATGGATCTTCTGTGTTAATCCATGTCCACAGCTTGGAAAGTTAGGGGGGCTTTAATAAATGGGTTTGATAATAATTCAATATTATTATACATCAGAAATTGGTGGACGGAATTCCTTTGTTATCTGCAGCACTAATGATCACTGTACTGACTACTGTTGTGGTGGACAACTGCAATTGTTTAATCAGGTTACCATTAATTAACTCATTATTTAGAATGGTAGTTTTCAAAACAGGCCACCATGGGATTAACAGTGGCAAGGAAGTTGTCATTGTTGACTCTGGGGACACTGTTGTTGTCAACTTCAGAAGTTGCTGTTGCTGTTGTAAACTTGCCCCTTCCCAATCCCAATGGATTATAAAATTCATAATATAAATGTTGCTTAGTGATTGTGGTTGTTCAGCACATCTGGAAACAGAAAGTCTGTTCTAGGATGCATCTACACTGTAACAATAATACAGTTTGACACCACTTTAACTGCCATGGCTCCATCCTACAGAATCCTGGGATTTGTAGTTTTGTGAGGCATTAGCATTATTTGGCAGACAAGCCTAAAGACCTTGTAAAAGTACAAATTTCAGGAATCCATAGGATGGAGCAACAGCACTTAAAATGGTGTCAAGCAGCATTTTTTTCTATAATGTAGATGGAACCCAAAAGTCTGGTGTCTCATATTACAACCTGTTCAACTCTGTTTTATCCCTGATTATCTCTGATTAAACCATGATAAAAGTAATGCTGAATATTCGTGTCTTGATGGTTCAAAAAGTTGATTTAGCCATCAACATTTAAACGTTCTTACTGGCGTGGAACAGTTTTCTTGCAGTATCTGAGAACAAGCTGTTCTTGTTTTAGGATAAATGATCATTCTTTTGCTAATACTGAATTACTGTACTGTTCATTATATCTGATGAGTGGGATATAAAGCTTTTAATTGCCAGGGGGATCCAAATCTTTAAATTGCCAGCTTTAAGTTATATGTGAGGCAATTATATAGACCTAGCCCTCCTTCCATGCCATCTGACAACAACCAGCCTTGGAGGGTGTGAAAGGTAGGCCCAGCTCCATCAGGCCTGGCCTAAAGTAAAAGGTGCCCTCCCTCCAGGCCATCTGTCCAGGCTTTGGAGACAGATGGACGTTTTCACACTGGCCTTTTTGAGGAGGCAATCCTACCTCCGTCCGGCCCCACTCCGGCTCCATTTCCGCGTAGTTCACACGCGCGCGGCGGCAAACCCCACCCCTTCCGGTGCCATCCCTGCGTCCGTCCGGCTTTTCGCTCCGTGTGTTCAAACACACGGAGCCCTAAGTCCGGCGTCACTCTGGCCGAACCAACGATAACTCCGGCTGAAGCGGTGGAAAGGTAATTCCGGCTGTCCAACAGGAATTAGCCTTTCGGCGACGGAGCCATTCCAGAATCGGCGGCACGACCCGTTCCGGAATGGCTCCACCCGGCTTTAGGAGGACAGTATGAAAACATCCAGAGAAGAACTGCTGGACTTATTCCCCTTCCCCACTGCCATTCCTTTCTCCTTTTGTGCCATGTCTTTTTAGATTGTAAACTTGAGGGCAAGGAAATGTCTAATTAACTATCTGTAAGCCACTCTGAGAGCCCTTGTGCCTGAAAAGCGGGGTATAAATACAGTAAATAAATAAATAATAAAATAAAGGTGTATCTATGCTTTTCTTTCTGTCCTCTTCCAACCTTACTAACATGTATGCCACTCCCTTGTTCTTCAAATGTTTGTTTATTAAATGTTAAAAAGAAGAGATGTTAAATCTTTGTAAAGAATGATGGGGTTATTTTAACTAGAGGACACTGACCTACTGTAAGTGCAGTGATACAAAGCTGCCAAGATCAGGCAGTGAATTGTTTTCAGTCCTTCAGACCTTGAGCATATGCAGAAAATTTTCTACACAACTGAGTCAGTGCATATTCTCTGCGGTAGTTCTGCTCATCTACAGTTAAATGAGCAGAACTTGTGCTACTGCCGAGAGCATGCAGCGATTCAGTTTTGCAGAAAATTTTCTGCATATGCTTTGAGGCACTGAAAATGGCCTAAATACCCTAAAGGCACCAGATCCCATCTGATCCTGGAAGCTATGCAGGATCAACCCTGGTTTATACTTGGATGGTAGACCATTAATGAATACTGGATGCTAAGCTATATTTCAGAAGAAGGAACTGGCAAAACCACCTCTGAGTATTCCTTGCCCAAGAAAGCACTAAAAATTCATGAGGTCACCATAAGTTGACAGGTGATTAGAAAGCAGACACACACACATTTTGGTTCTCAACTCCAACTTTTTCAGCCCCTCAAAGGTTGTGAAGAAGGAGGTGGCTGAAAACAGAGTGGTCAAGATCAGAAGGGGACAGAAGGATAGAGACACCAAGAGAGAAGGTAAACAAGTGTGGGAGGAAGGGGAGAAATAGCTTCAGTTATCAAAGTGCCAAGCCCTGTGTGAGCTGTAACAATGCCCTAAGGGATTATAAAAGGGCTTCAGTGTGATATACTTCTGAATAGACATGGGAAGGGCATGAGTTTGCAGGAGATATCTAGAAAGCAGAATAGGCCTGAAGAGAAAAGGAGAAAAGCCAAAAGAGGAAGAAAGTGGGGTTCAGGGGGTGATCACTTAATTATCCAAGTACCCAGGACTGTATGAGCAACAATAAACAAAGAGAAGGATTCCAAAGGGCCATGTGAAGCCTTTCATTCAGACCCAGTTATTCTTCTCCATAGATCTTCCTGTTTTACTGAATCTGCCAGAGGAAGAGCCATCTGTACTAAGAAATTCTAACTTTTAAAAAATGCGACAAGCAATTTGTAGAAGGGGTGGAGGCCATTCCCTCTGCACCGTCATGGACTCCACAGTTGCTCCTTTTGTGATATTGCATCACTCACAACACAGGCGACTGCATGTATCCTGGGGGCTACACTTTCTCTCCCCCTGTTTTAAGATTAATTAACTCATCAAAGTGTAGGATTAACTGCAACATTAATCAATAAATCTAGGAAGTTAAGCCACATCAGTAGACAAATATGATGAACTAACATGTTAACTAGCTACTTATTTCCAAGCTATGCCCAGAACATCCAGGATTTGAGTAACAAATCTTTAAAGGTAACATTTCTAAGATCTATCCCTCCTCCACAATATTGCCCTGCCATTTTGTGAACCATTTCTTCTTCCCTTCCTTTTAGCTGTTTAAATATAAGTGGGACCTGTGGATCTGCCTCACCATGAATAGGCTATTTGGGCATTATGTACTAACAGGATATTATGCAATTGCTGCTGGATTAGAGCTAGCACAATTATAGCACTGCCACCAGGAGGGAATAGTTTCTCAGTCATCTGGGTAAGGTCTCAGAGAATTTCTAGCCAGTGTATGAAGCATGTGTAAGCCCAGGCTAAGGCTTCTCTATGTACCCTTGTGGAGGAAGCTCATTTTACTATCATCCCAAAACAGATCACCTGGTGACATGCGAGGGAGGTCCGAGGAGAGGCAGCTCACTTCTTACCCTTCTCCTTTTTCATGAAGAGCTCATGTTGCACCCTGCTAAAGGTTGTTGCCACACATACAGCACGTTCTGCAGCATGTGCTTTTGCACTGAGCAATGTTGCTCCTCGTGGCTTCCAGTGAAAAGCAATACCCAAGAAACTTAAGTAGGACCAAGAGAGAGCAAACAGATTTCTAATTATAGTGAAGCTTTCCTGGTAGGAAGAGGTGGAGGGGATTTCAAGAGAGATGGAATCCTCACTGGATAGTCTCATCTTCATTTTGCATCCTCCCATCTGTAGTGGATTGTGCCTAAAAGTCTTGAAAGTAAAGCCTTAAGGGCAATTGGAGTAACAAATCTTTAAAGGTAACATTAAAGGTAACATCTAAACCATGTTTGTGATGCTGAATGAAAGTACAAATGGATAACTCAGGAGAGGGCTGATAAAGACCCACCCCTTGGGAAAGTGACTTGAAATCTTAGAGTCCTCTGGGTAGCATGACCACTTGGTGGCTATGCTGAGTGGTGGATTGTGGGAGATGTAGTTTAGAAAAAGTAATGTTTCCAAGCTCTGGGGAGAACAAATATTTAATTCTGTCTCATCTAAATTGAATGCAGTAACTTTCCGCATAGATGAAATAGACCCATGTTTTGCCAAACAGGTTTTAATCCGCAGACAAATGAAGTCTACAAAGACAGTGATGCTTCTTTTCAATTAACAAGCGCCTAACCTCCTCCTGTGCAGACAGTTGGATGTGGGCAGTGAAGTCACTCTCTGTGTAAATCTGCTTTCAGATGCATCCATAACTGGCTTAGGTGTATTTACAGCAGCTTTGTACAGAAGGCCTGTCCCAGTCTTTCAACAGTGATGCTTCAGGCATCTAGAGCTGACAGAACAGCAATGGCAGACACCCCCCCCCCCACACACACACACCAGCATTTTCTCCCCAGTTCCCTCCTCTCCCAGGTATTTTCCTCTTTTTGAAGACAGAACAGTGTACCCTAAATCCCCTAAACTAGCCTATTGGCATAGGAATGATGTAGGACTCTATCCCATCCCCAGTATTGCGGAACAGTTGAACTGGCAGTTTAGTCAGTTTCTGTATGTGGAATTAGGAGTGGAAGTACTCCATTCTGTACTTTGTTTTCAGCTGCATTCACACTGCAGAAATAATCCAGGTTGATACCACTTTAACTGCCATGGGTCAATGCTATGGAATTCTAGGAACTGTAGTTTGTTGTGGCACCAGAGTTCTCTGATTGGGAAGGCTAAATGTCTCACAAAATCACAGATCACAGAATGTTTGAGTTGCAAAGGGTGCTTTCTACTGTGGCTGGTCACTGTGACACCTTGTTTTGACCCTGCATACCATTATGTGAGAATGTTGTGCTGAAAAGCAGCTAAAAGATGCTTAAGCAATACATAATAGTCACACATGCCCTCTCTTGCCCCCAAATCTAGTTTTGTGTGCTAGGATAAAGCATTTCTAAGAAAACAGCAAAAACAAAATCTACGTATAGCCAATGGACATTGGGAATATAATGGCAGAGGTGATTTTGACTTTTATGAATTAAAGACTGCACAAAAGTAACATGCAAAATGCACTGTAATCTAACTGTTATTTAGAGGCGAAGAAATAGCACTTACTGTGATTTCAACAGGCAAGAAATGGTCTTATTTGGAACTTGGCAACCACAAAGTATCTGGAGGAAATTATGTTTGCTTTAACTTTTCTGAAAGAAAGATATTTTACAACAGCTGAGTCCTAGTTAAACATTATTTATTATTGTATCTGTTAATGTGCCACCACCAAATACAGCATTCACGAGGCGTTTTTGTAAGATTTATTACTTCTTAGGAGACAACATCCCTCCATAGTCCTAAATTATACTGGGATGTGTGTATAACACTGCTATAAGATATACACACAATAGAATGGGAAAATAAAACCCATAAAACCAGAAGAAAGTAATTTCTCCATTAGTTCTCACCTTCAGGGTACTTGGAACATAGTGGAAATTAAACCAGATTATTTATTCTTATGCTAAAATGTCTTAAAAATGTACATTATAGGCTTGTTTTTATTTTTATTTTTATTTTTGTATGATGTATACTTTTAGATGAATCTGTTTTGATTTTTGTAAGCCACTTTTAAATCCCAGGCCTGGGGAAAAACAGAATCTTATTATTGTTGTTGTTGCTGCTATTATTTAACAGTGTTGATTGTTACACATAGTTTGTAATTTGTAACATGAGGTGAAGCAAGAGATTATGAAAGCTTTCCCAGAGCTGAATGAGGTTAAGTTTCTAAACAATACTTCATATTGTTTAGTTATTTTGGTAGCTAGATTAAGGCTAAATGAACTGTGTGATATGGTCAATTCCTTGCCTGTACAAAAATGCAGAAGTTACAAAGTAATGCCCTCTGCAGGATCACCCATTCATTACAGGACAATATCCTACCTATTATGACCAGGTGCAGATGGAAGAAAATACATGAAAATTGTCACCAAAATTGGGAGAGGTCAAATGCCATGTATTTAGCCAAACCCATTTCTTGACTCATACATCTCTGGATACTCTGTTCCCTTTGGTACGATTGTTTTGCAAAGGGAAAAGTGGTTTGAAAATTATTTCTGAAAAAATGACACATGAGTTTTATGAGAATAAAACTCCATATATATATAAAGTAGAGACCCAGAACTGTGTGTAAAATAAAAATAAAATAGCAATTAAAAATACCAAAAGGCATGCTGGGTAAGGCATTAGGGAGGGAGATGGGGTTAAAGCAGGGGTAGGCAACCTTTCCCCTTTAAGGGCCGAGGGACTTCAGCTCCCAGAATCCCAGCAGCTATTGGCCAACATGGGACTATTGGCCAACATGGCTGAGGCTTCTGGGAGCTGAAGTCCCTTGGCCCTTAAAGGGGAAAGGTTGCCTACCCCTGGGTTAAAGGGGACTCAGGTACCGAGCACTATGGCAGCAGCAGCAGCCCCAGTTGCACGATTCCAAAGACATGCGATATTGGGACTCTGAATGCAGTATATTTCCATATTTTTCCCCAATGCAAGTGCTACGAGAACAGAGCTCATGTGGCACAACTATAAGATTCCATGATTCAAGCAGAGCCACCGTTTCCCGTATGAATGGAAGGGAGTAACGTGTATTGGAACTGTAAGATATACACTTGGAGTCCGCTTTCTTGGTCCTTTATGGATGGCAAGAAGGGAGGGACAAAATGGCATGCACGGGGGGTGCGCCACCATTGAAATCAATGGTGCTTGGATATTTGCAATTTTCCCGATTCGTGGGGGAGGGGGTGTCCAGAATAGATACCCCGCAAATCGGGAGGGATGACTGTATTCGTATATAGCCTGTATTAGTATATTAGTATATAGTTAGGTCAGCCTATAAACCTATCAGAATTTATGCTAGTGGGATTTTATGATTTTAAAAAATCTGTAAGAATTCTGGATGTTTTTAGAGTAGTACCACCTCTCCTGAAATAATAAGCACCATGCATCATAGCATTTCTTTATTAGAATAAATATATGTTTTTAAAATGTATGTATGACATAGAAGTACCCTTTGGAGGTTTCCCTCCAGCTCACTAGTGAGAATTAATCTATTAAAGACGTCTTCTACTTGTTTCCAAAGTTTTCTGACCTTCTGCTTCATGCTGCAAAGTTCCAGAGCCCTCTGTACATATTTAAATTACATAACCTTCTCAACATGTCATGAAATTGAGATACACACAGAGGACGTTATCACACGGGGGTCTAAAGCAGTCCCATCCCTGCGCCATCCCTGCGCCACCGCGGTTCCTTTCCCTTGCGGTATAGAAAGCTGCATCATTCCGGCATCAGCAAAGTAATTCCAAAAGAACTCGGCATTCAAAGAACGGGGATGATGCCGGGTGATGCCGGAATGGTGCAGGGAAGGGCGAGGTTTCTCTGCGACGTCGTGTGAAAACACGGGACAAGGATCGGCGATGGTGCAGGGATGGCGCAGGGATGGGCGGGGTTTCTCTGCGACGTCGTGTGAAAACACGGGACAAGGATCGGCGATGGCGCAGGGATGGCGCAGGGATGGGACTGCTTTAGACCCCGTGTGATAACGTCCATAGAAAGTACTCATGACTACTCAAGCTGCAAAAAATCCTGGATACTGTAGCTGTTAATATTAACCTACTATGCAGATGTGTTTGTTTAAATTCAAAACTAGAGAAGTAACCAATACAGTGGGACACATAAAGGAGGAGTAAAGGAGAAGTGTTTCTTGCCCAAGAAAACTCTGAAATTCATGGAGTTACCATAAGTCAGCAGGCAACTTGAAGGCACACACAAGAAGAAATATTTAATCTATGACTATCTTGCATTCAGAGGGCATTGGCTTAGATTAGTGTTGCTCAAAGTGGGATTGCTGCCCATCTCTGAGCCATTGGCTGCTGGCCTCTGGCAAGTGTCCAGGAAAGAGGGAAAGTAACAATTGTACCAAATGGCCAAAAAATTACTCTCAGTCCCTGGCACATTGGGGGAAAAATAACTGCTAATCCCACACCTCAAATAGTCTGAGGAGCACTGGTTTAGATGGTCATCAAAGTATTTTCCAATTCTGTCTATGACATAGAATCTATGTTATTGACATTGGCTGCCAATTTGGTGGTGCCTAGACTGTAAAGTGGTAGCTTCAGTGGTGTAGATTCTGTGCATCAGTTGTAATGAATATCCAAATCTGGAATTGTTAGTCCACCAATCTGCTACTGACAGCTATCCAACACCAAGCCAAAACAAACCACAGCGCAGGATACTATCACATATCACATCCCCTTTGCCTTAATAACATGTCGGTTAACAGCTGCAATTTCCAAGCTTTTTGTAACCTGAGTAAACATGGAAAGCCCTTAGCAAACATGTTAAACAGAAAGACTTTTTTGTTATTTTAATTTAAGATACCGAGATAGCACCAACTCTAGCAATTGCTTGTCAAGGAAGGAGCTGCAATTTAGGCAGTGAGCAAACATTCCACATTTAATAGTGCTGATTAAACCAGAAGGGCCTTGTGCTATTACAAAAGCCAATGAAAACAGCCTTCGTGCCTTACTCTTTGTGGGCTCATTTTCCACATTGCCAGTGGAACAGAAGCACAGCAACACACCATTTTCTCACAACATTTCCTCACATAGGAAAAACTTTTGTTGTTGCTGCTGTTGGTTGCTCAGTCTTTTGTCTTTGAAATACAGTTGTAACCTAAGTGCATTCCTAAAATCGAACTGGAAGGAGAAGCGATCCCCCTCTAAAGGGTTTGTACCGTATTGATAAGTGTCTCTCCTGAAGAGTACCATAACTCAGTGTGTGGATAATGGGTTATCTGAACAGGTCAAGTGATGCGTCTGCATGCCTTCCCGTTCCACCCCATTTCCTGCTACCGGCTCCAGGAAACCATTACCATTAAGCAAAAGGTACAAGTAATATTAGTCATACTAAATGATGTCTTTTATGACTAAGGTTAGGAGAGCCCTGCACTTCACCAGCATATAAAGGCCTCATTAGGAGGCATAAATCATTTTTGCCACTTCCTCAAAAGCATGCTTCTAATGTTTTCAGTCTATGTGTTTTAGGAATATTGAATGAGGGGATCATCAATCCTGAGTGGTAGAAGGCTCTGTACACCACAAGACAGCACAAGAAAAATGCCACTTTCAGTGCTCCAAGTTTCAATAACTTGCTACCAGGTGTTTGTTTTTTAAAAAACCTTGGATGATTAGAAAGTCTGTTCCCTACTGTGCTAGCATTTTTATTTTATTTTACTGTTTGTACTAGAGGAGCATTACAATCCCAGCTACAGTCAGAAGGAGTACAATCTAATCTACTACTGCAGAACAGTGTCACCTTATTTTCCAGCATATGTCAGCCACCAAGCCTTGCGGGAAACATGATGAAGGGCTCACTTCACATATAAGACATCCTCATTGTCGAAACATTTTACAGCCATCATTTTAAAAGTCACTTCACCATTTTACCCACCCACACTAAATTTAAATATATATATATATATAGGCATGGAACCCAGTGCAACTCTAAGGTCTGGATCATGTGGTGTGTGGAAACCACTCCACTTTTCAGCCAAGATTGTAGTCTTATTTAATGCATAGCCCTCCTAGCATGAATGAATTTGAGAAAGCACATTTACTAAACTGAAACAAGCAGAGCAAAATAAGAAGACAATAACGGTTAAATACCTTCAAATTAAGCAGCACCTAACTTGTCTAAACAGCTTCCTGTGGAACCTTTTCATCTGAGATGCTACTGACAGGAAACTGTGGTATCTTCTGCAAATTACAAGAACATAGACCAAAGTACAAACCACACACTGCAATTTTTAAAAGCAAATCAGCACAGAGATGCAGAACCTCTGTATCTCTATTCCCACTTTCTTGCACTTTATATGCAAATTTTAAATTGACATGTTAAAACAAAACTGCTATAAGGGTCTCCCCTACACACTGGCAAAATAGACAACTACTCGGAATTATTCACATTTGTGTTAAGCTCTAGGGTGCAGATCTACATATTAAAGGCATCATACATATATATACTAGCTGACAAGGCCAAATATTTGTGATTTGTTTTATCAGGAAGTTTCCATATTTGCCAGGGCAAAAACAGGTTGCATTTTGAGTAAAATATTCTAATTTTTATCCTCACCCACTTTTACCAGGTAAGAATTAATCACTTTCAGAAGGCTCAGTTGAGCAGGCCCAGCCTCTAGCCATGCAATCTTAGAAGTAAAGTTTGTTGTTGTTGTGTGCCTTCAAATCATTTCCAAATTATGGTGACCCTAAGGCAAACTTATTGTGGGGTTTTCTTGGCATGTTTCTTCAAAGTTTGACATTGCCATCCTCATAGAGACTGTGACTTGTCCAGCGTCACTCAGTGTGTTTACATGGCCGAGCCAGGATTCAAACCCTGGTCTCCAGTCATATTCCAGTGCTCAAACCATTACACCATGCACCACTACACTGAGTTAATTGGAGCTTACTCCTAGATAAGAATATAGATGACTGCAGCCACAAATGATTTTGAAATGTGATTTCACACAATATTTTAAAATGTGTCTGTAGCATAAACACTACATGCCCCAGCCCTGAACACTGTAACATTTAAGGGAAATTTGCAAAGCAGAGTAGACAGTTGCCTGGAGCTGTGATAGGTTAAAGTCCCAGTGATATTTATATTATATTTGCAGACACATGTTTTACAGTGTCACCACAGGGACAGGAAGCAAGCATACATCTTTCCTTTCTTTTGGAAATAAGCCGGAGGCACACACATTCCTCTGTAACTTATAAAAATGTTAAAACATTGGGAAACTGTTTTTTGTTGCAAGTGTCTAGGAACATAGGGAGCTGCTGAGTCAGTCTGTTGCTCCATCTTGATCAGGACTGTCTTTGAAGGCTGGCAACTCCAGGGTTTCAGATGAAAGTCCCCACCTTAGGGCCATCTGGAGATGCCAGTGAGTGAAAAACGTTGTTGATGTTATGTGCCTTTAACTTGTTTCTGATTTATGGCAACCGTAATGCAAACCTAAAAGTGAAGGTATAATAATAATAATAATAATAATTTGTATACCGCCCTGTGGCGAACCAATCCGGGCAGTTGACAACAGTAAAATATAACAAGAGTAAAATATAACATTAAAACATTATAATCCCTCCCCCCCCTTAAGAAAGTATTAAACAATATGACAAATTAAAAACACAGTATCAAAACATAAAACCATAATTAAAACAAACTAAAAACCCTGGTGTCCCTCTGGAGATCCTCAACCATCACTAAAGATGGGGCCACGGGAGGAATGAGGGGATCAGGGAGCCGGGATGGTTAATCTGGAAAGGCCTGCCAGAAGAGATCCGTCTTGACAGCTTTTTTAAAGCTGTCTAATGATGTCAACTGACGGATCTCATCCGGCAGGTTGTTCCAGAGTTTGGGGGCGAAAGCAGAGAACGCCCTCTGGGAGGTTGCTGCAAGCCTAGATTTTAGAGGCTGCAGCAAGTTCCTCCCAGAGGACCGGAGAGCGCGGGGAGGATTGTACGGGAGGAGGCGGTCCCTGAGATAGCTTGGACCCAAGCCATTTAGGGCTTTAAAGGTAATAACCAACACCTTGTACCGGGCCCAGAAGCTAATAGGCAGCCAGTGGAGGTACCTCAGAACCGGAGTAATGTGGTCCCTCCTAGATGTACCAGAACAAGCCTAGATGTACCAGAACAAGCCTGGCTGCCATATTTTGTACCAGCTGAAGCTTCCGAACCAAGCACAAGGGTAGCCCCAAGTACAGCGCATTACAGAAGTCCAGGCATGAGGATACCAGTGCGTGCACAACAGTTTTGAGATCCCTTACTTCCAGAAAAGGGCGCAGCTGGCGTATCAGCCGAAGCTGATAGCAGGCGCTCCTGACCGTCGCATTTACCTGATTTGTCATCAGGAACGACGAGTCCACAGTCACTGGAGCGACGAGTCCACAGTCACTGGAGGAGAGTGTGACCCCATCCAGGACTGGAGGTTGCAACCCAATTCTTGGTTTCGGGGCCGCTACCGTGAGCACCTCCGTCTTGTCTGGATTCAGTTTCAATCTGTTTTTCCTCATCCAGCCCATTACCGCCCCAAGACATTCATTGAGAGAAGAGATGCCATTGGAATTCGAGACCGACGAACGAGACACAGAGAAATAGATTTGGGTGTCATCAGCGTACTGATAACATCCAGCACCATAACTCCGTATTATCTCACCCAGCAGCTTCATATAGATGTTGAATAACATCAGGGACAGAATAGCCCCCTGAGGAACCCCACAAGTGAGGGTCCTCTTACTGGAGCTACAGTCCCCGAGCAGCAACCTCTGGGACCGACCCGAGAGGAAGGACCGGAACCACTGCAAAGCAGTGCCCCCAATATCTAACCCCCTCAGGCGGTCCAAGAGGATGCTGTGATCTATAGTATCGAAAGCCGCTGAGAGGTCTAGGAGCACCAACAGGGTCACACTGCCCCTGTCGATGCTCAGACAGATCGTCGGTCAAGGCAACCATGGCAGTCTCAACCCCAAAGCCTGTCCTGAAGCCGGTTTGAAATGGGTCTAGATAATCGGCTTCATCCAAGACAGCTTGGAGCTGAAGAGCAACCGCCCTCTCAACCACCTTGCTCAAGAATGGCAGCAGTGGCACAGGCCTATAATTTCTCATATCCAGGGGGTCCAGGGAAGTTTTTTTCAGAAGCGGCCTAACAGCCGCTTCCTTTAGACAAGATGGAACATGTCCTTCCCTGAAGGATGCATTGATGATATCCGTGAGATTCCTCATGGATATCATCAATGCATCCCCCCCCTGGACGGCCAGCCATGATGGGCAAGGGTCGAGAGGGCAAGTTGTCTTCCTCACCTTACCAAGCAGCTTGTCCACGTCCTTGGTACTCACAGATTGCCACTGATCCAGTATAACTACATCGGCGGAGTCACTGGACGCCTTGCCTATCGACTTTGTTTCAATGGTGGCATCTAAGTTGGCTCTTATCTGAGAGATTTTGTCTGCAAAGAAGTTGTTAAATGTGTCACAGCAGGCCGTCGTCGGGTTAAGCAAGGGATTTGGTGCAGGGGGCACCTGCGTCATCTCCCTCACCACCTTAAACAGCTCTGCTGGACGGAACTCTGCAGACGCAATACGTGCAGAGGAGAAAGCTCTCTTCGCTGCACGTATTGCCTCCCAATAGGAACAAAGAAAGTTCCTATGGCGAGTTCTGTCAGATAAGAGACGAGTCTTCCGCCACCTGCGCTCTAGCCGTTGTCCAAACCGCTTCATCCTCCTCAGCTCTGGCGTATACCAAGGCCTCCGATTAGAAGCGGGATGGCAAGGGCGCTTGGGAGCGATCGTGTCGATAGCCCTGGTGAGATCGGTATTCCAGGTATTAACCAGAGCATCGACAGGATCCCCGGCATTCCCAACCATTAAACCCTCTAAGGCTTTCTGGAATCCAATTGGCTCCATCAGCCTTCGAGGGCGGACCATTCGAATGGGTCCACCACCCCCGGAGGAGCAGAAATTGGCTCTGAGTTCTGTCTTGACCAGGAAATGATCCGTCCATGACAATGCGGAGGTGTTTACCACATCCGTCCACGGATATGCCTGTTCGGTACAGAACACCGCATCGAGTGTATGACCCGCACAATGTGTAGGCCCGTTGACCAATTGGGATAGGCCCATGTTTGTCATGGTCTCCATGAACTCCCGAGCCGCACCTGTTAAGCTGGTCTCGAGCGGGATGTTGAAGTCCCCCAAAACTAAAAGTCTGGGGGTCTCCAACACCAGCTTAGAGGCCAGCTGTGTCAGCTCAGTCAGGGGGTCTGCTAGACAACGGGGTGGCCAGTAGACTAGCAGAATCCCCAAACTATCCCTGGTCTTCAGGCTAAGGTACATACACTCGAAATGGACTCTGTTCCAGACAGGTATCCGCCCCCCCGCCCACTTCCCCTCACCTGCTCACTGACAGAGTACCTGGCTGGGAGGGCCTGCGCCCATATGGCAGCACTATCCTCCCCCAGCCAGGTCTCTGTGAAGCAAGCCAGGTCGGCATCCTCATCCAGGAGGAGGTCCTGGATGATATGGGTCTTATTTTTCACCGACCTGGCATTGCAAAGAAGCAAGGTGAGGTTCTGTGGAATGGTTGGTCTGCTCTCCAAGCCATTCTGGGAAACAGCGAGAACTGAAGGCGGGATAGCTTTCAAACAGCAATCCTGTCTTCTTTTGTAACATCTGTTCCCTCTGTTACAACCATACCTCCCATTCCCCAACACAACTCCAATAGCTGCCCTCGTCCCATTCCTGGCCTCAGGTGTGGTGATAGGATTTAAAGCCACTGATAAGATGGAGTAACTGGGACGTAGGATAAACCGAGTCCTTTAACCCCATCCCAGATGACAAGGACTTTATGGCTGATGGTATAATCCTATTTATCCAACCCACAACCCAATTACCCCTTAAAATTACACTCTGAGGGAAATACAGGGGGAAGAGCAGGAAGTGCACCCTAATCCAGAGCCAAAAATGCTGTTATGTTGGGGAAATAGTCTTGGGCCTGCTGAGCACCGCCCACTTCCCCACTGAGGAGATGGTGCCTGGGCAGGGTTTTTTATCCCCAGCCCGAGTCCTCTGCAGCCTTGGGCTCAGGTGCCGCTGGTAAGCACCAGTGGGAGGGGGGAGGGATGTCAGCAGGCAAGGCCCCACATCCTCCAAACGTCCTCCGCTGCCTTTCTGCTGATGGGTATTCCCCATTGACAAGGTTGTTAAGTCGTGTCTGACTGTATGGGGGCAGTGCTCATCTCTGTTACTAAGCCGAAGAGCCAGCGTTGTCAGAGACTACTCTGTGATCATGTGGCCAGCATGATTGCACAGAACGCTATTTTCCTTCTCACCGAAGTGGTACCTATTTATCTACTTGCATTTGCATGCTTTTGAACAGCTAGGCTGGCAGAAGCTGGGACTAGTGATAGGAGCTAACCCCATCATGCAGCACCTGGGCCTCGAACTGCCAACCTGCTGATCTTGCAATAAACAAAGTCAGCATATTAATGCAAACCTATCATGGGTTCTTTTTTTGGCAAGATTTCTTCAAAGGGGATTTGTCTTTGCTTTCCTCTGAGGCTGAGAGAGTATGAGTTGCCCAAGGTCACCCAGTGGGTTTCTATGGCCAAGTGTGGATTTGAACCCTGGTCTCCAGAGTGCTAGTCCAACGCTCAAACCATTGTACCATGCTGGCTTAATAAAAGAATAACAGAAGACTTTCCTCGATGCTGCCTAGAGGGGTGCTGTTCCACTTGGCATCCCTGAGTGGATTAAAGAGGAAGGTCTTCAACCCTTTACAAAAACAAATAAGATCCTCCTTTAGTTGGACATGCAGAGGAAGGCTGTTCCACAAACACAGAGCCAGATCCTGGAAGGCTCGCAGCCTTGACAGAGCCATACACATTGGTGGAACTGCCAATAATCCTTTGTTTGCAGATCTTAAATTTCTAGATGGTAACTACTATGCTAGCTGAACTCCCAAATACATGGGGAGGTTAAACCGCAGGGCCTTAAATACTAGGACCAAAAGTTTATAATGAGTCCTAGACTGAACTGGAAGCCAGTGGAGGGATCTATGAAAGGAAGAGACATGTGAGTATTTGGGGAGATTTAAGACAACCCAGACAGCACTGTAGAAATGTAAGGGAGTAGGAAGGCAAACCTGGCTATTACAATAGTCCAGGCATGAAATAACCACAGCCTGGACAAGCAAATGGGCAGTCTCAATAGCCAAAAACCTACGGACCTACGGATCCTAAGGATGTTCAAAAGATAGAAGTTACATGCCACAGCAGTTGCCCCCAAAAAGAGGCGTAGGGACAAACAATCATCCAGCAGGGTTCCAAGGTTCCTGGCAACTGAGACAGGGGCCAGTGCATAATTCTGTAAACTGGCTACCAGCCATTTTTGGCTCTACCTTCACCCAAGGCCATACTAACCACCTTTTACTTTGTTATATTTCACTTATCCCCAGGCTTCAGCTGGTCACCTTCAGGGACCAGGAAGGAATTTTCCCAGGTTGCTGGAGCATACGGTTTTTTGCCTTCTCTGGGGTATTTTTCCTTTCACTTCCTGCTCAGTAGTTTCTTGTAGTTGAGGTATTGCATCATTGATGTGTTTGCTGCTATCCTGACGTTGACCTCAACTTTTATTTTGTATCTAGCATCTTTCATGGTTATGTATATTACACATGCTGCTTTGTCAGAACTGACGGGTAAGCTAAATTGAGGGAAGAAAAGCCCTTGGGGATTAGCAGGTCAACAAAAGGGGCAACCTACACTCC
Organism: Phrynosoma blainvillii; assembly: GCA_026167975.1. Lineage (NCBI taxonomy): Eukaryota > Metazoa > Chordata > Lepidosauria > Squamata > Phrynosomatidae > Phrynosoma > Phrynosoma blainvillii. Next base: position 120,195,636 of record JANUYF010000001.1, on the reverse strand, counting down.
ACCTGACCTTTAGGGCTAATCACCACGATTCGCTGGGAAGAAAAGACTTGCACAGATATTTGCCAGACAGACATTGCTAGCAGCCCTGCTTGACCATTTGCTGATTATAAAACATTTGGCCCCACTGTCTCCTCAACCTGAATGTGCATACACCTTGTCACCTGTGGAAGATATTATCTCTGATTGATTTATGATATCTATAATTGCATTAAAATTGTGCCCATACTGTTAACCTATAACACAATGTCTGGCCCATTTGTCCTCGTGCTACCTAAATACTTGAAGACACACCCACAGACATGAACACACACACACAAACACACATACTGAAAAAATCCCACATTAACTATGCTTATTCTGTGCAAAATGAAAATTTACTTTTCTCGACTGCAACTTTCAGAGTTACCCAGATAGTATAGCCAGTTTCTTTCTAGCTCTGGTTGTTGTTGTTGGAGCAGGTGTGGTGAGGGTATGGCCTTCCAAAGTCTCTCGGGGGGCTAATGTAATTCCCTAGCCCCCAAAGGTGCCCACCCCAATATAGATCATTGGTCTGTCTAGCTCAGTGTGTTCTGTTCTGACTAACGGCAGCTTTCCAATATCTCCTGAGTCTTCCTGTGTTTTGGAGTGACTGAACCTGGGACCTTCTGTATGAAAAATCTGCTCCCCATCAGTGAACTTAACAAACAGTGGTTTTTAACAATTAACGGGCTAAATTTCTGCATTGCATCCTCAGGCCCTCATTCAGGGTTTGCTGTGGCCTCAAGTCCTCCTGGTCAAACATACATGGCTGAACAATGTTTCTTGTTCTCATGAATAATGCCTGAAATAGCCCACAGAGACTGCCAATGAGTCATCATGGCCCAGCAGCAAAGGATCTAAAAATATTGCTGTTTTAGTATGCAAAGGGATCTTGTAGCACCTTTGAGACTAACTCAGAGAATGACATCAAAATTCTTTCTCAAAGGTGCTACAAGATCGCTTTACATACTGATCCAGACTAACATGACTCTGGCCTCAGATTCTATTGCTGTTTTGTTTATGTTTAGGTATTCAGATTTCAGGGATGCACAAAACAAATCAGGCTCTACCAGAATCTCTGAATGATTTTGCTGTATAATCAACAGGATCTCCCACTCCCAGTTGTTTAACAGCAGCAGGATTTAAGTAAAAAGCTAAACTATTGAGGAAAAGAGTACATTACATAAATATATTCATCTCTGAGATTATATTTTCACAAAAGGTTACTCTCCCCCATAACAGTCCTTTCTCATGTGCCCTGTATAAATTTGCTTTGGATGTGATGCAGAAGCATGGGTTTTTTACCACACTATTGCATCATATCTGAAACCCAGATAGATATTTTCTTCTCTCAGTATGCAAGAAGATATGTGGACATTCACATTTGTGATGAGATGTGAATGCATAAGTAATATATATTTTATATCACTGGCAGATGGTTCCATAATTGGTTGGAAAATCATGCTCAGAGCCATCATCAACGGGTATAACTCAAACTGGAAGGAAGTACCTCCATTTCCACTCAGAAGTGGAGTACTGCAGAAAAACTCTATCCTAGGACCATTATTCTTCAACATCAATGACTTAGATGATGGGGTGAAGGGAATTTTTATCAGGTTTTCAGATGACACAAAACTGGCAGAGGTGACTAACACATTGGAAGATAGGAACAGAATTCAAAAGGAGCTAGATAAACTAGAACATTGAACAGAAGTTAATAAAATGAAATTCACTAGAGACAAATGTGAAATTCTAAATTTAGGCCACAAAAACTAAATAGATAGGATGGGAGTTACATGGCACAGCAGTAAAAGGTAAAGGTATTCCCTGTTGACAAAGTTATCAAGTCATGTCCGACCATAGGGGGTGGTGCTTATCTCCATTACTAAGCCGAAAAGCCAGCGTTGTCAGAGATTACTTTGTGATCATGTGGCCAGCATGACTGCACAGAATGGTGTTTCTCTTCCCACTGAGAGGTGGTACCTATTTATCTACTTGCATTTGCATGCTTTCGAACTGCTAGGTTGGCAGAAGCTGGGACTAGTGACAGGAGCTCACCCCATCATGGGGGTTACATGGCACAGATGTACTTATGAAAAGGACCCTGGGATTATTGTTGATCATAGTTGAACATAAGACAGGAACCAGTATGATGTTATGGCAAAAAAAAAAAGACAAATGTTATTTTAGCCTGCATTAATAGAAGCTTAGTTTCCAAGTCAAGGGAAATAATAGTTCTACTGTATTCTGTGTTAGATCTTCTCTGGAATACTGTATTCAGTTCTGGGTGCCTCATTTTGAGAAGAATACAGACAAACTGGAGCAGGTTCAGAGAAGGGCAAAAGGGATGATAAGAGGTTTGGAGAACAAAACATATGAGGAAAGGTTGAAGGAGCTGGGCGTGTTCATCCAGGTGAAGAAAAGACTGAGGGGTGTACTCTTTAAATACATCAGGAGCTGTCATAGAAAGGAGGAAGCAGGCCTGCTCTCTGCCACCCCAGAATGTAGGACCAGGTCTAATGGTTTTAAGTTACAGGAGAGTAGATTTCAATTGAACATCTGAAGGAACATCTTGACAGTAAGAGCGGTTCCACAATGACAGCTGGACAGCTACCTACTGGGGATGCTTTAGCTAAGGATCCTGCATGGAGTAGTGGGGTTGGTCTAGATGCCTCATGAGGTCTCTTCCAACTCTATAATTCTGTGACTCTGTGCTAGAGCTATGACTCTATGACATCATGTTTTTCTCCATTATTAAACTCCTCTATGATATTTTTCTTCAAAATATCAACATAGTTTATTGTTTCAGGAATCTGATAAACAATAGGCATCATTTTTACAACTTGCACTTCAGAAAATGAGATGAGAAAGCTGCAGAGCAAAACCCAGTATAGCAACATGATCTACTGAGATTAGAAATATTCCTTAACTATTACAGACTGGGGAAACCTTCTCAGTTTTCCAATCTGTACGCACTGAACTCTTTCCAAGTAGAATGCTGGAAAACATGGCAACCTTCCACTGTAATAATTCCAAGACAACATTTCTATTTGACTTTTTTAAAAATGTGACAGTTCGTGCAAACAGATGTGTATCATGGGTTTTCTAAAATAAGTGATAATTGTACAGACATCACACCACCCTCCACTCCATAGAAACTCTCTCTGCAGGTCTGTATTTGTGATGGAGGACTGCCATATGACTACATGATGCAAACATTTAAAACTAACCTATGAGAACTGGGCATGCCTCAATGTACTGAAATTCATACATTTCATCCTGCCTAATTCATCATAAGATTGCGGCCTTGGGATTCAAAGTACGCTGACTTCATTTTGGGATTGTACTAAGGAATATCTATAATACTGAAAAAAGTGTCAGGATCACATTTTGCTCACACTATCCTATCCATAGCAATATAACTAACAGGATGTGTTGGACCCAGCCCAGAGTTAGCAGATGGAGCCCTGAATTAAATTCTGTCCTGCACATTGCTAACAATTTATTTGCTGAATCCCAGCCAGTTGAATTTATGGCAATCTGCTATAGACTGCATGGAACACAAAATAAATTGTCTGGGCATGCTTGACTCCTCAGATTCAGTAGTGCTAAAAAAAATAAATAAATACAGTTTAATCTTGTAAGCACTGTTAGAAAACATTTTAATTTGATGGATGAAACAAATTGTTAGATTTAGGTGTAACTGCCCCATGGCAAAACTGCATCCTACTGCCACCATGAATCACAGATTAGTGTATGGTAGGTGGGAATGACTTTTTAAACAAGGAAGTGGTGAAAACCATTGCTGCAGGACAGACTGTGGATTAAGTTTTAGCAGATTATCGCATCTCCTCCTGGACCCGTCTTACCTCTTGCGAATTAGAGCCCAGTTTGGGCTGGAGCTGGGCCTTATCGCACGGCTTTTTCCCCTAAAAGAGCCGTCCGGGTGCATCCCCTCTCCAATGCAAATTCTGACTTGGAAAAATGGCCACCAGAGTGCATTTCCTAATTTGCATTGGAGAGGGGATGCACCTGGATGGCTCTTTTAGGGGGAAAAGCCGTGCGATAAGACCCAGCTCCAGCCCAAATTGGGCTTTAATTCACAAGAGATAAAACGGGTCCAGGAGGAGGTGTGATAATCTCCTTAGAGATATATATTAATAGAAGAAGACATTTGTTAAAATATTACCGTACTGAGAAAAGTATGTCACTAACATTCAGGAGTTGGAGCAGATGGGCAGGAAAAAACAGCTTGATCCTGGGTTTTCTGAAAACATGTCGAGGGAAAGAAAAACAAGTGAGAAAGTAAAAAAGAAATACTAGTTGGGGAAGAGAACGTAAGGGTTTCCTAATCCAGATGAATTTGATGCTTTTGCTAATGTACATATTATTTATCTATATCTGGTTATGTGTATAAACATGCTAGTCCATATGTTGACAGATTTTAAAACTATGAAGACAGTTCAAAAAATAGTATTTTAATCATATGTATTTGCCTTGAGAAGCAATTGCCCTGTTCTCCTAAGTCCCTAATATCTTCCTGCCATGGTCTCTTATTTTTATCCCTGTTGTCTCTTCCCCTCTTCTTATAACCCCATCATCATGTATCCAAAAATTGCAAAATATAAATTGTATTTGGAAAAGAGCTGGCAGAGATTAAACACACAACCACATTTGGAGAAATCTCCTAGATCTGTATATTATGAGCATATAATTTTCTGAGGATGTTGGAGAACTTGCTGCAAATATAAATATTAAATATACAGAAATATAGTAAAACACATCAACTATCTTACAACCAAATATATAAATAGTACAACGATCATAAGCAATGTAACAGTTTGCAATATCAATTCTAGAATCATATAGTAATGTCCAGAAAGACGGATAAGAACTTTATTAAATTCACATTTAAAATCATGATCAAATTTGTATTTGCCAAAATACTAATTTGCATTTCTATTATCAACCACACTTACACATTTCTAAACTTTGTGGCAGAGTTTCCAAAGAAAATTAATGCAAAAATGCAGGTATACCACTTCAAAACAGTACATACTAGAATACTTTAAAAAGTGTACATTTAAAGACATGTTCAGAAAATCCTTTATTCATCCAAAACAAGGCATTTAAAAATGTACACTTGCAAATGTGTGACCCAAATTTGCACATTTTTAAAAATCCATACAGAAATCTGTATTAATGGAAATGTGGGCAGGAAAAAAAATCAAAATCAAATATGAAAACAAGACGGAACAAGCTTTAACATTAAAACATGGAAACCTGAGAAAAATTGAGCTTGACAGACTTACCACTCTAGCTGTTACTCTCTGATATGTGCCTACATTTTTGTCATTTATGATTAGCTATTGAATCACACCTGAGAACCTTGTATAAGTGGTGCAAATGGAGAGAGACTAAGCTCTCTGTTGATTAGACTTCTTGTTGCTTTACTTTGTTCCAATTGTACAGGAACCAATTTTTTTTTAATTCCAGGACCCCCCATGGATACCAAAATCCATGGATGCTGAAGTCCCATTGTAGACAATGGGATAATAAAATGGTGTCCGTTACATAAAAATGGCAAAATCAAGGGCTGCATCTGCACTGCAGAAATAATCCAGTCTGACACCACTTTAACTACTATAGCTCAGTGCTATGGAATTCTGGGAATTGTAATTTTTGAAACATTTAACCTTCACTGTCAGAGAGCGCTGGTGCCACAACAAACTACAATTCCCAGAATTCCATAGTTAAAGTGGTGTCAAACTGGATTATTTTTGCAGTGCAGATGCAGCCAAGGTTTGCTTTCAGGAGTTTTTTGGGGGGAGGGGGATTTTCAAGCCATGGATGGTTGAATTCGTGGATGCAAAATCCGTGGATATGGTGAGCCAACTGTATTCAGAAGCTAGAGTTGACCTCACTTCTCCTGTGCAGATACAGGAGTCTGTAAAAGTTACTTTTGGTACTATAGTTCCCAGAATCATCTAGTCAGCACATGCACTGACCAATGCTGACTAGGGGAGTCTGGGACTTGTAGTCAAAAAAATTTCCAAGCTCAGGATATAGGTGCCATAGAAACTAGAGACACCTTATATTCTGTGAGACTCTGTCCCTCACAGCCTTTTTGCTGCACCAACAGGTGAAGAATTATTACTTTGGTCACCCAGTCACAACATCAGTGGCTCTCTGCAGAATTACTGTATTTTTAAAATATATATATATACTGAATTTTCATTGCATTTTGTGCTGCTTTTTCTTATATATCACATACAGTTGGATTATGATTTAACAAGGTCCAAAGATAATTTAAAGCAAACAGATGAATAAATCCAAAATGCTAAAAAAGATTATCAGTCTGCTATGAAAAGGCTCAGAACTGAAGAATGATCCAATCTTTGATTTGTTGGCATGCCTGTTTTGCAGTTCAGAAAGGAATCTGTGCTTATAATGCAAGTGAAGAACCAGTGGGTTTTGCTTTAATTTCTTTTTCTTGGTATACCTTCCTCTCCACAATTTATGCAGATTTTAAAATTTTATTTTGAAAACCCTCCCCAACTAAACCCTGAGAAAGGAAGCTAAAGCAATGGGTGGGTAAGTACTTAGTTGGTGCCAGTACAGTATAATCACTTGGATTAAAAAAAATAAATTAAGGTTCAGCTGCATGTGTTGTTGTTATTTGCCTTCAAGTCAACTCTGACTGATTGTGACCCTATTCTAGGTTTTTCTTGGCAAAATTTATTCTGAGGAGGATTTGCCATTGCCGCCTTCTAAGAGTGAGAGAGTGTGACCTGGCCAAGGTCATCTAGAGGTTTTCCATGTCTGAGGAGGGATTGAAATCCTGGTGTCCCAGGCTCCCACTCCAACATTCAAACTGCAATACTACACTGGCTCTATGTAATACATTTAAAATGGTTTTTAATCTAGTGCTGAACTGCAGCTTGGAAAGCCTAAGGCTGCATTATCTCTTCCACGCATCTATCCCATTCTTTTCATTTATTTAATCTACTTCATCTTTCTTCTTCTTCTGCGGCTAAGTATTAGATTTGCTGAGTTTATTAATTTGCTGGTTAGGTTTATTTATTATTTATCTCATTTACATGCTGCCTTTCTCCCAGACTGGGACCCAAGGCGACCCACAGACAGTCAATTGAAAAACCTTCACAATACAATTAAAAAAAAACTGTTAAGATCACCACTCAAAATAGTATAAGATCATTTAAAAGATATACAAAATATACAAAAGTTTAAAAAGATAAATAAAGCACTCCAATATACCTCGTACATTAAAAGCCTGCTTAAAGAAAATGATTGTGTAACTAATAAAGCAGGAGACTGATTTGTAGGCAACTGTGGAGTGGAGGCGAATTTAGCTGCCTGAATAAGCAGCTCAATGTATGTTGTCAAAGGAGGCCTGGAAGCTGCAATTCTCAAACAAATCAAGTATGGGATGGATTTAATTTATTTTTGTCTTAATCAGCAATATTTGCCCGTCAACCTATATCCCTGGCTGATTTGGTTTCTGACTCCAGAGTTTTTGGTCCAATACTCATGGTTTCCAGTGTCTTGAGTTTAGTTTGTTTGTTTTGTTTCATTCTGCTATATTTTTTGTCCCCACCTTATGATGCTGAACACATCCACACATAGAGTGGACCCTTGGCACCTCCTAGGGTTTGGTTCAAGGACCCTCCCTGGATACCAAAATCCGTGGATGCTCAAGTCACATTATATACGATGGATACTAAAATGGTATCCTTTATATAAAATGGCAAAATCATATATATGAGAATATTTCCAAGCTGTGGATGATTGAATCCATGGATAAAATAATCTGTGGATATGAAGGGCCAACTGTATATATTCTTTACAATGTTGATATGACTTTCAAATTCAGAGAGTCCACTGTGGGACGCATGTGCTGTGCATGGACTGATTCTACCCTCAAGCGTGTTTAGGCTTTCCATTATTGAAGTACTCTGAAATGCATTTAAGGACAGATTCTTCTAACAGTGTCTTGTTTTTAGGTATTTGAGTGCAAACATTGTCTCTTTTGTGAAGGACGTTCTTGTGTATATAATTTGTTTCTTATTCTTTTCAAATATTAAGAAATGGTCTTCGTACCATTTCTGTGTCAGAGTGGGGGAAGCAATAATGCTGCAAAGATGAGATATAAGTGTTGTCACTAAATGAATACATAGGGCTAGGCAGCCTGGTACACTTGAGATGTCTGGGCTGCAGCTACCATGATCTCTGACCACTAGCCATGCTGGCTACATCTGAAGGCATTTGGAATAAAAAACAAAACCTGGAGGGTACCAGATTGCCTCCCCTGAAATACAGGAACCGGTGAATTCTTCTAAATTACCTCCTCTTCACCTGCCTCCAAAGTGATGTCTACAGACTAGTCGAAGTATGGCAGTAATCTAACTGTTTTGAGTTTGGCTGGATTTATACAGAAGTCTCAGTAATTGAATCCTGGATTCATTTTATCAAAAGGATGAGACAGTTGCAGAAAGCCGTCTGTTTTGAAATATGTAAATATTTTTCTTTTCCATTTTCACTTGGAATCTAAGGATCTGTGCTATAAAGTTTATGCTTGTAATGAAGGTGAATTTGCACTTGCTGTTCTGTGCCAGGCTTATATTCTTGAGTTCAAAAGAATGTGAGATTCCTGAATATCCATACATATCCCTTGAAAGAAATAAGTATGAAAATACAGACATTTCTACCCTCTATATGACAAGGTTGTGTAGGAGTGAGGTACAAACTGTTCCAAGCCACCATGTAATATATTTAGCATAGGCTTGATTAGAACCATTCACAATTGGCAGGCTGAACACATAATTGTAGAAGTAAATGTCAGATACAGAATCATCTGGCAACAGTGTGCTTCCTACCAAAGGTACTGTACAAAATGACTCTGAGGGTGCATTCTGAGACATAATATTATTACAGTGATTTTTTTCCAGTTGCAGTGCAAGCCTTCTTCCTGGTTTTGAATTCTAAATGATAGCTGCCCATGCTACAGAAATTTAATTCTGCCATTACATTTACTCTTCATCCATGCTTCGGATGTTCAAATATTTAAGATGACACCTATAAATTTGTCTGCTAGCCCATTTGGCATACATAAATAAGGATGTTTTATTTGAAGCAGGGATGGGCAACTGGGAGAGCCAGTGTGGTGTAGTAGTTTGAGTGTTGAACTATATCTCTGGAGACTAGAGGCTGATTCCTAGCTCAGCCATGAAACCCACTGGGTGACCTTGGACAGGTCATATGCTCTCAGCCTCAGAGGAAGACAATGGCAAACCTCCTCTAAACAAATCTTGCCAAGAAAAAACCCATAACCCCCATAACCCCAAGGGTCACCATTAAGTCAGAAATGACTTGAAGGCACACAACAACATCAACAACAATTGGGTAGCTGGGCCCTCCAGATGTTGCGAGACTGCAATTGCTGTCAGCCCAAGCCAACAAAATCATGGGTGAAGGATTATGGAAGTTGTACTTCTTCAAAATCTGGAGGGCCACTATTACCCATTCCCTGCTTCAAAGTTCTTCTGGAAATGAGAGAGGGAGTACCTTGGTGACAGCACAGATGCCAACCAATAAGTGCTATGCACTGCAGGCATCTGCTTTAGACTTCATGTATTGGATTTTTAGGGCTCAGCTTTAGAATGAGATAGTTATGTTTGAACTGAATATGGTGAGGCTGCTACCAGTTCAGCTTCACCGCTCTACAAAAGTTCCATCTGTCCATTTGTTAAATAATCCTCATTTAGTTTTCTTTTCTTACATATGATACATAAATAAAACTCCCCTTTGGAGACTATCTGAATAATGAACACAATTCTGTGTACCTTCATCTGGGACGAAGCCCCACTGAACATCGTGGGACTTCCTTCTGAGTAAATTTACAAATTTAATTAATAAAAAACAAAAACAACCCCACAGTGTTGTGAGTGCTGATTTATAAACCACCATCAGCATCACAAAAAAAAGCTCATTTAACTAATGAGAAGACAGCCCTGTGAATCTGAAACGCCTGTCAAGATATTCTAAGAAACAGCAGTCCCAAAATTAGAACCAGCACAACGATATTAATGTTTGAAAAGAACAACAACAACAAAAACTTGTCAGTATAGAAAGTACTTTTTTGTTCCAGCATCATCGCATGTTATTTTAAGACATTTTCCTGCAAACAGAATGGGAAATAGGATTTCTATTTGCCATATTATTTCCCTCCCCTATGATTCTCACTGGAGTTTTTCACTCCACTTGTGTTGTGTGTGTGTCATCTATTATGCATTGGAGTTATCAGGGATAGGAGTGAGTTGGTCTGGATTATAGTTTATTTATATATTTTTGTTTGTTTGTTTCCTGCATCCTTTCTCTGTGTTTGCATTCATTTATAACCTCACCTTTCAGTTGGCACAAGGAGGGGAAAAAGAGGTTTCAAAAATTAATGCAGCTGTTCCTTTCCCTGCCAAGCTGCAACCAAGGGGAAGGGGAAGAAGTAAAATCATAGATGGGATGTTCATACCGTCTAACATTTCACAAATGAAAATCAGGACATGTGAGACCAAGCAACATCACAGTATAGTCAGGATAGCAAAAGTTATAAACAAGGTTGAGCATATAAGAGAAGCTGCACCAATTTGCTTTTGCCTGAGTCTACAGGGAATGGTCTGATTCCATCCACTCATTTCCTTTCCTCCATGCTGAGTTAATTGAGTACAAACTTCTTTTGAATTTTGAACTCACTTTGTAGCAACTGAAGTAAGCTGAGAACAAAGAGGGAAAGTGGGGGAAGCTAAGAGAAACCGGGTCATTTTGAAAGCCACAGAAAAAGTGGGATGACAGAGAATTAATTGGGACTGTCCCTGCCATTGGAAGGTATGGATTTTTCTCCTTTATTCTGGTAAGGTTTCAGTCTAGTAAAATAACATAAAGGTAAATGCTCACATCAATGTAAATATCAACGTGGAATTAATGTAAATGTAAAAAACACCCCCTTTCCAACATAAAGGGTTTTTTAAAAGCTTTTTTTTGTGTAAATGTAACATTTTTCTATATTTCCCTTGCATTCCTATCTCTGCTGCAGTCTTGGCATGCCTTACAAAGGAAGGACTTGATTGTATTCCCCACGTCTGTTGCTAAATTACATTCTTCACTGAAATGAGTGTATGCATCATTTTTAAAAGTTGCTTATCCCCTTCCTGTTCAGCATTAACAGCATTCACACAAGTGCCAATATTGTGTGAAGCTTTAAGAATACAATCCCATGCATGTCTGCAAATGTGTATCAGAGTGCAGCCTGCCCATGGGGCTTTTTAGCATTGTTTGTGGAAATGCTCACATAGGACGTTATCACACGTGGGCCACAAAGCGATAATAAACTGGAAATGACAAATTCCGAAAATAAACCGAAAATAAACCGAAAATAAACCTTGATTCCGCAAATGTTTTTCACATGTAATTACCTTAATTGCGCAGTTAAGGGAAGCTCCCGCTGAAACCGCATTTAACGTTCACACACAAGTGAAAAAATCCCGTACATGTACTAGAAATGATCTTCTAGCACATGCGCACTATGCTTGCCGCGGCTGTCACCCCTTCCTCAGGTCATCCTCAGAGCGCCGGCCGTGCGGAGGGTCAGCGCTCCAAAGAGGTCCTCCTTGGAGCGCTGGCCGTGCAGAGGGTTGGCGCTCCGAGGACGACCTGGGGAAGGGGTTGGGGCGCCGATTGTGCGGCTGCCCCTCCCCTCCCCTGCCCCCAAGACGGCTCAATTAGCCATCTGCTGAGGGGGAAGGAGACACTTACGCTGCCTCCAGGACCCCGTGGAACCATGGGAAAATGCAGGGAAATGCTTCCAAATGCGCATTTGCTTTTCACATTATGGCGAATTTACCTTAATTGCGAATTTACCATAATTGCACATTTGAATTTCCTCCAAACAACTGAATTTCAAAAGATCTCAGTTAACACTAGTTTCTGTCCACTTTCTGTCCAGTGAAAACACAGGGCACTAATCCAGTTTCTGTTTGGGTTTTGTGTGGATTAACCAGCAGATTTGCCCCCATGTGATAACGCCATAGACCAATGCATTTAGCCACCTTTACATGGCTGCGTGTACAGAGACCCTTGGTGTGGTTTTGTTATGCTGTTATGTGCTTTCATGTCAACTCCAATTTATGGCAACCCTATCCTTGGCAAGATTAATGCGGAGGAAGTTGCATTCCCCGTAGGCTGAGAGGGTATAGCTTGTCCAAGGTTAGCCAGTGAGTTTCACACAGGAAATATTCAGTTTGCAGAGCACCAGTTATGAAGGGAAGGCAGCAGCTGGATCAGTGGATTTATAGGCTAATCCAGTTTGACAAATCCTGAGAAAGGCTGCATGTCAGAGAATAAGAAGGAGGGTGTGCATTAAACACACACAACACCGGTTTGTTTTTTTCTGGACACCATGGTGGAGAGCTAGTGTTTTAATAGAAATGCTTATGGTGGCTAAAATACCAAGAGCCTGGAATGTTTCACATTTAAGTCAAAAAATGGAAAAAAATATTTGTATATGTGAAGGTGGAATAGAATGCGAGTGTGTGTGAGAGTGTGTATGTATGTGTATGGGGGGGGGGGCATTGGCAATCCTTCAATAAAATAATAATAATAATAATAATAATAATAATAATAATAATAATAATTTATACCCCGCCCCTCTGTCGAACAATCGGGGCGGCTCACAACAATTAAAATTACACAGGAAATACAGACTAACCCCCCCCCCAGATCCCACACTCCCCCATTAAAACAATATTAAACTAGACAACACAGCTTAAAAACAGGATAAAATGAAATAATTGAAGGCCTCTGCCACAGCAAACCATAAATCCACAAAGACACATACCAACTAGAAAGGCACAATACTTTCCTTTTACTCCAAAGGCTGTCCTTGAGCCCTACTCTTCCCTCAGGGGACTATATGAGTGTTTGAAGGAGAGTAAAACATGAATGGGGAAAGGAGTTGATTTGAATATCTATTAAAAACTGTTTTGAAGTCAGTCACATAAAACTGTCAGAAACCCAATCTGGATGAGAAATCTGTTCACTTTAAAAGGAAAGATCACTCCAGATGGAGCTGGCTGGAAAGAGGGATGAACAGGTACTCCAAGATATGATTGTAATAATCAAAGAGAGGAAGGAGTAGCAAAATAGTAATAAAATAGTGGTGGTGGTGGTAATAATAATAATAATAATAATAATAATAATAATAATAATAGACTACTACCTATAGTTTCTAGGTTGTTTTGTCTTGGCTTTGTATGAAATCATGAGAGGTTTCTCAGCCACCTGATTCCCAGTATCCTCAGGAGAGGGATTAGCCCTTGATATGGCAGCACCTACACAAAGAAATCTGGCTGGCTAATTTCATATTTCTTCTCCATTAATATTAATCTTTTCACTCAAGCGACAGCAAATGCAAACTGTCAGATTTCCCCTCCCCATATCTAGGTTTTGTTTTGGAATAGCTGTGCTAAAATGGCCGCTTTCTGCTGATACTACCCACTTAACATTTCTGTTCCTTTTGAAAAGGAGTTTTGTGTGTTCTTAACAAATGAAACAAAAAACCCAGGGCACTCTGCCTTGCTCCTCAGGGCTCTTCCAGACTGGCAATTTTGTGCTGCATGGTAGCACAACATTTCATGTTGTTTCTTGACTCTTCCCTGTCCAAATGATTTGCTGATGCTTTTAAAAACCTTTGCAAAGAGGAGGCGTACTGTGGTTTATTTGTGGCCACCTTCCTTGCGATGTGAGTTCTGACATTTGATACTGCTGTGTCCAACCCCCTTACACCCACTATTGCCCACAGATGTGTTTCAGTCCTTACATGGTCTCTTTTCTCCCTACTACCTCCTTACAATAAAAAAAAAAAACCATTTTCCTAGAACTTTAGCACTATTGCTATACATTTAGAAAGGGGACAGGCAATGAACAACATAAAGCTTGCATTTTCTCAGCCAGCTTCATAAAGAACATACAGTATTCACACACTCCTTTTTGAGTTTTCTGCATCTTGTTATGTTACAACATGGAATTGAAATGGATGTAATTGGCATAGGAGAGCGAGGAGAGACCCTTTAAAAAGGCTGCCTTTTCCACCTTGGGCAGCGAGGAGGGACCCCTTAAAAAGGCTGCCTTTTCCACCTTGGGCAGCGAGGAGAGACCCTTTAAAAAGGCTGCCTTTTCCACCTTGGGCAGCGAGGAGGAACCCCTTAAAAAGGCTGCCTTTTCCACCTTGGGCAGCGAGGAGGGACCCCTTAAAAAGGCTGCCTTTTCCACCTTGGGCAGCGAGGAGAGACCCTTTAAAAAGGCTGCCTTTTCCACCTGGGGCAGCGAGGAGGGACCCTTTAAAAAGGCTGCCTTTTCCACCTTGGGCAGCGAGGAGGAACCCCTTAAAAAGGCTGCCTTTTCCACCTTGGGCAGCGAGGAGGAACCCCTTAAAAAGGCTGCCTTTTCCACCTGGGGCAGCGAGGAGAGACCCTTTAAAAAGGCTGCCTTTTTCCACCTGGGGCAGCGAGGAGGGACCCTTCAAAAATTGCATTTAAATTGTATTTGCATTTTATATTGTATTTTGTATATTTTTAAAAATTGTTTTAATTTGCTTTGTTTGTTTTGTTTTTGAGGGGTGGGTATGGGTGGGGTTGGGAAGAAGGGATGGGCTCTGTATTGATGCTATTTGTTATTGTGATTGTTGTACGCCACCCCGATTGCTTGGCAGAGGGGCGGGATATAAATAAAAACTATTATTATTATTATTATTACTCGATGGACACAAGATACTCAACACTGTGAAGGTGCAAACTATTTTTATTGTGGCAAAAAGGTTAGGTAAACAAAAAACCAATCTCTCACTTGATGTAAATATATGTTGGATTCTGCTGTATGGCCATAAACCTATGACCATTTGGCATAGGAACAAAGTGGGATTTACTTCCACTTTGTTAATTGAGAGGAAGATTTTAACAACCAGTTTTGCCACAACATAAGGTATGTTTCTATATATGAGACAGAGAAGTCTCAAGGAAGAGGGAAAGAGAAAGCTTTTTCCTTTAACTCTTTTACTGTTGCTCAGAACATTGTAGCTAGAGAAGAAATACTGCCATTGCTGAACTAATGCAGTAACTCTGCAATCCTGTGTACATTTATTCAGCTGTAAGTTCCAGTGGATTCAGTGGGACTTACTCTCAAGTAAGTATGCATAAGATTGAAGCCTAAAAGTGATATGTTCTTCATGCTTCCACAGACTACAGGCTGATTATGCTGAGGTTTGTGTATGTGGAAGGTATAGATCTTCTTCTAGTATAGATGTTATGCATGAAGGTAGATGAGTCTGATTCTATGGAGTGGTGAATTTGCTCTGGGTTTCTATGCTAGGTTTAAATGCGCTATCCAAGGTGCTGAAACCTATTTTGGGGATACAGTTCAGCACCTCTCAAGTTCAGCAGCAAGAGTGGAGTCACTGCCTCATTGACATTAGAGCCAGCAGCCTTCATTGGATCTGACGATGACCGTTTTAAAATAAAGATAATATACTTACGGTAATCAATGTTGATTCCTGTTGCTTTTAATTTTAAAAAGAAAATAAACCAACTTGAACTGACAGTTTCAGTAGGATATTGTACAGAACTGTGAAGGGCAAAACTGAAATGGATGTAACAAAAGAAGCACCCAAAGGAATTGGTGAATTAACAGACCACTGGGAAGATGATCTCAGCCAGCCAGGTCCGGACTGCTTCTGTGGTTGCAGAAATCTAGGGTTGGTTTACAAATCGATTGTTCTTTCAGGGTTAGAACTAAACTCTCTAGCACATCTCTTTGAAGGCTGAGCCAGTGAGTCATAGGTAAGTATACTTGATTGATTTGATCTGAATGGGTGAGTGGGAGGGAAGTAGAACTGGGAGATTATCCTCATGCTTGCTAGCAAAAGTCCAGATGAGTCATATCATGCAGCCAAGAAGAAACACAGTGAATTTTGCATGTGGGGTTGCCACCATTGTCCAAAGGAGTGAAGCAAGCAATCTTTCATATGTTCCAAAACCAGATTAATTTTTAAAAAAATAATAATTAAAATTGACATGTAAAGAAATATCATATAGTCAGAAACTATTTACACATGAATAGTCACAATTAAAGCCTGCAAGTTTTTGTTTGCATACAACACTGTCCATATAAGTAGATCACATGTATAACCACTTGTTGTTGTGTGCCTTCAAGTAGTTTCTGGTTTATGGAGATCCTAAGGCGAACCTATCATGGGGTTTTCTTAGCAAGATTTGTTCAGAGGGGTTTGCCATTACTTTCTCCTGAGGCTGAGAGCATGTGACTTGCCTTGTCACCCAGTGGGTTTCATGGCCAAGTTGAGAATTAAACCCAGGTCTCAGGATTATAGTTCCAATGCCCAAACCACTACACCACACTGGCTCTGTATAAACATGAGGTAGGTTTTTTGGAAGCCACCATTTTATTATTAAAACTAGATGTTATTTTAACACACTTTTCAGGGCTATTCTGAAACTAAAATGAACTTCATGTACTCCATTCAGCATTTTTCAGAGGGTGAGTGAACAAATTTAGCAACCTTTGCACAGGGTTAAAAACTCTCAGTGATATAGTGTGATGGTATTTTTATTGCTAATATTGTTTTTGGAATAATACAAATACAGCCACTACATTTTTAACATCTCTCACCCAGAGAACTTTGGTTGTGGGGCAATATAAAAACACTATTAATAAAATATAATAAAATATAGGACTCTTAGTGTAGGACTCAAAAGGCATTTACACAAAATCATGAACCCCAGAACCATGGGGCAGGGGAGATCAAGCTTCCCACCAAACTCAGTTGGGGTGGCTGAGCTGTCTCAAAATTATCAGGCAAAATTGCTCCAGAAAGACTCCTACATAACTGAGCCCTCTCAGGAATCATCAGACAGAAGTATACTAAATAATTATTTTACTATTGTTTTAGATGGACAATGGTGATGATCATTGTTTTAATGCAATGTATGCCGTGTTTCCATTGTCTTGTAAAAACATCTGCAAGTAGTCAAAATTAATAACAGTCTGTCTGCAAATGTTGACACCTCCACTCCTTAAAACCATTCCTGGGGTCCCTGCACAAAATATGAATATTTCCTGAGTAGCCAAAATATAATAAGCACTATACCACATTTTTGCAATCATGCTTTCTTTTCTTCAAGAAAGGGGTCTTTGTAATCTGAACCACCACCACGCCATGTCTTAACCTGGCCCTTCATATTTATGCCTCTTGTGTCATTTTGTAGCTTTTTCACTACTCAGTCTGAAGCTACTTTGAGGCATTTAGATACATGTATTATAAAGAGCTTGTTCTTTCTACTTGGTATGTAATTCCAGACAATGAGAGGGAAACGAAAACCAGCATTTGTGTTGTCCTCATTCTGAAATGAGGTGAGAAGACAAAGAACTGCTTCAGCCTGTTGCCAAGACAATTAGGCTGATCGTTCCTGTCTTCCCACATTGCACTGTGTTTTCACTGCCTTCTAGCTCTGTTTTCTTGGCAACGCAACGTATTCCCTCTTCCCTGACACAAACACTTCCCTAGCTATTTAGGTCTCCCAGTTGGTCAAAGTTGGAAGGAAGGCAAAGTCTTTCAGTCTTAATTTCAGGCCAGCTGTACTAAGTTTCTGAGATGATTAAGATGAGAATAGTGGTTTGTTGTTGTTGTTGTTGTTGTGTGCCTTCAAGTCTTTTGTGAATGATGGCGACCTTATCATGGGGTTTCTTGGCAAGATGTGTTCAGAGAGGGTTTGCCTTTGCCTTCCTCTAAGGCTGAAAGTGTGATTTGTCCAAGGTCACCCAGGGAGTTTCTGTGGCCAAACATGGATTTGAACTCTATTCTCGAGTTGTAGGCCAATGCTCAAACCACTATAATACAACAACCAATTTATAGGATAGAGACTTTAAAGTTGTGTGGGCCTCACAAGAATGAGATGTGACAGCTGATGAGGTAACACAGTGGTTAAATGCCTGTACTACAGCCACTCACTCACAGACCACAAGGTTGTGAGTTCAATACTAGCCAGGGCTCAGGCTTGACTCAGGCCTGCATCCTTCTGAGGTCACTAAAATGCATACCCAACTGTTGGGGGGCAATGAACTTACAGTTGTAAACCGCTTAGACATCCCAAAGCATGATATGAAGTGGTATATAAATGAAGCTGCTTTGCTTAGCTGCTTTGAGGTGTTGCAGAGATCTAGGTGAGAGATGTAGGTGTGGGTAAATATAAACTAGAGAGAAGTCGAGCAAATGAGGAAAGGACAAATGCTATGTCTGTGGCAAAGTGCAGCAGCAGAGTCCATTTGTTGCCCATCCTAGAGAGCTGTAGAGACATAGGCTGAGATCCTGTATGGCACAGTGCTGCATAACAGTTCCACATGTGGAAATATGCTACATCTCTCCTCTCAACACTCCTGCAGACTCACCGTTTAGCCAATACATCCCCACCATTCTGTGGCTGATGGAGAGTAGGGCGGGTCAGAGAAGCATCAAACTACATCTCTATGTAGAAGATACTGAAGATGTACAGATGTAGAAGATGTATCTAGAAGATGTACAATGTACAATATGAATTGTAGAAGTTTGTATTCTCTTCCACTCACCACATGGGACCCTAGCAGATATCAGCATCTGCAGCTAGATGCAGAAGGAATCCATCATCTGCTGCTGATGATACAAACGTCTACAATACCAAAAATAGATACACTCAGCCTTCTGTATCCATGGATTTTGTCCAGAGTCATAGTCGAAACCAACTATTCATGGTTTGAAAATATTTTATTTAAAAAAATCCAAAAAACAAATCTTGATTTTATATAAGGGACACCATTTTACTATGTCGTATATAATGGGACTTGAACATCCACAGATTTTGGTATCCATGGATAGGGCTGGAACAAACCCCAGGGGATACCAAGGGCCCACTGTATGTACAGGCATAAGATGGACTTACATCTGTATGTATCACTAGCAAGATGCCAACCACAGAATGTGAAGTACAGGAGAGACCATCTTGGGTCTCTTGACTACTTGGCTCAGTAACTTCCTCCTCTTCTCCTTCTTGCACCATTTGTATTGGTGGTGAAAAAAAGAAGAAAACTGCTAGTTAGTTCTCTGGGACAATAATCTTCAATTCTCAGTCATTACTGCATTCTTTCTCTGTGGAAAAATCAGCCCCAAGTGCATGGAGAAAGATCTAAGATCTAGTAGAACACTTTGATAAATGCTGGTGTATAGGTTAACGAAAAACAATTTCATATTTTTTCTTCCATAAAATGTCTATACTCTGAATATAATTTCTGAGGATCTTTGAGAATGTTCCTCCCCTGACCCCCCATATTTTCCAGCTCAAAATGCCAATGACAAAAATGACATTAAGAAAAATCCACTTTGGAAGAAATGCCAAGAAATTGACAAGTCCATCTGTAAGAAACTGGCATGAAGAAGGCCTTGAGTGAGAAACACAAGAGACTGAGAATATTCAGCAAAGACCTCATTTCCAACTTCTGGGGCTTTGAACCTAAACCTAACAATGTGTTTTGTTGCATTCAGTTAAACTAGAATGTCTTGCATTGATATATTCAGTCATTTCAGATTGTGGGAAGTGTTGTTGTTGGAGTTGTTGTTGTTGTTGTTGTGTGCCTTCAAGTTGTTTCCAATTTATGGCAACAAGGAGGCTACCCTATCTTGGGGTTTTCTGGGGCTGAGTGTGCGTGGCTTACCCAAGGTCACCCAGTGGGTTTCCATGGCCAAGTGGAAATCGAACCCTGATTTCCAGAGTTGTAGTCCAGCATTCAAACCATTGCACTATCATGGCTCTCTAGTATCACTCTGTTCTGCTTTGGTCAGTTCTGACTTGCAATACCAAGGCCAGTTTTGGGCAGCACAGTTCAAGAAGGATATTGAAAAGCTGGAGTGTGTTTAGTGCTACAAGGTTTGGGAACCAAACCCTGCAAGGAAAAGCTGAGGAAGTTCTGTATGTTTACTTTGGAGAAAAGAAGACTGAGAGGTAATATGATAGTTATGTGGAGGATATTATGTGGAACATAAAGTGAACTTGTTTTCTGCTGCTCCAGAGACTAGAAGGTGAACCAGTGGAATCAATGTACAAGAAAAGAGATTCCACCTTTACATTAGGAAGACATTATTGACTGGAATAGCTGTTCAAGAGTAAATAGGCTTCCTCAGAGAATAAAACTCAGCTTCTGTATAAAATTCTCTTCCTCTAGCATATTGTAGCTTCCTACCACTGAACAGATAAATGCAGTATTCTACAAATCATATAAGCAAAGGCAGCCATGTTAGCCATTCTGCATTGCTTATTCCTCATCCCACCCCCATCCTTTATCACTAACCTGCTTTTTGTAATATTTTGCTTGATCAAGAGATCTGGATATCTCAAAAGTTTGTGGACATTTTTATCATTATTTTTTTAAGTTAGTCTAATTGGTATTTTGTTTAGGTTCTGACAAAGACACATCTACATTGTACCATCTCTGATGTGGCTGAACTGAATAAGAATAAACAATGAGTAAGTAAAGAAAACAAAGTTTAATATACAAAGTTTCCTTGTAGCACTTTTGAGACTGAGAGAAAGAACTCAGTAGTATAACCTGACGTAGACTCTGGGTTTGTCTACACTGGCCCAAACCTCTATATCTGCTATGATCTGTTCACACGATGCAAAACCAGTTCTGTGGTGAATCTGGTCCTTTTGGCTGATAATCCAAATTAAAATAAATTCCCTTTTACTCCAGAGTTCTCTGGAAAATGTGATGTTTTGCTGGCTGTTGCTGCATGTGGACAGCTGGGTTGTGCCAGATTCAGGTGGGTAGCAAGCATCACCATTATGTTAAAAGGCCATTGCTATTTGCCACCCACTCTGATCCCAGCCACTTGTTGCAAACAAACAAACAAACAAACAAACAAACAAACAAACAAACAGTTTATTTCTCCTTGAGTAAGCACACATCCCCAGCAGAACCCCATTGGGCAGTCACTTACTCTGATATTGTCAGGAGGTGGCCAGGCAATCAAAGACCTCAAAACAAGTGATTGCTCCCCTCTCCTTGATTGCTTGCCTGGGCATCTCTTAATGACATCACAGAAAGCAATCCCTGCCCTTAATCACTTGTCTGGATGCTTCCTAATGACATCAGAGCAAGTCTTGCCCCCCACCTCCTTGACTGCTTGGTTGGCTGCTCCCTGGCTAGCCAAGCACCCATCCCCACTGTTGACACATCACTTGCCTGTCATCAGAACAAAGTGCCCAACCAGGTGATCAGTGATAGTTGGAAGCAATTGATCTGATGCCAGAGAAATCAAGAATCCAGAGAGGTGTTTGGATGGGATGACAACGGTGCTGCAGCCTGGGGAGAAGGGAATGGCACAGCTCTAGCCTAGAGCAAGGTGTGGAGAGGAAAACGGCACTGGATTGATATCGGACCACTATATGTGACATTACCAGGTTGGATCTGGGATAAAATACTCTGGTTGGTACCCAGAGTATTTGTGCTGCTGTAGAAGCAACCTCTGTCTACTTCATATGTTGTAACAAACTTCTTTTAGGGCTTTATCACACATGGCTTTTAAACCACGATTCCCATGGGAATGAAGCAGCATCAGAGATGCTGATCGCACAGTGCCACTCCCCTCCCGTAGCTGCCCCATCCTTGCCCCGTCCCTTTTCATTAATGGGGAAGCCATGAATGAATTGCTAATTGTGCAATGCCACAGGTGCAAAAAGTCATTCCCAGGGCACTGGCGCGATTGGCAGTCACATGGTGTCACTGTCTTCTCCTCCCCCTTTCCCTCCTCCTCCTCGCTTGAATTGGGGCTGCAGAACTCTGTAATTGTGCAAAAACAGTTGTAACCCCCCCCCCTAAAGGCATGTTGGGTAGGGTTTAATGGAGAGAAGGAGGGGTTAAGGGAGAGGATGGGAAGGGAGTGTGATGCTGGCAGCAGCCCCCGTTGCACAAATGGAAGAAGTGTGGTGGTGGCTGCTCCAAAACTGACATTTTGCTGTTTTATTTTGTTTTATTTTGGCTTGCAGGATTGCAGCGCAAAAGGAAGATCAAAGAGGAAAGTGTAAAGACAGGCTTCATGTTGAATATAAAGAAAACAAAAATAATGACCACCAAGGACCTTCACAAGTTCAACCTAGACAATGAAGAAATAGAAATAGCAAAAAGATTCCCATACCTGGGATCAAACATTGATAGAAATGGGGATTGCAGTTAGGAAATCAGAAGAAGACTAAGAATGAGGAGGGTGGCTATTAAAGAACTAGAAAAGATCCTAAAATGCAAAGACATACAAATCAGCACAAAAGTCAGAATCACACAAGCCATTGTATTCCCTATTATCATGTATGGATATGAGAGCTGGACAGTTAAGAAAGATGATAGGAAGAAAATCAGTGCATTTGAGAGAATGTGGGGCTGGAGAAGAGTGCTGAGGATCCCATGGACAGCCAAAAGGACAAATAAGTGGGTCCTAGAGCAGATTGAGCCAGAAACCTCCCTAAAAGCCAAGATGACCAAACTCAGGCTGTCATACTTGGGACACATCATGAGAATGAAGGACTCACTGGAAAAGACAATAATGCTGGGAAAAGTGGAGGGAAGTAGGAAGAGAGAAAGGCCACATGCCATACGGATGGACTCTATTAAGGAGGTAATGGGTATGGGTTTGCAGGAATTAAGCAAAGCAGTGGAGGACAAAGGGTCTTGGAGATGTCTCATCCATAGGGTCACCATGAGTTGAGATCGACTCGAGGGCAGCTAACAACAACAACAAAACCTTGTTAGAATTATTTGGAAAGGTTGCAAGATATAGTCATAAGACACCTTGAATATGGTCTTACCCTCTAAAGCAGCAATTCTAACACTAGGTGGGTGTGCAAATGTAAGAAGTCAGAATATGACACATCCTATGAGAAAATGTGGTGGGATGGAGATCAGGATTCCAACTAGCACTGTCATCTTCCATGATACTCCTTTCTTCTCACCACAGCTTTTTCTCCCCCTCTCCTCTGAGCATCAGCCAGCATTTCTTGCTTTGTGATCAGGCTCCTTGAACTGTTTTCTCTCACTCTCTCTTCAATGTTGACCTAAATTCAGCTTCCTTCCCTCCCACCTTGTAACTGCCAAGGCTGCCCCGCCCCCCAAAAAATACTCTGGAAGATTTTCCAGCCTCTGGAAGATTTTATTTGGGGGGAGGAACCCTGTGATAGGGTTGCCATAAGCTGGAAACAACTTGAAGGCACACAACAACAACAACAACCACAACCACAACCAGGGTACTGGGAGCTACAGTGAGAAGGGGGGTAATTACTGTTCTGATTTCATTCATATTTGATACTGCCCAAAATGTTTACCTATGGCAGACCTCTGGCTTTTCATGAGCCTGCTGATGTGTGTGGATGGAGCCAGTTTGACTATAAGGATAAGCATTTGGTGAACATGTTTGCTGTTGGTATATAGCTGGGTGGGAGGGGAATTTTGTATGCCTCCAGATGTTGTTGGACTGCACCTCCCTGTGCTAAAGCTGAAGAATGCTGGAAGTTACAATTCAATATCACTGGACGGGCCACAGAGTTCCCACCTCTGCTATATAGTACTGTATCTAGTGGTTAGTATCTACCGTATGTTGTGTGCCTTTCTAACTTATGGTGATCCCAAGGTGAGCCTGTCTTGGGGTTTTCTTGGTCAAATTTGCTCAGAGGGGTTTTCCCATTGCTTTCCTCATGATCCCACCACCTGGACAGACTCCAGTATGTAGCACTGTAGTTACAGTGGTATGTAGTACGTGATGATCATACAAGATTCTGCCAATGGGAAACTTAAAGTGTCAGATTTCTTAATGTCAAGATGCTGTTAAAGGCACAACTGAAACAGAGGCTGTACTGTCATCTTCCCCTTTCTGCTTCCCGCGCGCGCGCGCGCACACACACACACACACACACATCAATTGGCCTGGCTTCCTTTAGCACAGAGCCTCTGCAGATGTCATAGCAAACAGGTTTCAAACATGATAACCATTATGCTGATCTGCTACCATCTAGCAATCCTTTTGGAGCACAATGTATAAAGCCCCTACCCCAAAAGCCATCCTTCTATTCATTTCAGCAGTTTCTGGATCAGGAGCTAACAGAGTACATGATCAAAACCCTTTAGGTGGCTCTTAAAATGACAAGCAACATCAAAATTTAATGAAGAATGGGAACCATTGACGAATTATATAAACCAAAATTGGGGGAGAATATTTGGATTTAATGATGAATAATCAGTATTATTAAATATGAGTTGATAATTACATTATATATATTTATGGATGGTCATTGTAAGAGTTGAGGAGAGAAAATAGGAAAGTCAGATTAAATATGTTGTGTTGAATACATAAGGTGGTAAATGTTAAGTTAAATAAAGTTAGAGATTGTAAGGTCAATAATTCACAATATCTATATATCTTTAGAGTTGTAGTTTTCTTTTCACTTATTGTAGTATTGTATAGAACTGATGATAAAAGTAGATCAATAGGTAGAGGCCAAAGGAAAGGAAATGAAAGCCATTACAAGAAAGTATTAAACCAGTCTGCTGAAGGGGGGAAGTGCTATCATAGCAATGTAACTAAATAACTACCGTATGTATTGAATTTGTACTTGGTGTATTAATCCTTTTAAATGTTTGAAATCAATTAACATTTCATTAAAAATAAACTTTAGGTGGCCCAGTTACTGGGCTACTGCAGAAATGCACTCTGTCAGAGGCACTAAAACATACTAGTTCCTTCGCATGCACAATAGAAGGGGCAAGAGACGATGCAGCCGATAGATCGCTCTGCACTTATTATGTCAGCTCTGGTTTGATTCTGCTTTTCAGCTTTCATTGAGGAAGCGAACTCTAGCTGGAAGTGGACTAGGCCAGCCCCCAGGCTGAGGCATTCAGGAGATCTTCCTTTATGAAAAGGAAAAGCTTGGCTTCTGCTCTTAGTGAACATTAGTACAAAGGTTTGGTGGGATATGAATGGCTTTTATAGACAAACACTCTAAAGCAAAAATAAATAAAGGGAGAAAGTGGGGGATGGAGAGAGTGAAGGAGGAGGGGAGGGAGGTTGGTTTTACATGCTGGAGAAGTGTCTCGATGGTATAAGGCAGTGGTTCTCAAACTGTAGGTGGGTTTGAGAATTGCTCAGTCCTGGAGGGGAAGAGAAAGGCAAGAAGAGCATTTGGAGCCTCTGCCTGAGAGAGGTGGAAGAGAGCTATTTCCTTGTAAGATGTTAAACTATGAATATACATGAATGTGTGAATGAGAATACACATACTAAACAAAATATTGTTTATTCATATCAAGTGAGGGGAGGTGACATCCAGATGTAGATAAGGGGGACACAAGGGTAAAAGGTTTGGGAACCACTGATATAAGGGTTGCCCAACACATGCAATCCTTTTCTGAAAAATGTTGAGCCTATTCTGAAGCAAAACCTAGGGATACGACCAGTTATGATGTGTAGAAAATAGTACCACTCCTCACAGAAGAGGGAGATCAGCAGACATAGAGCAATCTGAAGGTTCAGAGGAGTACAAAAGATATTTAAGGGGAAAATAACTGGAAAAGGACAATCCTACCCCCCATAGTACCCAGTGGAGACTGAATGGGCCCAGTGGCTAGAAAACGAGAATTGTAGGTGATCCTGCTGTAGCTGTGTCCGCAATAGAGTCCTCTTCTTTCCCAGGTCAAGCTTTATCACATTGTTCACTGCAGAGAAGCTGCTGCAACCCAACCCAACACTTTCTTCAGCCCCCATCCCTCCCAATGCTAATGCTGCAAACAAACAAGCAAAACTTCCACCTAGACAGAAGGCAAGAAAGTGGGGCTGGGCTGGGCAGGCTCCCATAAAAAGACTTTGTAAAAACAAGTTCTTTGTCAGAGGCTTGGTTAACCGAGGTATGCCTGTACTTGCAGGAGGAGGGCAAATTGCTTTCCCCATCCAGCTATGTTCATGCCCTTAAGCACTCTTACGTAGGAACACTCCTACAGGCACAATGTGTTAGATTTCAGGTGGAACTTGCTATTCATGGAATAACTCAAATAAAATAGCTAATTTAATATTTCTTAGTGTGTGAGGATTTACCCTTCTGATTGCCAAATGCCAAAGGAGGCTCAGCTACAAAGGGCTTTTGGTAGCCCAGTTTTGCAAGATCATTTCAGAGGGGCTCAACCCCCAGCCCCCCATTTAGTCATGGGGGCTCAAGGCCACCATCTCTCCTCTTCCAGGGTCCATGGCACCAGGCACCTGAGGCTTTCCCCTCTCCCCCCACCCCGCCTGCCACTCCAAATGGCTGCCTTGCTCTCCCCCTGCCCTGATCCCCCTGCCAGCCTTCCTTCCTTGCCTTATGGAACCCTTCAGGCATGTCTGCTAGGAGGCTCCCCTGGGCAGCAAGTCTCCAAAGTCTCTTACTACCCCCAAGAAGTCAGGGAGGGAGTAAGGAAGGGGTGTGGGAGAAGAGTCCCCTCCTTGGAGCTCTCCCCTTCATGCACAGCCAGGAGCCTTTTTCCACTCTGCTGAAAACCACCACCTGGTCCCAGAGTCACGGTGCCATAATGGGTAAAACCAACTACCTTCCTAAAGCCAAAACAGTCCTAGGAGAAGAGAGGACCTTCAGTGGGTCCGAATGATGAATGTTTAGTGCCTGTATGTACACATGATTATGTGGAAACTGGAACAGAAGGAGAGTAGTATGGATATCCTGATGGCAGCATGGCTGGTACATTGAACAGGAGCATTTCACAGTGGCCTTACTTGGATATATATTGGTTTTGAGTGCGTACATACACTTGTATGTGCGTATGTAATAACTATTCATGCTACGTCCTAACAGGGAAGAAAGATATTTACACAATTTAAATCTGAGGTTGTGTCCTATCTAGCTTTGGAGGAAGCATCCATATCCCAAATAGATCTGGCAGGGAGATGTTTGTCACCATGGAAAAAAGGGGCACCTGCCAGCCATATATCAAGGTGGATGCTCAGAGGCATTGTTCAGATTGCTGGCAGTGTGTGTCACAGTTGAGCTTTTGTAGGTCTCTGTACTATGTAAGATAGTTTTCATTGTCCTTCTTTTATTTAAATAGTTTTTCTTTTGCATCCTAGCCCTTCCCCCAATCCTAGGAGATGAGAATTCATCAAGGGCCATGGTGACATGAATTCAAGGAGAAATGAAAGTGATCTGATGCTGGAGAAAACACGCAGATTTACTCGGCTCAGCAACTTCTGCAGTTTGACAAATAAGAGATCTTTTTACATAGGCACCAGCAAAGTAAGTGTCATTCAATGACACATTCTCCTTGGACAAAGCTTCCAAAGAGGAGAAAGGAGGGGATAATGCTTCCGTCTCTTGTGGCTTTACTTGAAAAGAATCCAAGTTCAACTTATTAGTATGCCTGAGATTAGAAAGCTAGGACCAGCAAGCACCCTTCCAGATTTGTCCTTCAGGACTTTAAGTCAGGAAACTCCTTGTACTGAGCTTACGTGTTTAATAGATTCAATTTTCAAGATTGAATTTTTTTCCCCAAAGCATTTTACAAAATATAATTTTGAAAAGTTAAAATTTATCAATAGAAATAGAAATAAAAATGAGCCATCCTGTGCCCCAATAAAACTATTCCCTGCATACAGGAACATGTGCCCATGCTCCCCTAGGGGGGTTAGGAGGCATCTGGAGGCAAAAGCAATTAGATTTTTAGCCCTAAGACTGTAGTAAGACTGTGTGGCCCTCCAAGATCCCCTGTATCCTCTGAGGTGCCAAAGCAGGCCCCTAACTCCCACTACTGTCTTAGGAGATATGCTCCTGCTCCATTGTCATTTTGGCTGGCTTTAAGAACATACACTATTTTGGATGTTAAATGTAGAGTGGTGCTAGTCAAAGTAAAGGTCCATGGATACACACTAGTTCGTGAGCTTCTAGCTGCTGGTTTTCAGTGAGTTTTCAGGAAAGAAAGGAACCGCTATAGCCAATGGAGATAAAATATGGTGCCAGTCCCAGTCTGGCACACGGGGGGGAAAGCCCTGCCAATCCCCCACAGAAGAGAGCATAAGAAGCACTGATATAATGGATGCATTAATCTATCGTTTGTGGTCCTATACCTATTTTTAAAAAAGCTCTTAGGAAAGAGTGAGTAGCAGTAGCTACGGATCAGAGGAGTCATTGCGCCATAAGTATCACAAAAGCTACTTTTTCCCAGGTGTAATTGCAGTTTAAAAACATATATAGTAATCTCCTATATGCCTTTTATTGTATTCTCTGTATCTTTGTAAGCTGTCTAGAGCCTCAGCCTAGGAGAAAGGTGAGATATAAATAAAGAAATGGATGGACAGATGGATGATTTTCTTCCATAGTAGGGAACTTGCAAGGGTAGACACAGGGATTGTGGGAGAAGTGGGGTTAAAGGAAGCCAGGTGGCCATCTTGTTTTGCTGCTATCAAAAGGTCATGCATTTCCTCTCCAGATTTCAACCTGCTAAATGCTCCTATTTTAGCAGAACTAACATGTATGGACGTTATCACACGTGGGCCAGTTTCGTTGTTAAAGAGATAATAAAGTGGAAATGAAGCATCCCGAAAAGAAAGTGAAAATAGAGCTTAATTACACAAAAGCTTTTCACATGTAATTACAGTAATAACAGAATTAAGTTAAAAGCAAAAAAAGACATTTTTAACTTTCATACACAAGTGAAAAGAACCTGCACATGTACTAGAAATGGGTGTGTTTTGTTACAAGACTCTTCCTTTTCCAGGGCGAGTCCTGCATTTTCCAGGAGGAAATGTCAGACTGTCCTCCATTTGGGGTCATGTCCTCCTGCACAGGTCCTAACCCCCTTCCATTGGGGTTAGGACCTCTCAAGAGAGCAGAGGAGGAGGAGGAGGAGGAGGAGGAGGCTGGAAAGGCAAGGCAAGGCAAGCTGAGGCAAGGGAGGGATTGAGAGGGGGAAACTGGAGGTAGCTCCCATGCCCCCCCCCATAAGCCTTTCCCCTTTGTAGGACCTGCAGGGCAGAACCTCATGGTGAGATGGAGCTCCAAGTTGCTCCACAAGCACACCCCACACTTGCACCCACATCCACCCACAGCTGCTGCTGCGAGGGAAGCCTTCTTTCCCCTCCTTTTCCCTCCATCCCAAATGCCAAACTTCTCCTCCATACCAAACTTCCCTCGCCTTGCCTTGCCTTGCCTTCCCTGCATGGCAGGAGACCAGGACTCTCCCTCCCTGGAGGCCCCTCCTCCTCCTCCTCTTGGCCCTCCTCCAGGTTTTAAAAGAGAATTGTCCATGCGTATTTGCTTTTCACATTACAGTAAATGCAAAATTACTGTAATTTCGCAAATGCATTTCCTCTAAACTCCCGAAATTAAAAAGATCTCGGATAATACCAGTTTCTGTCCACTTTCTGACCAGTTTCTGTGCGACGTCGTGTGAAATTGTGAGGCACAAATTCAGTTTTTGTTTGGGATTTGTGTGGATTAACCAACAGATTTCCCCCGTGTGATAACGTCCTATGAGGGAAAACAGTATTAGATCATCTACACTACCACTCCTCAAGCTCTCTGATGTGGGGGCTCAGTATTGCTTTTTTCTAAATTGCCAGGGGCAATATCATGTTATTGCCGATTGCTTAGAACTCTTTCTTTCTTTCCTCTCTGCAGACCTGAACCTAGTAGTTCATGGATTGATCCTGGCCCATAGACCACCACTTTGAGTAGCACTGATCTAAACTTCCCTCATTTGAATCAGATTTTTCAATTTTTGTTTGGACTTCATGCACACAAAAATAAGCAAAAGTTTTTCTCCTCTCCTCTCCTCTCCTCTTTTCTTCTTCTGTGCACTGAGAAGTGTTTGAACAAAATCTGGCTGGAAAGGTTGGAGAGGTCAAAATAATACCCAGCTTGAAAAAACAGTTTACAAAGTGTACGCTAGATGCATCTGTTAGGAAAAACCAGATACATGTCTGGAATTTCCTACTATGGTCTACATTGCATAACTTTACGCATACTAAGCTATGTGGCAGAGGGGCTAAGGAACCCTGTTAATGAATTGCAAAGCTGTGTAATGTGATACTAGCAAGACGCAGGGGTAGGCAACCTTTCCCCTTTAAGGGCCGAGGGACTTCAGTTCCCAGAAGCCTCAGCCATGTTGGCCAATAGTCCCATGTTGGCCAATAGCTCCTGGGATTCTGGGAGCTGAAGTCCCTCGGCCCTTAAAGGGGAAAGGTTGCCTACCCCTGAGCAAGAGTGTCCTGATTCACATGGATCCCATTGTACACCGGTCCCAGTGTGTATCAGTCCTCATTCCTATTGTTGGGATGGAGTCCCAAGGGAAAATGTACTGCGTGGGATGATATAGTAGTGACCAGGCAACAAAGGGTCACAAGCAGCCATGATGACTAAGCACTTTCCACCAGGTGCTGAGTCAGGGGAAGTGACATCAGGTGATGGTCACCTGGTGCAGTAAAGCACTGCAGAAAGGCTGCAAAACTGTCAAGTCACCCTGGATGAGTGACAGGTGTCAGAAGGAAGAGGCAGGGCCAAAAGGCCACATGGAACCCTGGGGATATAAAGGAGTTGCCTCAGGACACATGGATGGATGTGGTTGTGGACGTTGTGGTTGTTGGGAGTTGTTTCTGTGTTGGTGGATTATCATGTGTATATAGCGGGGGTCCTCAAACTTTTTGAGCCGAGGGCCGGTTCGCCGTCCTGCAGACCATTGGAGGGCAGGAGTAAAATAAATAAATAAATAAATAAATAAAATAATTTTGAAAAATAATTCCTATGTACACTGCACATATCATACTTTGAAGTAAAAAAACAAAACGGGAACAAATACAATATTTAAAATGAAGAACAAGTAAAGCTAAATCAACAAACTTACCGGTATTTCAATGGGAACTATGGGCCTGCTTCTGGCTAATCAGATGGTCAATGAATCTCTGCTCAGTCAGGGAAACCCACTGCCTGACCTTGAGCAAGTCACACCCTCTCAGCCTCAGAAGATGACAAAGGCAAATCCCTTCTGAACAGTTTCTTCTGAATAGTTTGAGGACCCCTGGGCAAACCTATCATAGGTTGGCAGAATTGGTTCCAAGGAGAGGTTGCCTTTGTCTTCCTCTGAGGCTGAGAGAGTGTGACTTGCCCAAGGCCACCTGGTAGATTTCCATGGCCAAGCAGGGATTCAAACTCGGGTCTCCTATGTCTGAGACCCAAACCACTATGCTAGGCTAATAAAACATAGGAAAAGAGATAGTGTGGTTATCCACATATATGTATATATATGTATATATATGTATATATATGTATTTTCCATATATATATATTTTTTATTCATCTCGTCATCCAATTAAAAAAAATGTATTAAATGAAATACAAAAATACAAAGACTGACATCTCATTCATCCAAAAATACACATACCACACAGACATTGACTTCCCTCCACCCAAGTCCTGCTGTAACTAAGATCTTTCCAGCATTTCCCCAAATAGTTATAAATAAGTTACAAAACACTTGACACACCTTTTGTACATACTCTTGTTTTCTCTGTTCTTTTATCCAGATATCTCTTATCCAGATATTTTAGGATTGCATCTCCCATCCTCCTCCCTTATAACAGTTTTCAATGTCTTTAAAACAAGTTTTCATCTACTTGGTGTGTAAAGAGATCAACACAACTGACTAAAAGTGCATCTACACTGCAAAAACAATACAGTTTGACACCACTTTAACTGCCATGGCTACATCCTCCCAAATCCTGGGATCTGCAGTTTGGTGTAGCACCAGCATTTTCGGACAGAGAAGGCCAAGGACCTTACTAAACTACAAATTCCATCATCCCAGAGACAGAGCTTTAAAATGAGCTGCATAGTTTCTACAATCAGATTAGACCTAACTGTGCATCTACACTGCGCAAATAATGCACTTTGACACCGCTTTAACTGCCACGGCTCTATCCTATATCCTGGGATTTTGACAGAGAAGGCTAAGGTCTTTGCAAAACTACAAATCCCAGGATCCTATAAAACAGAGCTTTGACACTTAAATGTGGGGTCAAACTACATTGTTTTTATAGTTTGGCACCACTTTCATGACTCCATCTTGCAAAATCCTGAGATTTGCAGTTTTGTAAGGCACCAGCCCTCTTGGGCCAGAGAAAGTTTGCAAAACTACAGATCCCTGGATCTCATAGGACAAAACTTACAGCGCTTAAAAGTTGGGTCAAACTGCATTATTTCTCCAATGCAATTTAGATCTATGAGTGCATCTGCACTGTACTAATAATGCAGTTTGACCCCACTTTAACTGCCCTGGCTGCATCCTACAGAACCCTGGGATTTGCAGTTTGGTGTGGCCCCAGCCCTCTTGGGTAGAGGAGGTTTGCAAAACTGAGTGCAAAAAGGAAAAGCTTGCTTTTTAAATGAATGCTGGTTTTATAGGAATTTAGCATCCTAAATGCAAAAGAGAGAGAGAGAGACCTGAGATTTGCACCAGTTTCTCCCCAACAAAACATATTAGGAGCATTTTTGTTGGCCATGCAACAACATGCAAAAGCCACAAAACAAGGATAACTTGCTTGCACAAAGTGCACAAAGTACATAATACAAGCTTTGCAAGTTGCACTGGGCTTGCAAAGCTAGCATTTGGTTGCAACAATAAAAGTGTGGCTATTTTGATATGGTCTCCTTTCTCCTTCCCTCCACAAAACCCACTGAGGGGGGAAGCCTGGGCAAGTCACACTCTCTCAGCCTCAGGGGAAGGCAAAGGCACCCCCCAAGCCCCAGAACAGAGTCACCCTAAGTCTGAAGCTATTTGAAGGCACACAACACACACATAGGCCCAAAACACACTGCAGAAATAATAGTCCAGTTTGAGACCACTTTAACTGCCCTGGCTCAGTGCTAGGGAATCCTGGGAATTGTAGTTTATTGTGCCACCAGAGCTATCTCTCTGGCAGAGAAGGTTAAATGACATTGAAAAAAATCTGTTTTATTTCAGTTTCATTTAACTGTCTGTTTATTGTATAATAACAATATTATAACAAAATATATATTATAAAAGGGGGGGGGGAACCTCTCGACAGCCAACATGGGAGTAGTGGTTTGAGTGTGGCACTAGAAACCCTGTGAGACCTGAATTCAAATCCTCCTCAGCCATGGAAACCTTGGCTATGGACTGCGGAAATAATCCAGTCTGACCCCACTTTTAACTAGCCCTAGCAGTGAGCCATGGCATTCTGGGATTTGTAGTTCTGTGAGACATTTAGCTTTCTCTGTCAAGAGAGAGCTCTGGTGCACCAACAAAACTACACTTCCCAGAATCCCACAACAAGCATGGACCACACCCACACCCACCCACACATATTCTCATCTGGGAGATACAGTTCTCCCATGCTGTATCACACAGGGCAGTTGCAGAGGTATCAAAAGTGGATTATTCCTGCAAACCACACAAGGGCCCGTCCGCCTCAAAATCAAAGGCACTTACTGAGGTAGTAAGGACGCACCCAGATTTTTCCAGCCCCCCCTTGCTGCTTCTCCCCATCAGCCTATATCAGCCTGCTATGCTCCCATCACTTTTCCTCCGTGTGAAAATTATAAAATTGCTCAGTTCTGCTCCCCACAGACTTAAGTCTGAGCCAGCATGGCGTTGTGGTTTGGTTGTCGAACTACAACTCTGGAGGCCAGGGTTTGAATCCCCACTGAACCATGAAACCCACTGAGTGATCTTGAGCAAGTCACACTCTCTCAGCCTCAGAGGATGGCAATGGCAAACTCCTTCTGAAAAAATTTGCCAAGGAAACCCCATTATAAAGCAAAGCAAAGCAGCTTATTTATATACCACTTCATATCACGCTATGGGGTGTCTAAGTGGTTTACAACTGTAAGCTCATTGCCCCCCAACAGTTGGGTACTCATTTTAGCGACCTCAGAAGGATGCAGGCCTGAGTCGAGCCTCAGCCCTGGCTGGTATTGAACTCGCAACCTTGTGGTCTATGAGTGAGTGGCTGCAGTACAGGCATTTAACCACTGCGCCACCAGGGTTCCCCTTAGGGTCGCCGTAAGTCGGAAACGACTTGAAGGTGCACAACAACAGCAAAGTCCACTAAGGAGACATAAGTCCCCAGGTGAATTCCAGCCCTTGGTTGTTTTTTTCTTTATATTTAAATTTTTATTAAAAGATACATTTCTTTCACAAATATCATAATGAAATATTCATATCATTTTCAATATATATTTACATTATATACAATTGAGTTCCATTGAATCTCCAGTTTGTCCTCAACTATTTTTCAATTTACTCTTATTGCCTTCATATTCAATGTAATATACCATTGCTTTTGAAGAACAGCATCCATCCTTTTGCAACAAAACAGTGAAGCGTCATTTAAATGAAACCAGCAATGGCCTTGCAGTCAGCATAGCAGGCATTGAACTGTGAGAGATGAATGGGGTGAAACCTGAAAACAAGCCACACTTGAATGTCAGTAGAGAAGGCAGCCTTTCCCCATTCATTGTGTGTGTGTTTGTGTCTTCAAGTCACCTGTGTACTCTCAAATAATCCAGCTGCAAAAGGCTTCAAATGTTAGAAAAACAAACCCCCAAAGGCTTGCACCTTCTTAAAAGACGAACAAAATTATTCTAGTGTAAACTTTTGTCAACTTCCTGACACAACACTATGGATTTTATCACACGGGGATCTGCCGCCGAAAACTGAAAATAAACCAGACAAGCGGAAGACTTTAATTTACGGGATTTGTCCCGTTCCGCCTCGTCTGATAACTAAATTTGAATTTAAAAGGGGGTTAATTCGAACAAAAACCTGATCTTTTCAAATCCCCAAAAATCCCGAAAATGAAAAGATCAGGTTTTCGTTCTAATTAACTCCCTTTTAAATTCAAATTTAGTTATCAGACGAGGCGGAACGGGACAAATCCCGTAAATTAAAGACTTCCGCTCGTGCCCATTTATTTCCACTTTCTCCCCGCGACTCCCTGTGTGACAACGTCCTATGACACGTTTTATCCTTGCTCATTGGGATGGTAGAAGACTCTCTTTACTGGTTTTGCTGCAATTGATAGTGGTGACAACTTTGTAAATCTAAACATTAGCTTGCCCTCTGGTGGTCATAGAACAACTTTTCCAAAGAATATTGTTTCAAGCTCCAACCTTCTGCCTGAATAACTAACAGTAAAAGGATAACAGTCTGATGATGATGATGATGATGATGATGATGATGATGATGATGATGATGATTCTCTTACCTGCCTCTCCCCATGGATCAAGGCAGAAAGACAACAACAATTAACAGACAAACAACATCAGTTAAAACACACATCAATTCAAAAGGACAAATAAGATGTACACATATTAAAACAATCCACATTTAGGGAGCCTTCTAATGGGAGGATTGTACTTTAGGATATATTGAGTGTTTTAAAAGCTGTACCTAGTCCCCGATTACCACTTCATGCACGCAAGTTTTCACCTGATGCTGCAACTTACCGACCCCTGATGTAGTATGTGACCAGCTTATAAAATATGTACCAGTCCAAATGTTGACTTTACAGAGCTCAAGTGAATAATATTTAAGAAAATTCTGAGAAGAGAAATAAAAACTTTGTAAGATTGACTAACCACACAGCCTGAAAGTGATTTAACTTTTTAACCCTTGGTCGAGTTTGCTGTATCCAAATAAGATCTTTATATACCCCTGTCTGTCTCAAGGGAGTGGAGAAGACAGATATAAAGGGGAGATGGCAGATATAAAGGAGAGATTATGTGGATTTTAGCCTACTAGAAAGCCAATTAGCTAATTAACTAACCTGTTTAGTTCCCCACTCCTCTCACAAGCAACATAAGCATCTTTCAGATTCAGCTGTAATCACTTCACAGGATCTGTAGTCTTGAACTATAGTATCTTGCATACCATTTGGCATATAGTTGTATGTGCCATTTGTTTCTTCCAAGTTTAATGCTGGATTGAAGGTGATGGTGAACCAGAAGTCACTGAGACTGAAAGGAGGAAGGAAGAGGGAGAAGAAAAGGAATGTGGCACCATCTTTAAGACATAGGGCCTTTGCAGACTGCCAGAAATAGTGCACATTAAATTGAGGCACTGCCCTGGCTCAGTGCTAGGGAGTCATGGGAACTGTATTTTTTTCTGGGACATTGAGCCTTCTCTGTCAGAGAGCTCTGGTGCCACAATAAAATACAGTTCCCATGATTCCCTAGCACTGAGCCAGGGCAGTGCCTCAATTTAATGTGCACTATTTCTGGCAGTCTGCAAAGGCCCTAACTGGTTATTTTAGTATGAACGTTCATGGATATAAACTCACTTCTTCAGATGCAGTACAGTGGTATGAAGGCCGCAAATACAAAACATATTTATATACTGCAAGTACTGGCAACGTCAAGGCTGGATTTATGCAATGCTCTGTACATTGGGCAATGTCTATGCCAAGTTTGGAAACTTCAGCTAGTTCAAAACATGGCAGCCAGATTGGTTACTGGTACATCTTGAAATGATCATATTACACCAATATTAAAATCACTCCACTGGCTGCCAGTTAGTTTCCGGGTAAGGTCAAAGTGTTGGTTATTACCTTTAAAGCCCTACATGGTTTGGGTCTAGGTTCAGGATCGCCTCTTCCCATATAATCCACCCCATACACTCAGGTCCTCTGGGGGACATTTACTCCAGTCGGCCAGGAGTAGGTTGGCAATTGTCAGCAAGAAGACTGTTGCTTCTGCTGCCCATAGAGCTGATGGAAAACATTTGACAGCTGAATATGCTGTGCAAATTTAAAACAGCATTGAAGACCACTCTCCTCTGGTAGGCTTATCCATGCAATTTTTAAATTATGAACTGATTGTTTAAATATGTATTGGTCTCATATGTTCTTTTAAACGGATTCTATGTGCTCTAACCGGTGTATGCGTTTTAACAGATGTTATGTGTTGTATGCTGTTCCCTGTCTTGATCCATGGGAAGAGGCAGATAAGAAACAGTAATAATATCCATGAAAGTTCATGCAAAAATAAAAAGCAGTCTTAAAGGTGCTGCCTCATTCCTTTTATTCTCCCCCTCTCATCCACTTATTTTGCAAGAGACTAACATAGCTACTTCTTTGAAAACTATACACCTGCATGGGAAACAGCCAATATTTGCAGAATCAGATGGGATGATCTCTCCTCTTCACCCAGCATGTACCACCACAATAAAATTTGGATAGTTGGGAAACCCTCTGCAGCTGGTTTACAGCCATTACAGAAGACTGCAAGATGAGTGGAAGAATATTCTGTGCAAACTGCTACTGGGATGTTTGGCTTTTAAGCATGCACAGATTTGCAGCTTTCAGTGGGTTGGTGGATACAAAAACTGGCAACGTAGTTAAAATCAGTGGGGTAAGCTGTTAGATAGGATGACAAGACACCTTCCTTTTCCAGGATATGTCCTACATTTCAGCCTTCTGTCCAGGAGGAATTCCAGAAGCTCCTCCATTTTGAGTAAGATGAAGAAGCATGAATTTATGAGTGTTTTTAACCTCTATTTGGTCATGTGTTACATTTTTCTTGAATGTCCTACATTTTGCAGTGCCTTGTCCTCCCTTGCAGTTAGGACATCTGGTCACCCTGACTGTTAGATAAAATGATATGAAAAATAAATAAATAAATAAATAAAAGGAGTTCTTACAGGTTATTCCTGTCAAAGGAAGAACCATGACATTCAAAGGAGGAATTTTTCTTTCTGTGCAATTGTCACACTTAAGAGAAAGTAATGTATTCTTTAAAAAAAGGATAATCCAGTCTTTATTGATATATTGTGGATAAAAAAGCATAGTATTTACCGGTATTATGAACAAAATTAATAATTTCATTGCAACGAATGCTGAGCATTTACTATCTAGTTCTCAATCAATAAGTGCATCTTGGATGATATGCAATGGGAGACCCAATTAATGTTTTATTAATTCACTAAGAATTGTATCTTGTATTTCAGCATGACCTTGTTTGTTCTCTGTTCACAAACACTCTGTGTCCATTAATACCTCTTGTGACAAGAGGGTGCTTGAAGGACCAGACTAGTGTGTCTGTGGTATCTTGATTTACTACTAAATAAAGAAGAAATTGATTTTTGATATTAAATTTCACAAAGCCTTGATGAATCTTGCACCAAGGACTAGGCAAGCAAAGGAAAACAAGGGCAAATGCTGTCATTCATAAAGTTTCTCAAGTACTGTATTCAGTCACAATACAATACTTGTAAAAATGTACCTGGATAGAGTTTGATGACCAGCATTACGTTTTATAATTAAAATATTTGATTACCATCTGTTGATACAAAGCTTTATCAAGGCAGTTTGTGAAGGTGGGTTATGCAGCTAAGTATGTGATACAGAGCTATGGCCACAAACTGACATCCTGAATCAGGAGACATACATCTCAGATGTAGCTCCCTCTCCATAGCTACATCTCCTGGTACTACCCCCACAAAAATTGTGGCCAGCAAACAATTGCACTAGAGTAAGGGCAAATTGGCCACAGTGGGCCACAGGACTGGGTGCAAATCACAGCTACCCCATCTTTACCACTTCCCTGAACCAGAGGAGACCCTGCATGGAAAGACAACTCTTCCCAGTGATAAATGCAGCAATACTGATAGGTTGTCGCAGTGCCATGTACCGGTACATGCCTGGGTTTAGGTTCCAGATATGCTGTTTGCTTTGTTGTTACTGGACACTAGAATGCAAGACTAGAATGCTTGCTCTTCTCACAGTAATTCAAGTACATGTACCAACATTCAGTTTTGAGGGAACTGTGGTCCAAAACACAATGCAGAAACAATCCAGTTTGAGACCGCTTTAACTGCCCTGGCTCAGTGCTAGGGAATCCTGGGAATTATGGTTTATTGTGGCACCAGAACTCTCTGACAGAGAAGGCCGAATGTCTCACAAAACTACATTTCCCAGGATTCCCTAGTAGTGAGCTAGGGCAGTTAAAGCAGTCTCAAACTGGATTATTTCTGCAGTATGTTTTGACCTGCATGCATTTATTTATCTTAACATTGATGCCTATGTGTTTTTTTGATATAAATTAAGAGCAATTCCCTTTTCTTTAAGGCATCTATGTTTATTTTGTTTTGTTTTTTACTCTTTCTAAGAGCCCGCTGTGACCTTCTTTGCATTTATCAAGTAACTGGATTGAAACCAAGAAGAACCTGTTAATGGATATTTTATGAAAGGACAAAAAACAGAAATCATAAATTTTAATTGATACATGATAACCAAATTCCACTTCCTCAGTCATTTTAAGCCCTACAATGGCTTAACCATCTCAATTTCTTTTGACTGGACAAAAGATGC
Source organism: Phrynosoma blainvillii (assembly GCA_026167975.1). NCBI lineage: Eukaryota > Metazoa > Chordata > Lepidosauria > Squamata > Phrynosomatidae > Phrynosoma > Phrynosoma blainvillii. Next base: position 120,156,116 of record JANUYF010000001.1, on the reverse strand, counting down.
AATCCTAAATAAGCAATATATTAGGAAGCTCATCAATCATACAATACAATAGTGAAAAGTATGTGTGCTCAGGAGTCCATAGTAAACAAAGATTAAATTCTCCAATAAAATACCCATGAACCTACCCATGATGAATAACTAGACTACCATAGCCTATTCACATTATTTGCATGAAAAGCTGTATAGCTACAAGAGATTCAGGAAAATGCTTTTGGTTATTTATACCAGACAGTACTATCTAACTGATACAGTGTGAAAATAACATGGATACAACAGACCTAAAACCATTATGGAATAGAACCAGTCCTTGATAAAGATAGCAATGAAGTAAACATTAAATTGTGTGTGTGGGGGGGGGGGGGATGGGGGATGGACACATAATCATTATTTTGAAAGTGCAGTTTGCTGTTATTCCTTTTATTTGAATGAGGAGCATAATTGAATCTGACCAAATCAAGCATTTGTGTAATAAGCAGATGGTAGGATAAAAATAAGGGGAAAATTCTGATTCATTATCAAGGATTACTCTTTCAGCAGTTTTACCAAAACATGCCAGCTGAACTATTAATGGAATTAGACATCTTGAAACAGTTAGCTTGAAAGAGTTAGCTACAACAGTATCTGATCTACAGCTTTCTTCAAAGGACTCCTCTATAGTTAGTCCTGCTCACTTCAATAAGATTTATTCTGTTTGAGGCTAACAGTCTGAGTGTTCTCAAAACACCACCATCCAGGGAGAAGAGATTACAAAGAATGATCACTTTATCATCTGATCTATAACAAAGCCATTTGGGCCCTTATTATTTTAGGGCAAGATGAAACTAGATTTTATTTACCACAGTTTTCCCAAAACCCCAAATTAAGCCAATTACAGAAACTGTCAGAGTATCTTTTTGATGAGGCTACAGAAATTATGTTTCAAGATGTGTTTTTCCCCTGGCTCTCTTCATTCCAATCAAAATCTAACACCGTATCATCAAAATCAGTCACTGAGAACAAAGATTTGCCTGTGATCATGCTACTTTTGCCTAGTTCAAAGCACTTCCTTGTGTGACCTGCACTATCACTTTGGGTCTTCAGGGGCTGCCTTTGCCTGTCCTTTTCACGAGTGACATTCAAGGAAACTGGGTGAGGCTCTGTTTTTGATTCTGGAAGCTCTCCTCTGGATTCAGCAGGTGGCATGAAGGCAAACCTGGCCAATTTTGCTAATGTGCTGGAGCACACTTTTTTTGTGCTCAAGCCACCCAATATTTCTTTTCCTGTGCCAGTATTTTTTGTGGCTGAAGGGACTAAAGTTTCATTCTGCTGCTGCTCCTCTCTTTTGTTATCACAGGGTGATTTCACCATGTTCTTACTTCGTACATTAGTATCATGTTCTTTGTGGTGTTCCTCAGAATATGTTTCTTTGGGCCTTTCCTCGATTGACACATTTGTGGTAGAAGAGCAAGGGCTGCAAATAGTCCCGGGTAATTTAGCATAGTTCTCATGTTCAGAAGTGTGAGAAAGCCTTGGCTTCTGCTTAAAGGAAAACTTGGTTAATTTAAGAGGTGCAGGTCCTGAGTCCGCAAGGATTTTAGGTTCACTGGAGCTTTCTCCTCCTTTCTCTGCTTGATCTCTATTTCGCTTTCTGGTTGAAGTTACCAATTCCTGATACCTTGAAGACACATTGTGAGAAGGGGAAGCTTTTAAGTCCATTATAGGAGATTGGGGAGCAATGTCTGGATGAGAAGATAATGAAGCTGGGGGATTTCCAGTCTTGGGATCAGGTGTGCTTCCACAAAACCCACGAACTCTTTCAATGTTCACCCTTTGCCACTTCTTAGAGGCCCTTTGAGTAACCACTAAGTCAGGGGAGGGAGGGAGAGGCAAATCTTTGTTGCTTGCTCTTGGAGGTAATGACGGCTTGTCTGCCCCCTCAAGATGAGAAAAAAACTGACTACAAGGATTTCCTGCAGCTACTGTTATCAGTGATTCCTGCATGTCTGCTTGTTTGGCTTCTCTCAAATAATTTCTCTCTTTAGAGCAGACTTGGTTGTTTGGTGTTTCCAAAGCTGAACGATCTTGAGATGGTCTTGGAATTGGAGACTTGTAAGTACTCTTTTCAGCTGCATTGGTGCAACCTGTTAAACTATCAAACCAGTTCAAACTGCTATCACTGCTGTTCTCATTAGGTTTGCACCACAGTTCTGTTACTCTGTCATCATCACATGTTTGGCTGTTTGTGAACACTGGATCCATATCAGTTGTAGGGTTTATTTTAGCTAAGGGGGATTGCAACTGAAAAATTGAATTATTTCCCTCTTTGTCCAAATTTTGAGGATGAGACAATTGCTTTTTCACCTCAAGAGAACAATGGTTCAAAGATGCTTCTTTGGACTGCAGAAGCTGAGATGAATTTTCATTCTGTAATCTACAAAGTAACACACACACACACATTTAGAAAATGAAGTTTCAATTTTTCAGAATGTCTCAAGAATCCCTTGCATTTCGAACGACACAGAAAATACCATTTCAAATCTGAGAGTTAAAAATCTAGTATACTTTTTTCTTTTGAATGAACAAAAGATTTCACATGAAAGTATAAATTCTTATTCTTAATTTCCTTTACAGTGCAATCCTATGCATATCTGCACAAGAATGGGTTTTCCTTTTTTTTAAAGGGGCCTGCATCCTAGTAAGCTTGTTTTAAATTGCAGACACATTTATGCTGATTTGTATATAAACAAACAAATAAATAAAACTGACCAACCCCCTTTCAGCTATTAATTATTTAGCATCATGTGCTTTCAGACCATTCCCCAGGACAACAGCACTATTAGTGGTCATCATGTGACATTGTTGAAACAGCATGGGTATTATCTTAATCCAACTGCATTTAACCGTCTATTTTTTCCTTCCATATAAAAGTTTCCACACCTGTCAAGCCTTTTCAGTTCTTCACACAGAAGGTCTTGCAGTTCCAGCTTCTCTAGGATCAGTTCACATTGCATACGGTATTGCTCCACTGGGTTCTCAGGAAACGAAGTGTGCAGTGCATTGACCCCACCAAGAAGTGCACCACCCTACAGAAAGAAAAGAAATTGAATGCAAAAACACTTTAGTTACCTAAGGCTGAGTTACATTAAAAAAAATGAAGATTAACAATATTTTTAGCACTGAATAAAATTATGAACCTACAAAAGCCCTTCATTTATAGCCAGGGTGGGTGACTGTGGAAGGCTGGTGGGCTGTATTAGGCCTTGGAGACCTTAGAGAATCGCACCCTTCACCACATCAACAAAATCATAATATTTTTGTGCCTCCCCAAATGATCACGGTTTGAATCCCACCTCAGCCACAGAAAACTACTGGGTGACCTTGGGCAAGTCATACTTTCTCAGCCTCAGAGGATGGCAATGGCAAATACCCTCTGAAGAAACTTGCCAAGAAAACCCTATGATAGGGTCACCATAAGTTGGAAATGACTTGAAGGCACACAACAACAGCAACAGCAACAACAACAAAATGACACCAAATGGTCTCTAGGGGGCATGGGAACATTTCCACCATGTTTTCGAGCCATCCTGGGCCAATTTAAGTCCAGGAGAAGCCTTTTTAAACAACAGGACTAATGAGTAGAAATAGCCCAGAAATGGTCCAAGTTTCCTCAAAAACATGGTGCAAATCCCTCCACACACCGAGGTCATTTTGGGTACATTTTTTAACTGCAAATTTTGAACCCATGGGATGCCTAGTGGCCTCCAAATGTGATGAAAATGCCCTTCACAGCCCTTATAAGGCATTTTGAAGCAAAAACTGTGTTTGAGCCCTGGGGGTGCCTGCAGTCCACAAGCTGCACTTCATACACCCCTGATTTAGTATAAGCTAAAGATACAATATCTAAAAGGCTTATGAAGGTGGATATTTTTATTTGCTGCTACATAGTATGTAGTAAGTCTTTGCAAATAATCATTAATATAGAAGGCCACAAAGGAATTCTGGCTTTGATCCTAAACAAAATGAATTTATGGTGGGACAAATACCAGGACAAATACTGCTGAAGGTTATAGTAATTGTACCTGTAGTTTTTGTTTTACCCTGGAACTCCAGGTAGAAGGGCACACTTTTTGTTCCCATGCCTCAAAAATTGGTTTGTTTTTTTCTCCTGTTCTGCTGTGTCTTGGAACAAGTTGGGATAATTCCCGCCAACTCCAGTGAGTACTGAAAAGGAGCAGGAGATGACAGACCCTGTCTGGATGCAGAGGTGGTGCTACTAAGGGCCATCAGTGACTGCCTGAGATGATCTGTTCTGGCATGTTCCACATTTTTTGCCAGTTTGGCTTTGCCCTTAGGAAAATTCAAAGGAGGAAAGTTGTGCACCCTCCTCTGAACCTCTGAACTATAGTAAGCTATGGATAGGAGCCGACAGGGAAAAAAGTCTTCTGTTTAAAGAGTTAGATTGCCAGATGACCAAAACCTGATTTGGAGTGACTGTCATAGGTAGCCCACAGTCCAGAAAAAAAGCTGGAGGTTGCCCTCAATCCATGGTGGTTCAGCGAATATATGTTTTGTGACTAATTTCTGTATACAAAAATGAGGATAATGCTATCTTCTTGCCTGTTAATATATAGATTAGATTTATTATTGGGTAATTGTAAATAACTTTGACATCTTCACTTGGAATATGTAATAGTTATCTGAACAGTTTAGGAAATACCATTATTCTATTGGGGGTAGATGATGTACTATATAGAAATTATATTTACATGGTGATCCTTGAGTGAACAGGATAATTTTCTTTTTCAGACACTGACAAAACTAAAAATATAACAATTGAGTCTAAGGAGCAGATGTCTCCTAGTGTGGATATCGTCCAAATTGTGCCCTGATTTATTATAATCTCCAAAATTTCAAAAGGGCAGGAATAATTCCTAAATTCAGCCACACAGGAAAACACTGAAGTCATATGACTGAAATCATATGGATGTAATTTTGTATTATTTCATGTGGCCTCCAGCCCTTAAAATCGGGAGTGTCTGCTCCATCTGTTTTACCTGTATGTGATATTTAACCCATTTTAAAATTAATTGGTTTAGTCTGTTTTTATTTATTCATTTATTATTCTATTTATTTACCTCATTTGTAAGCCAACTTTGTCCCAGGAGGAACCCAAGGCGGCTCAAAGATAAAAATAGAATATGGTTAGCAGTAGTTTCCAACCATTCCAGATGTAGTAGTTTTTCCACAATCCTCTTTGCTATCATTCTGTGATAATCATGCACTCCCACCCCCTTAGACTGCTTGATGTATATTGTAAGCAACCCTGGGCTTAGACCTTGTCACTTCTCCCCCCCCCCACACACTCACGTTGTAATTCTGTGTGTGTGTGTGTGTGTGTGTGTGTGTGTGCTGTGTGCCTTCAAGTAATTTCTGACTCATGGTGAACCTACCACAGGGTTTTATTGGTAAGTTTCTTTAGATCGGGTTTGCCATTCCCATCCGCTGAGGCCAGAGAGTGTGACTTTCCCAGGGCCACCAATGGGTTTTCATGGTTGAAGCCTCGTCTCCAGAGTCACAGTCCAGTACTCAACCCACTACACCATCCTGACTTCTACGTTATAATACTAGTGACTTGAAAAATAGTTTATAAAATTATATCAAGATTACAAGCAAAGGAAATTCTATCACAAATGTGTGTCTGAGGTGACATCTTATGTACTGGATCTAATGTGCATAACAGATGGCAAAAGGTGGCTGTTGTTCAAGGAACTTACTGTATTTTCTGGCACATAAGACGACCCCCAACTTTCCAGTTAAAATATAGAGTTTAGGATATACTTGCCGTATAAGACTACCCCTCTTTCAATGGACAACTTGTGTACAATTTGCGGCCAAGTAAGTGACCCTGGGCATGTCACACACTCTCAGCCTCAGAGGATGGTAATGGAAACCCCCATTTGAAGAAACGTGCCAAGAAAACCCCATGATAAGATTGCCTTAGGGTAGTCATAAGTCGGAAAGGACAAGAACAACAAAAAAGTTTGCAATTGTTTCATAGGTAGTACATGGAAATAGGAGCCAGCATGGTGAGTGGTTTGAGTGTTAGACTACCACTCTGGGTTTGATTCCCCACTCTGCCATGAAACCCACTGGGTGAACTTGGACAAGTCACACACTCTCAGCCTCAGGGGAAGGCAATGGCAAACCTCCTCTGAACCAGTCTTGCCAAGAAAACCCCAGGATAGGGGTTCACCTCTTATCCGCTGCTGCCTCCTTCACCTCTTATTCACTGCTGTTTCCTCCTCCTGCTTCATGCCACCCCTTCCTCCTCCTCCTCTAACCTGGACTTCCTCTCTTCCTCCTCCTCCCGTCTCACACCGCGCCACCCCTTCTTCCTCCTCCTCCTCCTCCACCTGGCTTATAAGACAACCCTCAACTTCCTCCTCCTCGCGCAGCGCCACCCCTTCTTCCTCCTCCTCCTCCACCCGGCGTATAAGATGACCCCTGACTTTGGAGAAGATTTTCCTGGGTTAAAAGGTCGTTTTATATGGTGGAAAATATGGTAGTTCTTAGAAGGAAAACCATGCCTTTTTGTACCAAAATAATATCTAAAAGAAAACGTACCTGCATAGAAGATTCCATCACTGAAACCACAGTTACAGCATCTTCCACAGTTACTGTCTCCCTAAACATCAATCGAGCATGTGCTATATAATCGTGAAACATGAACAACCAATGTTAGAAAACTTTGACGAAATAATGGGATTAAATGTACCACTGAATGCATAACTTTAGGCAATGCAACATTAGCCACAATTACTTCCTTAACAAACTTTAAAAACCCCAATTTCATTATTTTTATTGAGTGAGATTCCATAAAATAAGAAATACAGTGGAAAAATCACACAGCTTGAAGGTAGCCATTCAAAAAAATGGCAATCAAAGTATCTTTAAGAAAATGGGCTGCCACAGATAACAACCACTGGATGTTATCACTGATACTTGCCACTTGTTGGACAAACAGCAAATACATCTGCTTTTTTGAAAAAGATGGTGGGGGCCTACTTTCCCATCATGTCAAGCTAATGACAAGGCATCTAGTGATCTACTCAGAGGCAACAGTATACTATGTGATGGAATGTGGGTTTCTTGTGAGAAGGCCTTCAGTGTACAATGCATCACTGTGGGAATTTCCACAGAAAACCACTTCCTCATATTTATTTATTTACTTTTATCCCATGTTTCTCCCAGTATAGGAACCCAGGTGGTGCTCCAGACATTAGTGCTCCAATAGTGGATGTAGTATTTAAAAGCCTCTTCATCAAAGTTCATGCAGTTCATACATGTGCAAACCACAGCTGTCACTGCCTGGAACATATAATGCTGTCATGGAAGATTTCACAAGCATGAGCCAATGTACAGATTAAAAAATCTTGTAAACAGTATATGAGCACTGATATTTTTGCAACTTGTATTTAGGAGGCAAGTCTAACTGCATTAACAGTAACTCTCCAGTGATTCCATGAATATGTGTAATTTTGTGTGTGATGCTAACAAATAAGTAGGGAGGAAACTCCTCTTAGAAGTGCCAGTATTTATTCAAGTCTGGCATGTTTTTGAAAATAACATTCCCTTCTTTGGGGCAATCAGCAACCTGTGAAAGTAAACTGCTTAGCTTTCTTGTTAAGTTAGGCTCTTATGAGAACAGCTTCTCTCCTTTTTTGGCATGCATTTATGGCTTTTTCTTTTTGGTTTGTTTTGGCTGATGTAACAATTAGAAGAGAATGGAGAAGGGCCACGAAGCTCTCACCTTCGGCTAACCGTATCAAGCTCTCTAATAAGCGGATGGTGGTTCGTGCAGCATTTCTGCAGTCACTCTGCCTCTGCATCTGGTAATACCGGACAAGAATCAAGTTGCTTTCATCAGTCAATACCGGCTGTAGGTTCTTTATAAGGGAAAAGTATGTTTTCATTTTTTCCATAGTCCAAAGCTTTTCAGACACACTAGGGCAGCCTATCAAAAAAAGTTTTCAAAAGCAAGCATATTACCATAAAACACTAACGTAAACAAGCCAGAAAACTGTCTTTTAGTAATACATTGCAACTTAATGTCAAATAGTGTTCCCAGATATTATGTGGCTCCTCAGGACAAGGAGGAAGAATCTCAGAGCAAGAATGCTACCTTGGAAAATGTGTTTGTATATTTTCTTTTATACAAAAGGTTGTTGTAGCACCTTTCAGACTAATTAAGAGAAAGAAGTTTGTAACATGAAATAGTACAACATGAAGATGAAGTAGACTAAGAGCCTGAAGACTGCCAGAAATAATCCAGCTTGAGATGACTTTAACTGCCCTGACTCAGTGCTAAGGGAATCATGGTGATTGTAGTTTATTGTGGCACCAGACCTCTCTGACAGAGAAGGCTCAATGTCTCAGAAAAAAAACTACAGTTCCCACGATTCCCTAGTGCTGAGCCAGGACAGTTAAAGTGGTCTCAAAATGGATTATTTCTGGCAGTCTGTTCAGGCTCTGTGAAAGCTCATGCGACAAACCTCTTTCTCTCAGTCTCAGAGGTTCTACAAGATCCTTTTGTAAACTGATACAGACTAACATGGTTACATCTTTGCAAATATTCTCCTTTGCTTGACTTTTAAAAAACCTATTTGAATAACCTATTCTGAACAACTCCTGGTTTATCATACTTAACATCATTAAATGTATCATATTTAATGACATCACTAGTAGGCACTTTGTGACATCACTAGGGCATTTCCAGGAACTGTCCTCTAGTCTCATGTTTTGACCCTGAAATCTCAGGATGCGGGATGGTGCTATCTTGTCAACTCTAATGTCTAAAGAAGCTTCATTATATTTCAGAGACTTCTATGATATAACCAAAACCTAGTAAAAATTCAACAACCATATTTTATCTTCTTGATTCTTCCTTCACACTTAATACACACATGCCTATTTTGCTATAGTATGCCATGTGGCACTCTCAACACTACACTCCATAGCCTGCTGTATAAAGTCTTGATCATTCATTTCAATGGGACCGGAAACACAATGCAAACCCTCCCTCATTAAATCAACAATATTGTTTGGTATATCATAGAGTTTTCAGAGGTACAGAGGAATTATTCTGAAATTACTAAATATGGGAAGGCTCCATTACTTTGGATTATCAGATGCTAGAATCACTTCTCTTTGCAACACCAGACTGGGCTGCACATGTATGAGACCATGTGTAACACTGTGTACCTATCAAAAGTAAAGTGAACAGCTTTAAATGATATTACAGTTTTCTAATATTTTGTTAAATGGCCTGAAGATTATCTGCTTTCAAATTATTTTGTAACCTAGTGTAATTTTCTTTTTACAAATACAGAACAATTGCTGGTGTGCTTTTTTCTTTCAAATAGAAGTCATTTTAAAATAGTACTAGCCAAAAGAAATATTGAGATAAATAAAAACAAAACAGATCTCCCTGGAGGCTGTTGCTCTTGATCACTTTCAGTGTTGATAGCATGGAGTGCTTTTGAGCACAACAAGAAATAGTTTAGCTGGTATACAGAGGTCAATATATTGTGTAGAATCAATATAAAAGTCACTACCTTTATTTTCTAATATGAAGGAAGAAACAATGCGATCCCACTCTTCATTTCTTGCATCCAACAATACAAGGACAAGATCAAATCTGCTAAGAAGAGGACTTCCAAGAGCTATGTTCACCGAGACAGATTCATTAGGGTCATACTGGCCCTTGGGATTGGTTGCTGCCAAAATAGTGGTCCTTGTGTTCAGTTTGCACACTAAGCTAAAGAGAAAGGTGATCAACATTTACTAATCAAACATCATCATCAAACTATTTAACTATCATCAAACTATTTTTTAAAAATGATTTAACATTGTGACAGAGCATCTTTCATTTTAGACTTAACTCAAAAGTACTTCATAAGTTGTTCGCAGAGTGCAATGTATATGTGTGACAAACCACACACAGGGTAGCAGATGAAATCAGGACCAGCGAAATCTACTTGGGCTGCAGATCACGCTCACAATTTTAAGTTTCCCAGTTAGCCAGTATTTGATTTGATTTAACTGGTAACATTTGTTGTCACTGTTAATTTAACTGGAATTTAAGTCTGAAAAATCAATCCTAAAATCTTGAATTTCTAGATTCTGCTAGGCACTTCAGGTAACCCTATCCAGTTTCATCCTCACTTTACCCCAACCTTTGTTGTATGCCTTCAAGTCGTTTTCGACGTACGGTGACCTTGTGGCCAACCTATCATGAGGTTTTCTTGGCAATATTTGTTCAGAGGTTTGCCATTGTGTTTCCCTGAGGCTGAGAACATGTGACTTGCCCAAAGTCACCCACTGGTTTCATGGCTGAGCAGGGAATTGAACCTTGGTCTCCAGAGTCCAACCTTCAAGCCACTATCACATGCCCTACCTACCAGACTGTTATTAAATCCCACCCCAGGGGAATTATTATTTTAAAAATTCTAAGATGCCTGAAAATGTGTGTGTGTGTGTGTGTGTGTGTGTATATGTATATATATATATATATATATATATATATATATATATATATGAGACATGTAAAATGTCTTTTAACACTTCTAACTCTGACATTCCCATGTACTGATGCATGAACTGCATGTATGGTGAGACAAGAATGTTCTTCCTCTCAATGTATATTATGCACACAGATGTTTTCACAGATGCTTACAGAGTTTCAGTGTATAAACAACGCTGGTTATAATAAGAGTATCTGAGATCTAGTATACATTTTTCCACTTCCTTAATTTATTTGACCTTGACTGAAGGTTTGTTTTCAGAGCTCTAGAAGTGTGTTTTTGTTCAGGCAGTCACAGCATAACTCCCTCTTCATTGCAGACAGCTAAACAGCTGTTCTAAATCTGACTTAGGAATAATCTATTTCGAGTTGGTGCCATCTTAGCTCTTACCTCATATATCGAGCGGGAACAAGTGTAGCACCAATAATCTTAGCTTTCATATCAGTAGTACATAACATGGGAAAAGTATTTTGACTCTTAGCCAGAAAAAAACAGAGTTTCAAAAAAGAAATCAGTGTTGACTCCATGCTATAATGCCTTAAAGATTTCTAAATATGGAAGCAAAAAGGTTGGAGCCCCATAACACATACTTGGAGTGGAAGAAGGGTCTAAAATTCCATCTGCAGCACTAAACAACTATTTCATTGCTCTCCTGACTAAAAATGGTTTTTTCTCTCTTTTCACTCAAAATAACATCCAATGATGGTTATTTTAAGGCTGTGTTTATGTTCAGTCTTACATTGGTACAAAAAACATGATTGTAAGCATAAGGTCAGTGGCATCACCAGGGGGTGTGGGGTGTGTGGACCTGGTGACATGGCCAGAGGGGGGTGACATCTGGTGGGGTGGTCACTCATTATGCATCTGAAGACCACCCTGGCCACCCCCTTCTGCCAGCCAGGGTACCTCTGCCATCTGTCTGCTGTGGTCATTGGTGTGGGCTGTTGCTGCCCACCAGCCCATTATGAGTCTGGCAGGGCTGCTGGCTGGGCTGGGAAAGGGAGGCGGTGATGGTGGCAGTGGTGTCCATGGACTCTTCCCCTTCATCCTCCAGATGTTTTTGGCCTACAGCTCCCATCAACCCTAGTTACCATAGGTCCAAAACACACTGAAGAAATAATCCAGTCTGAGAATGTTTTTACTCTCCTGGCTGAGTGCCTGGGAATCCTGGGAATTGTAGTTTATTGTGGTTCCAGAGCTCTCTGACAGAGGCTAAATGCCTCTCAAAACCACAGTTCCCATAATTCCCTAGCACTGAGCCAGGGCAATTAAAGTGGTCCCAAACTGGATTAATTCTGTAGTGTGTTTCGGACCATAGTCAATGATGAGGTCCAACAACATCTAGAGAGCCACAATTTGCTCACCACTGTTCTAGAGCCTAGAAATTTTTCACCTAGGAGGCCTACCTAGCCCTTACTTAGGTTGACAGAGATGACTACAACAAGCCAGAGAGCACCTGGAGATACTATCTCTCACTACTAGTGCCCAAACTGCTGCCTGGTTCTGAGGGGCCCTGTCCCATGATCACAGGTGATCTCCTAGGGCACCCTGGCTCACAATGCCTGGCTCTCAGCACCAATGGTTTGGGTTTGTCCAATTCTAAGCTTTCTGATTTGTGCTACTTACCACATACCCCTATCTTTTGTTTAATTTTCAAAATGAGACAGGGAGTGGGTCGTAGTGCCTCCTTCCTGTGAATGTCTAAGCTGCAACTGTATACCACGCTTGTTCTCATACAGTGCCAGTGCAAGTGTTAGGAGATAAAAGTGAAAAGTGGCACAGATGTTAATTCATCACACATAATGAAAAACAAACACCTACCCAGCCTTTGCCACACTGATTGTTTGCTGCTCCATTGCCTCATGAATGCTGGTTCTGTCATGTTCCTTGATGCTGTTAAACTCATCAATACAACAAAGGCCACCATCCGCCAGCACCAGAGCTCCAGCCTCCAAATTCCATTCTCCAGAGTCTTTCACAGCAGTAACTGTCAAACCTTCAGGGGAAAAATATTTCTTATAACAACTTGATTTTTTTTTAAAAAAAGGTGTTAAACTCTGGCTCAGAGTTCCCTGTGAGTAAGGCTTGATAAAGGCCTTTTCATAGGACACAATTATAGTGCTATACACTCCATTTCAACTGGCCAGGGTTCCATCCTATGGACTCCTGGGTTTGTAGTTTGGTGGGGCACTAAAGGAAATCTCTGGCTAAGAATTTTAAATATCCCTCCCTAAAGTGCAAGTCCCAAGATTCCACAGGAAATTGGCATGGCAGTTAAAGTGAAATTATGTACTGTAAAGTGCTATACAGTGGGCTTTTTAAATTGCAAAAAGTGAACCTTGATTTTGCCATTTTATATGTGACATTATTTTATTACACCATTGTATATAATGGAGCTTGAGCATCCATCGATTTCAGCATCAACGGGGGTTCCTGGAATCAAACCCCACCAGATACCAAGGGTTCACTGTATTTGCATACCTCTGCTGAAAGAGAAATTGCCAAAGCAGAACAGACACTGATATATTGTTTTCCCTTTTATTGACATAACTGACATTTTATGGACATAACTGACATTTTTTCTCCACCAACTAACACATGTGTATTGGTTTTCTATTAGTCTGTTTATGTAGAATATCACAGTTGATAAAATATCAGACTGAGAGTGAAGAGAAATGTACAGTAATATCAGAAGCGAACATAGACTCATTCTTCCTTCTACCTTCCCATTTGGAAAAATAGTTGTCGAATATTACAAAACCAATTCCATGTTTCTCCATCAATCCCCACTCCCACCACACACATTTCAAGCAGACTTTTTGTCCTTAAAAACATAAAACTCATTGGCTTGTGGGAGCTGCAGTTTCACACTTCTGGAAGGAACTATCAGGCTGGAGAAAGGCAACCTAGGATAGATATATGAATCATTAATGGATTTAATGGGATATATATCTTGGTGCAGTGGTTTGAACGTTGGACTATGACTCTGGAGATCAGAGTTTGATTCCTCACTCAGTCATTGAAATCCACTGTGTCCTTGGGCAAGTCACTGCCTCCCAGCCTTTGAGGAAGGCAAAGGCAATCCCCCTCTGAACAAATCTTGTCTAAGGCTGAAAATATGTGACTCTCCCAAGGACACCCAGTGGGTTTCCATGACTCAGCGAGGACCCAGCAGAGAATCGACCTCCAGAGTCATAGTCCAGCACTCAAACCACTACACCATACTGGTTCATTCCTTTTAATATAAGACCAAATGATTTGGGTTTTTTTGTCATCCCCCCCACTGCTACAGTAAGAACCAAGAGTTCTGTTTATTTATAATACAAAGCCTTAAACCAGCCTTGTGGGTCAGTATGTTTGTAAAACATATGAACTTTGTGGTGGTGCAGATGGTACTGTAATTGGGTAAGCATAACTGAGATCCCCATGCAGACTTCAAATATTTAATTATTTAACAAACATTTCTGCACCTTAACAAAAGGAATGTTAACAGAGTGGCATACAATAACAACTATGGAGCCAGGGGTGGTGAAGTGGTTTAAGTATTGGACAATGACTTTGGAGATCAGTGTTCAATTCCCCCTCAGCCATGGAAACCCGCTGGGTAACCTTGGGCAAGTCACATGCTCTCAGTCCCAGGAAACCTTGTGATTGGAAACCCTGCCTTAGGCTTGCCATGAATTGGAAAGAACTTGAAGGCACACAACAACATCATACAATAACATTTTAGGTCCTTTACAGATGGGCGGCCATGGGCCGCCCCAAGAAGCCAAGGATTGAGGCCGAGGCTGCCCCAAGTCTTAGCCCCAATCCACCCTTTTGGCGATTGGGAAAGGAGCGCCAAAATAGTGTGTAAAAATGCTGCGCCGGAAGGTCGTCATCAGAGCACTGATGACGCCCTCGGGAAGTGGTTGGGGTGTCCGGCATCCGGCTGCCTCTCCCCTTCTCTGGCTCCAAGATGGCGCTTTGCGCCATCTGAAGAGCCCCTAAGCCAATACTAAGAGACAATATAAAAAATGCAAGAGACAATATAAAAATAATACATCTAGAGGGAGAATGCAAGAGGATAGCAGGAACAATGGGAGGATATGTATGAAAGGAAAGAAGTTCCTTTTATGAGGCAGCTATGTATTCCTTAAGAGCCGAGTGGTGTAGTGTTTGTGTGTTGGACTACAACTGTGGGAGAGCACGGCTCAAATCCCCACTCAACTATGGAAGCCTTTTGGATGACCCTGGGCAAGTCACACTTTCTCAGCCTCAGAGGAAGGCAGTAACAAACCCCTTCTGAACAAATCTTGCCCCCAAAACCCCTGTAATAAGTTCATCTTAGGGTTGCCATAGTTGGAAATGACTTGATGGTGCACAACAACATCATCTTCTCCTTGCTCTGACTCTTAGAGATAATACAGCCTGGCACAGGGGGAGGGGAGCATGTGACTCCGGCAGATTCCTCCTTTTTCAGTACAAGACAATTGAAGCATTATTTATTAAATTCAGTTAATTAACACAGCTTAATATGACTTTGACTGCTCTGATGTCATCCTATGGAATCCTGGGATTTGTAATTTAATGACATTTTATGCCATGGAGCTCTAATGCTGCAGTTCAGGGGGATGCAGTAGAAAACTGAGCAAACTACAGATCCCAGGACTGCATATGACAGAGCCAATGCAGTTAAAGTTGTATCAAACTGATTTAACTGTGCAGTGTGAAAATGCCCACAAGTCTATATTTTATGTGGCTGTATTAAATTCACTACAAGGTCAATTTTAAGAACACATACATTAAAAACTAATTACCGTGTTTCCCCGAAAATAAGACATACCCATAAAATAAGCTGTAGCAGGATTTGTAAGCTTTGGTGCAATATAAGCCATACCCCAAAAATAAACCATAGGGCCATTTGGGGGTGGCAAAAACTCGGCCTTTGAGCTGCCGCTGCAGCGCTTTTCTGGGCTGCCCCTGGGAACGGTGGATCCACCGCTCCCAGGGGCAGCCTAGAAAACAGCTGCGGTGGCAGCTCAAAGGGTCGTGGCCATGATCCTCATCTTTGCTGTCCCCGAAAGGAGCGGCCCTTTGAGCTGCTCTTTCAGGGATGGCAAACAGCCAGCCTTTGAGCCGCCACCACAGCTCTTTTGCACCCTTTTGGCGCAGCATGTGTGCACACTGCGCCAAAAGGGCGCCCTGACACCACGCGGCGTGAGGACGGGCGCACGGCATCAGGGCGGAGCCAGGACAAATAAGACATCCCCTGAAAATAAGGCACAGTGCGTCTTCTTGAGGCCAAATAAATTTAAGACAGTGTCTTATTTTCGGGGAAACGTGGTAATAGTAACATTAACCAGAGCAATGGAAACAAGACAAAGATGCAAAAAGAGCAAAATGGCCTCCTAGAAGGAGTGTGCCTTGGATTCTAAAGTCAACAAGGAATCAAATTCCACAGTTTTGATGCTGCTGCAGAAAAAGCCTTGTTCCCAGATAATGCGGCTGCACAAAGCAGGGCCTCTGAGGAAGAACCTGGGTCATTTATATGAGAACAGCAGTCTTTAAGGTACAGTCAGCCCTCCACGTTTTTGGCTTTGACTTTTGCGGATTTGATTATTCACAGTTTTAATATGTTCTGTCTAGGAATCTCTAGGTCCTCCAGTGCAACTCTGCCAGAAGTTGACCATAGGCTGGAGAACCTAGAAGTTCCTAGAGAAAACACTTCTCTGGGTATTTGTAGGTCTTCCAGCATGATTCTATGATCAGCCTCTGGCAGATGTTGACCATAAAGTTGCACTGAAGGACCTGGAGATTCCTAACGTGGTGTTTTCTCAGGTTAAAAAAAATAGTGGTTTTTTTTTAAAAAAAATTTGCACTTTCCCCACATTCATGGGAGTCCTGTGCCCCTAACCCCAGCAAATGTAGAGGGACCACTGTATTTTGAGTCTGGATTCTTTAGGATTTTTAAAGGTCAGAACTTCAACCTGGGGAACTATTGAGTTTGCTGCAATGCTTTGGTTATACAGTTATACCACATTCACTAGGGTTACGGCCACAGGACCCCCGTGAATGTGGATAAACCATGAATAACAAAAACACTATGTTTTTACCTGAGAGAACACCTCTCTAGGAATCTCTAGGACCTCCAGTGCAACTCTGTGGTCAACATCTGCAAGACATTGGCCATAGAATTGCCCTGGAGGAGCTGCAAATGCCTAGTGGAGTGGTTGGAGTGGTCTCTCTAGGCATCTCTCTAGGTCCTTCAGTGCGACTTTTGGTTAAAGATGACCATAGAGTTGTACTGGAGGACCTAGGTATTCCTAGAGAGAACATACTAATAGAATCCGTGAATAATCATATTCGCAAAAGTCAAATTCACAAATGTGGAAGGACTACTGTATGCCATATGGCTTCTAACAGTCAACATCATTACAGGTGCATCCTGAACTACCTGCAGATGTGCCTAGGTGCCTTTACAGATTGCCAGAAATAATCCAGCTTGAGGCCACTTTAACTGTCCTAGCTCAGTGCTAGGGAATCATAGGAATTGCATTTTTTTTTTCTGGGACATTGAGCCTTCTCTGTCGGAGCGCTCTGGTGCCACAATAAACTACAGTTCCCATGAGCCAGGACAGTTAAAGTGGCCTCAAGCTGCATTATTTCTGTCAGTCTGTAAAGGCCCTTAGACAGGGATGGGCAACCGTGGGAAGCCACAGGGCAGCACTAGCACCCTAGGAGACCTTGGAAGGCTGCCCCCCAAGTAGTTTTTTCACCCAAATGCCCTGAAACACCCTCTAGCAAACATGGAGCATTAAGTTTTTTGGGCCTTCCTGGAGCATTATAGGCCTAGGAGAAGCAGTTTTTAACTACAGGAATTGAGAGGAGGCCATTCCCTTCCTGGGCTTTGAGGAGGCCC
Organism: Phrynosoma blainvillii; assembly: GCA_026167975.1. NCBI lineage: Eukaryota > Metazoa > Chordata > Lepidosauria > Squamata > Phrynosomatidae > Phrynosoma > Phrynosoma blainvillii. The sequence continues at coordinate 120,138,653 of JANUYF010000001.1, read as the reverse complement.
CAAACATGGTAGTACCTTCACCCCTACCCACTCCCAATTAGGCCAATTAATCAGTAGTTAGTCTGATTGATTATGTAGTCAGGCCAATTAATCCGTTTTCTTCCAAGGTTAACAGAATGGTCTATGTCCAAAAACACACTGCAGAAATAATCCAGTTTTGAGACCACTTTAACTGTCCTGTCTCAATGCTAGGGAATTCTAGCAACTGTAGTTTTGTGAGACATTTAGCCTTCTCTGTCAGAGTGCTTTGGTGACACAATAAATTTGTCTCAAACCCACTGGATTATTTCGGCAGTGTGTTTTGGACCTATGAGCAACCATACCACAATAAATGCCACAGCACTATCAAAAATGTACTAACCAGGCCATAGGCTTGTGTTTCAAATTACGTATGTACAAGGCAAATATGGAGCAATGCAGGCAGACTGCAACACACACTTGCTTTCCCTGCACTGCTCCACTAACAATACCTGAACCTTCAACAAAAGCACACAAATATTCTTAAACTATATATAAAAAAATCTAATGAAAACCCACGGGTGTCCTTGGGCAAGTCACACTCTCTCATTCTCAGAGGATGGCCACGGTAAGCCCTCTCTTGCCAAGAAACTTGCCAAGAAAAACCTTTAGGGTCGCCATAAGTTGGAAATAACCTGAAGGCACACAACATACACACATAATTCCTACACTTGGTCTCCAATTTTGCTTTGAAAGGATTGTTCAAATGATAATAATAATAATAATAATAATAATAATAATTTTTATTTCTATACCGCCCTATGGCGAACCAATCCGGGCGGTGAACAACAGTAAAATACATACAGGCTAAAACAATATAATTCCCTCTTCCCCCCCTTAAAAATTTATTGAATCAAGCTCAATTAAAACAATTACAATTTAACTCTAACAGTTTAAAATAGAATATAAAAATTATAAATACAAACCAACAACCCCTACTAAAGGGAGTTATAGAATATTCATAAAAGGGAGGTCAGGAGGTCTCAAGGTCTTGAGGCCGGGTAAATTTAATCTGGAAAGGCCTGCCGGAAGAGATCCATCTTGACAGCCTTTTTAAAGCTGTCCAGAGATGTTAATTGACGGATCTCATCCGGCAGGCCGTCCCAGAGCCTGGGGGCGACAACAGAAAAGGCCCTCTGGGAGGTCCCCGCAAGCCTAGATTTTTGAGGCTGCAGCACGTTCCTCCCGGAGGACCGGAGAGCGCGGGGAGGATTATACAGGAAGAGGCGGTCTCTGAGATAGCTTGGACCCAAGCCATTTAGGGCTTTAAAGGTAATAACCAACACCTTGTACTGGGCCCGGAAACCAACAGGCAGCCAGTGGAGGGACCTCAAAACCGGAGTGATGTGATCCCTCCTAGATGTTCCAGACAAAAGCCTGGCTGCCATATTTTGGACCAATTGTAGTTTCCGAACCAAGCACAAGGGTAGCCCCATGTAGAGCGCATTACAGAAGTCCAGGCGTGAGGTTACCAGCGCGTGCACAACAGTCTCGAGATCCCTTACTTCCAGGAAAGGGCGCAGCTGGCATATCAGCTGAAGCTGATAACAGGCGCTCCTGACTGTCGCATTCACCTGATTTGTCATCAGGAGCGACGAGTCAAGGAGCACCCCCAGACTGCGAACACAGTCACTGGAGGAGAGTGTGGCCCCATCCAGGACTGGAGGTTGCAACCCAATTCCTGGTTTCAGGGCCGCTACCGTGAGCACCTCCGTCTTGTCTGGATTCAGTTTCAATCTTGATAGTCCACACTCCACAGCATATTATTTTAGTTAGTCATAAGGGGAAAATGGAGAGGAAGCCCCCTGCCCTTTAAGTATTACTGTTCTCCAGCATGTCTGAAAGCTGGAAACTGAAGAAAGCTGACAGGAAGAGAATCAACTAATTTGAAATGTGGTGCTGGAGAACAGTCCTAAGGATGCCATGTATTGATGAAAAGACTAATAGTTCCTAGAGCATATCAAGCCTAGAAGCTAAAATGACCAAACTGAAGCTATCTAATTTTGAATCAGAGAGTTGGAAGAGACCTCAAAGGCCATCCAGTACAACCCCCCTGCCATGCAGGAACTCACAATCAAAGCACCCGTGAAAGATAGCCATCCAGCAACTGTTTAAAAACTTCCAAAGGAGGAGACTCCACCACTCTCAGATGCAGCATAGTCATTAGTTAAAACAGCTCTTACTATTGGGAAGTTTTCTTCCTAACATTGAGGGAGAATCTCTTTTCCTGCAGCTTGAATCCATTACTCCATGTCTTGGCAGAAAACGAGCTTGCTCCTTCTTCCATAGGACATCCTTTCAAATATTTAAACATGGCCATCATGTCACCCCTTAACCTTCTCTTCTCCAGGCCATGAGACAATACGACTCATTAGAAAAGATGGTACAGCTCAGTAAATGGAAATCAGTTGGGGGGAAAAGAAGACCCTACTACAGGTGGATAGAGGGATCTTGTAACACCTTTGAGACTCACTGAAAGAAAGAAAGAAATTGGCAGCATGAGTTTCCGTAGACTTTAGTCTATGAAAGCTCATGCTGACAATTTCTTCCTTTCATTGAGTCTCAAAGGTGCTACAAGATCTCTCTACGTACTAATTCTACAGACT